>CM042685.1:316950742-317550742 GCA_023614405.1 Avena insularis
GAGTCGAGTCACTCCTTGGATGGTTGCATGTCTTGATGCTACGAAGACGCGACGTTGGCCACGTACCCGACAGACGCGATGTTGGTCGTGCACCCGACAGAAGAAACGGCGTCGACTTCATCCGCAACATCGAGTCCTTCCGGCTAAAATGCCGCATCACTCCGCTATGTTGACTCCTGGCTCCTTATGCGTGAGACGCTGACTCGATGCACTTCCGGGTCAGTGGTTTCTCCTCGCATGAGTCTCCACTCGAGTATGTGACTCGACTAGACACTCGGGGGCTACTCCTATTAGGAGCGTTGGTCGCGTACCCGATGTACTTCCGGGTCAGCGGTACGCCCACGAGATTTTCGGCTACAACTGCACGATACAAGACTCGAGTCTCTGCCCGAAGCTCACGACTCGGGGCTACACAGTACTCAAGCCCAGGCTGGTCGCGCACACACAAGATCTTCGAGTCCTACGCTGAGTCTACGACTCCACTACGTGAAGGGTTTCGCAGCATAGTAAATCAAAATTTTCTACGGAAGCGAACAGAGGGAAAGCCAAGATCTAATCTAGGAGATGCAAACAACAAGAGAGATTGGATTAGATCTTCATACCCTTGAAGATTAAGACAGTGAACGTTTCGGGCGTGGGTGATGTAGTCGTACTCGCTTCTCCTCCTCGCGATCCAATCCGATCTAGCACCACAAGTGGCGGTGCCTCCGTGAGATGCACACGTGCAGCACCTCGACGTCTCCTCCTTCCTCGGACCAGCAAGTATGGTGTAAAGATGGATTGGATCTAAAACACGACGGCGTGGTGTATATGGTGGAGAATTTCTGCTGCAGGGCTTCGCCTACAAACAGTCGGGAGGGAGAGAGGGTTACTAGGGCTTGGAGGGAGATGTGTGTGTGTTTTGGGGGGAGGGGGCGCACCAGCCCTCTATATATAGAGGGGGTGGTGGCGGCCAGCCCTAGCCCCTCCTCCAAGCCTATCTCTAGTTTAAACAATTTAAACTCTCCCCTTATCTAGATAACCCTATCTCTAGTTTAAACGAATTTAAACTTATCTAGGATCGGCTGGGCCCTATGGGGCCTTGTGCCCAATGTCTGGCCAGGACACTCCCTCATAGGACCATGCCCTCCGGAAGGTGGGACCACGTTGGCCCCTTAGGAAGGTTCTAAAGCTTCGGTACAATACCGATTAATCCGGAACAATTCGAACTCCAAAAACTGCCGCTTTATATGAATCTTATTCTCCGGACCATTCCGGAACCTCTCGTGATATCCCGGATCCCATCCGAGACTCCGAACACAAATTCATAAACCAATTATCCAATCTATCCTAGTGTCGAGACACGTTAAGTGTGTGACCCTGCGGGTTCGAGAATATGCAGACATGATCTTCTATCAATAATCAACAGCGGGTGCAGGCACCCATATTAACTCCCACATTCATCGATGATCATATCGGATGAACCACGATGCCAGATTCAATCAATCCCATATATATATTCCCGTCTCGCGATATTTTACTTGCCCGAGATTCGATCGTCGGTATCGTCATACCTAGTTCAATCTCGTTCTCAGCAAGTACTTTACTTGTTCCGTAATCCGATATCACTTTGTGATTAACTCCTTAACCACATGCTTGCAAGCGGTGTCGATATCGATTACCGAAAGTGGGCCCCAAGTATATCTCTCCGACTTGGGAGGGACAAATCCCATCTCGATACATACAACCCAGATACTTTACGATCACGAGAGACACCTTTATGATCACCCTCTCATAGGATGACGTTTGATGACCTCAAAGCTTTCTTCCGATACCAGGGAGTTGTATTATCTCATGGTCTAAGGAATACAATATTTGACATAGGAAAAGCTTAGAAAGATGAACACAATGACACAATCTAATTGCTTCGCTTAGTTTGGTCATCCACCATATCATTCTCCCAATGATATGATCTCATTATCAATTGACAACTCATGTCTATGGTTAGGAAACCTTAACCATCATTGATCAATGAGCTAGTCCATAGAGGCGTACTAGGGACACGGTGTTGTTCACAAACCACACAAGTATTAATGTTTCCGCTTAATACAATTCTAGCATGGAATATAAACTTTATCATGAACAAGAATTATAATAATAACATCTTTATTATTGCCTCTAGGGCATAATTCCAACAGTCTCCCACTTGCACTAGAGTCAATAATCTAGTTTACATTTGGCAACAATCTCACACCCATGGCGAGGTCTGATCATGTTTACACGTGGAAGAGGTTTAGTCAATGGATCTGCGACATTCGGATCTGTATGTACTTTGCTAATCTTGAGATCTCCATCGCTATATAATCTCGGATTATATGAAACTTGATTGATATGCTTGGTCTTTGGATGATATCTTGGTTCCTTAGTGAGTGCTATGGCGCGGTGTTGTCACACAATATCTCAGTGGGTCCAATGCACTTGGAACCACGCCAAGCTCAGTGATGAAGTTTCTGATCCAAACTCCTTCACTTGACGCTTCTGCAGCAGCCATGTATTCCGCTTCTACTGTAGATCCCGCGATCACGTTTTGCTTGCAGCTTCTCCAGCTCACAGCTCCTCCATTCAAAATATACACGTATCCTGTCTGAGATTTATGATCATCCTTGTCGGTGTCGAAACTAGCATCGACGTAACCTTTTACGACGAGCTGTTCATCACCCCATAGACTAAGAACATTTCTTTAGTCCTATTTAGGTACCTTAGGATGTTCTTCACGGCTGTCCAGTGTTCCACTCCTGGATCACTTTGATATCTGCTCGTCAAACTAAGAGCATTGGACACATCCGGTCTAGTACACAGCATGGCATACATGATGGAACCTATGGCCGAGGCATAAGGCACTTTGCTCATAGCTTCCCTATCATTTATCAGAATGGACCTGAGCCTTGCTCAATATCTTACGACAACATAGGCATTGAACCTTTCAATGCCTTATCCATTCTGAACCTTTTCGAACTTTGTCTAGGTATGTACTCGCTTAAAGCTATCACGCGTCTTTGTCTATATCTATAGATTTTGATGCCCAATATATAAGCAGCTTCACCTAGGTCTTTCATTGAAAACACTTGTTCAAATAACTCTTCACATCGTTAAGCATGTTGATGTCATTTCAAATACTCAATATGTCATCCACATATAGTACCGTAAAGCGTCCGAGCTCCCACTCACTTTCTTGTAGATGCAAGCTTCAGTAGCAATTTGGAACAAATCCAAAGCTCTTGATCACTTGATCAAAACGAAGGTTCCAACTCCGAGATGCTTGCTTGATCCATAAATGGAACGCTGAAGTTTGCATACTTTATCAACATCCTTAGGATCGACAAAACCTTCGGGTTGCATCATATACAACTCTTCATCAATGTTGCCATTGAGGAAAGCAGTCTTGACATCCATCTCGCCATATTTCATAATCATGAAACGCAGCAATTGCTAATAAAATCCGAATGGACTTAAACATCGCCACGGAGAGAAAGTCTCATCGTAGTCACCTTGAACTTGTCGAAAACCTTTCGCAACAAGCCGTGCTTTATAGGCGGTAACATTACCATCCGCGTCCGTTTTCTTCTTGAAGATCCATTTGCACTCAACGGCCTTCGTCGCTAGGAGGGTCCACCAAAGTCCATACTTGGTTTCGCTCATGGATCCCAATTGGTTCATGGCTTCTAGCCATTTCTCAGTCTGGGCTCATCATCGGCTTCCTCATAGTTCGTGGGTTCACTGTCTTCTACTAACAAGACAGTCAAAGCAGGTTGCCGTACCACTCGGGAGGGGCACGCGACCTTGTCGACCTGCGACATTCGAGTGACATCGTCTCAAGCTTCATGATCCTTGTCATTAGCTTCCTCTATTGTTGGTGCGGTGACCTTTGGAACAATTTCAGGTGCTGCGCTACTCTCAATTCAAGAGAAGGTTCAATAACCTCGTCTAGCTCTACTTTCCTCCCACTCACTTCTTTCGAGAGAAACTCCTTCTCAAGAAAGGAACCGTTCTTCGACAAACACTTTGCCTTCGGTTACGTGATAGAAGGTATACCCAATAGTTTCCTTAGGGTATCCTATGAAGACGCATTTCTCGCTTTGGGTTCGAGCTTGTCCGCATCAACTTCTTGACGTAAGCTTCAGATCCCCAAACTTTAAGCGACAACTTAGGTTTAGCACCAAACCACAGTTCATACGGTGTCGTCTCAACGGATTTAGATGGAGCCCTATTTAAAGTGAATGCAGCGGTTTCTAATGCATAACCCCAAAATGATAACGGCAAATCAGTAAGAGACATCATCGATCGAACCATATCTAATAGGGTTCGATTCCGGCGTTCAGACACACCATTGCGCCGTGGTGTTCCGGGTGGCGTGAGTTGTGAAACGATTCCACTTGCTTTGAGATGCGTGAGAAAATCATAACTCAAATATTCGCCTCACGATCGGATCGTAGAAACTTAATCTTTACATTATGATGGTTCTCCACTTCATTCTGAAATTCTTTGAACTTTTCAAACGTTTCAGATTTATGTTTCATTAAATAGATATACCCATATCTACTTAAGTCATCGGTAAAAGTGAGAAAATAGCGATATCCACCGCGCATCGAAACACTCATCGGTCCGCATACATCGGTATGTATGATTTCCAACAAGTCCGTTGCTCGCTCCATCATACCGGAGAACGGGGTTTTGATCATCTTGCCCATGAGGCATGGTTCGCATGTGTCAAATGATTCAAAATCAAGAGACTCCAAAAGTCCATCAGAATGGAGTTTCTTCATGCGCTTTACACCAATATGACCTAGACGACAGTGCCACAAATAAGTAGTATTATCACTATCTACTTTGCATCTCTTAGCCTCAATGTTATGGATGTGTGTTTCATCCTTTCGATTTAGAAGAAATAAACCACTCACAAGAGGTGCATGACCATAAAAGATGTTACTCATATAAATGGAACAACCATTATTCTCCGATTTAAATGAATAACCGTCTTGCAATAAACACGATCCAGAAATAATGTTCATGCTCAACGCAGGCACATAATAACATCTATTAAGGTTTAAAACTAATCCTGAAGGTAAAACTAAGGAGAGCGTCGACGGCCATCACATCAACTCTTGATCCGCTGCAACGCATCGTCACCTCATCCTCGCAAGTCGCCGTCTATTCCGTAGCTCTGTTTGAGTTACAAATATTAGCAACCGAACCGGTATCAAATACCTGTGCACTACAACGAGGGCTAGTAAGGAAAACATCAATAACATGTATATCAAATATACCTTTGATGGTGCCCTTCTTGTCCGCTAAGTACTTCGGACGATTCGCTTCGATGACCCTTGTCCTTGCAATAGAAGCACTCAGTGTCCGGCTTAGGACCAGACTTGAGCTTCTTCTCAGCAGGGGCAACGCTTGCCGCCGCCTTTCTTGAAGGGCTTCTTTGCACCTTTACCTTTCTTAAAGGAGGGCTTGTTGACCATCAACACATGATTATCCTTCTTGATGTCCACCTCCGCAGCCTTCAGCTTTGCGAAGAGCTCGGTGATCGTATCAGTGGAACCAATCTGATTATGAGTCACTACAAAACTTTTGTAGCTGGGAGGGAGTGATTGCGAACCCTGTCAATCTTGAGATCCTCTGGAATCTTGCAGTCCAGTTGCTCAAGGCTTTGAGTGTAGACATCTTAATGGCGTGCTCACTAACGGAACTCCTTCCTCCATCTTGCATTAAAGAACTTCGGAGATCTCATATCTCTCGAGCGGGCTGAGTGCGAAACATGGTTTTCAACTCTTGAGAATCTCAAAGGGCCGGGATAGCTTTCAAAACGATTTTGAAGTTCGGTTCCATAGCAAACAACATGGTGCTCTTAATCACACCATAATCATCTTTCTTGCGCCGATAGACAGCTTTCTCATCACCGGCCCGGTAGCTTGTAGGGCGTCACCTAACGCTTTCTCAAGGACATAGTCCTTTTGTCCGCTGCATGTAATGATTCTTAGATTGCGGAACCAGTTGGTGAAGTTAGACCATTTGTTTCTTTGCTTTTCTTACTCAGCACAATCGTTGAAGTTGAAGTTGGACTTGGCCATGTGATCTACAGTATTTGCAAGTACAATTTAGACTATGTTCATGATAAATAGTTCAACTTAATCAAATTACTAGATGAACTCCCACTAAATTCAACATCCTCAAGTTGTTTAGTGAACACGATCCAAATTCACCACACCTAATCCGATCATCACGTGAAGAGATGTGGTTTCAATGGTGGACAACGAAGCGTCGATCATATCATTCATATGACTCATGCTTAACCTTTCGGTTCTTGTGTTCCGAGGCCATATGCATATGCTAGGCTCGTCAAGTTAGACCAAGTATTTCCGTGTGCAAAACTGGCTTGCACCCGTTGTATGTGAGCGTAGAGTCTATAGCACCCGATCATCACGTGATGCTTGGACACGACGAACTTTCATAGCGGTGCATACTTGGGGAGAACACAGTTTTATCTTGATCTTTAAGTGAGGAATTATCTTATAATGCTACCGCCGCGATCTAAGCATAATAAGATACATAAAAGGATAAACATCACATGCATATAACTTTATGTGACATGGTATAGCCAATCTTGGCGCAATGATCTCCATCTTGTGCGTTCCGGCATGATCTCCATCACTCCACCATGATTGCCTCCACCATGAATAGCAACTACAACTATTGCTAACTACTTAGCGATAAAGTAAAGCTATTACATGGCGTATAAGAAGTTGACTCTTGGGTCATACCCAATTATAAAGACAACCAAATCTCTCCAGCCGTTAGTGTACTCATCGACATGAACGTCGTGAAACATTACAAAACATGATCATACCAAACAATAAACACAACACATCTTGGGCCATACCATATCACAGAAAACACTCCCTGCAAAAACAAGTTAGACGCCTCTACTTTGTTGTTGCATGTTTTACGTGGCTCATGGGAGTAGATGCTAAGAACGATTCTTACCTACGGAAAGCCACAACGGTGATATTATGGTTGCCAAACTAAGGTGTTAATCACATGACAACTATAGTGAGAGAAATCGACATCCACCAGCCGCATGTGTGGTACAAGCCACACGTCAAGTCGGAGCGGTCTCATGACGACGTCGCGTAAGGTTGGCCTGGACCGCTTCAATCTCACTATCCCGCGCCATAAGAAGAACACCAACAAGAGGCTTGCAACAGAAAACATCAACGCCCGCAACAACCATGTTGCGTTCTACTCGTGAATCACATATACGCATAGATCTAGCTCTGATACCACTGAAGGGTTTCGCAGCATAGTAAATCAAAATTTTCTACGGAAGAGAACAGAGGGAAAGCCAAGATCTAATCTAGGAGATGCAAACAACGAGAGAGATTGGATTAGATCTTCATACCCTTGAAGATTCGACTGATGAACGTTAAATCGGAACGTGGGTGATGTAGTCGTACTCGCTTCTCCTCCTCGCGATCCGATCCGATCTAGCACCACAAGTGGCGGTGCCTCCGTGAGATGCACACGTGCAGCACCTCGACGTATCCTCCTTCCTCGGACCAGCAAGTATGGTGGAGAGATGGATTGGATCTACAACACGATGGCGTGGTGTATATGGTGGAGAATTTCTGCTGGAGGGCTTCGCCTACAAACAGTCGGGAGGGAGAGAGGAAGGCAGCAGGGTTACTAGGGCTTGGAGGGAGATGTGTGTGTGTTTTGGGGGGAGGGGGCGCACCAGCCCTCTATATATAGAGGGGGTGGTGGCGGCCAGCCCTAGCCCCTCCTCCAAGCCTATCTCTAGTTTAAACAATTTAAACTCTCCCCTTATCTAGATAACCCTATCTCTAGTTTAAACGAATTTAAACTTATCTAGGATCGGCTGGGCCCTATGGGGCCTTGTGCCCCTGGCCCAATGCGGCCAGGACACTCCCTCATAGGACCATGCCCCCTCCCGGAAGGTGGGACCACGTTGGCCCCCTTCCGGAAGGTTCTAGAAGCTTCCGGTACAATACCGATTAATCCGAACAATTCAACTCCAAAAACTGCCTTATATGAATCTTATTCTCGGACCATTCCGGAACCTCTCGTGATATCCCGGATCCCATCCGAGACTCGAACACAAATTCATAAACCAATTATCCAATCTATCCTAGCGCCGAGACACGTTAGTGTGTGACCCTGGGTTCGAGAATATGCACATGATCTTCTATCAATAATCAACAGCGGGTGCAGGCACCCATATTGACTCCACACATTCATCGATGATCATATCGGATGAACCACGATGCCAGGATTCAATCAATCCCATATATATATTCCCTTCGTCTCGCGATATTTTACTTGCCCGAGATTCGATCGTCGGTATCGTCATACCTAGTTCAATCTCGTTCTCAGCAAGTACTTTACTCGTTCCGTAATCCGATATCACTTTGTGATTAACTCCTTAACCACATGCTTGCAAGCGGTGTCTATATCGATTACCGAGTGGGCCCGAAGTATATCTCTCCGACTTGGGAGGGACAAATCCCATCTCGATACATACAACCCAATGATACTTTACGATCACCGAGAGACACCTTTATGATCACCCTCTCATAGGATGACGTTTGATGACCTCAAAGCTTTCTTCCGATACCAGGGAGTTGTATTATCTCATGGTCTAAGGAATACAATATTTGACATAGGAAAAGCTTCGCAAAGATGAACACAATGACACGATCTAATTGCTTCGCTTAGTTTGGGTCTGTCCACCATATCATTCTCCCAATGATATGATCTCATTATCAATTGACAACTCATGTCTATGGTTAGGAAACCTTAACCATCATTGATCAATGAGCTAGTCCATAGAGGCGTACTAGGGACACGGTGTTGTTCACAAACCACACAAGTATTAATGTTTCCGCTTAATACAATTCTAGCATGGAATATAAACTTTATCATGAACAAGAATTATAATAATAACATCTTTATTATTGCCTCTAGGGCATAATTCCAACACTACGGACTCGGGGGCTACTCCCATAGGGAGGATTGATTCAAGAATTCGAAAAAATTGTGTCCTACGGACCTGAAGCAAACAATGGCTGAATTAAAGTCTCTGTTCGAGTCTACGACTCGAACAGATACTCGGGGGCTACTCCCATAGGGAGCGCTGGTCGCGCACCCTATAGTCCATTGTGTTGACTACGTCCACGATGTCGATTCCTTTACAACAGCCGAACAAATTCAGCTGACCCGATGAACTTCCGGGTGAAGTACTTCGCACTCGACACAACTTTCGACTCCGACATCCAAATATAAAGTTCAAGACAACTAAGTCTCCACCCGAATCTATGTTTCGGATGGAGCCTTGGGGGCTACTGACATGGATATGCCCTACGGGTACCCGATGTTAGTATACCTGGTCCAGCCCGACGGAAGGCCCACTCGACGACCTGCCAGGGTCCATGACGCCTATGACGTTTCGGCCGCTATGAAGCCCATATGGACACGGACTCCCAAGCGCACAAGACAAGGAAACCTCAAGACTAGAGTTTGAATACAACTTGTAACCTACTCGTATCTGTACCTGAGACCTAGCCTCCTCATATATAAAGGCTAGGAGGGTCCAACGAGGAGGACACGACCTACAGACGCCATAACCCCCAATAGATAGATCTACGATCTCCACCTCCACAATAGATCTACAGATCTAGTCTCTCGACTCATACTTTCTCATATGCACCACCACGCCAGATCGAATCTGCGCACCCCTGTAACCTTCGGTTCCGCCGTAATCAAGAGCAGACAAGCAGGAGTAGGATTTTCCCTCCGGGGGCCTGAACCTGGGTAAATCTCGTGTCCCCTGGTTGCTTGTCTGTTAACCGTTCCACTTCATTGACGAGGTTTGATCTCATCAATGCCCATTGTTATGGACTTGGGTTTTGTAATTCGACTCAGGCCGTGGAGGACTTACAGGAGTGGAATTCCAGTGAATTTAATTGATGTACCCAACGTGTCCGTCGGGATTTTTCATCGCACCTGTTAGCATGGGTTTTTACTAGCATAGCGCAGTTGTGTGCGTTGCCAGGCCATCAGATGATATCTGTAAGTCTTATCTTTGTGTCGTAGACACAGCATCTGAATGTTTGTCACCTCGGAGGTGTTTCGGGTGGCCAAGGAGACCGTTGCTCACTAGGCATTTTGTTGGGGCAGAGTTGCCGAAAAGTTTTTGCATGCTGATCCAAAAGATCGCAGTCGAAGATTTCATAGGATGCACGACCAGCGCTCCCTATGGGAGTAGCCCCCGAGTGTCTGTTCGAGTCGTAGACTCGAGCGGAGACTTTAGCTCAAAACATTGTACAGTTGTTAAGTCCGTAGGACACAAAAATTTTCGGATGCTTAAATCCATCCTCCCTATGGGAGTAGCCCCCGAGTCCGTAGTGGAGTCGTAGACTCGATGTAGGACTCGGAGAATTATTTTGTCTTTATTCGTCTTTCGGGTGCGCGGCCAGCGCTCCTGATAGGAGTAGCCCCCGAGTATTTAGTCAAATCGAATATTCGAGTGAGTACTCTTAGCTGTGGAGCAGAAGAATTGTAGTTGGTGCTAGTATATCTTTTGATGACATTAGTGCTGACGATCAATGACCTCAAGCATCTGCTACGCTAGAGATGACTTGACTGGACGAACGTGGGTCCCACTTGCTGACCTTGAATGACCGGTCACGCGCGGCGTGGAGATAATTACGGCGTCTCCTCGATTTCCGCGCGTAGTGGACGGCGTGGTAACGACGGTTCGTAGTGTTGACACATGCCGACGTGTATGGTCGAGATCTGCCGTTGGCGTTAGGTCTTCTGGATGGACGGCTGCCGTGCGTCGTCTTCGTCGTTATAATCATTGGGGAAAATCGCAGTTTGTTTTCACCGCATCAGTTCTTGTTTTCACTGCCTCCTTGTGCTCTAGCGATTCTTGCTGCGCGCTGGGATTTCCTTCCACATTTCCATCTTCCTTTCTGCGCTTTCACCGCCGGCACCGCCGTAGCGCAATGGGGAAGCCGAAGAAATCGTCATCTGCCGTTGGTACCAGCGCCGCCGGAGGAAAGAAAGGCGCCACCGCTACCCGTGTCACCCACGGCGGCTGGCGGCGATCAGAGACGCGGGAGAGCGATCTCCGCAAGCTTCACGAGCAAGGTCTGATCCCACAAGATAGGGAGGCCGTCAGACTCCCCAGCAACGAGGTAATCCCCCGTCCCCCAGCTCGGCATCGGGTTATGTTTCTTGCCTTCGTTATGCATGGGTTTTCCTTTCCAGTCCACAACTTTCTCCGTGGGCTGCTCTTTCTCTATGGCATCCAACTTCATCATCTTTCGCCCAACTCTCTTCTCCACATTGCTTGCTTCATCACTTTTTGCGAGTGCTGGCTCGGCATTGAGCCGCACTTTGGCCTCTTCCGGAAACTTTATTCCGTGAAGAGGCAGTCTGGTTCGGATGGTGTTTATCCCATTGGGGGTTACATCATCTCTCTTAGTCCCAATCTTCTTTTCTTTTCTTTTTCCATGTCCGAATCCTTCCAGTACTGGCGGCGGCGATGGTTTTACATCCGCGACTCCGTAGTGCCTAGGAAAGATTTTGGTCTTGTTCTTTTTGACCCTTCCCAAATGATTGAGCCGAAAAGGTCTTGGAAAAACAAAATCTTAGATGGCGAGGTGGCGGAAATAGAGGCCCTTTACCGTCGGGTGGAGGATCTCCAGCTAATTCCGGAGAAGGAAGTGAACGACGTGGACATCATCCGGACGTTTCTTGAGCGTCGGGTGCAGCCTCTCCAAGCGAGGGCGCACCCGATGTTTCTTTATTCTGGGCGCCGTGATCCGACGAGGGTTTCGGCTGAGAAAGTCTCCGAGGAGGATCTTGACAAGACCCTTCGCGCGCTGCTGAAGTTCAAGGCCAGAGAGAAAATCCCGGGGAAGTCGCTGACTCCGCCGTTTTCTTCGGCGTTGGCTGTTCCACAGGTGTAGATTTGTGTGCGTGGCGCTTTTTTGTCGACTGCGTATTTATTTCCTTTGTTTGCTAACAAAGTTCCTTTTGTTGTGGCAGAGCTTCAAGGTACCGGGCATGGTACCACCATTGCCTGAAAAGTATCCGAATGCCCCGGATAATTAAGTGGTGGAGTCCGTGTCCGAACTTCCTTCAGCGCGATCTCCGGCCGAAGATGCCGACGAGTCGAGTGAGGACCATACACGCAAACGATCACCGAGCTCCAGCGAGTCTTCGGATGCATCGACTCCTCCGACTCCCAGAAATCCTCTGGGCCTTGAGCGTCATAGCGATGGTCATGGAGATTCTTCCTCTCCCATTCCCGCCATTCCTGTGCTGGCTATGGCACCGCACCCGCCAGCGAAGCGGAAGAAGGAATAAAAGAAGGAAGAGAAGAAAGAGGAGAAGAAGGAAGAGAATAGAGCCCGAAGGACTCCTCCTGTCTTTGACCTGAGCTCGCTGGGCTCGTAAGTTTCTTGTTATACTACTGTCCTTTTCCCTTTTTGATTTTGCACTTGTGCTGATTGCTTCGTATGCAGGCATTCCTTCCGCGACTCCTCCAGTGATGGTGCGCGGGAGATGATGGGGAGTCGAAAATTGTGTCTCCTCCTCCTCAGACGGTGGCGACTTCGGGGGCGCCGCTCCGGATCCTCCTGTGCAGGAGGTGCAGGTGGTTGCGCCTCAAAATTTCGCCAGCGGGTCTTCGGAGTCGCTATCCGAGCATGTGAGTACCTTTGCTTCGTGCCACGGGGGAGCCCCCGAGTGTCTTCGTGTGCGAATTTTGTTTTTATTCCTTTGTGTTGGGCGTAGCCCCCAAGTCCCTTTTCTTACTGCTGTTTCTTTTTCTGCAGCCTTTTGTGCAGGAAGCCAAGCGACTGGTGCAGGAGCGCCTGGTGCTGGAGGCGAACCTTCGGCAGCTTCAAGGTACCTGTTTGTTGTTGGTGCTTCTTTCATTTATTATGGTCCTTCTCTCTGACGTTTGCTTGTTTTGAATGCAGTGGAGCATAATACTTCTCTCCGTGAAGTCGACGCTCTCAAGAAGAGCCTTGGTCAGTCGGAGAAGAAGGCCGAGGCCGCCATTGGTGCGAAGGAACGCCTCGAGCTAGAGCTGACTAAGGCAGCCGAAGCGAAGGAGCGTCTGCAGCAGGAGGCCGCGGACCGTGAGGAGCAGCTGGCCACTGTTGCGGCTGCTCGTGAGAAAGAGGTGGTGGGCAAGCTCATGGCTGCTGCCAAGGCTGTTTCGGGTAAGTGTTGTATTTGTGCTTATTTCTTCGTGTTTCCTGTCTTCTTCTACGTTGCTTTTCGTCATGTCCCTTTCTTTTTGTCTCAGATGCCGCAGGCATCGAGTTTGACCAGGGCGCTTTGGAGCACGGGAGTGCTCTAGATGATGCTACTGCAGCGGTCGAAGATCGTTGCAGCACCGTCGTCGGTTCCCTTGCCAAGGCGAAGGAGGTCCTTGGCCGCTTCTACAAGGAGCTTGTCCCTAAGGGCGGCCCTGGATGTTGTGGATGCTCTGGCGGGGCTTTGTCACCAAGCTCCCGCGCGCATAAGCGTAGCGTAAGGGCATCGGCGTCTGGCCGGGCTTGCGATGGCTTTGGCGGCTGGAGCGGAACTCGACCTGCCTCAGATCACCTCCCGGATGCCGACGACCGCAGATGGATCCGAGGTAGCTTTTGCTGCCTACTCTGGTCGCTGCAAGCGATATGGGCCAAAGCTCATTGATTTGCTGTCTGAGTATGCGCCATGCAGCAGGGGGCCAAAGCTAGGCGTCCGCTCGAGGCGACTCAGGTGCCGTCCTTAGGTGTTGTAGACGTAGGATAATTTGTAGTCTTCTTTTGCTGTAAATATTTTGATGAACACAATTCTTGTGCCATGTAGTGGCCTTTTATGTGTTGAATGAATTCGCCTGAGTTGTGCTCTACCATTGTCTGAATGTTTGTGTCCCTTTCTTTGTCTGCTTCTCTAGGTTCCTTCGGGTGCTGACCCTGTTGACACCTCGTCCGCAGTGCCGCTGCGACCATCTTTGGATGATTCCTCGCAACTCGCTTTTCTTCGGGATCGTGTGCGTAGTCTGGAGAGGGAGTTGCTCGGGTTGCGAGGTCATGCCGATGTTTGGAAGTCCAAGGCGGATCGTGGTGCAGCCAGGGAGGAGTACTTGATGGCAGAACTTGTTCGGCTGTCCGAGCAGCTTCAATGTAAGTTGTTCTTTGTTTCGAGCTGTAGCTCAGTTTTTCGGATGAGCTTGCTGGCCTTGCTCTTACTTTGTGCAATTGTCGCAGTTGCGAACCTTGCTCCGAGGGAAGAGAAGGAGCGTTTCGCTGTTCGGGTCAATTGCTTGACTCAACAGGACATGGAAGCTGGTGGCTTCTTCTGGATGGATTGTGACCGTGCCATGGTTCTGGCGATGGTGCAGGATCATGTGCACCATGTTTCGTGAGTGCTTCGCCAAGTGCAGACGTCGCTTGCCTCGGTTTTGCACGTCATGTTTCCTTTGGACGCCGTACCGACGAGCCTTGCGGGTCTTTTGTCGAAGTTTCAGAACGTGAGCAATGTCAAGGAGTTGGTGCGGCAACAGCTCGTCGCTGGACTCAGAGGCTGCTTGCTTGCGTTTGTCAAGTGTTTCCTGCATCTTGATTTGCTTCTTATGCTCCTCGATGAGGAGGTAGTGGTGACATGGTTATACCTTACGGGTACGTGGCCTCAGCATACCTGGTCCAGCCCAAGGAAGGCCCACAGCAGTTGTACGCTGGCCCATGAAGATTTTCGGGTGGCCAAGGCCCATGACGCCTTCGGATCCTTGGAGAGCAAGACTAGCGTAGATAGGAAATTCAAAGGGGTAAAACCCTAGAACTTGTAACCGACTAGGACTATGCCCGGGACCTGCCTAAGTCTATATAAAGGCCAGGAGGGCACGACCTAGATCTCTCGACTCATACTTTCGCATACGCACCACCACGCCAGATCGAATCACGCACCCTCAGAACCTCCGGTTCCGCGTAATCAAGAGCGCATACAAGGTGAGTAGGGTTTTCTCCGGGGCTGAACTCGGGTAAATCTCGTGTCCCCTGGTTGCTTTTCTGTTAACCGTTCCACGATCTCCAGCATCCCCATCTTCTCCAAAACCCAAGTCCATAACAATGGGCATTGATGAGATCAAACCTCGTCAATTGGCGCCGTCTGTGGGAATCGGGGCTGCTGATTGTGCGATCGTGACGGTCCCGACCCGATCGATCTACAACTCTGCAGCGACGGAGAGTCACCTCCTCTTTGGCGCTTGCGACTTCACCGCCCACTCGCCGGCCACCATGAAGGACTTCGAGCCCGTAGGCGACGGACTCGAAATCCTGTTCGAGCTTCGCCTGTGGAAGCTAACCGCACCTCCGTCTCGAGCGGTGCCCCTACCATCAATCAGGCCCGCTTCTACACCCCGGCCTTACGCACAACATCATCAGCAGATGATTCCTACGACAGCAGCAGCTGCCACTCCGATCTGTGTGATCCGCCATCGGATGCAGGGACCTACGGTTCCGGATCTGAGAGCCGCGGCAGCAGCAGACCGATCTACAAGCGCTACCAATGTGCTGCAGTCATCCAGGAGCAGCAAACGCCTAACCCGCCGCCCAACACGAACCCCAACCCGTAGGACAGAAACGGCAGAAACGGCGGGAACATAAGAAGCCAGTCCCCCCACCCAAAGGGGAAAACAACGGCCACATCATCCAACTTAGCAAAGAAGGATGGGTCCAGGCACGCCAGGCCAGAAAGCGTGACATAGTCCCGCTCAGAGACTCCCCACGTGAACTGCTGATGGCATACCACTACCTCCTCATCGAAGAGCATAAGAAGCAAGTCAAGATGCAGGAAACACTTGACAAACGCAAGCAAGCAACCTCTGAGTCCAGCGTGCGACGAGCTGCGCTCTCCGCCATGGCCCCCGGCTCTAGCACAAACGGAAACCAGGGAAACAAGCACCGCTCGCGGGTGGAGAACATGGATCCCAAGGAGCGCCGTGATGTGACCCGAACTCTCCACACATTGTTCATGGAGATGGATGCCGACGGCAACATCATCCCGAAGACACCGCAAGCTGCGATCATGGTAGCCACTGCGTATCTTGCGGCCCACAAACCTCCGGAAGGGGACACGAAAAGAGCCATCCATAAGTCCGCACTCACCGGACTCGGACTTGTCGGAGCTGCGCTTCACGAAGACGCTTCTACGGAGCCGAAGAAGAAAGCTCCGGCCAGGCGCGACCGGAGCCCCACCCCTTCATCCGAAGAGGAAGAGGAACACGACCTTCCTCAAAGGAAGAAGAGCTCACGTCGCCATAAACGCGACTACGACGCCAGAGGCGCGCTCACATAGCGCAAAATCGACAAAGCACGAGCCAAACATGCATGCTCGTCTGAATTCGAGATGGACGAAGACGAAGGAGAACTCTGTGGAGCTCGATGCTTCAGCAGATCTGTTCGGCGAACACAGATGCCACGCAATTTCAAGCTTCCTTCGGATACTCCGAAGTTCAACGGCACGCAAGATCCAAAAGCCTGGCTCAGTGACCATCATCATCCGGTTGCTGCACGGCGAGCAAAGAAACCGCCATGCAATGCCTTCAAATGACAGGCGCGCTGGTCCGCTCGCAGCCTATCATCAGGGTCCATCCGAAGCTGGGAGGAGCTAGCTTATAGCTTCATCCGAAATTTCAAGGGCACCAGCAAGAGGCCCGCCTCAATCGAAGAGTTGCGAGCATGCATTTAGAAAACGGGCGAAACTATTCGCTCGTACATACTACGCTGGTCTAACACCAAGAACTCCGCAGCACACATCTCCGAAGAGAGGGCCATCGACGCCTTCAGGGACAGCGTCAAACGCCTAGACTTCAAGGAGGAACTCGGGCGCGTCAAGCCCAAAACACTCGACCACCTCATGGACATCGCCAACAGGTGGGCCGACGGCGAAGATTGCATTCACCAAGCACAATCAGATGAAGAGGACGACTACGGCCGAAGACGGGAACGCCGCAGCAAGAGGAGATCGCGTCACGAGGACATGACGGACCCGACATGGTCGCGGCTGGCTACGCCGACCGTCGCAACGACAACAGTTGCAACAGCGGAGGATACCGCGGAGGAAACTTCCGCGATGGAGGACGCCCAGCGCAGTCGTGGCAACGCCGCGACCGCGATAACGGACCCTCAGCGTACGAAAAGCTTTCGAGACCATGCACCATCCACTTCTACATCGACAAGCAAGATGGCAAAAAGAAGGCGAGCCACATGCTCAAGGACTGCTGTGAGTTCCAAAAGCTCAGCGAAAGCATGGTGCAAATGAGGCAACAAGCCCCAATCCCTGCATTCGGAAATGCACCTGCACAAGGTGAAATAGCACATGGAGCCCCTCCACCGCCACCTATCGGAGGCCCAAACCAACAAGTCGCACCCGCACAGAACAACGCTGGGAATGGGTACCCCCCACCGAAAGGAGCACTGATGATGATCCAGAAGGGACGCCCCACGAATAGGGTGCAGAAGTAAATCACCCGACAAATCAACCTAGCCGTGGCAACCCCACCTGCCATCCCTAAGTACCTCAGCGGATCGGAGTCCTGCATCACATTCACTCGTGCGGATCACCCTTGCCAGATCCCTCGCCTGTGTCATCGCCTGGTGCTGGAGGCGCACATCGGAGGTTTCGAGATGAGTCGCGTCTTCATGGACGGCGGCAGCGGCATCAACCTAATGTTCGCAAGCACTCTAGCGGCAATGCGGATCCCGCAATGCAGCTTGGAACAGTCAGACTCAACGTTCCACGGCATCATTCCAGGGAAGGGCATATTCCCCCTGGGCAAAATAGGGCTCGACGTCATCTTCGGGAAGCCGGACAACTTTCGGCAGGAGCGACTCAAATTTGAAGTGGTGGACTGGCCGTCACAATACCACGCCATACTTGGGCGTGTAGCATTCGCAAGGTTCCTGGCTGTCCCACACTACGCAATTGCCACTCAAGATGCCAGGGCCGAAGGGCGTCATCACAGTCCACGGGAGCTTCACCCGATCGGACCAGTGCGACAGGGATTTCAACAAAATCTCCCAGTCTTTCGGCATGCAAGACGAGCTCATAAGGCTCCGTGAGGTGACGGACAATGGGGCACCCCCAGTCACAAGGCAAAACGCACCCGACATGTCTTTCGACTCCACCGTCAACACAAAGAAGGTGCAGGTCCATCCGACGGATGCCTCCAAGATGGCGCTGATCGCCAACGACCTCAAGATAGGAAGGCGCCGTCAATTCCTCCGTGAGCGCTGGAAATCTTCGCTGGTGTCCCGCGGACATGCCAGAGTTCCTGTGGAATTCGCCGAGCACGCACTCAATGTCTTTCCGACACCAAGCCGCCAAGCAGTCCATCCGAGATCGTCTGAGCATGAGCGAAGCCATCGGCAAGGAAATCAATAGACTACTCGCCACAGACTTCATCAGGGAAATCAAGGAAAGCGAGTGGCTTGGGAATACAGTGATGGTCCCAAAGGACACGGACATCCTGCGGATGTGCGTGGACTTCACGTCACTAAACAAGCATTGCCCAAAGGACCACTTCCCTCTTCCTCGGATCGATCAGATCATCGATTCGACTGCAGGATGTGAGAAACTCTCCTTCCTCGATGCCTACTCAGGCTATAACCAGATTTGACTCAAGGTCGAAGATCAGGAGAAAACGGCGTTTATCACACCGTTCGGAGTATTCTGCTACAACACAATGCCTTTCGGGCTAAAGAATGCTGGTGACACGTACCAGCGATGCATGCAGGCCTGCCTCAAGGACCAGATCGGTCGCACCGTCCAAGTCTACGTTGATGACATAGTCATAAAAACCAGGGAGGCAAGGACACTTATCAACAATCTCCGCGAGACGTTCGACAACCTTGATCGCTACAGGATCAAGCTCAACCCCGACAAATGCACCTTCGGTGTCCCATCGGGTCAGCTGCTTGGGTACTTCATCTCTCAGCGAGGGATCGAGGCGAACCCGAACAAAATCAGAGCCATCATGGCGATGGAGAAGCCGAAAAACCTCAAAGGCGTCCAACAGCTCGCAGGATGAATAGCGGCGCTAAGCAGATTCATCAGCCGCATGGGCGAGAAGGCCCTGCCATTCTACCAGCTACTACGCAAGGCAGACAAGTTTGAGTGGACGCCAGAAGCCAATGATGCATTCGAAAGCCTCAAGCGGCTCCTCTCCACCTCGCCCGTCTTGGTCACGCCAAAGGAGCGCGAGCCTCTGCTGCTGTACATAGCAGCCACACACCAAGTGGTCAGCACCGTGCTCGTGGTCGAACGACCCGAAGAAGGCAAGACCCACGGGGTCCAGCGCCCAATCTACTACCTCAGCGAGGTACTGACACCAACAAAGCAGAGGTACCCTCACTACCAGAAGCTCGCCTACGGCGTGTTCATGATGGCTCGATGACTGAGCCATTACTTCTAGGAGCACCAAGTGATGGTCGTCAACGAAGCACCCCTGAACAGCATCCTGAATAATCCAGAGGCCACAGGAGGCGTGGCCCTGTGGGGCATCGAGCTGTCACCCTTGGACATCGTCTATGAGAAACGACTCGCAATCAAATCTCAAGTCCTTCCGGACTTCCTGGTACATTGGATGGAGCTGCAGCTGCCAGACACCCTAGATATGTCGCAGTCATGGACGATGCACTTTGATGGCTCCAAGCGAGAAGCTGGAGCAGGAGCGGGGGTCATACTGACCTCCCCGCAAGGTGACACGATGAATTACGTCCTTCGGATGAAATTCCGAGCTTCTAATAATGAGGCCGAATACGAAGCCCTCATCCACGGCATGAGGATGGCAAAGATATGCGGCGCAACGCTCCTGGTCATCTACGGTGACTCCAACCTCGTCGCCCAGCAGACGATGAATGAGTGCGACGCACACGCCGAAAACATGATCGCGTACCGCGCGCTCTACAACGCTCTAGAAGGAGAATTCGACGGCTGCGAGCTTCGGCACGTTGGAAGAGAAAGGAACAAGGAAGCCGAAAGACTCGCCAACATCGGCTCCACCTGCGCAAAGGTGCCACCAGGTGTGTTCCTCGAACAGATCTGTGTGCCATCCATCAAGCGAAAATTCCCCAAGGGATCACCCAAAGAAGCAGAACATTCGGGGGCTACGCTGCCCGAAGGACATGAAGGACCCGAGAAACTGGACACAGAAGTCGCCATGGTAAACCTAATGTAGGTCATGGCAGTCGAAGAAACTTGGACGCGACCATACCTCCAGTTCTTGTTAAATGGAGAACTGCCTGACAGCCCGACAGATGCCCGGCACATATCTCGTCGGTCAAAAGCCTTCACCACCATAAATGGCGAGCTGTACAAGCGCAGTATTACGGGTGTACTACAAAGGTGTGTCACCATCGGTGACGGGAAAGCCATCCTCCAAGACATCCACGAGGGCATCTGCGGCCATCCTGCAGGCAGCCTCTCCCTAGTCGCCAAAGCTCTACGGGCCGGATTCTACTGGCCAACGGCCATGAGCGACGCAAAGGACATCGTCCGAAGATGCAATGGATGCCAACGGTTCGCCGAAAAACCGCACACACACGGGTCAGAGCTCAGACCCATACATATAGCTTGGCCTTTTGCTCAATGGGGCCTCGACATGATCGGCAAACTGCCAAAGTCCTCGAAAGGGGGACACGTTTACCTCCTGGTCGCAGTCGACAAATTCACCAAGTGGATCGAGGCCATGCCCGTCACCAACCAAAAGGGCAAAACTGCCATCAAGTTCTTTGAGTCCATTGTCTATAGGTTCGGCGTACCGCATAGCATCATCACTGACAACGGATCGAACTTTATCTCCAAGGAATTCCAGGACTTCTGTGAAGGCCTTGGGATCAGCATCACATACGCCTCAGTGGCACACCCCCAAACGAACGGGCAAGTGGAAAAGGCCAACGGCCTAATCGGCGCTGGCATCAAGAAGCACCTCATGAGTCCACTCGAAAGGAAAGCAGGAGCCTGGACGAAAGAGCTACCATCCGTCCTATGGAGCTTACGGACCATGCCAAACAGCTCCATTGTGCTACACACGTTCTTCATTGTGCACTGAGCTGAAGCCAAGCTACCAGGCACGCCACCAGGCCCCTGGTCGTCACGATGAAGCGAATCCACGGCACTTTCGAAGATGCCGTCGACACACTCGACGAAGCAAGAGACATAGCAGCATTTCGATCAGCGTGTACCAGAAGTCTCCAAGAACTACCACGCCGGTTGCGCCAAGGTCCTTCGTCAAGGAGACCTCGTCTTGCGACTCAAGCAAGAGCAACCGACGAAATTCGAGTCACCATGGGAAGGACCCTCGTCATCACGAAGTCATCCCGTGGCGCCTACCCTCAAGCACGTGGAATCTGGAGTCATACTCCAACCCATGGAACATCTCGCACTTCATGACGATTCTACCCCTAGCTACCTACCCCCTTTACTTTCAATAAGGCTTTCAGCCAAGGCTATTCAGCCGAACAATGTACTCCCTCCATTACGATATAAATAAAGCTAAGTGTCTCGCCCCAAACTCCAGTTCATTATTTGCAACTCTACTTTACGCTGCAAACGCACTCGGGGGCTCCCCCCACCTCATGATTTCGTCGACTGAGGATCACGCGTGTACACCTGAGTAGCTAACAACGTCAGGCAAACGAAAAGGACAAGTACTTAAACAAAGCACTGCGTGCTTACAGCAAAAAAAACCTTTACAACAAAGGGCACAACACGCCCAGTCGAAATATACAAATTTTACATCTATCTATTTTACAGGTACTACCTATTCTGAAGAATAACCTGAGCACGCTGCTCAAACAAATCTACGACCTATTCGCATCTCGCCTTACAGCATGTAATGTGGACGCATGTCCCACTCATCACCGTCCGACCGAGGAGGTGGCCCAGCTGCCACAGCAGCCAAATCCACATCAGGCCGGTGCAGCCTCACAAGAGACAAACCAGCCTTCACTCCTGCGATGAGTTGTTGCCGCACCAACTCCTTGACATTGCTCACGTTCCGAAACTTTGACAGAAGACCCGCAAGGCTCGTCGGTATGGCATCCAAAGGAAACATGACGTGCAACACCGAGGCAAGCGACGTCTGCACTTGGCGAAGCACTCGCGAAACCTGGTGCACACGATCCTGCACTGTCGCCAGAACCATGGCACGGTCACGATCCATCCAGAAGAAGCCACCAGCTTTCATGTCCTGTTGAGTCAAGCAATTGACCCGAACAGCGACACGCTCCTTCTCTTCCTTCGGAGCAAGGTTCGCACCTGCGACAATTGCACAAAGTAAGAGCAAGGCCAGCAGGCTCATCCGAAAAACTGAGCTACAGCTCGAAACAAAGAACAACTTACATTGAAGCTGCTCGGACAGCCGAACATGTTCCGCCATCAAGTACTCCTCCCTGGCTGCACCACGATCCGCCTTGGACTTCCAAACATCGGCATGACCTCGTAACCCGAGCAACTCCCTCTCCAGACTACGCACATGATCCCGAAGAAAAGCGAGTTGCGAGGAATCATCCAAAGATGGTCGCAGCGGCACTGCGGACGAGGTGTCAATTGGTCAAGACCGAAGGAACCTAGAGCAGCAGACAAAGAAAGGGACACAAACATTCAGACAATGGTAGAGCACAACTCAGGCGAATTCATTCAACACATAAAAGGCCACTACGTGGCACAAAAATTGTGTTCATCAAAATATTTACAGCAAAAGAAGACTACAAATTATCCTACGTCTACAACACCTAAGACGCGGCACCCTGAGTCGCCTCGGAGTCGGACTGCCTAGCTTTGGCCCCGCCCTGCTGTCGTAGCGCTTACTCAGACAGCAAATCAATGAGCTTTGGCCCATATCGCTTGCAGCGACCAGAGTAGGCAGCAAAAGCTACCTCGGATCCATCTGCGGTCGTCGGCATCCGGGAGGTGATCTGAGGCATGTCGAGCTCCGCTCCAGCCGCCAAAGCCATCGCCAGCCTGACGGACGCGCCGATGCCCTTCTGCTTGTGCTTGTACGCCGCAGGCGCTTCGGCTGACAAAGCCTCCGCCAGAGCATCCACATAATCCAGGGCCGCGCCCTTAGGGCCAAGCTCCTTGTAGAAGCGGCCAAGGACCTCCTTCGCCTTGGCAAGGGAACCGAAGACGGTGCTGCAACGATCTTCGACCGCTGCAGTAGCATCATCTAGAGCACTCCCGTGCTCCAGAGCGCCCTGGTCAAACTTGATGCCTACGGCATCTAAGACAAAAAGAAAGGGACATGAAGAAAAGCAACGCAGAAGAAGACAGGAAACACGAAGAAATAAGCACAAATACAACACTTACCCGAAACAGCCTTGGTAGCAGCCATGAGCTTGCCCGCCACCTCTTTCTCACGAGCAGCCGCAACAGTGGCCAGTTGCTCCTCACGGTCCGCGGCCTCCTGCTGCAGACGCTCGTTCGCTTCGGCTGCCTTAGTCAGCTCTAGCTCGAGGCGTTCCTTCGCACCAATGGCGGCCTCGGCCTTCTTCTCCGACTGACCAAGGCTCTTCTTGAGAGCGTCGACTTCACGGAGAGAAGTATTATGCTCCGCTGCATTCAAAACAAGCAAACGCCAGAGAGAAGGACCAGAATAAATGAAAGAAGCACCAACAGCAAATAGGTACCTTGAAGCTGCCGAAGGTTCGCCTCCAGCACCAGGCGTTCCTGCACCAGTCGCTTGGCTTCCTGCACAAAAGGCTGCAGAAAAAGAAAGCAAAGAAGAAAAGGACTTGGGGCTACGCCCAACACAAAGGAATAAAAACAAAATTCGCACACGAAGACACTCGGGGGCTCCCCCCGTGGCACGAAGCAAAGGTACTCACATGCTCGGATAGCGACTCAAGACTACCGGCGAAATTCGAGCGAACCACCTGCACCTCCTGCACAGGAGGATCCGGAGCGGCGCCCCCCGAAGTCGCCACCGTCTGAGGAGGAGGAGACGCAATTTTTGACTCCCCCATCATCTCCCGCGCACCATCACTGGAGGAGTCGCGGGAGGAATGCCTGCATACGAAGCAATCAGCACAAGTGCAAAATCAAAAAGGAAAAAGGACAGTAGTATAACAAGAAACTTACGAGCCCAGTGAGCTCAGGTCGAAGACAAGAGGAGTCCTTCGGGCTCTCTTCTCTTCCTTCTTCTCCTCTTTCTTCTCTTCCTTCTTTTCTAACTTCTTCCGCTTCGCTGGCGGGTGCGGTGCCACAGCCCGCACAGGAATGGCGGGAATGGGAGAGGAAGAATCTCCATGACCATCGCTATGACGCTCAAGGCCCAGAGGATTTCTGGGAGTCGGAGGAGTCGATGCATCTGAAGACTCGCTGGAGCTCCGTGATCGTTTGCATGTATGGTCCTCACTCGACCATTGTCTGAATGTTTGTGTATGCCCAGAGGCCTTCTTCTCTGTCTGAGTATGCGCTGCGGCAGCAGGGCGGGGCCAAAGCTAGGCAGTCCGGCTCCGAGGTGACTCAGGGTGCCGCGTCTTAGGTGTTGTAGACGTAGGATAATTTGTAGTCTTCTTTTGCTGTAAATATTTTGATGAACACAATTCTTGTGCCACGTAGTGGCCTTTTATGTGTTGAATGAATTCGCCTGAGTTGTGCTCTACCATTGTCTGAATGTTTGTGACCCTTTCTTTGTCTGCTGCTCTAGGTTCCTTCGGGTGCTGACCCTGTTGACACCTCGTCCGCAGTGCCACTGCGACCATCTTTGGATGATTCCTCGCAACTCGCTTTTCTTCGGGATCGTGTGCGTAGTCTGGAGAGGGAGTTGCTCGGGTTGCGAGGTCATGCCGATGTTTGGAAGTCCAAGGCGGATCGTGGTGCAGCCAGGGAGGAGTACTTGATGGCGGAACTTGTTCGGCTGTCCGAGCAGCTTCAATGTAAGTTGTTCTTTGTTTCGAGCTGTAGCTCAGTTTTTCGGATGAGCCTGCTGGCCTTGCTCTTACTTTGTGCAATTGTCGCAGGTGCGAACCTTGCTCCGAGGGAAGAGAAGGAGCGTGTCGCTGTTCGGGTCAATTGCTTGACTCAACAGGACATGGAAGCTGGTGGCTTCTTCTGGATGGATCATGACCGTGCCATGGTTCTGGCGACGGTGCAGGATCATGTGCACCAGGTTTCGCGAGTGCTTCGCCAAGTGCAAACGTCGCTTGCCTCGGTGTTGCACGTCATGTTTCCTTTGGATGCCGTACCGACGAGCCTTGCGGGTCTTCTGTCAAAGTTTTGGAACGTGAGCAATGTCAAGGAGTTGGTGCGGCAACACCTCGTCGCAGGAGTGAAGGCTGGTTTGTCTCTTGTGAGGCTGCACCGGCCTGATGTGGATTTGGCTGCTGTGGCAGCTGGGCCACCTCCTCGGCCGGACGGTGATGAGTGGGACATGCGTCCACATTACGCAGCTGTACGGCAGTATGCCGAACAGGTCGTAGATTTGTTTGAGCAGCGTGCTCAGGTTATTCTTCAGAATAGGTAGTACCTGTAAAATAGATAGATGTAAAATTTGTATATTTCGACTGGGCGTGTTGTGCCCTTTGTTGTAAAGGTTTTTTTTTTGCTATAAGCACGCAGTGCTTTGTTTGAGTACGTGTCTTTTTCGTTTGCCGGACATTGTCAGCTACTCAGGTGTACACGCATGATCCTCAGTCGACGAAATCGTGAGGTGGGGGGAGCCCCCGAGTGCGTTTGCAGCGTAAAGTAGAGTTGCAAATAATGAACTGGAGTTTGGGGCGAGACACTTAGCTTTATTTATATCGTAATGGAGGGAGTACATTGTTCGGCTGAATAGCCTTGGCTGAAAGCCTTATTGAAAGTAAAGGGGGTAGGTAGCTAGGGGTAGAATCGTCGCAAGTGCGAGATGTTCCATGGGTTGGAGTATGCGACTCCAGATTCCACGTGCTTGAGGCGTTAGGCGCCACAGGATGACCGGTGATGACGTAGGGTCCTTCCCATGGTGACTCGAATTTCCGGTTGCTCTGCTGAGTCGCAAGACGAGGTCTCCTTCGACGAAGGACCTTGGCGCAGCCGGCCGTGGTAGTTGCGGAGACTCGCTGGTACACCGCTGATCGAGTTGCTATGTCTCTTGCTTCGTCAGTGTGTCGACGGCATCTTGAAAGTGCAGCCGTGGATTAAACGCTTGGCTGTGACCCGGGGGCCTGGTGGCGATTGCCGGTAGCACGGCTTCAGCTCCGTGCACCATGAAGAACGGTGTAGCCCGTGGAGCTGTTTGCGTGGTCCGTAAGCTCCATAGGACGGATGGTAGCTCTTTCATCCAGGCTCGCTTCCGTTCGAGTGGACTCATGAGGCGCTTCTTGATGCCAGCGCCGATTAGGCCGTTGGCCTTTTCCACTTGCCCGTTCGTTTGGGGGTGTGCCACTGAGGCGTACGTGATGTTGATCCCAAGGCCTTCGCAGAAGTCCTAGAATTCCTTGGAGATAAAGTTCGATCCGTTGTCGGTGATGATGCTATGCGGTACGCCGAACCTGTAGACAATGGACTCGAAGAACTTGACGGCAGTTTTGCCCTTTTGGTTGGTGACGGGCATGGCCTCGATCCACTTGGTGAATTTGTCGACTGCGACCAGGAGGTAAACGTGTCCCCCTTTCGAGGACTTTGGCAGTTTGCCAATCATGTCGAGGCCCCATTGAGCAAAAGGCCAAGCTATAGGTATGGGTCTGAGCTCTGACCCGGGTGCGTGCGGTTTGTCGGTGAACCGTTGGCATCCATTGCATCTTCGGACGATGTCCTTTGCGTCGCTCATGGCCGTTGGCCAGTAGAATCCGGCCCGTAGAGCTTTGGCGACTAGGGAGCGGCTGCCTGCATGATGGCCGCAGATGCCCTCGTCGATGTCTTGGAGGATGGCTTTCCCGTCACCGATGGTGACACACCTTTGTAGTACACCCGTAATACTGCGCTTGTACAGCTCGCCATTGATGGTGGTGAAGGCTTTTGACCGACGAGATTTGCGCCGGGTATCTGTCGGGCTATCAGGCAGTTCTCCATTTAACAAGAACTGGAGGTATGGTCACGTCCAAGTTTCTTCGACTGCCATGACCTGCATTAGGTATACCATGGCGACTTTTGTGTCCAGTTTCTCGGGTCCTTCATGTCCTTCGGGCAGCGTAGTCCCCGAATGTTCTGCTTCTTCGGGTGATCCCTTGGGGAATTTTCGCTTGATGGATGGCACACAGATCTGTTTGAGGAACATACCTGGTGGCACCTTTGCGCAGGTGGAGCCGTTGTTGGCGAGTCTATCGGCTTCCTCGTTGCTTTCTCTTCCAACGTGCCGAAGCTCGCAGCCGTCGAATTCTCCTTCGAGTGCGTTGTAGAGCGCGCGGTACGCGATCATGTTTTCGGCGTGCCGTGACTCATTCATCGTCTCTGGACGACGAGGTTGGAGTCACCAGATGACCAGGCGGCGCCGCATATCTTTGCCATCCTCATGCCGTGGATGAGGGCTTCAGATTCGCCTCATTATTAGAAGCTCGAATTTCATCCGAACGTATTTCATCGTGTCGCGGGGAGGTCAAGATGACTTCGCTCCTGCTCCAGCTTCTCGCTTGGAGCCGTCGAAGTGCATCGTCCATGACTGCGACAGATCTGGGGTGTCTGGCACCTGCATCTTCATCCAATGTACTAGGAAGTCCGGAAGGACTTGAGATTTGATTGTGAGTCGTTTCTCGTAGGCGATGTCCAAGGGTGACAGCTCAATGCCCCACAGGGCCACGCGTCCTGTGGCCTCTGGATTATTCAGATGCCGCGGGGTGCCGTTGATGACCATCACTTGGTGCTCCTGGAAGTAATGGCTCAGTCGTCGAGCCGTCATGAACACGCCATAGGCGAGCTTCTGGTAGTGAGGGTACCTCTGCTTTGTTGGTGTCAGTACCTCGCTGAGGTAGTAGATTGGTATTTGGACCCGTGGGTCTTGCCTTCTTCGGGTCGTTCGACCACGAGCACGGTGCTGACCACTTGGTGTGTGGCTGCTATGTACAGCAGCAGAGGCTCGTGCTCCTTTGGCGTGACCAAGACGGGCGAGGTGGAGAGGAGCCGCTTGAGGCTTTCGAATGCATCGTTGGCTTCTGGCGTCCACTCAAACTTATGCGCCTTATGTAGTAGCTGGTAGAATGGCAGGGCCTTCTCGCCCATGCGGCTGATGAATCTGCTTAGCGCCGCTATTCGTCCTGCGAGCTGCTGGACGCCTTTGAGGTTTTTCGGCTTCTCCATCGCCATGATGGCTCTGATTTTCTTCGGGTTCCCCTCGATCCCTCGCTGAGAGATGAAGTACCCAAGCAGCTGACCCGATGGGACGCTGAAGGCGCATTTGTCGGGGTTGAGCTTGATCCTGTAGCAATCAAGGTTGTCGAACGTCTCGCGGAGATCGTCGATAAGTGTCCTTGCCTCCCTGGTTTTTATGACTATGTCGTCAACATAGACTTGGACGTTGCGACCGATCTGGTCCTTGAGGCAGGCCTGCATGCATCGCTGGTACGTGGCACCTGCGTTCTTTAGCCCGAAAGGCATTGTGTTGTAGCAGAATACTCCGAACGGTGTGATAAACATTGTTTTCTCCTGATCTTCGACCTTGAGTCGAATCTGGTTATAGCCTGAGTAGGCATCGAGGAAGGAGAGTTTCTCACAACCTGCAGTCGAATCGATGATCTGATCGATCCGAGGAAGAGGGAAGTGGTCCTTTGGGCAATGCTTGTTTAGTGACATGAAGTCCATGCACATCCGCAGGATGTCCGTGTCCTTCTTTGGGACCATCACTGTATTCGCAAGCCACTCGCTTTCCTTGATTTCCCTGATGAAGTCTGCGGCGAGTAGTCTATTGATTTCCTTGCCGATGGCTTCGGCTCGCGGCTCGGACAGTCTCCGGATGGACTGCTTGACTGGCATGTCCGTAGGACACCAGGCGAAGATTTCCCAGCGCTCACGGAGGAATTCGACGAGCGCGCCTTCCTATGCGGGGCTGAGGTCGTTGGCGATCAGCGCCGTCTTGGAGGCATCCGTCGGATGGACCTGCACCTTCTTTGTGTTGACGGTGGAGTCGAAAGACATGTCGGGTGCGTTTTGCCTTGTGACTGGGGGTGCCCCATTGTCCGTCACCTCACGGAGCCTTACGAGCTCGTCTTGCATGCCGAAAGACTGGGAGATTTTGTTGAAATCCCTGTCGCACTGGTCCGATCGGGTGAAGCTCCCGCGGACTGTGATGACGCCCTTCGGCCCTAGCATCTTGAGTAGCAGGTATGCGTAGTGTGGGACAGCCAGGAACCTTGCGAATGCTACACGCCCAAGTATGGCGTGGTATTGTGACGGCCAGTCCACCACTTCAAATTCGAGTCGCTCCTGCCGGAAGTTGTCCGGCTTCCCGAAGATGACGTCGAACCCTATTTTGCCCAGGAGGAATATGCCCTTCCCTGGAACGATGCCGTGGAACGTTGTGTCTGACTGTTCCAGGCTGCATTGCGGGATCCGCATTGCCGCTAGAGTGCTTGCGAACATTAGGTTGATGCCGCTGCCGCCGTCCATGAAGACGCGACTCATCTCGAAACCTCCGATCTGCGCCTCCAGCACCAGGGCAGCATGACCTGGGCGAGGGATCTGGCAAGGGTGATCCGCACGAGTGAATGTGATGCAGGACTCCGATCCGTTGAGGTACTCAGGGATGGCAGGTAGGGTTGCCACGGCTAGGTTGATTTGTTGGGTGATTTTCTTCTGCACCCTATTCGTGGGGCGTCCCTTCTGGATCATCATCAGTGCTCCTTTCGGTGGGGGGTACCCGTTCCCAGCGTTGTTCTGTGCGGGTGCGACTGGTTGGTTCGGGCCTCCGATAGGTGGCGGTGGAGGGGCTCCATGTGCTATTTCACCTTGTGCAGGTGTGTTTCCGAATGCAGGGATTGGGGCTTGTTGCCTCATTTGCACCATGCTTTCGCTGAGTTTTGGAACTCGCGGCAGTCCTTGAGCATGTGGCTCGCCTTCTTTTTGCCATCTTGCTTGTCGATGTAGAAGTGGATGGTGCATGGTCCCGAAAGCTTTTCGTACGCTGAGGGTCCGTTATCGCGGACGCGGCGTTGCCACGACTGCGCTGGGCGTCCTCCATCACGGAAGTTTCCTCCGCGGTATCCTCCGCTGTTGCAACTGTTGTCGTTGCGACGGTCGGCGTAGCCAGCCGCGACCATGTCGGGTCCGTCGCGGTCCTCGTAGACGCGCGATCTCCTCTTGCTGCGGCGTTCCCGTCTTCAGCCGTAGTCGTCCTCTTCATCTGATTGTGCTCGGTGAATGCAATCTCGCCGCCAGCCCACATGGCGATGTCCATGAGGTGGTCGAGTGTTTTGGGCTTGACGCGCCCGAGTTCCTCCTTGAAGTCTGGGCGTTTGACGCCGTCCCTGAAGGCGTCGATGGCCCTCTCTTCGGAGATGTGTGCTGCGGAGTTCTTGGTGTTAGACCAGCGTAGTATGTACGAGCAAATAGTTTCGCCCGTTTTCTGAGTGCATGCTCGCAACTCTTCGATTGAGACGGGCCTCTTGCTGGTGCCCTTGAAATTTCGGATGAAGCTGTAAGCTAGCTCCTCCAACCGGATGGACCACGATGATAGGCTGCTTTGAGCCAGACCAGCGAATGCTGAAGGCATTGCATGGCGGTTTCTTTGCTACCGCCGTGCAACTTGACGGATGATAGATGGTCACTGAGCCAGGCTTTTGGATCTTGTGTGCCGTTGAACTTCGGAGTATCCGAAGGAAGCTTGAAATTGCGTGGCATCTGTGTTCGCCGAACAGATCTGCGAGGAGAAACCACTGACCCGGAAGTGCATCGAGTCAGCGTCTCACGCATAAGGAGCCAGGAGTCAACGTAGCGGAGTGATGCGGCATTTTAGCCGGAAGGACTCGACGTTGTGGATGAAGTCGACGCCGTTTCTTCTGTCGGGTGCACGACCAACGTCGCGTCTGTCGGGTACGTGGCCAATGTCGCGTCTTCGTAGCATCAAGACATGCAACCATCCAAGGAGTGACTCGACTCGGGTCTTGAGCTTATGGAGTAGCCAGTTGTTTTGTCGACTCCTGTTGGAGGACCCGACACAATAGCGAGATGTAATTCGACGTTCCTGTAGGCTGTAGAAAACATAAAAAATTATGAAGTACTTGTATCTTGTAAAGAAATATTTGCCTGTCGGCTTGTATAGTAAGATTCTGGTTCCGATCGAGTCAGACACTTTTGCATTGTATGCTAGGCCTTTTCGTTAGCCTGATTACCCTTAGTCTCAGTACCTTGCCGAGGCACTCGGAGTTCAAGGTTTCGACGGTCAGGCAGAATCAGCTACTCGGGCTTTCGCGTTCAAGGTGTTCGAGTGCGTGAAGCCGATGGCACATTAGGTTACTCGAAGAGGGCGCAGCCCCCGAGTGTTTCGAGTGAGATTAAAGTAAGAAAGAAAATCAAATCTGAGTAGATAACTTAGCTTTGTTGGTTGTCGTGGCGAAGTTGACGTGGTAGCGGGTCACGCGGCGGACGTAGTCGACGTGGCGAACCACAATCATAGCGGCGACGGGTCGCCACATCCGAAGGATGTATCGGGTCATCATAGCCGAAAACCGCATTGGGTCGCCAATGTCGAGGGAGCCCCCGAGTCGTGGTCGCTGAAGCCGAAGATCATAATGCGTCGCTGCAGCGGACGGAGTCGACGGAGCGGTGGAGACGTAGTCGACATAGCGGCGAGTCACCAGATTTCTGCTTGATAGCGTCAGGGCAGCGCGGTCGGTCGAACTTCATGTCGAAACTGCCATGGGTAGAAACACGAGCTGACCACACGCATGTATACCAACCTCTTCCATGCCGCAAATTGCTTTTTTCTTCAATTATCTGTGCATGCATGCCTGACGGCCGGAAAATTCATGCATCTAATTGATGCATCTAGCCACAAGTAGCTAGCTTATCTAATTTTTTTCTTCTTGTCCTATGAGCTTGATCGATTGACCTGGGCCTTTTTACTTTCCTTCTTCCCGCAACATGAGAATCGTACAGTGTACGCTTTAGAACTTGTACTTGATTTGAACTTGGACGTTTCCGGCCGGAAAATTCACGCACGTGTGTCTTAGTCTTTACGTAGAGTACTTTAGATCTTTGCTAGTACAGAGTAGATGCATGCACCACTAGCCTCAAAGCCTTCCGCTGATTTTTCTTCTTCTTCCTGATTGTACAGGTCCGGCGGGTTGGGATCGCAGTGTAGACGAGTGCATCTTGGTAGATTTTGTTGACGTCAAAGCTGAGCATGCCGCTATGAATCAACCAGATGAGATCGACCATTGATGACGATGAGGAAGCCGAAATAGATCTGCTCCGCAGGAGCCGACGGATCGTAGATTGCAACGGATGGGACCGTCACGATCGCACAATCAGCAGCCCCGATTCCCACAGACGGCACCAATTGACGAGGTTTGATCTCATCAATGCCCATTGTTATGGACTTGGGTTTTGGAGAAGATGGGGATGCTGGAGATCGTGGAACGGTTAACAGACAAGCAACCAGGGGACACGAGATTTACCCAGGTTCAGGCCCCCGGAGGGAAAACCCTACTCCTGCTTGTCTGCTCTTGATTACGGCGGAACCGAAGGTTACAGGGTGCGCAGATTCGATCTGGCGTGGTGGTGCGTATGCGAAAGTATGAGTCGAGAGAGATCTTTAGATCTATTGTGGAGGTGGAGATCGTAGATCTATCTATTGGGGGTTATGGCGTCTGTAGATCGTGTCCTCCTCGTTGGACCCTCCTAACCTTTATATATGAGGAGGCTAGGTCTCAGGTACTGATACGAGTAGGTTACAAGTTGTATTCAAACTCTAGTCTTGAGGTTTCCTTGTCTTGTGCGCTTGGGAGTCCGTGTCCATATGGGCTTCATAGCAGCCGAAACGTCATAGGCGTCATGGACCCTGGCAGGTCGTCGAGTGGGCCTTCCGTCGGGCTAGACCAGGTATACTAACATCGGGTACCCGTAGGGCATATCCATGTCAGTAGCCCCCGAGTCTCCATCCGAAACGTAGATTCGGGTGGAGACTTAGTTGTCTTGAACTTTATATTTGGATGCCGGAGTCGAAAGTTGTGTCGAGTGCGAGGTACTTCACCCGGAAGTTCATCGGGTCAGCTGAATTTGTTCGGCTGTTGTAAAGGAATCGACATCGTGGACGTAGTCAACACAATGGAATATAGGGTGCGCGACCAGCGGTCCCTATGGGAGTAGCCCCCGAGTGTCTGTTCGAGTCGTAGACTCGTCAATAGCAGCTGAAACTTCATAGGCGTCATGGACCCTGGCAGGTCGTCGAGTGGGCCTTCCATCGGGCTGGACCAGGTATACTAACATCGGGTACCCGTAGGGCATATCCATGTCAGTAGTCCCCGAGTCTCTATCCGAAACGTAGATTCGGGTGGAGACTTAGTTGTCTTGAACTTTATATTTGGATGTCGGAGTCGAAAGTTGTGTCAAGTGCGAAGTACTTCACCCGGAAGTTCATCGGGTCAGCTGAATTTGTTTGGCTGTTGTAAAGGAATCAACATCGTGGATGTAGTCAACACAATGGACTATAGGGTGAGCGACCAGCGCTCCCTATGGGAGTAGCCCCCGAGTGTCTGTTCGAGTCGTAGATTCGAACAGAGACTTTAATTCAGCCATTGTTTGCTTCAGGTCCGTAGGACACAATTTTTTCAAATGCTTGAATCAATCCTCCCTATGGGAGTAGCCCCCGAGTCCGTAGTGGAGTCGTAGACTCGGCGTAGGACTCAAAGATCTTGTGTGTGCGCGAACAACGCTCCAGTTTGGAGTAGCCCCCGAGTGTCTGGCGGAGTCGTAGACTCGGGCAGAGACTCGAGTCTTGTATCGTGCAGTTGTAGCCGAAAATCTCGTGGGCATACCGCTGACCCGGAAGTATATCGGGTACGCGACCAACGCTCCTGATAGGAGTAGCCCCCGAGTGTCTAGTCGAGTCGCAGACTCGAGTGTAGACTCATGCGAGGAGAAACCACTGACCCGGAAGTGCATCGAGTCAGCGTCTCACGCATAAGGAGCCAGGAGTCAACGTAGCGGAGTGATGCGGCATTTTAGCCGGAAGGACTCGACGTTGCGGATGAAGTCGACGCCGTTCCTTCTGTCGGGTGCACGACCAACGTCGCGTCTGTCGGGTACATGGCCAACGTCGCGTCTTCGTAGCATCAAGACATGCAACCATCCAAGGAGTGACTCGACTCGGGTCTTGAGCTTATGGAGTAGCCAGTTGTTTTGTCGACTCCTGTTGGAGGACCCGATACAATAGCGAGATGTAATTCGACGTTCCTGTAGGCTGTAGAAAACATAAAAAATTATGAAGTACTTGTATCTTGTAAAGAAATATTTGCCTGTCGGCTTGTATAGTAAGATTCTGGTTCCGATCGAGTCAGACACTTTTGCACTATACGCTAGGCCTTTTCGTTAGCCTGATTACCCTTAGTCTCAGTACCTTGCCGAGGAACTCGGAGTTCAAGGATTCGACGGTCAGGCAGAATCAGCTACTCGGGCTTTCGCGTTCGAGGTGCTCGAGTGCGTGAAGCCGATGCCACATTAGGTTACTCGAAGAGGGCGCAGCCCCCGAGTGTTTCGAGTGCGATTAAAGTATGTTTCGAGTGTCGGATCAGCAGAGTAGGCAGCAAAAGCTACCTCGGATCCATCTGCGGTCGTCGGCATCCGGGAGGTGATCTGAGGCAGGTCGAGTTCCGCTCCAGCCGCCAAAGCCATCGCCAGCCCGACGGACGCGCCGATGCCCTTCTGCTTGCGCTTGTACGCCGCAGGCGCTTCGGCTGACAAAGCCTCCGCCAGAGCATCCACATCATCCAGGGCCGCGCCCTTAGGGACTAGCTCCTTGTAGAAGCGGCCAAGGACCTCATTCGCCTTGGCAAGGGAACCGACGACGATGCTGCAACGATCTTCGACCGCTGCAGTAGCATCATCTAGAGCACTCCCGTGCTCCAGAGCGCCCTGGTCAAACTCGATGCCTACGGCATCTGAGACAAAAAGAAAGGGACATGACGAAAAGCAACGCAGAAGAAGACAGGAAACACGAAGAAATAAGCACAAATACAACACTTACCCGAAACAGCCTTGGCAGCAGCCATGAGCTTGCCCGCCACCTCTTTCTCACGAGCAGCCGCAACAGTGGCCAGTTGCTCCTCACGGTTCACAGCCGCCTGCTGCAGACGCTCCTTCGCTTCGGCTGCCTTAGTCAACAGTGGCCAGTTGCTCGAGGTGTTCCTTCGCACCAATGGCGGCCTCGGCCTTCTTCTCCGACTGACCAAGGCTCTTCTTGAGAGCGTCGACTTCACGGAGAGAAGTATTATGCTCCACTGCATTCAAAACAAGCAAACGTCAGAGAGAAGGACCAGAATAAATGAAAGAAGCACCAACAGCAAACAGGTACCTTGAAGCTGCCGAAGGTTCGCCTCCAGCACCAGGCGCTCCTGCACCAGTCGCTTGGCTTCCTGCATAAAAGGCTGCAGAAAAAGAAACAGCAGTAAGAAAAGGGACTTGGGGGCTACGCCCAACACAAAGGAATAAAAACAAAATTCGCACACGAAGACACTCGGGGGCTCCCCCCGTGGCACGAAGCAAAGGTACTCACATGCTCGGATAGCGACTCAAGACACTGGCGAAATTCTGAGGCGCAACCACCTGCACCTCCTGCACAGGAGGAGCCGGAGCAGCGCCCCCCGAAGTCGCCACCGTCTGAGGAGGAGGAGACGCAATTTTCGACTCCCCCATCATCTCCCGCGCACCATCACTGGCGGAGTCGCGGAGGAATGCTCACATCTGAAGCAATCAGCACAAGTGCAAAATCAAAAAGGAAAAAGGACAGTAGTATAACAAGAAACTTACGAGCCCAGCGAGCTCAGGTCGAAGGCAGGAGGAGTCCTTCGGGCTCTCCTCTCTTCCTTCTTCTCCTCTTTCTTCTCTTCTTTCTTTTCTTCCTTCTTCCACTTCGCTGGCGGGTGCGGTGCCACAGCCCGCACAGGAATGGCGGGAATGGGAGAGGAAGAATCTCCATGACCATCGCTATGACGCTCAAGGCCTAGAGGATTTCTGGGATTCGGAGGAGTCGATGCATCCGAAGACTCGCTGGATCTCTGTGATCGTTTGCGTGTATGGTCCTCACTCGACTCGTCGGCATCTTCGGCCGGAGATCACGCTGAAGGAAGTTCGGACACGGACTCCACCGCTTCATTATCCGGGGCATTCGGATACTTTTCAGGCAATGGCGGTACCATGCCCGGTACCTTGAAGCTCTGCCACAACAGAAGGAACTTTGTTAGAAAACAAAGGAAATAAATACGCAGTCGACAAAAAAGCGCTACGCACACAAATCTACACCTGTGGAACAGCCAACGCCGAAGAAAACGGCGGAGTCAGCGACTTCCCCGGGATTTTCTCTCCGGCCTTGAACTTCAGCAGCGCGCGAAGGGTCTTGTCAAGATCCTCCTCGGAGACTTTCTCAGCCGAAACCCTCGTCGGATCATGGCGCCTAGAATAAAGAAACATCGGGTACGCCCTCGCTTGGAGAGGCTGCACCCGACGCTCAAGAAACGTCCGGATGATGTCCACGCCGTTCACTTCCTTCTCCGGAATTAGCTGGAGATCCTCCACCCGACGGTAAAGGGACTCTATTTCCGCCACCTCGCCATCCAAGATTTTGTTTTTCCAAGACCTTTTCGGCTCAATCATTTGGGAAGGGTCAAAAGGAACAAGACCAAAATCTTGCCCAGGCACTACCGAGTCGCGGATGTAAAACCATCGCCTCCGCCAGTACTGGACGGATTCGGACATGGAAAAAGAAAAGAAAAGAAGATTGGGACTAAGAGAGATGATGCAACCCCCAATGGGATAAACACCATCCGAACCAGACTGCCTCTTCACGGAATAAAGTTTCCGGAAGAGGCCAAAGTGCGACTCAATGCCGAGCCAGCACTCGCAAAAAGTGATGAAGCAAGCAATATGGAGAAGAGAGTTGGGCGAAAGATGATGAAGTTGGATGCCATAGAGAAAGAGCAGCCCACGGAGAAAGTTGTGGACTGGAAAGGAAAACCCACGCATAACGAAGGCAAGAAACATAACCCGATACCCAGCTGGGGGACGGGGGATTACCTAGTTGCCGGGGAGTCTGACGGCCTCCCTATCTTGTGGGATCAGACCTCGCTCGCGAAGCTTGCGGAGATCGCTCTCCTGCGTCTCTGATCACCTCCAGCCGCCGTCGGTGACACGGGTAGCGGTGGCGCCTTTCTTTCCTCTGGCAGCGCTGGTACCAACGACAGATGACGATTTCTTCGGCTTCCCCATTGCGCTACGGCGGCGCCGGCGGTGAAAGCGCAGAAAGGAAGATGGAAATGTGGAAGGAAATCCCAGCGTGCAACAAGAATCGCTAGAGCACAAGGAGGCAGTGAAAACAAGAACTGATGCGGTGAAAACAAACTGCGATTTTCCCCAATGATTATAACGGCGAAGACGACGCACGGCAGCCGTCCATCCAGAAGACCTAACGCCAACGGCAGATCTGACCATACACGTGTCAGCATCACAACGAACCGTCGTTACCACGCCGTCCACTACGCGCGGAAATCGAGGAGACGCCGTAATTATCTCCACGCCGCGCGTGACCGGTCAATTCAAGGTCAGCAAGTGGGACCCACGTTAAATCGATCCAAGTCATCTCTGGCATAGCAGATGCTTGAGGTCATTGATCGTCAGTACTGATGTCATCAAAAGCTATACTAGCACCAACTACAATTCTTCGGCTCCACAGCTAAGAGTACTCACTCGAACCTTCGATTCGACTAAATACTCCGGGGCTACTCCTATCAGGAGCGCTGGCCGCGCACCCGAAAGACGAATAAAGACAAAATAATTCTTCGAGTCCTACGTCGAGTCTACGACTCCACTACGGACTCGGGGGCTACTCCCATAGGGAGGATGGATTTAAGCATCCGAAATTTTTTGTGTCCTACGGACTTAACAACTGTACAATGTTTTGAGCTAAAGTTTTCGCTCGAGTCTACGACTCAAACAGACACTCGGGGGCTACTCCCATAGGGAGCGCTGGTCGCGCACCCTATGAAATCTTCGACTGCGATCTTTCGGATCAGCATGCAAAAACTTTTCGGCAACTCTGCCCCAACAAAACGCCTAGTGAGCAACGGTCTCCTTGGCCACCCGAAACACCTCCGAGGTGACAAACATTCGGATGTTGTGTCTACGACACAAAGATAAGACCTACAGATATCATCTGATGGCCTGGCAACGCACACGACTGCGCTCTGCTAGTAAAAACCTGTGCTAATAGGTGCGATGAAAAATCCCGACGGATGCGTTGGGTACATCAATTAAATTCACTGGAATTCCTCCTGTAAGTCGTCCACGGCCTGAGTCGAATTACACCAGCATATGTTCCAGTTTCGAGTTGAGGGACTCGAATCTGAGGAAGATCGTGTTGTTTCGTCCTAAGACAGTTAACTGACCCTGATCCGTCGGGTGAGTCAGGCACACGCATCAACAATCCCTACACACATACTGTTGAAACATATAGTCACACCCGAAAGATTGAAGAGTCCTCAGCCGAATCTGCGATTCGACTGATCACTCGGGGGCTACTGACATGGTTATACCTTACGGGTACATGGCCTCAGCATACCTGGTCCAGCCCAAGGAAGGCCCACACCAGATGTATGCTGGCCCATGAAGATTTTGGGGTGGCGAAGGCCCATGACGCCTTCGGATCCTTGGAGAGCAAGACTAGCGTAGATAGGAAATTCAAAGGGGTAAAACCCTAGAACTTGTAACCGACTAGGACTATGCCCGGGACCTGCCTAAGTCTATATAAAGGCCAGGAGGGCACGACCTAGATCTCTCGACTCATACTTTCGCATACGCACCACCACGCCAGATCGAATCAAGCACTTCAGAACCTTCGGTTCGCCGTAATCAAGAGCGGAATAAGCAGAGTAGGGTTTTCCCTCTGGGGGCCTGAACCTGGGTAAATCTCGTGTCCCCTGGTTGCTTGTCTGTTAACCGTTCCACGATCTCCAGCATCCCCATCTTCTCCAAAACCCAAGTCCATAACAATAGGCATTGATGAGATCAAACCTCGTCAGAGAGAGCCGTTATGCGCTCTCAGAGAGTCAGGCACACGCATCAACAATCCCTACACTCTCAAATCATTCTCTAGCAAACAGAGATAGCCGCACCCGAAAGAATGAAGTGTCCTCAACCGAATCTACGATTCGACTGAACACTCGGGGGCTACTGACATGGTTATACCCTATGGGTATACGACCTTAGCATACCTAGTCCAGCCCAAGGAAGGCCCACGAGAACATGCGCCGGCCCATGAAGACTTTCGGGTGGCCAGGGCCCATGACGCCTTCGGATCCTTGGAGAACAAGAATAGAGTAGATAGAATATTCAAAGGGGCAAACCCTAGAACTTGTAACCGACTTGATCTGTGCCCGAGACCTGCCTATCTCTATATAAAGTCTAGGAGGGCACGACGAGGAGGCTCTCTCTCTCGCATACCACCGCATACACACCTCCACGCCAGATTGCATCTGCGCATCCCTGTAACTTTCGGTTCCGCCGTAATCAAGAGCAGACAAGCAGGAGTAGGGTTTTCCCTCCGGGGGCCTGAACCTGGGTAAACCTCGTGTCCCCGTGTTGCTTGTTTGCTAACCGTTCCGCGATCTCCAGCATCCCCATCTTCTCCAAAACCCAAGTCCATAACAATCGGCATTGACGTGATTAAACCTCATAAAAAAGCTTTGCCTTTTATATTGATAAAGTAGGAGCAAATAGAGGTGGCCTAAGCCAACCCTATGTGGGGGAAAAACACACGATCTTGTAATCTCCTAAAGATGTTTCGCACCAGCTAAAATCCAATTTTTGCTCTCGTCCTTGATTTTTTGGATGATAACCGCAGGTGTTGCATACTTGTATTGAAAAATCTAGCGTTCTTCTTCTTACAAATCTATCAAGTGATAAGCGTGACCGCTGGTTTCAGCCCATGTGGGCAAGCCGAAGGTGTCTGAGTAGCTGCCTCCCGATACTGGAGGACCGTAGGCCGTTCAGAACCAATGCTTTGAACTAAAGAAGGGCAACCAAGCCAGGAGGCAGTAGCTCTCCAGACCCTTTTGGAGTATCGACATTCAAATAGGATTTGCCTAGCAGTCTCCCCATGGCAGGAGCAAATCGGGCATGCTGGCTAGTGAGTCCACCCCCTTTTTTCCAGACGGTCTGAGGTTCATAGCCTATTCTGCACTTCCAACCATGAGAAGAAGCGGCCCTTGGGTGGCACCCAAACCTTCCAAATGAGCTTGTCAAAAGAGCAAGGAATAAAACCTAGAAACTGAGCTTTGTAGGCAGAGGCTGAAGTATATGTTCCAGAGGCCGTTAGGGTCCATCATGGTAGCTATCGACACAACAATGGCGGTAACGATTTGGTTGCACAATCACCCTATGACAAGTTTGCTATTTTGCCAATGGCGGAAGCACCATGCTGGTGTCATAGTGGGGTACTAATGGGGAGATGATGATGTCAAGGAGACCACTAGCGAGAGGGAGTAGAGGGCAATGTGTCTGTGTAAGCGATTAAATGGAGTAAAAACTGGCACAAGTTTCACTTAATAGGGTAAGTACATGCACCCACCCCTATGAACGCACACACGCACACCCTACCCCTTTGAAAAATTTCGAGAGACTGAACAGACGGATCGGGGCTTGTGATTGACGAAGTCACGACACACAATGTTAAACCTGGGGTTTAAACTCTGATGGACTGAAGGTACAACCACAAGCTAGTTTGTTGTTAAATAGGGCAATTAGTATCACATACGTCAAACTACGGGGTAAAAAAAATGGAATTTACTCTCAGTTATAAGACGCAGCCGAAAATTGCTCTCCACCATAATCAGCTGATTTGACAACTCCAACGCTAATGTGATGCCTTCGTTGATAGCCAAAACTTCATCTTCGAGAGGGCTGGTAAATTTTTTTTCAAGCTGCATAATTGATGCTGCCCTCTTCATCTTCGAGAGGGCTGGTACATCCTCTCCTTACTCCTTCCTCCCGTGAGCCGTAACAACTTCCCTAAGCATAACTCACAATAAACTGAGATGTCGGGGGGGCATGGCCCCCTCCACATGTCTATTTTTTTTTTTTGATTCATGAGCTAAAAACCCACACGTCCAAGGAAGTAAAAAGGCCGCCCATCATTAGCGCTAAAACAAGGCGTGAAAGAAGGTGGATGTCGTGTAACCTTGTGTCCGTGTAGCTCGAGACATGTTCCGTACCTGTCGACCATGCGTGTGGTGAAAAGAAAGAAAGCAGCCTACCTAGTTGATCCTGATCTCTAGGAGTTGATCCTGATCTCTGTTTTATTATTAGCTGATCCTTCGGTGCTTTGTTGTTGCTTATGACGGTGTGATTGCGTGCTGATTATTCTCTTGGGACTTGCTGATGACGATCCACATGATCACCTCTCGTGGTGTGTCTTTCGGGAATGCGCGTGCAATTAAGTGCTGCAATCTCAATGGCCGGCATTCTACAAGGGGACCCCATTAGTTTCTATCTGTTCCTGTTATATACAGAGGGTTTGTCTTGTTTATTGCTTGAGCGGGAGGTGTCTAGACAGCTGCAAGGCATTCGCAATGGCCGGCTTGGGCCACCGATATCTCACCTTCTCTTTGCAGATGATAGCATTTTTTCGCCAAGAGTGATCAGAGAAGTGTAGATGCTCTGGTTTCTACCCTGAAAATTTATTGTGATGAATCGGGGCAAAAGATCAACCATGACAAATCCACTATTTTCTTTGGAAACAATTGCGAGTTGATTCTGAAGAACAGTGTTATGGACCGGCTTGGGGTTCACAATGAAGCCCTTCAGGACTCATATCTTGGGCTACCGACTGATGTGGGGCGGTCTTCGATTGGGTGCTTCCAATTTCTCCCTGACAGAGCTTGGAAGCGCATTAACTCTTGCTCAGACAGACCACTCTCTCAAGCTGGTAAAGAAGTTTTCCTCAAAGCGGTGGTGCAAGCAATAGCCACATATGTTATGAGCTGCTTCATTCTTCCGGTGGCCACTTGTACTTCACTTCGGAGATCGATGGATGACTTCTGGTGGGGTGTAGAGGATGGACATAAAAAGTTGCATTGGAGATCGTGGGAATGGCTTTCCACTCTAAAATCCTTGGGGGGGATGGGTTTTCGCGACCTACTCCTGTTCAACAAAGCTATGCTGGGTCGTCAGGGCTGGAGGTTACTGACTGAGCCGGATTCTCTTTCCGCCAGGGTGCTGAAGGGACGTTACTATCCTGATGGTAGTTTTTGGACTGCGTCTCGACCTCGCTGTTCTTCTTATACCTGGCGAAGCATTCTCTTTGGGAGGGAGCTGCTACAATAGGGGATTAGATGGGGCATCGGTAATGGTGATACCACAAATATTCTCAGAGACAACTGGATCCCGGGCTTGCATCCTGAGAGAATCTAGCCCCCGCATGATCTACCCCAGGATGCATGTGCTAGTATGTTGATAGCCGACAATGGCTGCTGGGATGAAGAAGTGATCGGATATTTTTTTGACGAGGCTACTACATCCAAAATTCTCCAAATCCCCCTTAGCAGACATGGAGGAGCAGATTTCCCTTCCTGGCCTCTCGAGAAACATGGTACGTATTCTGTTAAGTCTGCGTATAATTTTGCAAGAGTGCAAGATTTTGTTGTGCGGCGTAGCCTGTCTACCCGTAGCTTGCATGCCGATGTGAACAAGGATTCGAAAGTTTGGAAGAAGCTGTGGAATATTAAAGCCCCAGGGAAGATGAGAATTACATTATGGAGGTTAGCTCATGACTGTCTTCCGAGTGGCACCCAACTCCGAATCCGCAATATATCGGCTGCGTACGATTGCAACTTCTGTCAGAGGGAGGAACAGGCGGCGCATGTTCTCCTTTTCTGTTCTTACGCAGCGGAGGTCTGGAGAAATGTGAAGAAGACTTTTCCTGTTCATCTCAAACGGAAGTGTTTCACTAACCCAAAATCATGGGTTCTGAACTTCCTTGACAAAGCTAATGATCGAGAGGCGATCACTCTGACTGTTACGGTGTGGCATCTCTAGGAAGCGCGGAATGGCGTCAGACATGGAGAAGAGAGGAAACACCCTAACAACCTGGCTGAGCAGATAAAGGCATACATCGAGTTGATTAGACAGAGCACCGTTAGATTTAGGGATCAAATGCATGCAACCTCTAGATGGAAGTGGGGTGGGATATGGATGAGCTAACGGTGTTAGTTTGTGCATGCATGCAAGAATCTAGGGTTTGGCATGGTTTCCAAATTAACACACTGTTTTGGCTACAAAAAATTTAGCATCTAAAATGAGAAGGGATTGAGAACAAGGATTAAATAAGTTAGGGTTTCTCAGCATGTTGTCCGTTAGGGTTTGCCTCACCTAAACGAAATTAGATAAACTTTGTTTTGCATGTTGCTCGTTAGGGTTTGCCTCATGCAAACGAAATTAGACAAGTTTTGTTTTGCTAGGGCTTCATGCATGTAGTATATTAGGGTTAGGGTTTACCTCATGTTGTATATTAGGGTTTGCCTAACCAAAACGAAATTAGATAAGCTTTGTTTTGTTAGGGCTTCATGCATGTAGTATATTACGGTTTACCGTGTAGTGTATTTGGTTTAGTGTTTACCGCATGTTGCTCGTTAGGGTTTGCCTCATGCAAACGAAATTAGATAAGGTTTGTTTTGCTAGAGCTTCATGCATGCATGCCAAATGAACACTAACGGCGTTAGTTCTTAGACAAATCCTGGATCTGAATACATGTGCTCCCTATATCAAAAGAGGATAGAATCAACGGTGGATAGGCTATGCGCATAGCCTATCCATCGTTGATTCTCTCCCCTTTTGATATAGAGAGCACATGTTTCCTGACCCAAAACGTTAGATTCTCATTTGATGCTAAGTAACGATGTTACTTCATGACTTGCACGAAAACCGAGCGAACTAAGCTTATCTGATTTCATACCTTTTTGAATCAAACCCTAATGTACGACAGAAGCAAAACTCTAACCGAAATAAGCCTTATTTTTGTTTTGTAACACTAACCCAAACAAGCCTTATTCCTTTTAGGTAGCTATTCCTTTTTGAGTCAAACCTTATTTCGTGTTGTAACCCTAACACAAATAAACCTTAGATAAGCCTTATTCCTTTTAGGTAGCTATTGGATGCAGAACTTAACATTTTTTCACTTTATGTATTGTTTTACGGACTGTCGGCCCAAGCCTCACTTATTTATTCTCTCTTCAAAATTCCTTGCTCATTTGATAAACAAGGCGGAATAGGCGATTGCTCTCTTCGTTCTTCCCTCATCCCTCGTCGTGCACGATGCTGTCGTCGGTACATTTTTTTGGTACGTACCATTGCTTTTCCTAAGCACAAGGAAATTTTTTATGCCAAAAATATAAGACACTAAATCACTTACATAAAAGTTAGGGTTTGTATGCTACCACAAGCTTTCACTAGGGTTTGCATAATACAATTTGTTTGCATGCAGAACTCAATTTAAGCCTTGTTTACTTTATCTTTCCATTTTAGATGCTAATTTTTTTTCGCCAAACAGCGTGCTAAAAAATTAGGGTTTTCTCAGGAACCTAGGCATTGCATGCATGGACACAAACGATATGGTACAACTGCTGTTAGAAACCATTAGTCCTTCCAAGAGCCAGCCACTACCATCTAAAGTAACATTGCATGTGATCTCTTTATCCAACGGACCTAAGCTTATGCACAGCTACGCTTGTGTGTAGCAAATCCGTCAATATATATATATATATATATATATATATATATATATATATATATATATATATACCTAATAATAAAGCACGAAGTGTTTCTCCCGGTCTAACATTTTTTTGGACCGTTTTGCCCTCTCAGCAAATCATCTATCACCCCTAGCGCCACCGATAATTACGAACGATATTTCCTCTTCCTGATCCGTCACCTAGACTTGGGCTTAGTTTGATCCTTTGTTAGGATCCACATGGTCTACAGGCCCAATTGTTCGACTGGTGTAGCTGTCGCTGGCTCGATTCCTTGCCCAGGCGTATATTTAATAGTACCACATCGCTCTTTTAAACAAAAATATACCAGTTTATATACTAAAACAGATTGACTATCAACAAACCAAGAAACATGATCTCAATGAAATAAAATGGAACGGCAATGACAGAGAGAGAGGAGGTCGACGGCTTCCTGTGGTGGCAGCGCGAGGAAGCTTTGCTGGGGCGGGGGCACCCCATCCGAGAGGCAGGGCGTCGACGAGGTTGGGGATGGAGGCGCGCTGGCAGCGCTCGATGGTGGAAGGATTCCCGCGGCGGAGGGACTCGCGGCTGGGCGTGTGTTTGCGGCGTTGTGTTGTTGCCGTTCGGTGTGTGGTTGTCCAACCGTGGTGTGCTGAGCGTGGTGTCCAACCTTTCTCATCTTTTACTAAATAAATAGTTTTTGAGATAAAAAAAGAAATGAAATACTTTGCAAAGAAAAATCTCAATATGAAACCCGGGTCATGCCTTTAGAAGAATTCCCTTGCTACACGCATCACGCTAGGTAGAGGTCCCAACAAGTTATTTAACTACTGTATGATATGTATGTTGTAAGACATGAAATAGTATTTTTTATGATGTGAAAAAACCACCGTCAACAAACAACAAAACTTTTTGACCGTTAGACTAAAACCAAAATTTCATTCTTGATGGTAGCGTGACTCGACATGAAAACAACCAAAAAATTTGATAGTAGCAGAATCTCAAAAAAAAAAATTCTTACCACCAAGAGAAGCTTATTTCCAATAGTGAAATTCTTTATAGCATAAAATTTATTATATAAAAATCAACCCGTAGCAACGCACGGGTATTATTTGCCATAGTAAACCTATAAAAAATAGAAAATCATCCATCAATGCCAGGGTACCGGTTTCAGGTAAAACGACTATATATATATGGCCAGACATCAGAACGAAACGTCCTTGTAGGGCCCGGCCCAGAGCGCCCTGCTCCTGGGTTCATCGAATCCTCCCCGACCTTCCAAATTTTTAATAGGAGCCCTGCTTTCGATTATGGAATAGTCCCACCTTGCTAACTTAAAACGAGATTAACCAGTTTATATACTTCCTAAATTGCTCCGAATCAGCAAGCCGCCTTTGAAATAAACAAAAATATTTGAGATTTGATTGGATGCCTAGGACTCTGGGACCGAGATACAAGGAATAACTGAATGGCGATGAAGATACAACGAATAACTGATAAAGATACAACGAATAACCGAATGGCGATGGTTGCTCCGAGCATATCATATCCGAGGCGGTGTGTGTGTGCTCTGCACCCTCCTATGGCATAGGAGAACCTCTGCAGTAAACAAAAAGGAGGCAAAGCGAGGCGGAGGTCAAGCTCACGCACGGAAGGAGAGACGACCAGCGTGGACGACGCGTGGACAACTCATCGGCGAACTCAATTGGCACTCGATCTTGCTCCCGCTTGCCGTCTAGCCCGACCGACCTGTCGTTGCATCCGTGCACACGCCGTCTCTCCACCTGCAGGGAGAAGAGGCAGTGGCGCCTAGTCTCCAATCGTCGATCCTATTGGGGATCTGGGATCGAGTATTTTTCTTCCGGGAGATGGGATTTGCTTAGACCGGATCTAATATTTTCTTATTTGGACTTAGAAGTGTTCTTCTCGTGAAGAAAGAGGTGCGAGCGGTTGGGTCAAAATAAATAAATAAGATTCACTCCACGGCAGCTACTTGCTGTTGCGCCTTGACCTCAGCAAACTCTGCAGCTTCGTATGCTTGTAGTGAGCAACACTATGTATCCATGCCGTTCTCAACAACAATCATGGAGCTCGTTATTGTGTTGTAGGGTTTTTTTCGGCATAACATATTATGCTAATTTTATGCCATAGCAGCGCACAGGTATATTTAATAAAGCATTAAGTGTTTCTTCCTGTCCAACACTTTTTTTTTAACCGGTTTACCCTCCCACCAAATAGCAAATACCCACGCTACCATTCATAAGTCAAATAACCGTTCAATTTATTTCCCATTGTAAGGGGCCGTTTTTTCTCGCATGGGCGAGCACACCGCTGCATGCAAATCGGCTCAGTTTCTTTGTGCAATCTACCCGGCCGGCCGTCTCCCCGCTAATTCTTCGCTACCTCCCGAATAAGCCCATCCAATCTTTCTTGGGCTGGCTTGTACCAAGCATAACATGCACGTACAAGCACAAGAAGTAGAAAAGAGGCAAGACACTTTTTTTTTTCAATAGTCCCACCTCATTACCCTACACTGTGTTTTCCAGTTTATATATCTTCACAAGTTTCCTTTAATATCAGCTAGCTGCTCGGGAATCAATCAGAAATAATGTTGACGGTCTCATGAAAACCCATGATCAGGAAATCTCTATGTACTGCTGATGATAGGCAATTGTTGGGCTTGCCTGCATGAATAAAAGAGGGCCGAAAACAGGCAACGAGAGAGGGACAAGCAGGCTGAGAATAATCTAAGAAAGACGACGAGAGTTTGTGTAATCTATCGGTAATCGAGAGTCACTATTCGGGCCCACCGATTCGTCCAAAATCTCAATTCCCTTTTAACCAAATAGTCCACATCACTTCATTAAACTGACGTCCACCAATTTATATACTTTACAGATTGCCTAAAATCGACGAGCTGCCTCACAGATTCGTCCAAGATGAGGAGCTGGCGGCAGGGAGGAGCTCAGGGCAGAGGTGCCACCGGGGATGAGAGGAAGGAGGACGCCGACACAGAGAGCTTTCGATTGGGAGGAGTGCGCACGCAGTTGAGGAGAGCCAGGCGGCGGCAGGACTCACGCTAGGAAGGAGGCGGAGGCGGGATGAGAGGAGCGGGGCCGCGGTTGGGTGGCGTGCGGCGCGGGGAGAGAGAGACGTGGAGTCAGTGTGCGTTGCTGCTGTGTGTTATGTGTAGGTCGGGTCTCCGGTGTATTGCAGTGTGCATAACTTCTTCCGGGGCAACGCGCGGGCATTTTGCTAGTTTCTTCCGGTCCAACACTTTTTTAGACAGGTTTACTCTCGCACCAAATCTCATATTACGACCAACGCCACCGGTAAGTCGAGTCCCTCCTGCTCAATATATAGGATATATCTATCGGAGTGCAAAGGGGCGTTCAAATCCGTTCTAGCCACGAGAAAAAGACGCCGTTATCGGTTCCAAGGCGTTGCTGCCGCAGCCCTAATGTCTATCCGGATTGGCTGGCTCGAAGGTTTTGACCGCCGGTGACCAGGCCGGCCGGGCACGCGGAAAGCACTCCAGTTCACTACGGCAGGGCTCATCTACCTCAGGGCATTCATCCCAGACTCTGGCGCTGCAGTCTCCTCTCGTCCACGAAATCTGAATCTGTGTTGTTGGTAGCACACGGAATCTGGATAGGAATCAAACTTGTTTGGTTGTTTACCTAATGGAGCAGGAGTACTTTTTCGCTAGGTTAGTTTGAAGGAGGGAGTTCGTGAAAGCATATGGCAGCATCATGTTGTCAATCTAGAGGACAATCATGAATCGTACGTGTCCATCACTACATAAAAGGCTAGAAGTGGAGATAATGGTTAACAAGAGAGCTCTTTGAGACATGATGTTCGGCCGACTAGCTAGGAGATGTATCCGCTCATCAAGGACAGTTTGATTTATGGGGCAATTCATGATAATATAAAAAAATTTGATAAGAGACGTGGAGCAGATTTATGGTTACTACAGTCTACAGCTACGCAACAGGAGACGCCAAGCTGCCAGTCGGGTAACTAATTTTTTATATCAATTGGCTTTAACAGTATTGTTAACAGATATCATTGTGCATATCAAATAAAATATAATGAAAAAATGAGCATTGTTTTATCGAAAGGTTTAATATTTTCTCTCCGTTGCAACGTATGGGTATATTTTCTAGTACATATTATACCGGATTGCCACCGAACCGTTCTCGGTCGCGTTATTGTTCCTCCGTTTCTCTTGTATATCTCATCATCAGGTGGTGTCGTTCCATCGCGCACGGATCTGACAGAGGCCCAATTTCCTCGCTTGTAAACATGAGGCAGTTGTATTTTCAGCCCACAATCGCTGTTGTCTGTCTCACACGGCAGGACAATCTGAGCCCAGATGATATCAATAAGACTAAGGCGTGCCGAGAGAAAGAAGTAGAGTATATGTTGGATGTGGATTCTCACATGTGAAGAATGTGGATCCTCTGTTTTGAATCCGTTTGGAAAACGGGTAAGGCAAAAAGATTTGGTTCTCGATTCTCAACTTGATCATTGGGTCCACCAATTGTTTTGTCCATCTCAAGAAAAATATTTTAAGAGTGAATGTATTTTTTATCAATTCTGATAATTATGCGTCTATAATGGATACTCTGATCAACTTTCATTTGCTCTTAGTACTATATAAATTCCATGTTGCGAGCGTGCGATGGGATGAGGGCGGCTTACGATCGATCTATCAAAGCGCTTCCTGGCGGCGAGTCGTGTCGGGTTGAGGGAAGAGAGAGAGAGAGAGAGAGAGAGAGAGAGAGAGAGGTGGGATTGGGGGTATCAGAGCGCTCCCTGGCGGCGAGTCGCGTCAGGTTGAGGACGGAAAGAGAGAGACGGGGGAGCATGGGGTGGGATTGGGGGCGGCTCACGGTCGATGGCGGCGCTCTGATCGACAACAACGGTAACACGTGGAGGATAGGTTTCGTGTGTGGGCTAGCCAGGCTCGTGAGGTTGCTTGCCTATCATGGACCAAAACGGTGACTGGTTCCTTTGCACCTCTTTTAAATAAAAACTTTTTTCTTTATTATAAAAATAGGAATAGAGAGAAGGTTTTAGGGGTTATGAAAAGTACAAAGCAGTTTTAGAAAGTGCAAATCATTAAAAAACTTGCTACTTCCAAAACAAACTTAATATCGGATCATGGGTGTTAAATCATGTATTACCCACAATTGCCACCACTTATATATAATCGTCGGAAGAAAAAATAAACTCACGGAGGACTCAATCAATTGATCGAGGACCACTGATTTTTTTTTAAAAAACTCACCACCAGCACAACAAATACTAAGTTTTTACACCGCAATGCGCGTGCATTTTGCTAGTATTTTAAAAACGGAGGAAGTATTAGGCAACACGCGCTTTAACCTCCATCCAGTGGCGCTCGGCATGCATACTCCTGACCCTCGTGCGCGTGGGTCGCGACTGTGGCCGCTCGTTGGGGTTGTCATCGTGGTCATCTCATGTTGGTTGAGATGCATGGTGTGTGGTGGCCTCTGTAAGCGGGGTGGAAGTAGGCCATCCAAGTCCCATGTTGCACTAGTGGAAATGAGGCCTTTGGTTGAGGTCGGAAATGGGCTTTAACACCGGTTCTCCTACGAACCGGTGTTAAAGGGAGCGTCCGTACCAGCGTGGTCCAGAAAGCAAAAAGAAGCACCCTCTTTAACACAAGTTCGAGCCACGAACCGGTGTTAAAGGCCCTGCACCAGTGGCCCGCGCAGCCCCCCCTTTAACACCGGTTGGGGTGCGCCTATATAACACACCGCAGCCCACACCCCTCTCTCTCATTTTTTCACTCTCTCATTTTGGAGCTTAGCAAGAGGGTGAGAGGTGTGCTAGTTTGTGTTTTTTTTCCTATGCACAAGAGGTGTTTGGTAAAATGCCCGAGAGCTCGAATTAAGTTTTCTCGTTGCTCTTTTCTTCTCGGTCGAGGTCGGCAACTTTATCCTTTCATGTGTCATTGATGTACTATATAAGTGGTTATCTCCCTATTAATTTTTGATATACTATATAATGCAGATGAACCAGCAATGGGTGTACGGTGACCAACGCACTTCCGGGTACATTACGGGCCTCCAAAATTCCATTATTGTGGCTAATGCAAACCATGGTCACAATAGTTTTATGTGTTGTCCGTGTGTTCACTGTCAGAACAAGAAATACTACTTAAATACCAGAACCATTCACGCCCACCTGCTTCGATCCGGTTTCATGCCCAGCTATAATTGTTGGACCAAGCACGGAGAAAAAGGGGTTGTGATGGAAGGCAAAGAAGAAGAAGAGGATGATGACAACTATCATAATATGTATCCTGAATACGATGATACTGTAACAGGGGGTAGACAATGAAGATCAAGAGGCAGAAGATGAACCCACTGATGACGATCTTGGTCGGGCCATTACTGATGCAAAGGAAGAATGTGAAACTGAAAAGGAGAAGGAGAAGCTGGAGCAGATGTTAAAGGATCACAAAACATTGTTGTACCCAACTTGCGAAGATGGCCACAAAAAGCTAGGTACCACGCTGGATTTGTTGCATTGGAAGGCAGAGAACGGTGTGACTGACAACGTATTTTCAAAGTTGTTGGTAAAAATGAAGAATCTGCTTCCAAGAAATAATGAATTGCCCGATAATACATACCAAGCAAAGAAGGTTGTCTGCCCTCTAGGATTAGACGTGCAGAAGATACATGCCTGCATCCTCTACCGCGGTGAGAAGTACGAGAATTTGGATGCATGCCCGGTATGCAATCGCATCAAGTATAAGATCAGACGAGACGACCCTGGCGATGTTGAGGGCGAGGCCCCTAGGAAGAAGGTTCCTTCCAAGGTTATGTGGTATGCTCCTATAATACCACGGTTAAAACGTCTCTTCAGAAATAAAGAGCATGCCAAGTTGTTGCGATGGCACATGGAAGATCGATGCAGTAGAAGACAATGGGCAAAAGACCACGTATTATGGATTCATAGAGGAGATATCGGAACTTGACTATGGACCTAATTTTAAGGTCCCCTTGTTTCGGTGCAAATGGGTCAAGCTAACAGGGGGAGGGGTTGAGGTAGACAAGAAGTACGGAATAACAACAGTGGATCTCAACAATCTTATGAAGGTAGACAAGAACTTAGACGAACCATTTGTCTTAGCCAATGATGTGGCTCAGGTTTTCTATGTGAAGGACATGTCTACCAAACCGAAAAAATAAAAAATAAGCAAACAGATACATCACACGATGAGCCAAAGCGTCACATAGTTCTTTCAGGGAAAAGAAACATCGTGGGAGTGGAGGACAAGATAGACATGTCAGAAGATTATAATAAGTTTGATAAAATTCCACCCTTCAAAGTGAAGACTGACCCAACCATCCTGTTAAACGGTGTTGATACTCCATGGTTACGGCCGACGCGATCATAAGATTGACTATATGTATTAATTGAGCCATTTTTGGCACACATATGTATCTCAACATGGAAATCAATGTCATATTTCTTATGTTAACACTATATGTATTAAATGAGCCATTTTCTTCCCGCCATTTCTTCCCGCCATTTTTCTTCCCACCAGTTCTTCCCGCCAGTTCTTCCCGCCATTTCTTCCCGCCATTTCTTCCCGCCAGGTTTTCCCGCCAGTTCTTCCCTCCAGTTATCATCCTGCCATTTCTTCTTGCCAGTTCTTCCCTCCAGTTATCTTCCCGCCATTTCTTCCCGCCAGTTTTTCCTACCAGTTCTTCCCTCTAGTTATCTTCCTGCCATTTCTCACTATATATATGTAGGGTTGGCCTCCATTGTCATTGCACATCTTTAGACTCATATCTGCAACCTCATCACTCTTTCCTATGGCTTCCACCGTACCACTAACCCCCAGGGAGGCGGAGGCGCTTTGCGCCTCAAACTACCCCTGCCCGCTGGGCTACTGCTGTAAGGGGTTTGTAGCATGGAAAACAAAAAAATTCTACCGCATGCAAACAAACAAGCCAAGATCTATCTACTAGATTGTAGCAACGAGTCGATAGAGGAACTCACCCTCGAAGATTCCGAAGCGGTTAACGAGAGCAGATTCTCGTGGGTGATGTAGTCGTACTCTTGACGATCTCAAAATCGTGTAGACGATCCTTCCGGCGCTGCGTTCCGGCAGCGCTTCCGCAGTCGGTCACACGTTCGGTACTCGATGAAGACCTTCCTCTCCCTTGTTCCAGCAGGCAGCGGAGGTTGTAGCACTCTCCTCACGATTCCGGCAGCACGACGGCGTGGTACCGGAAGTAGAGGGGAGATCTCGCAGGGCTTCGCCTTAAGCCGGAGCGAGTATGGTGGACTATGAGAGAGGCCTTGGCGATCTAGGGTTTAGAAGTCACCAAGGGAGGAGGCTAGGCCGGCGGCTAGGGCTTGGGGAGAGCCCCAACTCGGCGGCTAGGAGCAAACCCTAGGGCGGCGGCGACTTGTGGTGGCCGGCGGCTAGGGCTAGGGTTTTGGTGGAGAGAGGTGTAGGGAAGAGGGGCACCCTTGCCCCTCCTTTTATAGGTGGGAGGGCGCCGGACAAGGGAAGGGAGTCCTCCCCCAAGTCGGCCTCCTTGGCCGGCGGGTGGAGGGAGAGGAACTCCTCCCCAAGTAGGTTTCCTACTCTCCCTCCACCAAGCAAAACTGCCGTTTGACTTTTCAAATTGGCGTTTGACTTTTCAAACTAGGATTTGATTTATCCCTTTATTTTGCTCAGCCATGATACCTAGTACATGATGCAACCATTCCACATTGTTATGACACATTCATGTACCCTTCCCCTCCGAAGTGCCGGACCTTCCGGACCCTTCTAGAACTTTCCCGGTGAAAACACCGGAATCATTCCCCATCTCCGAAACAGGACTTTCCTTATATGAATCTTATTCTCCGGACCATTCCGGATCTCCTCGTGATATCCCGGATCCCATCCGAGACTCCGAACAACATTCGGCCTCTTACTCATCATTCCATAACTACTCAACAACATCGAATCCTTAAGTGTGTCTCCCTACGGTTCGTGAATTATGCGGACATGATCGAGACACTTCTCCGAACAATCAACAATAGAGGAATCTGGAAATGCATATGGCTCCCACATAATTCTACGATTACTTTGTGATCGAATGAACCACTTACATACGATACCAATTTCCCTTTGTCTCACGATAGTTTACTTATCCGAGGTTTTGATCGTCGGTATCTCTGCATACCTAGTTCAACCTCGTTACCGATAAGTACTATTTTCTCGTTCCCGTGGTATGTGATCCCTTGTGAGCCAGTCACATGCTTGCAAGCTAATTGGATGACATTCCACCGAGAGGGCCTAGAGTATATCTATCCGTCATATGGATGGACAAATCTCACTCTTGATTCATGTGTCTCAACCCATACTTTCCGAACACTCAATGCCACCTTTATAACTGCCCAGTTACGGTGTGGTGTTTGATGTCATCAAAGCATCCTTCCGGTGATGGTGATAAGCATGATCTCGTGGTCAAAGGAATTAGGTTACTATGTATCAGAAAGCTTATAGCAATTGAACTATTAAAATGACTTGATCTTTATGCTACGCTTATCTATAGGAGTATGTCCATCATACCATTCTCCTAATGATATGATCTTGTTGTTAATAACATCTCAATGTTCATGATAGGGAAACCACGATCATCTATTAACCAACAAGCTAGTATTATGAAGAGGCTTTACTAGGGACTCTAATTTTGTTTACAAATCACACGAGTATTAATGTTTCCTGGTTAATACTGTTATAGCATGAATGTAAACATTTATCATAAACACAAAGATATAATAATAACTACATTTATTATTGCCTCTAGGGCATATCTCCAATAGTCTCCCACTTGCACTAGAGTCACTAATCTAGATTACATGGTAATATACCGAACACCCATGGCAGTTTGGTGTTGGTCATGTTTTGCCCTCGGGAGAGGTTTAGTCAACGGATCCGCCACATTCAGATCTGTGTATACTTTGCAAATCTTTATGTCACCATCTTGGACATGTTCTCGAATAGCGTGAAAACGTAGCTTGATGTGCTTCAGCTTCTTTTGTGACCTTGGTTCTTGTGCATTGGCTATGGCGCCCATGTTATCACAGTAGATAGACATTGGGTCCAACGCACTTGGAACCACACCGAGCTCTATAATGAACTCCTTCATCCATATCACTTCTTTTGAAGCCTCCGAAGCAGCTATGTATTCCGATTCAGTTGAAGATCTCGCCACAACGTTTTGCTTTGCACTCCTCCAGCTAACTGATGCACCATTCAAAGTAAATACATATCTAGATTGAGATTCAGAGTCGTCTGGATCGGTGTTCCAACTAGCATCGGTGTAACCATTAACAACGAGCTGTTCATCACCTCCACAAGAAAGAACCATATCCTTAGTTCTTCTCAAGTACTTAAGGATGTTTTTGACCGCTGTCCAATGATCCACTCCTGGATCACTTTGATATCTGCTAGTTAAACTAACAGCATATGCAATGTCGGGTCTAGTACATAGCATGACATACATTAGAGATCCTATGGCTGAGGCATATGGAGTCTTACTCATCCTTTCTCTATCTTCTGCCATTGCTGGACTTTGAGTTGTACTCAAGGTCGTATTGGGCAACATGGGCAAGAACCCTTTCTTGCTATCTTCCATTACAAACCTCTTTAGAACTTTGTCCAAATATGTACTTTGTGACAATGATATTAGGCGTCTCGATCTATCTCTATAAATCTTTATGCCTAATATGTAAGCTGCTTCGCCAAGATCTTTCATTGAAAAACTATTATTCAAATAATCCTTGACACTATTAAGAAGGTCTACATCATTCTCAATCAACAATATGTCATCTACATATAGTATTAAGAACGCTACAGAGCTCCCACTCACTTTCTTTTAAATACAAGCTTCTCCATAAGTTTGTATAAAACCAAAACTTTTGATTACTTTATCAAAATGTTGATTCCAACTTCGGGATGCTTGCTTCAATCCATATATGGACCGTTGAAGTTTTCATACCTTGTTAGCATCTTTAGGATCGACAAAACCTTTGGGTTGCATCATATACAACTCTTCATCAATGTATCCATCGAGGAACGCTGTTTTGACATCCATCTGCCATATCTCATAATCATAATATGCAGCGATTGCTAACATAATCCTCATAGACTTTAGCTTCGCTACTGGTGAGAAAGTCTCATCGTAGTCAACTCCTTGAATTTGTCGAAATCCTTTTGCGAGAAGTCGAGCTTTATAGACAGTAACATTACCATCAGCATTTGTTTTCTTCTTGAAATCCATTTGTTCTCGACAGCCTTTCGGCCATCTGGTAAGTCTACCAAAGTCCATATTTGGTTTTCGTACATGGATCCAATCTCGGATTTCATGGCTTCTTGCCATTTATTGGAATCTGGGCTCATCATCGCTTCCTCATATGTCACAGGGTCATCGGTGTTGTCCACCAACATGACACTCATAACGGGATCATACCAATCAGGAGTGGTACGATTTCTCGTTGACCTGCGAGGCTCTGTAGAAACTTCAACCGAAGTTTCATGATCATCATCATTAGCTTCCTCTCTTATTGGTTTAGGCGCCACTACTTCCGGTGTTGCGCTACTCGCAAGTTCGAGAGAAGGTTCAACAACCTCATCGAGTTCTACTTTCCTTCCAGTCACTTCTTTCGAGAGAAATTCTTTCTCTAGAAAGGATCCATTCTTGGCAACGAAGATTTTGCCCTTGGATCTATGATATAAGGTATAACCGAAAGTTTCCTTCGGGTATCCTATGAAGACGCATTTTTCCGCTTTGGGTTCAAGCTTGTCCGGCTGTAAATTCTTTACATAGGCTTCGCAACCCCAAACTTTAAGAAACGACAATTTAGGTTTCTTTCCAAACCATAATTCATACGGTGTCATTTCAACGGATTTAGATGGTGCCCTATTTAAAGTGAATGCGGATGTTTCTAATGCATAACCCCAAAACGATAGCGGTAAATCTGTAAATGACATCATAGAACGAACCATATCCAAGAGAATTCGATTACGACGTTCGGACACACCATTACGCTGTGGTGTTCCCGGCGGTGTCAATTGTGAAAGTATTCCGCATTTCTTCAAATGCTCGCCAAACTCGTAACTTAGATATTCACCTCCACGATTAGAACGTAGAAATTTAATCTTCTTGTTACGTTGATTCTCTACCTCACTTTGAAATTCCTTAAACTTCTCGAAAGTTTCAGACTTATGTTTCATGAAATAGATATACCCATATCTACTCAAGTCATCCGTGAAGGTAAGAACATAACGATAACCACCGCGCATTGCTACACTCATTGGTCCACACACATCGATATGTATGATTTCCAATAAGTCTGTAGCTCGCTCCATCATACCAGAAAATGGAGTCTTAGTCATTTTACCCATCAGACATGCTTCACATCTTTCAAGTGATTCGAAATCAAGTGATTCAAGAAGTCCATCAGAATGGAGTTTCTTCATACGCTTCACTCCGATATGACCAAGACGACAGTGCCACATATAGGTCGAGTTATCGCTCAATTTCAAACGTTTAGCCTCAGTGTTATTTATGTGTGTATTACTACAATCGAGATTCAATAAGTATAGACCATCTATCAAAGGTGCATGTGCATAAAACATATTACTCATATAAATCGAACAACCATTATTCTCGGACTTAAAAAAGTAACCGTCTCGCAATAAACAAGATCCAGATATAATGTTCATGCTCAACGCAGGCACCAAATAACAATTATTTAAGTATAAAACTAATCCCGATGGTAGATGAAGAGGTAGCGTGCCGATCATGATCACATCAACCTTTGATCCATTTCCAACGCGCATCGTCACCTCGTTCTTCGCTAGCTTCCGTTTATTCTGCAGCACCTGTTTCAAGTTACAAATATGAGCAACCGAACCAGTATCAAATACCCAGGCACTACTACGAGTACTAGTGAGATACACATTAATAACATGTATATCGGATATACCTTTCTTCTTGATGTTGCCGTTCTTCAAATCCGCCAAGTACTTTGGGCAATTTTGCTTCCAGTGACCTTCTCCCTTGTAGTAAAAGCACTCCGTATCAGGCTTAGGTCCAGCCTTGGTCTTCTTCGCCGGTGCGGTAACTTTCTTACCTCCCTTCTTAAAGTTTCCCTTTTGCTTGGACTTTCCTTTCTTGAATTTGGTGGTCTTATTGACCATCAACACTTGGTGCTCTTTATTGATCTCCACTTCTGCAGATTTCAACATGGAGAAGAGTTCTGGCAACATCTTGTCCATGTTTTGCATATTGCAGTTCATCACAAAGTTCTTGTAACTTGGTGGTAGTGATTGGAGGACACGGTGAATCCCCAAATAATTAGGAATCACTATACCCAAACTTTGGAGTTTGTTTGCGTGCCCAGACATCTTAAGCACATGCTCACTAACGGAGCTGCCCTCTTCCATCTTGCAGTTAAAGAACTTTTTAGAAGACTCATAACTCTCAACTGCCGCGTGAGCCTCAAATATCATTTTGAGTTCATGGACAATATCATGTGGGTCATGGTTCTCAAACCTTTTCTGAAGCTCCGATTCTAAACCATACAAGATAGCACACTGAAATGTGGAGTACTGATTCTTTCGATTGAGGTAAACATTCTTTACTTCATCGGTAGCAGTAGCTGCAGGCGCGTCACCCAGCGGTGCATCCAGTACATAGGTCAAATTACCAGCATTGAGGACAATCCTCAAATTGCGGAACCAATCCGCGAAGTTGCTTCCATTGTTTTTCAACTTTTCTTTCTCTAGGAACGCATTAAAATTGATGGTAGGGGCCACCATTGATCTACAACATATTTGCCATAGTTTAGACTAAGTTTATGACAAATTGAGTTCTAATTAATATTTAAATTAATCTAGGTGAACTCCCACTCAAAACAATGTCCCTCACATTGTTTTAGTGATCACACGACCCAAATCCACCACATCAAAACCGATCATCACGAGAATTGATGTAGCTTCAATGGCGAACAATCAACATGTTCATCATATCTACTATATGACTCATGCTTTACCTTTCGGTGATCCGTGTTAGAGACCATGCGTACATGCTAGGCTCGTCAAGATCAAACCTTAGTTTCTGCATGAGCAAATCTGGCTTGCTCACGTTGTATACACTTGCAGAATCTAACACACCCGATCATCACGTGGTGCTTCGAAACAACAAGCTTTAGCACGGTGCTAACTAAGGATGAACACTTTAAAACTTGAAATTTGTGGGCTTGAGGGATCATCTTATAATGCTACCATCATTATCTAAGCAATACAAGATGCATAAAGGATTAACATCACATGCAATTCATAATATGTGATATGATATGGCCTTTCTTCTTTGTGCTTCCGATCTCCATCTTCAAGCACGAACATGATCTCCATCATCACCGGCATTGCATCAAGATCAATGACGCCATTCCATGGTTGTCGTCCACCAGCTTGAACTATTACAACTACTTTTAATAGACACGCGGGTCTTAACAGAATTTAAAGACAACCATATGGCTCCTGCCGGTTGCCAACTTACAATAAGGAACATTGCATACATCAAATATAATCACAATCATGACCATATCACATCACAGCACATCCCTGCAAAACAAAGTTAGACGCCTCTAATTTTCTTTGCATATTTTATGTGGTTTGGGGCTTTCAATAAGTGTCGCTCTAACTTACGAACAAGAACCACAACGTTGATGCTTGAACTATCAAGTGCCTGTTGTAAATTGGATCTATACTATAATGGGAGAGACAGACACCCACAAAGCCACTTATGCAATACAAGTTGCATGTTGAGTGTGGAGCAAGTCTCATGAACGATGTCATGTAAGGTTAGCCCGGGCCACTTCATCCCATCATACCGGAAGATGCAAAGTACACAAGAAGCAATTGATAATAAAAGCACCACCGCCCATAATGACCATTGTGTTCTACTCGTGCAACAGATCTACATATAGACACGGCTCTGATACCACTTTAAGGGGTTCGTAGCATGGAAAACAAAAAAATTCTACCGCATGCAAACAAACAAGCCAAGATCTATCTACTAGATTGTAGCAATGAGTCGATAGAGGAACTCACCCTCGAAGATTCCAAAGCGGTTAACGAGAGCAGATTCTCGTGGGTGATATAGTCGTACTCTTGCCGATCTCAAGATCGTGTAGACGATCCTTCCGGCGCTCCATTCCGGCAGCGCTTCCGCAGTAGGTCACATGTTCGGTACTCAATGAAGACCTTCCTCTCCCTTGTTCCAGCAGGCAGCGGAGGTTGTAGCACACTCCTCCCGATTCCGGCAGCACGACGGCGTGGTACCAGAAGTAGAGGGGAGATCTCGTAGGGCTTCGCCTTAAGACGGAGCGAGTATGGTGGACTATGAGAGAGGCCTTGGCGATCTATGGTTTAGAAGGCACCAAGGGAGGAGGCTAGGCCGGCGGCTAGGGCTTGGGGAGAGCCCCAACTCGGCGGCTAGGAGCAAACCCTAGGGCGGCGGCGACTTGTGGTGGCCGGCGGCTAGGGCTTGGGGAGAGCCCCAACTCGGCGGCTAGGAGCAAACCCTAGGGCGGCGGCGACTTGTGGTGGCCGGCGGCTAGGGCTAGGGTTTTGGTGGAGAGAGGTGTAGGGAAGAGGGGTACCCTTGCCCCTCCTTTTATAGGTGGGAGGGCGCCGGCCAAGGGGAGGGAGTCCTCCCCCAAGTCGGCCTCCTTGGCCGGCAGGTGGAGGGAGAGGAACTCCTCCCCAAGTAGGTTTCCTACTCTCCCTCCACCAAGCAAAACTGCTGTTTGACTTTTCAAATTGGCGTTTGACTTTTCAAACTAGGATTTGATTTATCCCTTTATTTTGCTCAGCCATGATACCTAGTACATGATGCAACCATTCCACATTGCTATGACACATTCATGTACCCTTCCCCTCTGGAGTGCCGGACCTTCCGGACCCTTCTAGAACATTCCCGGTGAAAACACCGGAATCATTCCCCATCTCCGAAATAGGACTTTCCTTATATGAATCTTATTCTCCGGACCATTCTGGATCTCCTCGTGATATCCCGGATCCCATCCGAGACTCCGAACAACATTCGTTCTCTTACTCATCATTCCATAACTACTCAACAACATCGAATCCTTAAGTGTGTCTCCCTACGGTTCGTGAATTATGCGGACATGATCGAGACACTTCTCCGAACAATAACCAATAGAGGAATCTATAAATTCATATGGCTCCCACATATTTCTACGATTACTTTGCGATCGAATGAACCACTTACATACGATACCAATTTCCCTTTGTCTCACGATAGTTTACTTATCCGAGGTTTTGATCATCAGTATCTCTGCATACCTAGTTCAACCTCGTTACCAATAAGTACTCTTTTCTCGTTCCCGTTGTATGTGATCCCTTGGGAGCCATTCACATGCTTGCAAGCTAATTGGATGACATTCCACCGAGAGGGCCTAGAGTATATCTATCCGTCATATGGATGGACAAATCCCACTCTTGATTCATGTGTCTCAACCCATACTTTCCGAACACTCAATGCCACCTTTATAACTGCCCAGTTACGGTGTGGTGTTTGATGTCATCAAAGCATCCTTCCGATGATGGTGATAAGCATGATCTCGTGGTCGAAGGAATTAGGTTACTATGTATCAGAAAGCTTATAGCAATTGAACTATTAAAATGACTTGATCTTTATGCTACACTTATCTATAGGAGTATGTCCATCATACCATTCTCCTAATGATATGATCTTGTTGTTAATAACATCTCAATGTTCATGATAGCGAAACCACAATCATCTATTAACCAACAAGCTAGTATTATGAAGAGGCTTTACTAGGGACTTTAATTTAGTTTACAAATCACACAAGTATTAATGTTTCCTGGTTAATACTGGTATAGCATGAATGTAAACATTTATCATAAACACAAATATATAATAATAACTACATTTATTATTGCCTCTAGGGCATATCTCCAACAACTGCGTCCCCGTCGGCTGGATGCTGAGCGCCGGAGGCATGCCGGTTCCTCCTGCCCCTCTAGGTGTGGCGCGCCGGATGGCCATCACGAACCACTACTACTCCGAGCTCACGCCGGAGCAGCGGAGAAATCCCAACTGGCATCCCAACTATTTCCCGACTTGGGAAGCCTTCTGCGGTGACCCAGCATTGCATGATGTAGTATACTATAGTCGTTGACATAACACCAATGAAACACGGTTCACTAGTATTACATCCCTCAGAATGGAACAACAAAAACACAGCGGGTCCAATACATGGCTAAAGGTTACAACTCACTCTTTACATAAGATCCAGAGAACAATGTAGGTTAAAGAGAGAGAAAGAACTTCTTACGGAGAAGAATCAAAGATAAACAATGCAAGAACTATTGTACTATTAAGACTAGTATTCTAGCTAAGAGTTGGCATTGCTGCTATTGCAACGCACTACAGAAATAGGTTCTTTGGCTAGAGATTATATTCCTATCTAATCAGTAGCTTCGTATTCACTTGAGTTGAGGTATTTGTTGACTTCCTTCTCTTTGTTGAAGAGCTTTAGCTTTGGATGATGCTTCCTGGAGCATAACTTGGTGTAGATATCGTCTTAGTGGCTTCAGAATCTAGCAAGGGTTAAGAAGATACTTTGAGTACGAGCGTACTCAGCAAGTTCACTAGAAAAGGAGTGTTTGATGCACTATAACTACAGCCACAGACCGTAGGTCGTAAGCCAATGCAAGTTTTCATAAACATCTCTTCAAAGGTTGCTTTTATTCTGAAAAGCTATGTCCATCAGCCTTCACGGGTTTACCATAACTTTCATGGATTTCCTTTCCCGCAGCGTTCGCAGCTCCTTCCCGGAACAGGAAGTAACAAGTTATAGTTCTTACACTCTGCAGAGGTGCGTTAGTTTTCCCATGAGAGATCAACTCCTTGTTGCACAATCGGGCAGCTTACCCGTCCACAATTCCATGTTGTGGGGCCCGATAGATGATCCAAGCCAATCACTGCCCTCTCTGTGACCTCATATGTCTGCACGATCCTTCAGGCTGGCTCATCTTTGTTAAGCTCCCTTTTGGGCAGGCTCCAACCCTGATGAGTTCCCGAAGACTCTATGACCTAGTGATGCCCAGAATAGTACCATTTACATGGACTATATCCCTAAACACCATTCATAGATAATCTAGACACTAAAAGTGTGGTCCATAAGGGTGCCCACTCATATGTTGGATCCACACAAGGAATCACAACGTCACGTTAAGTTCGTCTTGCCTCCATACAAGAGAAAAAGGATACAGCTGACTTCTCTGTACCATTCCAAATCTCATGGTTAACACGTGATATACAGCGCAAGAATCACTGGCAACATTGGTTGTTAAGTCCTAGATATTATGTTCCTTTACCACCAGAACTTTTATAGTAAGTTATTTCCTTATGGTAATAACCTATAATCCTTTTATTATGAAAATAGTATTTTCTGACCCTTTTCAAATGCCAGTGATGACAACACTAGATTTGCAAAATACTTTACAGAAATAATCAAAGGACATGAGCAAGTGTGAACTTGCCTTTTGTGATTGCAAGATTATGCACTCACGGTCTTCGAGTCAGTATAAGATCCAAAATCTGAAATCAGCATCATTGGTCTGGTAAGGACGAATGTTTAAGGAAGCAATATGCTTTTATGCATAAGTAATGTGATGCACGTTATAAACGTGAATCCCGAGGATAACGTTGTTCTAGGGTTTGGATTCCGGAAATGGTTACTTTGGAATGTGTTGTCCCTTTTAGATAGATTTCATACTTGTGCTTATTATTAAGGCTTGTGAATATGTGTGGAACAATCATATACTTACAATATCATAAGCAATGGGGCACACACAAAAGGTGAAATGCTACTTAAGATTTTTTATATAAGAGTTCTTGTTTGAAGTGGCAAAAAGAAGCTTTGTGGTTAATAGAGTTTGGTCGATGTTATTTATGCTTGCTCGAATGGTTTGAGTTTGAGATGTTTTATAACTTAACTACCTCATACCAGAGTTAACTATAAAATATATAATAATGTTTATAGTGTTATATTTAGATTCTTATAAACTAAAGTTAACTTTAAAATAAAGATAGTTTTAAAAGTATAATGTTTATAATATTTGTATCTTGTGTACCTGGTAATGTTTCCTTATGGTTACTTAAAAATGGTTATACTTTTACTTGGTGTGGTGGTTTCTTGATTTTATAATGGAGTAGTATCATTTACCTTTTATAAATGAGGGGTTGTAGTTTATAAACCAATATATAATATTACTTCACTACTTATGGACTTACTATAATGTTGTGGTAGTTTTTGTAATCTGGTGGGTAAAGTAGATAGAAAGGATTTGATTTATTCACAAGTTGTTCTTTAAGGTTTTTATTATGAATAGGAATCTTTTTAGAATATAATCTTCACTTAAGGTTGAAGATAATTTAATAATAAGGTATTTGTAGTGTTTTAAACCATTATGGCTTATATTATTAATAGTCAAGGCTAATAATATTTATTAAACTTAATTGACTAATTTAGAAATATTAATAATTGTTATTTACCCTTATATGAATTTTTAAACTAACTAAATAAGTTTAAATTTGAGTTATTAAATTTTTGAATTTTTAATTAACTCAAAAGTGGAATATTATATTTTTAACATGTAGATATTCTTTTTGTGATCATTTTGGTATATTATATTTATTTTTGTGATTTATAAATAATAAGATGTGATTTTTATAAGATTTAATACTTTTAAAATACTTAATAAATAATAAATATTTAAGTAAGTGAAATAATAATGCATGGTTATAGTTTTAAATTATAGTCTTTATTTTTCTATATTTTTTGGTATTTTATTCATATTTTTAATATTTACTATTATTGGAATATGAATTATCAAAGTTTTATTACTTATAAAACCTTTATTAAATAATATTTATTTAAATAATCATCATAATAATATTTGTTAATAATTTTAAGTTGTAGATTTTATTTTTCTACAAATTTTCATATATTATACATATTTTTCTGAATTATAAATCAAAAGTTATTAATTAAACAAGATTTAATCATTTATTTGATTTCTAAAATATTAATAATTGAGTTATAACATTTTATTTATTTCTTAAACAAGAAATACTTTGTACACCGCACCCCCACCTAGCCTAATTCACTGACCAGTGGGCCTATGTCCACCTCAGCACTCAGGTTAGTAAATGTATTTTGTTTCCGACTGTTTTGCTACCCCCAGACTATGACATATGGGCCCAAGTCCATGTCACACGCCACGTGAGAGAAAGACCAGTTCAAATACGTTGACGTGGCTAAGGTGACGCGAGCATGTTGTCATGCTGACATCAGCCTGGCCTCCACCACCAGAGGATGGTCGCCAGCGGCGAACCACTGTGCTCCGGTGGACAAGGTCGATGCTACTGAATAAAGGTAACTAAAGCGAACCTATTGGTGGTAACGCCGTTACTTAATGGTCACCGGAAATACACCGACGACGAGCTTCTGCAGCGGCCAACGACGATGCTCAACGAAATAGGGTCTATGGTGCGAATCAGCAAGCGAAACTAGGGTCCAGAGATGCGTAAGCTTACCCTGATGACGATAGAGAGGTCGGGAAGGCTTGGGGAGGCGTGATGACGGCGAATCGACGATAATGGCCACGACGGCCAAGGAAAAGGAATGCTAGATTTCACATGATTCCCGGCAAGCAGGCTTCTGTTCTTGGTCCTAGGTGAGTCAGTTCACGACGACGCGTCCAACGGTGGCTACCACGAGACAAGGGGTGGTCGGAGTTGACCGGAATGACGAACTCCGACGAACTAGGGTTTCGGGTGAGGAAGCCAAGTGAGTCTGGAGAGCGATATTGAGGATGAAATGGGTATGAGAGGATAGAGGATGACGCGGCGATCTTATCTACTCCTCCTAGAGACGACGGCACGCATCGCAGCGAGACGGTCGATCGACGGTGGAGCTCCAGCGAGCGAGCTGCTTCTAGTAGGCGAGGTAGACGACGAAGTCGTTTTTGCAGAAAACCTCATGGCGCTTCTTTCCCCTCAACCCGCAGTCCTTCCCTGGCCCCACTTGTAAGTCACAGAATAGAATGAGCTGGGCTGGTTGTTGGGCTATTGTGGGTTGCACAAGGGCGTCAGATAAGGAAAGATAAGTTGGGCCACGACCAGGTTTTGTTTTTTATTTGTTTTCCCTTTTTCTATTTTCTGTTTTCCTTTTCATATTTGAATTTAATTTATATTTTGAACTTTTCTTTGTATATTTTATTTGCTGGATAATTGTAGTAATACTAAAATATATTTAGTATCTTTTGTGAACTTTTATTATATAATCTTTTTATATGTCTTTTATTTTCTCAATATGAACCCCCTCATAATATTTAGTAGAAGCTTTTCGTTATTATTTTTCTTTCTTCTTTTAATCATGGTTTTATTAAATGATATATTCTTATTTGTTATAAAACTTAACTCTAGTTGGCACATAGTTTGAATAGAAATTTTTATATGTATGATGATCCTATATCATTATTTGATGTATAAAATACAAAAGGATTTAATATGGTTAATATTACTTTCATTAATTGAGAACATGGTATTATATATATTTTGTTATGGTAATCATAGAAGTTTTAAAGTTTGAATTATAAATGTTTACCCATGGATTTAGGGTTCTTAATTTACTTAGATTCCTTCATGGATGTGAGGACAAATTTAATAACTAAACATGTTGACTTCTGTTTGTGATATTTGATGACATCACCTTTTATAATAGAAAGATATATCTTGAATGTTTTATAGAAATGGATTGATAAAGATACTCTTGAGCACATATAATTATGATGATTGGAATTAACAAAGATGTGTTTATTTGCTTTGCTATAGGAAAATAATCCTATAGAGTGATGTAGACATAAGATGATGAATCAATTCCCTGAAATGGATATTATACTTGGTTTAAGATTTAGAGTTGGTTGTTTAACAAGAATGTCTATTTTACCATTCTTCACCATCATGGACCTTTAATTAAGGAATTCTTTTCCTAGATATAATACTTCTTCCTATCCATCAACCTAGTTAGTATGATGAGCTTTCTTCACAAAATGTTCTTATTCACCCTTTACTCTTCCAAACTCATGGATCAATCCAATGAGTTTGATATTAAAGCATTTCCTAGTTTTATCATATCCTTGCTTGGTTATACCCACTATTCTACTATTGAAAATCTTCAATCCAACAAGTAGTTCTTTCAGACTCCACTCATAATCTTCCTTAATCATCCATTATCAATATCTCTTCAATAGATGTCTAGATCAAACTACTTCACATCAAGTGTTGGTATTTACCAAGAGGAAACTGCTACTTCTATGATCCCATGTTGCTCTAGCATCATCTTAATCATACTATCTTGTCTATACTTAACTCCAGTATCTCATCCTCCAACCTCACATTATATTAATGTGACTAGTCATGGCTAAACTAGGATAATATATTTAGACTGGGTTTTAATCATGTTCAACCCACCAATGTCACTTATACTAAATATAAGCATTCAATACTGGTGGCTAAAGCATCACCATTATAATCCTTTAATCATTTATTGCTTAAGTCCTTAGTTAGCTAGGCAAGGCTTTATCAATACTGCTTTTCAATTGTATTGAAATTATCTCCTTAGTATCACATATTGGATTAAGGTTATTCATGGACTATGCCTTCTTTAAAAGATTTAAGTAGATGTTATGATAATATCAAGAATTAGTAGATCAAGTATTGATAGTTAAAGAATTTTTGAATCAATGGTTGATTACTCAACATTGATGAACAACAGATTTTGAGATAGGTTCCATAAAGATTGCTATAGAAAGAAAGATATCTGGTGAGTGATCTTGACTTAATCTCTTTCCGACTCGAACTCATTAAAGAGTTAAAGTTAGGTATTACTATGATACTCATAGTAAAAATAGATAAGAATAAGATAGGTCAGGATTAGTCATTACATTTATATTACTTTAGTTGTAATCTTAACTGGTTATTCATAAGTTGTTATGATGAGTAGTATGATATGATCCCTTAAGGATCAGATATTAATCTTTAAGCAATGTATTATGAATAGCATTTATTCTTTCCTACTCAATCTTACTTAAGAAGTAGCGTTAGGTTTTACCATGATACTCATGGTATATGCAGATGAGATTAAGATATAGTTGTTACTTTCTTATTATTGGTGTTATATCCTTAACCTAATACTCATGAGTGATTATAATGAATACTATGAGATGATCACCTAAGGATCAAATATAATGTATTAGAGTTTAACTTTTATTACATTTGATCTACCCTTAGATCAAATCTCCCTTTTCCCAAAAATAGGGTTTTAGCAAAGGTCATATTAAAACTTATCGCAGTCAACTTGATGATCTACTTCATTTCCATCAAGTTAAGAGAAGCTTTAATCACTTTGACAAGTTTTGTTCAAAAGCGCGAAAATTATTCAAATTTCCTATGCATGAATGCAATGCACACATCTGGGTTTAGCTTATTTCTAAGCTCTAATGCTGGGATGTTACACCTTCTTCGGGGATCGGTGTGAAAGGGTACTCGCCAGGCATGAGGAGGACAACCCACCTCCTCCGAACTTCAACGAGGCCGACCGTCGGCTGTGGTGGCGTGGCCAGACTCTCCAAAGCGCCATGGCCTACGACACGGCCGCCGACTCTAACCTCCGCTTGCGCTACCATCAAGTCCAGCCCACTCGTACTCAGCCTTCAAGGTTCAACTCGGCGACCCGGCGGCGGCGTGACGATGGCAGCGGCCGAGTCTGGACTACGAGTATTACAGATATAGGAAGGAGCATGACTGAATCACTCCAATATTCTAAAACAAGTTCGGCTGATTGTGACTTAATCTGGCCATGTATCTTAATTTTCTGTTCTTCTATGTATCTTAATTTTCAGTCGTGCTTTGTTAGTTGCGTTATGTACTTTAATTCCAGTTCTATCGTAATAAAATTTTCTTCCCGCCCTTTTCCTCCCGCGCATTCTGCCCGCCCTTTTCCATATGTTACTAGTTTGAATAGTTAGAATTTTATTTTTTAAAAACAAAAAATGTTTTAGGATTAATTATTTAAATACAAACAATTTTCATGTTGAAAGTTTTGTCAGATTCCAAAGTATACAAAAGATGCTAAACTTAAATATCCAAATAATTCAAAAATGTTAATACAAAATAAAATATGATTTTCTCTAATAAAATAGGGTTATATTCCTTTTCAGATGCTTAATATTTCTTAAGTTCAAAGTTTTAGGGCTTGACTATTTTATTTTTGTCTTAATTGAATAATCAAAATTTATATTCAAGTGTTTTAATCATTTTGAAAATTTTAATCTACAGTAACTATAAAATGTTTTTATATGAATGGATAGATCTTATTTTTCTGGAAATAATGATATATTATTCATATTTTTCTGAGTTGCAATGAAAAAGACATGAATTTTCTAAATTCTATCCTATTTTTTGAATTAAAAATGCCCCCACCCCTTTAATGTACGAAATAAATGCCCCCCTTTAACACCGGTTTCAGCCACGAACCGGTGTTAAAGGGGGGTGCGTGCGAAACGAATCCCCCCCTTTAACACCGGTTCGTGGCTGGGGTATTAAAGAGGGGGGGGGGGGGTGCGCGCGCGAAACGAATTCCCCCCTTTAACACCGGTTTATGGATGGAACCGGTGTTAAAGTGGGGGTATAAAAGCGCGTGTCCTCTTCCTCTTACCCCTAGATCGAGCAGATCGAGGAGCAGAGGACAACGCCGGCAAGCTACTCGACGCTCGGCCAGCTATATGCCGCCGTCGGCGCCATCGCATACGCCACGCCGCCCCACCGTCGCCACGCCGTCCATGCCGGTCTTGGCATCGCACGCCGCCAACCGTCCTCCACTCGCCGCCGCACGCGTCAACCCCGCTGTTTGCTACCGGTGAGGAGCCAAATTTGGTTGAATATTTGATTGTTATTGTTTTATATATATGTATATTGTTGTATAAATTTCATTGTTGTATATATATTGTATATATTGCTGTATATATATTTGTTGTATATATTTGATTGTTGTATATATATTGTTGTATATAATTTGATTGTTGTATATATATTGTTGTATATACATTTGTTGTATATAACCGACCCGACAAAGCCTAGCCGTGTTGTCGTGAGGAGAGGAAAAAGAAACGTCATCGGAATGGATGGAGTCGCCAACGAGCAAGACTTCGACCAGTACGGCGATCCAAAGATTGAAGATGACGACGACTACGATGCAGCAACATACATCACAAGAAGAAAAATGACAACCCTACCCAAAAAAGGTAGCCCGTTCGAAAGAAGAAACATTAAAGTGTCGGGGCTAAATTATTCAACCGCGACAAAGAAGGGAAAAAGATTGTAAAACGCTAGCTCAAAAAATATTGTAAAACGCGTGGTCGAAAAATATTGTAATATTCATGGACAAATTATTATGACATATTTGTATCATGGACAAATTATTATGACATATTTGAATCATATTTAATTTGTACCACTTTTATGACATATATTATCACTTTTGGGAATTTTTGGAATATTTAAAAGTATTTTAAAAACAAAACAAAACTTTTATGAAATATATCACCACTTTTGGGCATTTTTTGGAACATTTAAATTTTTTTTAAAATAAAAATAAAAAAGGTGGGCACCAGGATTCGAACCTAGGTGCGCACAGGTTTAGATTAGAGCAGTGGGTGGAACCAGTGGGATAAGGCGTGCTAGTGGTAACTATGGGGGTGGCATCCCTCTTATCTGACTAGTCCTACCCACTTAGGCGTAGCGCACCCTGGCCAAGTGCGCTACGTAACAAAAATATTAATTTTCTACGTTCTGATTGTGGAGGTGAATATCTAAGTTACGAGTTTGTCGAGCATTTGAAGAAATGCGGAATACTTTCACAATTGACACCGCCGGGAACACCACAGCGTAATGGTGTGTCCGAACGACGTAATCGAACTCTCTTAGATATGGTTCGTTCTATGATGTCACTTACAGATTTACCGCTATCGTTTTGGGGTTATGCATTAGAAACAGCCGCATTCACTTTAGATAGGGCACCATCTAAATCCGTTGAAACAACACCGTATGAATTATGGTTTGAGAATAAACCTAAATTGTCGTTCCTTAAAGTTTGGGGTTGTGAATCCTATGTAAAGCATTTACACCCGGACAAGCTTGAACCCAAAGAGGAAAAATGCGTCTTCATAGGATACCCGAAGGAAACTATTGGGTATACCTTCTATCATAGATCCGAGGGCAAAATCTTCGTTGCTAAGAATGGATCCTTTCTAGAGAAGGAATTTCTCTCGAATGAAGTGACTGGAAGGAAAGTAGAACTCAACGAGGTTGTTGAACCTTCTCTCGAACTTGCGAGTAGCGCAGCACTGGAAGTAGTTCCTGGGGCGCCTACACCAATAAGAGAGGAAGCTAATGATGAAGATCATGAAACTTCGGTTGAAGTTGCTACAGAGCCTTGCAGGTCAACGAGAACTCGTACCACTCCTGATTGGTATGATCCCGTTATGAGTGTCTTGTTGGTGGACAACATCGATTACCCTGCGACATATGAAGAAGCGATGATGAGCCCAGATTCCAATAAATGGCAAGAAGCCATGAAATCCGAGATTGGATCCATCTACGAAAACCAAGTATAGACTTTGGTGGACTTACCGGATGGCCGGAAGGCTGTCGAGAACAAATGGATTTTCAAGAAGAAAACAGATGTTGATGGTAATGTTACTGTCTATAAAGCTCGACTTGTCGCAAAAGGGTTTCGACAAATTCAAGGAGTTGACTACGATGAGACTTTCTCACCAATAGCAAAGCTAAAGTCTGTGAGGATTATGTTAGCAATCGCTGCATATTACGATTATGAAATATGGCAGATGGATGTCAAAACAGCGTTCCTCAATGGAGACATTGATGATGAATTGTATATGATGCAACCCAAAGGTTTTGTCGATCCTAAAGATGCTAACAAGGTGTGCAAACTTCAACGTTCCATATATGGACTGAAGCAAGCATCCCGAAGTTGGAATCAACGTTTTGATAAGGTAATCAAAAGCTTTGGTTTTATACAAACTTATGGAGAAGATTGTATTTACAAGAAAGTGAGTGGGAGTTCTATAGCATTCTTAATACCATATGTGGATGACATATTTCTGATTGGGAATGATGTAGACCTTCTTAATAGTGTCAAGGAATATTTGAATAATAGTTTTTCAATGAAAGATCTTGGCGAAGAAGCTTACATATTAGGCATAAAGATTTATAGAGATAGATCGAGACACCTAATATCATTGTCACAAAGTACATATTTGGACAAAGTTCTAAAGAGGTTTGGAATGGAAGATAGCAAGAAAGGGTTCTTGCCCATGTTGCCCAATACTACCTTGAGTAAAACTCAAAGTCCAGCAACGGCAGAAGATAGAGAAAGGATGAGTAAGACTCCCTATGCCTCAGCCATAGGATCTCTAATGTATGCCATGCTATGTACTAGACCCGACATTGCATATGTTGTTAGTTTGACTAGCAGATATCAAAGTGATCCAGGAGTGGATTATTGGACAGCAATAAAAAACATCCTTAAGTACTTGAGAAGAACTAAGGATATGGTTCTTTCTTATGGAGGTGATGAACAACTCGTTGTTAATGGTTACACCGATGCTAGTTGGAACACCGATCCGGATGATTCTAAATCTCAATCTGGATACGTATTTACTTTGAATGGTGCAGCAGTTAGCTGGAGGAGTGCAAAGCAAAGCGTTGTGGCGAGATCTTCAACTGAATCGGAATACATAGCTGCTTCGGAGGCTTCACAAGAAGCGATATGGATGAAGGAGTTCATTATAGAGCTCGGTGTGGTTCCAAGTGTGCTGGACCCAATGTCTATCTACTATGATAACATGGGCGCCATAGCCAATGCGCAAGAACCATGGTCACACAAGAAGCTGAAGCACATCAAGCTATGTTTTCATGCTATTCGAGAACATGTCCAAGATGGTGACATAAATATTTGCAAAGTACACACAGATCTGAATGTGGCGGATCCGTTGACTAAACCTCTCCCGAGGGCAAAACATGACCAACACCAAACTGCCATGGGTATTTGGTATATTACCATGTAATCTAAATTAGTTGACTCTAGTGCAAGTGGGAGACTGTTGGAGATATGCCCTAGAGGCAATAATAAATGTAGTTATTATTATATATTTGTGTTTATGATAAATGTTTACATTCATGCTATACCAGTATTAACCAGGAAACATTAATACTTGTGTGATTTGTAAACTAAATTAGAGTCCCTAGTAAAGCCTCTTCATAATACTAGCTTGCTGGTTAATAGATGATTGTGGTTTCCCTATCATGAACATTGAGATGTTATTAACAATAATATCATATCATTAGGAGAATGGTATGATGGACATACTCCTATAGATAATCGTAGCATAAAGATCAAGTCATTTTAATAGTTCAATTGCTATAAGCTTTCTGATACATAGTAACCTAATTCCTTCGACCATGAGATCATGTTTATCACCATCACTGGAAGGATGCTTTGATGACATCAAACACCACACCGTAACTGGATGGCTATAAAGGTGGCATTGAGTGTTCGGAAGTTATGGGTTGAGACACATGGATCAAGAGTGGGATTTGTCCATCCATATGACAGATAGATATACTCTGGGCCCTCTCGGTGGAATGTCATCCAATTAGCTTGCAAGCATGTGACTAGCTCACAAGGGATCACATACCACGGGAACGAGAAAAGAGTACTTATTGGTAACGAGGTTGAACTAGGTATGCAGAGATACCGACGATCAAAACCTCGGATAAGTAAACTATCGTGAGACAAAGGGAAATTGGTATCGTATGTAAGTGGTTCATTTGATCACAAAGTAATCGTAGAAATATGTGGGAGCCATATGAATTTCCAGATTCCTCTATTGGTTATTGATCGGAGAAGTGTCTCGATCATGTCTGCATAATTCACGAACCGTAGGGAGACACACTTAAGGATTCGATGTTGTTGAGTAGTTTTGGAATGATGAGTAAGAGACCGAATGTTGTTAGGAGTCTCGGATGGGATCCAGGATATCACGAGGAGATCCGGAATGGTCCAGAGAATAAGATTCATATAAGGAAAGTCCTGTTTTGGAGTTGGGGAATGATTCCGGTGTTTTCACCGGGAATGTTCTAGAAGGGTCCGGAAGGTCCGGCACTCCGGAGGGGAAGGGTACATGAATGTGTCATGACAATATGGAATGGTTGCATCATGTACTAGGTAACATGGCTGGGCAAAATAAAGGGAGAAATCAAATCCTAGTTTGAAAGTCAAACGCCAATTTGAAAAAGTCAAACGGCAAGTTTGCTTGGTGGAGGGAGAGTAGGAAGCCTACTTGGGGAGGAGTTCCTCTCCCTCCACCCGCCGGCCAAGGAGGCTGACTTGGGGGAGGAATCCCTCCTCCCAAGCCGTGGCCTCCCACCTATAAAAGGAGGGGCAGGGCTGCCCCTCTCCTACACACTCCTACACACCACAAAACCCTAACCCTAGCCGCCGGCCACCTCCAAGTCGCCGCCTCCCCTAGGGTTTCTGCTAGCCACCGACTTGGGGCTTCCCCAAGCCCTAGCCTCCGGCCAAGCTCCCTCCCTTGGTGCCCTCTAAACCTTAGATCACCAAGGCCTCTCTCATACTCCACCATACTCGCTCCGGCTTAAGGCGAAGCCCTGCGAGATCTCCCCTCTACTTCCGGTACCACACCGTCGTGCTGCCGAAATCGCGAGGAGAGTGCTACAACCTCCGCTGCCTGCTGGAACAAGGGAGAGGAAGGTCTTCATCGAGTACCGAACGTGTGACCGACTGCGAAAGCGCTGCCGGAACGCAGCGTCGGAAGGATCGTCTACACGATCTTGAGATCGGCAAGAGTACGACTACATCACCCACGAGAATCTGCTCTCGTTAACCGATTTGGAATCTTTGAGGGTGAGTTCCTCTATCGACTCGTTGCTACAATCTAGTAGATAGATCTTGGCTTGTTTGTTTGCATGCGGTAGAATTTTTTTGTTTTCCATGCTACGAACCCCTACAGTACCCAGTACTAATAGTAGCACTATCAGTGAAGATGTGCAGATTAAATTTACTTAGTTTCTTACAGTAACACTTTGCACATATAAACATAATCCTGATTCCTGGTTGTTCTTTCCAGGAATATGATAGTGATTATTTTATTGGTTTATTAATGAAAGCTCAATGATTGTTGGCTTGTTTTTGAATTGGTTCTTGTGACACCATCCTAGGATGGCACACAAGTAGTGATTCTACTGCTGGGCTTTTACTTTAGCAGTGCTTAAGATTGGCTGTCTGTTAAAGAGAAATTGTAAGCTTTTTTTCTTTAAAAGATCAATGCCTATGATGCTGGTCTGAGGCTTAGGAATTAAATTCCTATCTTACTGCCCCTCATAGATATTCTTAAGTATCAGGGTTGTTTACTGAATCTTGGATCCTAGTGGGCTAAGATGATTGGTTTGCTTGCAGCTTAATGTTGGTGCATATAGTTTGTAAAATCTAAGGTGCTACTCCATCATGAATGTGCCCAAATTTTATAGGCTATTTGGGAATATTTTGGAATATATGAGTTGTTTATGATTACCAGGACCTATGATGCTGGCCTGAGGTCCTAGTGGATTTGGTAGAGCTTACTACTGGCCTTCATATTTCAAACTTCCTCTATGATAGGTTCACCCCACTTGGGTGATAACTAAGAGGTTTAACTTGTAAAACATCACATGCTTTTCTATTGGACTAAGATGAACAGAATATATGGATGTTTTATGATACTCACCACACTTGGGTGTTGTTGGGGTTGCAAGTTGTGGATCTTGTGGTTGTGTGCCTAGCTTGATCTGGTGCTCCACCTGATAATTTCAGCTCCTAGGCTTGTACTTGATCTAGCTCTTCACCTCCTGGTCCTGATGGCTTGATCTTGATCTTGCTATCCACCTTATCTACCCCCTCCTTATGTCACCATTTTGGTGATGTGATCCAGGGTTTTGATTGGTATGATCTTGCTTGGCTTTGATTTGGTTTAGCTGGGCTGCTGTTCTTGGTGTGTATGAACAAGGAAATGGTCTGGGGTTGGCTTGCCCACGGCTGGGATGTGTAGTTTTGTGTGTTGGAGCTGTTGCTTCTGTGCTGACAGCACACATCATGCAGTTTGACGTGTGCTCTGCCTGTGTGCCTGCTGCACACCCTGTGGATATGCTCTGGTTATGAGATTACTTTTATCTGGTTACATTTCACTTGGCTGGTGAAACTTGCCCCTCCTAGTTGTTTATTTGTCTTATGGTTTTAAAAATTAGATATAATTCTTTCATATTGGTGAAACTTGCCCCTTAAAAGATTACTCAATGATGAACCTTGAACAGTGCACTTCACTGTCAAGTCTGAGAGTAAAACCTTTTTAACCTTAACTTTCTTTCTTTTTGTTTGCGTTTGTTTTGCAGGTACCAGACTTGGATATTCAAGACTTTAGTCTAGGTTTTCTTTTTCTTTATAGAATAGTCACACGTAATATTTCTTTTTTTGTAATTTTTTTATATAATTCTTTTGTAATTTTTATTTTCTTCTGTTGTAATGAAGATTGTACTATTTACTCAAACTTTAAAGATTATTATTTTATTTAATTACTATTGTAAAGATTGTTGCTTATTTTCATAATTTACGTTTTACAACTTCATTCTTAAATATAATTATGGAATAAATATTCATTTTATTGATTGTGTCCTTGATTTAAAGTTTGAATAACTAATTGTTAACTCTTGACTAAATCATAATACTTAAACAGAATTCTAAATCCTTTTGAATTATAAATCCAACATTCAAATTTAAATTCAAATTTCATTTACCAAAACACACTTATCCACAAAGATCATATCAAAGTCTATCAGAATCATTCTCCAAGACTATTCCTAATCTTAAAGAGTGAAAGAAACTTTGATCACTTTAGGTTTATATTTCGTGAAAAATTTACCCACATTTTTATAGATGAATGCATGCTATTTCACTGATTCCTAAATCTACCCTTTGTTGGTTCCTAAATGCTGAGATGTTATAGACTTCCCCCCTTAAATTAAACTTCGTCCCGAAGTTTGTTGAGATGTACCTGAATAGTTCTGGATATGCTTTTCTTAAATCATCTTCTTTCTCCCAAGTGGCTTATCTTTCAGGGTGATGTTCCCACAGTACCTTGCAGTACTTGATTGCCCTATTCCTCAACCTTTTCCAGTTTTCTTCCAAAATTTCACAGGGCTTTTCAACATAGGTAAAGTCTGCTTGTAGTTCTATCTCCTGATGTGTGATTGCATCCTCCGGAACTTTAAAACATTTACGAAGTTGTGACAGATGGAAAACATTATGCACTTGAGCCAATCTTGATGGTAAATCTAAAGCATAAGCTATAGTCTTGTTCTGACTCAGTATCTTGAATGGTCCGATATATCTTGCACTCAACTTTCCTTTAACTCCGAACCTTTTAACCCCTTTCATTGGACTTACTTTCAAATATACCATATCTCCCACTTCTGGATGCCATGATCTTCGACTTTGATCAGCATAACTTTTCTGCCTACTTTGAGCTATTTTTACTCTATCCTTGATCTTATCAATGATATCTTGTTTTTCTTTGATATAGTCTGGTGCAAATTCCTTTCTGCTTCCAGGCTCATACCAACATATTGGTGATCTACATTTCCTTCCATACAGAACCTGATATGGAGCTGCCTTCAGACTACTCTGATATCTATTATTGTAGGAAAATTCTGCCAATGGTAGATGATCTTCGCATGTACCTCCAAAATCTAATGCACAAGCCCTTAACATGTCTTCTAGTATCTGATTTGTTCTTTCTGTTTTTTGACCTCCTGTTTCTGGATGATAAGCTGTGCTAAAGTCTAACTTTGAACCAAATGCTTCATGTAATTGCTTCCAAAATGCTGAAGTAAACATTGACCCCCTATCAGATACAATTCTTTTAGGCATGCCGTGCTTGCTTACTATTTCTTTGACGTAAACTTCTACTAACTTCTCAGCATTATCCTTCTGGTTGACAGGAATAAAATGTGCATGTCGGGGGGATAACCCCCGGTAGGGTCACGAGAGGGGAAACATAGCGCAGCTGGGTTGGCTCTGAGTAAAAAAGGAACCAGGCCGGGTAAGAACAGCCAGGTAAGATAAGCATGAGAGCCGAGATACAAACTATATCGGCCCATATAGGACAAAGTTGTAACCCTTGCATGTACCAACGAGCCGAGTCGACCGAGGAAGGGCCGAGTCAAGAAGGATACGAGGCACCTTTCCGAGTAAGGTTCAGGAGGGACCATGGTAAAGCATGGTCAAAAGAGAAGGGTGACGTCGGGTGACACAAAAGGAGCCGGGTGACGCCCAAAGTACACGCTAGCGTGCAAAGTAATAGCGTGACGTCAAAAAGAACAAGAGGCAGCGTACCAGAAGACCGTTAGCTGTCAAGCTTTATGGACCGGGCCTTGGGCTTATGGCAAGCCATAACCCGGCCCATATTGTAGGGACCAAGATCCAAACAGTAAACCTTAGAACCAAAAGGGGTATTAGCTAGCTAGCACTGCCTATATAAGGGAGGGCATAGCAGTAGTAGAAGGAGGTTGGACGAAGTAGGGAACTAGTGTTGTGTACTCAAGCCAATACATCTCAAGGAGCACTTGTAATCTTTGGGGTATCAATCAAATCACCAAGTCAAGAGAGTTCTTCTTGTTCTTCGTGCATGGCTCGACCGTGTACTCCCTCCCCAGTGACCACAAGCACCCATTCGTCCCCCAACTTAAGCCTACCCATGGCATCTGCCTTGCCACCACCACGACAGTGCACTTTTGGTGAGTCTATCCACAATTACCCATATCATATCCGTCCTTTTAGGTGTCATGGGCAATCCTGTGATGAAGTCCATACCTATTTCCTCCCACTTCGATTCGGGAATTTCCAAGGGTTGTAATGGTCCTGCCGGACTTTGATGTTCAACCTTCACCCTTTGACAAGTATGGCATCCAGATACATATTTAGCAACATCTATTTTCATGTTATCCACCAAAATAGTTCTTTCAAGTCCATATACATCTTAGTACTTCCTGGATGTATAGAATATGGCGTTTCATGTGCTTCTGTGAGTATGACATCTCGAATCTCAGTCACATCTGGAACACAAAGACAATCTTGGAAGCACAAAGACTCATAATCTCCAAGGCAAAAAACGGATTTTTGCCCTTGAGATATCCTCCGAATTTCTTTAGCAATGAAAGGATCTTCAGCTTGATGTCTAAAAATATCGTGCTTAAGATCACTGTCCTGCTCTGTAACTACCTGCATAGTAGCTAATCCTCCAAGAACCTCTGTTCTAATGAATTTAAGCTCTAACCTTTCCAAGTCAATTTGTAACTCTTTTGGTAGCTCCCGATTGCTAGGCTGAATGTCGGCACTCTTTCTGCTTAAAGCATATTCTACAACATTTCCCTTCCCTGGAGTATAGTTGATTGTTAAATCATAATCTTTGATTATTTCCAGCCAACTCTTTTGTCTCATATTCACTTCCTTTTGGGTGAAGAAATATTTAAGACTTTTATGGTCAGTGTATAACTCACATTTGGCTCCATAAAGAAAATGCCTCCATCCTTTCAGCGCAAAGACTACTGCTGCTAACTCTAAATCATTAGTTGGATAGTTGACTTCATGTGGTTTCAGTTGTCTTGAACCATAAGCAATCACCTTTCGATCTTGCATTAACACACAACCCAAACCTTCTTTAGATGCATCATAGTACACTATAAAGTCCTTCCCTGTTTCAGGAACTGCTATGATTGGAGTTGTGGTTAACCTAGTCTTCAACTCCTAAAAGCTCGCTTCACACTTCTCATCCCAATTGAATGGTGTATTCTTTCTTAACAATTTGGTCATTGGTCCAGCTATTTTGGAGAAACCTTCAATGAATCTCTGATAATAACGAGCCATCCCCAAGAAACCTCGAATTTGTTTCACATTGGTTGGTGCAGTCCACTCAAGTACTGACTGAACTTTAGATGGATTTACAACAATTCCATCTTTACTGATCACATGGCCGAGGAATTCTACCTCATCTAGCCAAAATTCACATTTACTGAACTTAGCATAAAGTTTATGTTCCCTTAAAGTCTGCAATGCTATTCTTAAATGATCAGCATGCTCTTCCTTATCCTTGGAATATATCAGGATATCATCAATGAAGACTATGACAAACTTATCCAAATATGGCATGGAGATTTTGTTCATCAGATTCATGAATATTGCTGGTGCATTGGTCAAACCAAATGGTACTACCAGATAGTCATGGTGTCCATATCTTAAGACAAATGATGGAACATCCTCAGGCTTGATTTTTATTTGATGGTATCCAGATCTTAGGTCGATCTTTGAAAATACTCCGGCTCCATTCACTTGATCAAACAAATCTTGAATCCTTGGTAAAGGATACTTATTCTTTATGGTAACATTGTTCAGATTTCTGTAGTCTCCACACATCCTTCTTCCACCATCCCTCTTATCCACAAAGATTACTAGTGTTCCCCATGGAGATACACTTTCCTGAATAAATCCTTTTCTGGCTAACTCATCAATTTTCTCGATGAGTTCTTTTAATTCTTTGGATCCCATCTTATATGGTGCTTGAGATATTGGTGTTGTACCGGGAACTAGATCAATAGTGAACTCTATCTCCCGATCTGGTGGCATTCCAGGTAGCTCTGCTGGAAAAACATCTTGAAATTCATTTACTAAAGGAATATCTTCCAATTTGACCTCTTTCATCGAGTTCAACTGCAGATCCACCATGATATGACTGCGCTTATCTGCTTGGTAAACTATCCTTGCTCCACTTGGAGTTTTGATTGAGACAGTTTTCTCCTCACAATTTATCTAAGCCCCATGTTCCATCATCCACTCCATCCTCAGTACTACTGCAATTCCCTTCAAAGGAATCACATAAAGGTCTACAAAGTATGTACAACCACAGATCGAGATAACCTGATCTTGTTTAATGTGGCATACAATCACATTTCCCCCTGCTGTAACTATGGTCATAGGGTTTTCTAACGTTGCCCTTCTAATCCCGAACTTATCACAGAATTCTTCAGAAATGAATGAAGTAGTTGCACCAGTATCAAATAGAACTTTGCTGGGATTGGTAAGGAAATTGAGCGTACCTATCACTGCATGCTCCGAATTATCCACCTCCTCTAGGGTTACACAATTCAGCTTCCCGGTAGGTCTGTTCCTCTTGCCATTGTTGTTCTTGACATTATTTCCTCCTTGATTGGGCTGTCCATTTCCTCCACTGGCTTGTCCTCCTCCCTTGGTAGGCCAACCTCCTGGTGGTTTGCTCGGACAATCGGGCTTATATGCCCCTTCTAATCGCAACCGTAACAGATCACTACAGGCTTTTTGCATTCCCTCTAGAAATGCCCTGGAATTCCATAGTTGTTACAAATAACATTCCTTCTAGGATTGGATTGATTTCCACCACTGCCCTTGTTATTGTTATTGTTACCATAGGTCTTGTTCTAGGGTTTGAACTCCAGATTAGGTTTAGGTTTACTTGCCTAAATTCTCTTGGTTTCCTTCTTGGCTCTCTTCCTCCTATCCTCTTGGACATTCTTGTAGTCATCTTCAAAATTAATTGCTGCATCCAACAACTATTGATAAGTTTTCTTATTAGCCAACCTTAACTGCATTCTCACAAATGGATTTAACCCATGCAGGAAACGCTTCTTCCGCTTCTCTTCTGTGTTAACATCCTCCTCAGCATAATGAGATAGTTGACTAAACTCCCGGATATACTTCATGACACTAGTATATACCTGCTGAAGCTCCTCAAATTCTCTCCGCTTCAACTCCATAACACTCTCCGGAACATGATATTCATGGAATCTCTGCTTGAACTCCTCCCAGATGTACTCCCTTCCTGGTTGTTGCACGGCCAACTGATTCTCCCACCATGATGCCGCAGGTCCAGTCAGAAGATGAGTTGCATACCTCAATTTCTCCTCATCATTGCAACCTACAGTCTTTAGCTTTCTTTCTGTATCTGCTAGCCAATCTTCTGCATCCATTGGTTCAGGAGTTGATGCAAAAGGTAACGGCCTTGCATTCTGGAAGTCAGAAAGACTAACTCCTCCACCTCAGGTGCCCTCTGATTTGCTCGTCCCAGCAACTCGTCCATGAACTTATTATGGGTCTCTTGCATCATTTGCATACACTGCATAAAGTTCTGCTCCATTAACGGCCTCATTGGTGGTGGTGGTGGTAATGCTCCCTGGTTTGCTGTATCTGCATCGGCCTTATCTTTGGCCTCACGTTCCATCCGCTGCTATTCAGCTTTGTTTTCTACACCCGTATCCATGACCCTCTAGTCCTGCAACATAAAGCGAATACTCATAATTACATCACGCACATGTGTTCTGAGCTCGACTTTACGCACAGAACTAGTCACACAATGAAGATCCAAATAAAATCCAAATATGCATTTCACATATTATACAGTACAATATCCTAATAATACAAAGTCATTACAACATATACCATATAGGTATAATCACAACACTACCTTATTTCTCGGATTACAATACATGGTACTTGATAACTCTAAATAGTTGCCTACTACTAGTAGTAACAATGCTCATCATACATGCCTGATGTCCAAACGTGATGACGTGACGTTCGTCACATAGTTTGTGGAACAAATGGCCTTCCAGAAGGAACATACTCAGTATCTGAAGTGTCAGGACTTGAGTCATTACTCAACCTGAGCGCATTGACTCCCTCTAGCTCAGCTGAAAAGTCTTCAGAAACATTTTCAACATTATCTTCCACTTGCATTTCCTGAGCTACATTCCTTGAGTCGTCAACAGAATACGCAGATCCTGCTGATCCCTAGGTGCTCCTTTGGGCAAGATAGTTAAACACCGGATAATGTATATTCCCTAGGTTTTGAGAAGAGGTTGATGATTCAAACACTCTCTCCTCAGGATCTTCTTCTTCATCCTGATTATCTATCGACATGGCATTTCTACTACTATTACTAGGGTTAATTCTTGCACCCATCCAGCTAGATTGTCCAACATTTCTGTTAGAACCATCTGTGGACATTTGGTGTTCATGAGATCCTTCATATTATCCCCTTCTCCAACCATCAGAATTATCAATAGGAAGTTCTGAATCAGAACCATCCTCTGAACCCTGTGGTACTGCATACCTCATATCCATAGTAGGATCATGTATAGGTTCAAGACTTGGGGAATAAGGATATGGTGTAAAAGTTTCAGGATCTATAGGTATATCCTTAAAGATAGGTTTTGCACTACTACTTGCTTCCTTCTCCAACTGGAATGCTAACTGTTTCCTCCTTTCTGGATCAATTAGATCCTCTAACATGTCATTTTTATCTTTGACAATCACTTGATGTGTCTTATAAAAAGACGCAATGAGTGTTCGATATCTATCCATAAACTTGGAAGCTAACTTAGGATGCTTCTTAACTAAAGTAAGATGATCCGGTATAGGCTCCGAGTCTATAGAATCATGAGGTATCACAGAAAATGTGCTACCCTCTAACTCCTTGGCTTTATGCTCTCGGATATTAGCTATCGCCTCCACAACAGCAACATGATAGGCTACTAAGTGACTCCTACCTTCACCTATAGGTAAATCGTGATATAATCCAAGCTCCTCTGGAAGTTGGATACTCACACGATACTTTGATAACATCCGGCCATCATAGTAGGTTATAGTGTTCACTGGAATTCTAGTTGGACAACTAAAAACTCTTAAAAGTTGACGAAGTTGGTCTGTGAATGATCCTTGATAATCATCAAGAGTCTCTTCTTTCCTTACCAAAGTCTGTTTTGGAAGCTTTGGTGCCATAACTCTGTATATCAGAAAAAATATTTTTATTAGTAACCAATAATATATGGCATCATAACAAAGAATTATCGCACTAAAACATATAACAAAATATTCTCATTTGAATACCCATTATATTTTTTAAAGAATTATTTATCATTGCTACACACTCCTACAGGTAATACCCTTTACTAGGTTTTCAACCTAAGGCCAAAGCAATTTTCTCTGATACCAACTGCGGTGACCCAGCATACCACTGCATGTGTAGTACACTATAGTCGTTGACATGACATCCACAGAACACCGTTTTGTAAATATCACATCCCTCAGAGTGGTACAACAGAAACATTGCGGGACCATATTACAAACATTCACACATTATTATTCTTACAATACCAGAAGTTCGAGACTTCAAAAGGATTCGACTTACAAACCAAAATATAAAGTGTTTTCAGTGGAATTTAAAAGTAGCAAATCCCACTAGGAGTTGAGCTCAGCAGATTATTCTATAGAGTTCATGCTGCTCGGCTCCGTTGGTTACTACTTAACTAGCATACTTAGTTGGACTCATTGTCATCGACACCATAACGGATTTCGCAATCCACTCCTTCAACACCTCCTGACAGGTCAGGCTCCTCGTAGAACACATCTTCTTGGCATTCGGCTACATACATTGGCACATCTTCGGGATCCTCAGAGTCTAAGCAAGGGATCAAAGGAAAGGATGAGTAACAGCGTTACCCAACAAGTTCATTATATGCAAGGTGGGAAGTTTGATGCTCTAACTACCACCTCGGATTATAAATCCTTGGCACTATGCATTTTTTGTAAATCTTTCTTCAAAGATTGATGTTATTATAAAAATCTATGACCATCAGCCTTCAGAGGTTGACCAGAACTTTCATGGAGTTCCTTTCCTGCCGCGTTCGTAGATCCTTCCCGGAATAGGGAGTAACAAGTTACAATTCTTACACACTACAGAGGTGCGTTACTTTACCCATGAGATATCACCTCCTTGTTGTACAACCAGGCGTACTTTCCCATCCACAATTCCATGATGTGGGGCCCAATAGTTGGTCCAAGCCAATCACTGCCCCTTCGCGACCTCGCATGCCTCCTTGGTGTACACCATGCCCACATATTGAATTACGGCAATGGTTTGTACAAACCGTTAGATGCCAGAACTATCGTGTGATGTTGAGGGTTCCTACCCATATGTTGCATATCCTCTACGAATTACCAATTAATATGCACGCTACGAGGATAACAACCATGACCTTCACATCCGGCTACATGCGAGAAGAAGAAGATACATCTGACTTCTTTGTCCCATTCCAAATCTCATGGCTAACGCGTGATATACGACGCTAGAATCACTGATGTCATGGGTTATTAAGTCCCTATTTGGTCATCATTGTTGCAACTAGAAACCTAAGTTCTATTGCTCCATCATATCATCACTTAGGATGATATCTAAGATTTATTATCTTGAGAAAATAATATTTTCTTTTTCTATAATATAGATAATAACACACAATTTGTAAATACTTTGATAAAGACTCTTCAAAGGACATGAGCAAGTGATGAACTTGCCATGTGATTGCAAGGTAGTGAAGTCGGATGCTTGCACTGGACCTTGAGCTTCTATGTAAGGTTCCCAACCTTTAATAAGGTAGAGATCCCTGTGTTTACAATGCTAGTCCCTGGATCAATAGCTAGCATCCACAGTTAAGATGTAATATCAAGAAACAAAGGTCATAATATGACTTTATAACCAGGAATAAAATAATTCATTACATCTTACATAGCTCATTTGTCTATCTCATTACAATGCAGCAGAATATAACAATAGCATGGGGTCCTTCATCTTCAAAGTGCCACAGACAATCATGTTGGTTGTAGACTTGTAATCCTATTCAACACACTTCACTAACATCAAACAAACCTGCAACATCATAAGTTGCAGCCACAAGGGTCAATACATTTGAATTGTATTGGCAAGTTTCACTACTATGTAGAAATAAGTGGATCCTATCATTACATGCATATTTGGCTAAGTAGGGTTTAGGCTCATTTGCAGAAAGCAAAATAGTTTTATCCTATCTTTTCAAAATTGTTTTGATCTTTTGTCAAATCTTTCTGAACTTCTTGGAAAACTCCAAGTGCTTCAAATCCCTTGTTGTCACCATCAAGTTTTACTTTGAGAAATTGGATTGTCGAGATCTTCCATAGCTTCAGGCCTTAGTTACTCAGAGTTTTCCATAACCGGGGACACGGCTAAGTACTTAGAATTTTGATCTTCTGCAGAAGTTGTACACTTTACCCACATGACACAATCTCGTCTTGATGCCACCAGTGGCCGCTAGATAAGTACTCAACAAAATGGAGTACCGGCAGATCGAGAATGTGACAAAGTCTTTCCATATAAGTCCTCCCAATACACAATGCTAGCTTGTCATCCAGGCACCAATGTAGGGATATATTTCCCCTACACAATTCTAGTCAACCTGAAGATGCCAATGCATGGGTCTTCCACTATGTAGTTGACTAAGCCAGAGCCCATTTAGCATGTGGCTATACACGGAAGCCACTGTACGAGAAACATGTTCAATCTCTAAGTCCCTGGGTGGTTTTCTTCTAGTGCACATACAAAAAGAGATGGCCATATAAACATGGTTCCTTTTGTTGCCACCTTGTCCAAAACTTGAGTATCCTTGTCCACCCAGGTGGTTCATTGAGTACTTGTTTTATTATATAAAACATATATCTTTTCAACACTTCATATATTCATAACATGTATCCCATCCCAATTATATAGTAGGGCTAAGAATACTACAACTAGAATGTTTTCACTAAGGAATATATAAGGGTATCCTATTAGGATTTAGCATAGCATAAAATATAGTAATCCTTATCATGCATGTTTCAAAAATCCACTAAGTGTAATGAAAATAGTAGGACATGGATGATAGTGTCACTTGCCTTTTTAGTAGAGAATGTTGGTTCACTTCTTGATCTTGCAAATATCACAGTCTTCTAATTCCATTACAATTCAATCAAGCAAACATATATTCAACTAGCATTCAAACAATTTGTCACACATAGAATAACAAAAACAAGGTCATGCATGCAAGCATGCAAAAGATAGTTTTATTTGGAAATGTGGTTTCTATTAGGCTCTAAACATTTTCAAGCTCACATTGGTCATTTACAAAAGTGGTAAAACCATTTGCAAAAGGTTTTATATATAAACCATTTTTAAATCAAGTCATTATTTTATGTGGTTGAAAATGTTTTTAGCAAAGCAATATTCTTTAAAGGGTTCACCAAATATGTTTTTAAACCTCAAAATTTAGTGTTTAGGGTCAGAAAGTTTGAATCAAATCATTTCCCAAAGGTTTTACTCAAAAATCATTTCTAAACCAAAAACAATATTTTTTTATTTGACTAGAAATGTGCTAATTCAAATATTTATTCCTAAACTTCACAGAATGCATTTTTAAATCCATAAGTTGGTTCCTAGGGTCAGTAGGTTCAAAACAAACCATTTTGCAAAGATATCACATTAAAATTATATCTAGAACAATTTTTATATTCATAATAAGCCTACACATGTTTCTGCAATTTCAACCAATTTTCTAGAAGCGAATCATTAAACAAAGTGCATGGTTGCAAAGTACTTATTCTAATGATTCAATTGATATAAAATTTGCAAAATTTGGACGTGTAGAACTAAAGTTATGAATTTTACAAGTTTGCAATTCAAATAGATTCTATTTTCTGTTTTTAACAAAACCTTGTCCACGTGGCTGTTTCCTATTGGTTGAAAACGATTCGGTTGGATCGACTGTTACAGACCGTAGGATCTCATTTAAATCACACGGTGTAGATCGACTGATACCCCTTCGTTAAGTCATCTGTTCCTACGCGTCAGATCTAAATCTAACGGTGCAGAATTATTCGACCACAAAGTGGCAGCGCTGCGACGGCGACAGGCGGCAGAGCGCTCTGGCGGTGAGCTTGCCGACGATGCAGAAAGCGAGGGAGAGGGGAAATGGCTTACAGTGTTCGTGTGGTCGAGAGGTGATGCTTGGGGTGCTGTCGGCTTGGCGAGGGGCGCTCAGGAACGGAGGGAATTGCTCATCGGAGACGGCGTCGGCGTCGGGTGCCTCTGGATGCCATCGGGCACGAGGCTGCAGTTCACTCCAAGGAAAACGGAAGGTACGGTTAGACACGGGCGAGTGGGTAGATGATAGGAGCATCAACAGGAAAGCTCGGGGCGGTCGGAGTTTACCGGGGAAGCTCGACGGAGTTGAGACAGATGGCGGTGGCGCTCAGGTGATGACAAAGCCGAGGCTGCGGGGCACGCGCGGGCTAACTAGCTGCACTGGACGATGCGCCAGGAGGTGGGGAGCAAGTGTGCATGCAGTAGGAGGCGAGGGGCGGCGAGGTGTGGCCGGAATTCGCTGGAGAAGCTCGTCGGAGCAGTGGCATTGCCGGCGGAAATTCGGGCAGCTTGGGGGCAGAGATGGTGGGGTGAGCGAGGGGAATGAGAGAGGAGAGGAAGGCGCTTAAGTATGCGTGGTCGGGGGCGAGAATAACGCAGCCAATAACTCGTATTGATCGCCGGAGTTAATCGGCAGCAACGGCAGGGGGACGTGGTCGCGGGGTTGAAGACGACGCGCTGGCGGTGGGGTCTATCTGTCAGCGAGGTGGAGGAGGTGGGAGTAGGGTCCTGCTATCAGCGTCTGAGGGGTGTGTTCGCGCGTAAGAAAACGATTCACTGCGGGGTTTTAGTTGGGCTGCGGGTTGGGCTTGCTGGGCCTGTTAGCTGGGCTGCTTGTTTCACTTTTTTTTATTCTGAAAGCTTTTCCTTTTTCCAATATGAATTTCTGTTTTGATTTTCAAACAAATAATTCAAACTCCAAATGAATTCAAACTTCCAACAAACTTTGTATTGATTTTAGTTCTGTTTAACAACATAATCCAAAGTCAAAAATAAAATAATACTTTTATTCTTTTAGGATCTATTTAATAATTAAATAAAATAGACCTTAGTCTTTAATCCAAATAAGATTGAATTTATTTAAAAACTCTATTTGAAATCTAAACCAATCCAAAACCTTTTCAGTAGGTTTCATTTGAAAAACAAAAACACTTGGAAATCTTATTTATAATACATGAACAAGGTTTTAGTGTTTATTTAAAATGGAAAATCCTTTACTTAAATAAAATTGGATATTAATAAATCCTCATTATTTTATTTAAATAAACCTTTAATCTTTTTATCAAATAGAAATATTTTATTTTCAAAGCTTGGCCAAGATTTAATTTGGCTCTACAAAATAATCCTTATTTATTAATTCTACTTTGCTTTTGAAAACCAAATCTTTTATTAAAAGATCCAATAATAGTGATTCCAATTATTAAAACTTTCTTTATTAATTGTTTATCTTTTTTTAATCCCTTTAGGTTTTATTTGATCAAAATAGGTTTGGATGTTTCCAATTGGAATCAAAAAGTTTCTTCTCACCCTAAAAATCAACAATTGTTTATTTTGTTTATTTATTTTTCACATTTCAAAATTGGGATAATTTTGGGATGTGACATTCTATGTCTACAAAGTCATCATTATTGCCCGGTAAGGACAATATTTAAAGAAGCAAAATGATTATGCAAAATAATGTAATGCATTATTTAGCTTTATGTCTATTCTCCCCCATTATTTAAGTTATAAAATTCTTTTAATCATAAAGAATTTATAGATATTAATTTCTTAAGATTTATTGAATATTGTATTCTTTTATTTTATTTCATTTTATTTGCATTTTATTAATTAAATAATTCCTTTAAGAATTATCATTTAAATACCCAAAAATATTTATTTAGTATTTTTCCAAAATATTACAATATTAATCTATAATGAAAGTGATTTTTATTTATTTTTATCAACTTTCAATAATTTTGTAAAATTCTATATGAAATATTCATATTATAAAATTCTTAATAAAATTTATATGTCTAAAATTTCATTTCTTAATTTATTTGGATAGTTTGGATTATTTTGAATCCAAAAATATTTTATTTATAATTTTTGGATTTTATTTTATTTTCTAAAATTTATTTAATTTCAGGGGCATTTTGGTCTTTTCCTATTTATTAAAAATAGCCTTTAGGTAAATGGGCTGCCCGTGTTGGTTTATTGGGCCCTTCTGGCCCAATAGGACAGAACGAAGACCACACCCGAAGGGGTTTTGGCCCAGTCCAGCCCACTCTCTCTAACACTCGCTCGATCTCATCTCTATCCTCTCATCCTCGACCCCGTGGTCGATGGCGCCGCCGCCGTGCTTGGCTAGCCGTCGTGGCCCTCCCTGGCCGCTGCCGTGGTGCAGGGCTAGGTTGTCGATCATGCGCTACCCTCCTGTCCAATCTGATTTGGCTCTAGAGCTTTCTCGTGGCTAGACTAGCTCCATCCCGAACCCTAGGGTTTGAGGTGATGCTGGTGCCGTCGCCGTCACTGCTGTCGTGCACTGTGGTGGTGCTCCTTGCCTTCGAGTGATGCTATGGTCGCCGCCTTGGTGTGGTGTGGGTTGCAGAGCTCCCTTGGGGGTGCTCCCCATGCCACTGTGTTCGTCGATGACCCTCTGCTTCCTCTTCTAATCTACAGCGAGGACCACAGGTGAGTTGATCCTTGGGTTTTCCCCCGTGCCTCTACCTCCTCTGAGTTCATATGTGTGTAACTAGTGGCCATCCCTCATTAGGGTTCATCTCTGTTCTAGGGTTCTTCCCTGGTTCTAGGATTCATCCCTCTTTGTGCTTGTAAGATAATGGTTTGATTTGGTAGTGATGACTAGTGAAAATTATGCTCACTGCACTTTAGTGCTTTCTTTCATGATTTGATTACCTGATGACATTCTTGATCTGATGCTGATGGTTTAGTAGTGTTGCCTCTAACTAGTGTTAAAGCTTGGTTAAGCGATTTAACTGTGAAACCTAGTTAGTTAATTTTATGCTTAGTGAGTTTCTCTACTGTTAGTACCCAGTACTGATAGTGGCACTGTCAATGAAGATGTGCAGATTAAAGTTACTTAGTTTCTTATAGTAACACTTTGCACATATAAACCTAATCCTGATTCCTGGTTGTCCTTTCCAGGAATATAATAGTGATTATTTTATTGGTTTATTTATGAAAGCTCAATGATTGTTGGCTTGTTTTAGAATTGGTTCTTGTGACACCATCCTAGGATGGCACACAAGTAGTGATTCTACTGCTGGGCTTTTACTTTAGCAGTGCTTAAGATTGGTTGTCTGTTAAAGAGAAATTGTAAGCTTTTTTCTTTAAAAGATCAATGCCTATGATGCTGGTTTGAGGCTTAGGAATTAAATTCCTATCCTACTGCCCCTCATAGATATTCTTAAGTATCAGGGTTGTTTACTGAATCTTGGATCCTAGTGGGCTAAGATGATTGGTTTGCTTGTAGCTTAATGTTGGTGCATATAGTTTGTAAAATCTAAGGTGCTACTCCATCATGAGATGTGCCCAAATTTTATAGGCTATTTGAGAATATTTTGGAATATATGAGTTGTTTATGATTACCAGGACCTATGATGCTGGTCTGATGTCCTGGTGGATTTGGTATAGCTTACTACTGACCTTTATATTTCAAACTTCCTCTATGATAGGTTCACCCCACTTGGGTGATCACTAAGAGGTTTAACTTGTAAAACATCACATGCTTTTCTGTTGGACTAAGATGAACAGAATATATGGATCGGATGTTTTATGATACTCACTACACTTGGGTGTTGTTGGGGTTGCAAGTTGTGGATCTTGTGGTTGTGTGCCTAGCTTGATTTGGTGCTCCACCTGATACTTTAAGCTCCTAGGCTTGTCCTTGATCTAGCTCTTCACTTCCTGGTCCTAATGGCTTGATCTTGATCTTGCTATCCACCTGATCTACCCCTCCTTATGTCACCATTTTGGTGATGTGATCCAAGGTTTTGATTGGTATGATCTTGCTCGGCTTTGATTTGGTTTAGCTGGGTTGCTGTTCTTGGTGTGTATGAACAAGGAAATGGTGTGGGGTTGGCTTTCCCACGGATGGGATGTGTAGTTTTGTGTGTTGGAGCTGTTGCTGCAGTGCTGACAGCACACACCATGCAGTTTGGTGTGTGTGCTGCCTGTGTGCCTGCTGCACACCCTGTGGATATGCTCTGTTTATGAGGTTACTTTTATCTGGTTACATTTTACTTGGCTGGTGACAGTTGCCCCTCCTAGCTATTTATTTGTCTGATGGTTTTAAAAATTATGAAAGATATAATTCTTTCATATTGGTGAAACTTGCCCCTTAAAATATTACTCAATGATGAACCTTGAACAGTGCACTTCACTGTCAAGTCTAAGAGTAAAACCTTTTTAACCTTAACTTTCTTTCTTTTTGTTTGCGTTTGTTTTGTAGGTACCAGACTTGGATATTCAAGACTTTAGTCTAGGTTTTCTTTTTCTTTATAGAATAGTCACATGTAATCTTTCTTTTTTTTTGTAATTTTTTTATTTAATTCTTTTGTAATTTTTGTTTTCTTCTGTAGTAATGAAGATTGTACTATTTACTCAATATATAAAGATTATTCTTTTATTGAATTACTATTGTAAAGATTGTTGGTTATTTTCATAAGTTACATTTTGTAACTTCATTCTTAAATATAATTATGGAATAAATATTCATTTTATTGATTGTGTCCTTGATTTAAAGTTTGAATAACTAATTGTTAACTCTTGACAAAATCATAATACTTAAACAGAATTCTAAATCCTTTTGAATTATAAATCCAACATTCAAATTTAAATTCAAATTTCATTAACCAAAACACACTTATCCACAAAGATCATATCAAATTCTATCACAATCATTCTCCAAGACTAATCCTAATCTTAAAGAGTGAAAGAAACTTTGATCACTTTAGGTTTATATTTGGCGAAAAATTTACCAACATTTTTACAGATGAATGCATGCTATTTCACAGATTCCTAAATATACCCTTCGTTGGTTCCTAAATGCTGGGATGTTACATGTGGTGAGGAGTATGAGAATTTGGATGCATGCCCGGTATGCACTTCACTTTGGTATAAGATCAGACGAGATGACCCTGGTGACATTGAGGGCGAGCCCCCCCGGAAGAGGGTTCCTGCCAAGGTGATGTGGTATGCTCCTATAATACCATGGTTGAAACGCTTATTCAGAAATAAAGAGCACGCCAAGTTGTTGCGTTGGCATAAAGAGGAACGTAAGTCAGACGGGATGTTGAGACACCCCGCTGATGGGTCGCAATGGAGAAAAATCGATAGAAATTACCTGGACTTTGTAGATGATGCAAGGAGTTTAAGGTTTGGTCTAAGTACAGATGGCATGAATCCCTTTGGGGAGCAGAGCTCCAATCACAGCACCTGGTCCGTGACTCTATGCATCTATAACCTTCCTCCTTGGTTGTGCATGAAGCGGAGTTCATTATGATGCCAGTGTTGATCCAAGGTCCAAAGAAACCCGGAAACGACATTGATGTGTACCTAAGGCCATTAGTTGAAGAACTTTTACAGTTGTGGCACTAACCCGGCATACGCGTGTTGGATGATCACAAGCAGGAAGAATTTGACCTCCGAGCATTGATTTTCGTAACAATCAATGATTGGCCTGCTCTTAGTAACCTTTTAGGACAGTCCAACAAGGGATACAATGCATGCACACACTGTTTAGATGAGACTGAAAGTATATATTTGGAACATTGTAAGAAGAATGTGTACAATGAGTATCGTTGATTTCTTTTGGCCAAGCATCCCTTAAGAAAGAAAGGCAAGCATTTCAACGGCTTGGCATGTCACCAGACGAAGCCTAAGGAGCGTACTGGTGCTGATATATTTGATATGGTCAAATATTTGGATCAAATAGTAACCTTTGGAAAGGGTCCTGGCAGAAAATCTGTTCCGAAGGACGCTAAAGGACACGCACCCATGTGGAAGAAGAAATCTATATTTTGGGAGCTACCATATTGGAAATTCTTAGAGGTCCGCTCTGCAATCGATGTGATGCATGTGACGAAGAATCTTTGAGTGAACCTCCTAGGCTTCTTGGGCGTGTATGAGAAAAGAAAAGATACACCGGAATCACGAAAGGACCATCAACATATGAAAGACCCAGATGGCCTGCATCCAGAATGGTTTCAAGGTCATGCCATCTACGCTCTTACCAAACAAGAGAAGGAAATATTTTTTGAATGCCTAAGCAGTATTAAGGTCCCTTCTGGCTTCTCGTCGAATATAAAGGGAATAATAAATGTGGCAGAAAAAAAGTTCCAAAACCTAAAGTCTCATGACTGCCACGTGATTATGACGCAAATGCTTCTGATTGCATTGAGGGGGCTTCTACCAGATAATATTCGAGTACCCATTGTGAAGCTATGTGCATTCCTCAATGCAATCTCTGAGAATATAATCAATCCTGAAGATCCACCACGGTTACAGAATGATGTGGTCCAATGACTTGTCAGTTTTAAGTTGGTGTCCCCACCATCCTTCTTCAATATTATGACGCACCTGCTGGTTCACGTAGTCGAAGAGATTTCCATTCTCGGTCATGTATTTCTACACAATATGTTTCCCTTTGAGCGGTTCATGGGAATGTTAAATAAATATGTTCGTAACCGTTCTAGGCCAGAAGGAAGCATCTCCAAGGGCTATGGAATAGAGGAGGTCATTGAATTTTGTGTTGACTTTGTTCCTGACCTTAGGCCGATTGGTCTTCCTTAATCGCGGTATGAGGGTAGACTGAGTGGAAAGGGTACTCTAGGAAGGAAATCAATAATATTATCACATCCCAAAAATTTCCAAATTTTGAAATGTGAAAAATAAATAAACAAAAGAAATAATTGTTAAAATTTAGGGTAAAAAGAAACTTTTTGATTCCAAATGGAAACATCAAAACCCATCTTGATTTTTTTTTGAATAAAATATAATCCTAAAAATTTCAATCAAGTGAAATGCATTCATCAATGAATGTATCTTGAAATTTAAACACTTGGAAAAGTTAAACCAAAACCCTAAACCCTAATGGAATAAATCATTTCCAAGATCTCTCTAAGATTATGGATTTGATCCATATAAAAATTTAACAAAAAACATTTATAAATGATCAAGAATGACAAATAAAAATATTATAAAACCACAGAAATTTGTTTCATTTAATGTGGAGCCATGGATAAAAACTTATGAAATTATTAAGTTAAAAGGGAAATTTTTTCCAAAGATAATAAAGCTCATATCTAAACTCCATACCAAATTGTGAGAAAAATAATCCTAAGGAGATTTAGAAGGATAAGCAAGTGTTAAATAAAAGTATACAAATTGGAATCACCAATTTTGGATATATAAATAAAAAGAGATGGATTTTATAAGGCAAGGAGAGAATTAACTCAATAAGGAATATTTAAAAATCAAAATTAAATATTGGCTAGTACATAAAGAAATAAAAGGTTATTGAATAATAGAAAGGAATAAAAGATTATTTAAATAAAATCATAAGGATTGAATGTTATCCAATTTTATTTAAATAAAGACAAATTGCCTAAACTAAATAATAAATCCCAAGGAAATTATTTAGAAGACAATTTAAAACTTGATTTAAATCCATAAGCAAATGGAATAAAAATAATTCAAATCCAAATAGAATAAAGGGATAAAGATTATCCAAATAAAATTATATGGAATTAAACCATATTCTGAATTATATTTAAATGGAGACAAAACCCTTAGGTAAATGATTAATTAAATCATGAGAAAATAATAAATGATAATTTACCAAAGTGGACTAAAAAGTTATCTAATTAACTTAAAAGAATTATTTGATTAAAATTTATATCGGATAAAAACCATATTTGATTTTATTTGTATAAAGACAATTGCCCAATCTAAATTTACATTAAATCATATTAAAATATTTTAAATAATAATTCAAAGTGAATTATTTTCACTAACAAATAAATAAAACCTACTGAAAAAGGTTTGGTAAAAATTAGAATTCAAATAAGAGTTTGAAATTATAATTAAAGTCTTATTAGAATAAAGGCAAGTGCCTATTATAAATAAATAATAAACCATAAATGAATAAAAGAATTATTCTAAAATGGACTTTAAAATGCATTGATAAACAACATTGAAACTTACTGAAAGTTGTGGGAAAAGTTTGAATTCAAACAAGTATTTGAATCAATTGAATGAAATCAAAACAGAAAAATAAATCAGAAAAGGAAAAAGAAAACAGAAGAGGAAAACAAAATAAAAAGAAGCAGCCCAGCCAGCCCAACAAGCCCCGGGCCTAATAACCAGGCCACCCGGCTCCTCTCTCCCTGAACCATTCTTTTCTCACCCGCGAACCCTACGACACGTCAAATTCCCCGTCATCATCTTCCTCACCCCGCGATGACCAAGCCCCCCCTCGTCGCTGTTTCTGCTATTTACTCCTCGCGTCAATCCGAGTAACTCCGCGAGTAATTATTCTCTATGACCACGCCCTCTTAACCAACACCCTCTCCTCTCCATTTCTCCCAACCAGCGCCACCAGAGAGGCCCCAGGCTATCTCCATTTTTGAAGGGGTTTCGCAGCATAGTAAATCAAAATTTTCTACGGAAGCAAACAGAGGGAAAGCCAAGATCTAATCTAGGAGATGCAAACAACGAGAGAGATTGGATTAGATCTTCATACCCTTGAAGATTCAAGATGAACGTTAAATCGGAACGTGGGTGATGTAGTCGTACTCGCTTCTCCTCCTCGCGATCCGATCCGATCTAGCACCACAAGTGGCGGTGCCTCCGTGAGATGCACACGTGCAGCACCTCGACGTCTCCTCCTTCCTCGGACCAGCAAGTAGGGTGGAGAGATGGATTGGATCTACAACACGACGGCGTGGTGTATTTGGTGGAGAATTTCTGCCGCAGGGCTTCGCCTACAAACAGTCGGGAGGGAGAGAGGAGGGCAGCAGGGTAACTAGGGTTTGGAGGAAGGTGTGTGGGGGAAGGGGGCGCACCAGCCCTCTATATATATAGAGGGGGGGGGTGCGGCCAGCCCTTGCCTCTCCTCCAAGCCTATCTCTAGTTTAAACGATTTAAACTCTCCCTTATCTAGAAATTCTATCTCTAGTTTAAACGAGTTTAAACTTATCTAGAATCGGTTGGGCCCTATGGGGCCTTGTGCCCCTGGCCCAATGCGGCCAGGACACTCCCTCATAGGCCCATGCCCCCTCCCGGAAGGTGGGGCCACGTTGGTCCCCTTCCGGAAGGTTCTAGAAGCTTCCGGTACAATACCGATTAACCCGGAACAATTCCGAACTCCAAAAATTGCACTGCCTTATATGAATCTTATTCTCCAGACCATTCCGGAACCTCTCGTGATATCCCGGAGCCCATCCGAGACTCCAAACAAAAATTCATAAACCAATTATCCAATCTATCCTAGCGTCGAGACACGTTAAGTGTGTGACCCTGCGGGTTCGAGAATATGCAGACATGATCTTCTATCAATAATCAACAGCGGTGCAGGCACCCATATTGACTCCCACACATTCATCGATGATCATATCGGATGAACCACGATGCCAGGATTCAATCAATCCCATATATATTCCCTTCGTCTCGCGATATTTTACTTGCCCGAGATTCGATCGTCGGTATCGTCATACCTAGTTCAATCTCCTTCACAGCAAGTACTTTACTCGTTCCGTAATCCGATATCACTTTGTGATTAACTCCTTAACCACATGCTTGCAAGCGGTGTTGATATCGATTACCGAGTGGGCCCGAAGCATATCTCTCCGACTTGGGAGGGACAAATCCCATCTCGATACATACAACCCAACAGATACTTTCCGATCACCTGAGAGACACCTTTATGATCACCCTCTCATAGGATGACGTTTGATGACCTCAAAGCTTTCTTCCGATACCAGGGAGTTGCATTATCTCATGGTCTAAGGAATACAATATTTGACATAAGAAAAGCTTCGCAAAGACGAACACGATGACACGATCTAATTGCTTCGCTTAGTTTGGTCATCCACCATATCATTCTCCCAATGATATGATCTCATTATCAATTGACAACTCATGTCTATGGTTAGGAAACCTTAACCATCATTGATCAATGAGCTAGTCCATAGAGGCGTACTAGAGACACGGTGTTGTTCACAAACGACACAAGTATTAAAGTTTCCGCTTAATACAATTCTAGCATGGAATATAAACTTTATCATGAACAAGAATTATAATAATAACATCTTTATTATTGCCTCTAGGGCATAATTCCAACAGTCTCCCACTTGCACTAGAGTCAATAATCTAGTTTACATCTGGCAACAATCTCACACCCATGGCACTGAGGTGCTAATCATGTTTTACACGTGGAAGAGGTTTAGTCAATGGATCTGCGACATTCAGATCTGTATGTACTTTGCTAATCTTCAGATCTCCATCTGCTATATAATCTCGAATTATATGAAACTTGCGGTTGATATGCTTGGTCTTTGGATGATATCTTGGTTCCTTAGCGAGTGCTATGGCGCCAGTGTTGTCACACAATATCTCCAGTGGGTCCAATGCACTTGGAACCACGCCAAGCTCAGTGATGAAGTTCCTGATCCAAACTCCTTCACTTGACGCTTCTGCAGCAGCCATGTATTCCGCTTCTACTGTAGATCCCGCGATCACACTTTGCTTGCAGCTTCTCCAGCTCACAGCTCCTCCATTCAAAATATACACGTATCCTGTCTGAGATTTACAATCATCCTTGTCGGTGTCGAAACTAGCATCGACGTAACCTTTTATGACGAGCTGTTCATCACCCCCATAGACTAAGAACATTTCTTTAGTCCTATTTAGGTACCTTAGATGTTCTTCACGGCTGTCCATGTTCCACTCTGGATCACTTTGATATCTGCTCGTCAAACTAAGAGCATTGGACACATCGGTCTAGTACACATGTCATACATGATGGAACCTATGGCCGAGGCATAAGGCACTTTGCTCATAGCTTCCCTATCATTTACCGTAGGCTGGACAGAGCCTTGCTCAATATCTTACTCGACAACATAGGCCTTTGAACCTTTCAATGCCTTATCCATTCTGAACCTTTTCAGAACTTTGTCTAGGTATGTACTTTGGCTTAAAGCTATCAGGCGTCTTTGTCTATCTCTATAGATTTTGATGCCCAATATATAAGCAGCTTCACCTAGGTCTTTCATTGAAAAACACTTGTTCAAATAACTCTTCACATCGTTAAGCACGTTGATGTCATTTCAATAATCAATATGTCATCCACATATAGTACCAGAAACGTCACCGAGCTCCCACTCACTTTCTTGTAGATGCAAGCTTCGTAGCAATTTGGAACAAATCCAAAGCTCTTGATCACTTGATCAAAACGAAGGTTCCAACTCCGAGATGCTTGCTTCAGTCCATAAATGGAACGCTGAAGTTTGCATACTTTATCAACATCCTTAGGATCGACAAAACCTTCGGGTTGCATCATATACAACTCTTCATCAATGTTGCCATTGAGGAAAGCGATCTTGACATCCATTTGCCATATTTCATAATCATGAAACGCAGCAATTGCTAATAAAATCGAATGGACTTAAACATCGCTACGGAGAGAAAGTCTCATCGTAGTCAACACCTTGAACTTGTCGAAAACCTTTCAACAAGCCGTGATTTATAGGCGGTAACATTACCATCCGCGTCCGTTTTCTTCTTGAAGATCCATTTGCACTCAACGGCCTTTTCGGTCGCTAGGAGGTCCACCAAAGTCCATACTTGGTTTTCGCTCATGGATCCCAATTGGATTTCATGGCTTCTAGCCATTTCTCGTCTGGGCTCATCATCGCTTCCTCATAGTTCGTAGGTTCACTGTCTTCTACTAACAAGACAGTCAAGACAGGGTTGCCGTACCACTCAGGAGGGGCACGCGACCTTGTCGACCTGCGACGTTCAGTAGCAGCATTGTCCGAAGCTTCATGATCCTTGTCATTAGCTTCCTCTATTGTTGGTGCGGTGACCTTTGAAACAATTTCAGGTCTGTGCTACTCTCAATTCAAGAGAAGGTTCAATAACCTCGTCTAGCTCTACTTTCCTCCCACTCACTTCTTTCGAGAGAAACTCCTTCTCAAGAAAGGAACCGTTCTTCACGACAAACACTTTGCCTTCGGTTACGTGATAGAAGGTATACCCAATAGTTTCCTTAGGGTATCCTATGAAGACGCATTTCTCCGCTTTGGGTTCGAGCTTGTCCGGCATCAACTTCTTGACGTAAGCTTCGCATCCCCAAACTTTAAGAAACGACAACTTAGGTTTAGCACCAAACCACAGTTCATACGGTGTCGTCTCAACGGATTTAGATGGAGCCCTATTTAAAGTGAATGCAGCGGTTTCTAATGCATAACCCCAAAATGATAACGGCAAATCAGTAAGAGACATCATCGATCGGACCATATCTAATAGGGTTCAATTCGGCGTTCGAGACACACCATTGCGCTGTGGTGTTCCGGGTGGCGTGAGTTGTGAAACGATTCCACTTGCTTTGAGATGCGTGAGAAAATCATAACTCAAATATTCGCCCCCACGATCGGATCGTAGAAACTTAATCTTTCAGTTACGATGGTTCTCCACTTCATTCTGAAATTCTTTGAACTTTTCAAACGTTTCAGATTTATGTTTCATTAAATAGATATACCCATATCTACTTAAGTCATCGGTAAAAGTGAGAAAATAGCGATATCCACCGCGCGTCGAAACACTCATCGGGTCGCATACATCGGTATGTATGATTTCCAACAAGTCCGTTGCTCGCTCCATCATACGGGAGAACGGGGTTTTGATCATCTTGCCCATGAGGCATGGTTCGCATGTGTCAAATGATTCAAAATCAAGAGACTCCAAAAGTCCATCAGAATGGAGTTTCTTCATGCGCTTTACACCAATATGACCTAGACGATTACCACAAATAAGTAGTATTATCACTATCTACTTTGCATCTCTTAGCCTCAATGTTATGGATGTGTGTTTCATCCCTTTCGAGATTTAGAAGAAATAAACCATTCACAAGAGGTGCATGACCATAAAAGATGTTACTCATATAAATAGAACAACCATTATTCTCCGATTTAAATGAATAACCGTCTTGCAATAAACACGATCCAGAAATAATGTTCATGCTCAACGCAGGCACATAATAACATTTATTAAGGTTTAAAACTAATCCCGAAGGTAAAACTAAGGAGAGCGTGCCGACGGCCATCACATCAACTCTTGATCCGTTGCCAGCGCATCATCACCTCATCCCTCATAAAGCCCGTCTATTCCGCAGCTCTGTTTGAGTTACAAATATTAGCAACCGAACCGGTATCAAATACCCGGGCACTACAACGAGGGCTAGTAAGGAAAACATCAATAACATGTATATCAAATATACCTTTGATGGTGCCACCTTCTTGTCCGCTAAGTACTTGACAGACGATTGCGCTTCGGTGACCCTTGTCCTTGCAATAGAAGCACTCAGTGTCCGGCTTAGGACCAGACTTGAGCTTCTTCTCAGCAGGGGCAACGCGCTTGCCGCCACTTTTCTTGAAGGGCTTCTTTGCACCTTTACCTTTCTTAAAGGAGGGCTTGTTGACCATCAACACATGATTATCCTTTTTGATGTCCACCTCCGCAGCCTTCAGCTTTGCGAAGAGCTCGGTGATCGTATCGGTGGAACCAATCTGATTGTGAGTCACTACAAAACTTTTGTAGCTGGGAGGAGTGATTGCAGAACCTGTCAATCTTGAGCTCCTCTGGAATCTTGTAGTCCGATTGCTCAAAGGCGTTGAGTGTAGCCCGACATCTTAATGGCGTGCTCACTAACGGAACTCCCTTCCTCCATCTTGCGTTAAAGAACTTCTCGGAGATCTCATATCTCTCGAGCGGGCTGAGTCCGAAACATGGTTTTCAGCTCTTGAGAATCTCAAAGGGCCGGATAGTTTTCAAAACGATTTTGAAGTTCCGATTCCATAGCAAACAACATGGTGCTCTTAATCACACCATAATCATCTTTCTTGCTGATAGACAGCTTTCTCATCACCGGCGATTGCAGAGGGTCACCTAACGCTTTCCCAAGGACATTGTCCTTTTGTCCGCTTTATGAATGATTCTTAGATTGCGGAACCAATTGGTGAAGTTAGACCCATTGTTTCTAAGCTTTTCTTTCTCAGCAAAAACGTTGAAGTTGAAGTTGGACTTGGCCATTGGATCTACAGTATTTGCAAGTACAATTTAGACTATGTTCATGATAACTAGTTCAACTTAATCAAATTACTAGATGAACTCCCACTAAATTCAACATCCCTCAAGTTGTTTAGTGAACACGATCCAAATTCACCACACCTAATCCGATCATCACGAGAAGATATGTGGTTTCAATGGTGGACAACGAAGTGTCGATCATATCATTCATATGACTCATGCTTAACCTTTCGGTTCTTGCGTTCCGAGGCCATGTCTGTACATGCTAGGCTCGTCAAGTTAGACCAAGTATTTCCGCGTGCAAAACTGGCTTGCACCCGCTGTATGTGAGCGTAGAGTCTATAGCACCCGATCATCACGTGATGCTTGGACACGACGTAACTTTCATAGCGGTGCATACTTTGGGGAGAACACAGTTTTATCTTGATCTTTAAGTGAGGAATCATCTTATAATGCTACCGTCATGATCTAAGCATAATAAGATACATAAAAGGATAAACATCACATGCATATAACTTTATGTGACATGGTATAGCCAATCTTCGCAAGAATGATCTCCATCTTGTGCGTTCGCATGATCTCCATCACTCCACCATGATTGCCTCCACCACGAATAGCAACTACAACTATTGCTAACTACTTAGCGATAAAGTAAAGCTATTACATGGCGTATAAGAAGTTGACTCAGGTCATACACAATTATAAAGACAACCATATGGCTCGCCCGGTTGTGTACTCATCGACATGCAAGTCGTGAAACATTACAAAACATGATCATCGCATACAATATACACATCACATCTTGGGCCATACCATATCACGAAAACACTCCCTGCCAAAACAAGTTAGACGCCTCTACTTTGTTGTTGCATGTTTTACGTGGCTTATGGGAGTAGATGCTAAGAACGATTCTTACCTACGGAAAGCCACAACGGTGATATTATGGTTGCCAAACTCCGGTGTTAATACCATGACAACTATAGTGAGAAAGCGACATCCACCACCGCATGTGTGGTACAAGCCACACGTCAATCTGGAGCCGGTCTCATGACGACGTCGCGTAAGGTTGGCCTGGACCGCTTCAATCTCACTATCCCGCATCATAAGAAGAACACAAACAAGAGGCTTGCAACAGAAAACATCAACGCCCGCAACAACCATGTTGCGTTCTACTCGTGAATCACATCTACGCATAGATCTAGCTCGATACCATCAAGGGTTTTCGCAGCATAGTAAATCAAAATTTTCTCTGAGCGAACAGAGGAAAGCCAAGATCTAATCTAGGAGATGCAAACAACGAGAGAGATTGGATTAGATCTTCATACCCTTGAAGATTCGCTGACAGCGGAAAGCTGAACGTGGGTGATGTAGTCGTACTCGCTTCTCCTCCTCGCGATCCGATCCGATCTAGCACCACAAGTGGCAGTGCCTCCGTGAGATGCACACGTGAAGCACCTCGACGTCTCCTCCTTCCTCGGACCAGCAAGTAGGGTGGAGAGATGGATTGGATCTACAACACGACGGCGTGGTGTATTTGGTGGAGAATTTCTGCCGTAGGGCTTCGCCTACAAACAGTCGGGAGGGAGAGAGGAGGGCAGCAGGGCAACTAGGGTTTGGAGGAAGGTGTGTGGGGAAGAGGCGCACCAGCCCTCTATATATAGAGGGGGCTGCCAGCCCTTGCCTCTCCTCCAAGCCTATCTCTAGTTTAAACGATTTAAACTCTCCCTTATCTAGAAATTCTATCTCTAGTTTAAACGAGTTTAAACTTATCTAGAATCGGCTGGGCCCTATGGGGCCTTGTGCCCCTGGCCCAATGCGGCCAGGACACTCCCTCATAGGCCCATGCCCCCTACCGGAAGGTGGGGCCACGTTGGTCCCCTTCCGGAAGGTTCTAGAAGCTTCCGGTACAATACCGATTAACCCGGAACAATTCGAACTCCAAAACTGCCGCCTTATATGAATCTTATTCTCCGGACCATTCCGGAACCTCTCGTGATATCCCGGATCCCATCCGAGACTCCGAACAAAAATTCATAAACCAATTATCCAATCTATCCTAGCGTCGAGACACGTTAAGTGTGTGACCTTGCGGGTTCGAATATGCGACATGATCTTCTATCAATAATCAGCGGGTGCAGGCACCCATATTGACTCCACACATTCATCGATGATCATATCGGATGAACCACGATGCCGTGATTCAATCAATCCCATATATATATTCCCTTCGTCTCGCGATATTTTACTTGCCGAGATTCGATCGTCGGTATCGTCATACCTAGTTCAATCTCGTTCACGGCAAAGTACTTTACTCGTTCGTAATCCGATATCACTTTGTGATTAACTCCTTAACCACATGCTTGCAAGCGGTGTTGATATCGATTACCGAGTGGGCCCGAAGCATATCTCTCCGACTTGGGAGGGACAAATCCCATCTCGATACATACAACCCAACAGATACTTTCCGATCACCTGAGAGACACCTTTATGATCACCCTCTCATAGGATGACGTTTGATGACCTCAAAGCTTTCTTCCGATACCCGGGAGTTGCATTATCTCATGGTCTAAGGAATACAATATTTGACATAAGAAAAGCTTCGCAAAGACGAACACGATGACACGATCTAACTGCTTCGCTTAGTTTGGGTCTGTCCACCATATCATTCTCCCAATGATATGATCTCATTATCAATTGACAACTCATGTCTATGGTTAGGAAACCTTAACCATCATTGATCAATGAGCTAGTCCATAGAGGCGTACTAGGGACACGGTGTTGTTCACAAACCACACAAGTATTAAAGTTTCCGCTTAATACAACTCTAGCATGGAATATAAACTTTATCATGAACAAGAATTATAATAATAACATCTTTATTATTGCCTCTAGGGCATAATTCCAACAATTTTTGCTTGCACCGCCGCGTCCTCCGACGAGCTGCATCACCAATTCTGGCGAGCCCAGCCACCCCTTTGCCCCCTCAACCACACGAGCGTGATCCCCATATCCCTACGCATCTCCCAGTACCACCCACTCGCTCGCGCGCGCTCCTAAACATCGGCAATCAAAACATCTGAATGCCGTCGTCGTCTGCCTTCGCTCCAACGAACCTTTCCGGTAAAACCTGACCGCCCTAACACCTCTAGTTGATACGCGTGTAATTTCCACACTCGTGCGCATCTAACACCGCCTCTGGCTTGCCATTTCATGCCTTGTAGCGTTGACAGCATCCACACCTGAGCGAGCCCGACGCCGACACCAACTCCGACGAGTAATCGACGCCGTGCCAGTGCGTCCCTATCCAGGAAAAGACTACCTCGAGTTTCAGCACGACGTGGCGAGAACAGTAAGAACCTTTCGCCTCTCCTGCGCTTCCTATACTCGCCGTACAACCACTGGCAGAGCCGCGCCACCGCCATCCACCACTAGCGCCACCCATCCTTGGTCACTCGTTCATCAGCCGTTGGATCTTGATCTGATGGGTACAATAGAATATTAACTCGAACGGGTATGATAATTTCTGTACCGCACGATTAACTTTAAATCCAACGAACCACAACACTCGATCTAGCCAAACCGATACGCGCCAGTTAGGTTAAGACACGTGGCCTGAGTTTTAATTTAAAAACAGAAACTTGTCTATTAGATTGTTAGATTTGAAAATTTCATAACTTTAAATCCACACGTCCAAAATTTTCAAACATTATATCAATGGAATCAGCAAAAAGAATACTTTCCAACCATGCCTTTTTTAGTTTTTTGCTTCTAAAAAATTAGTTGTTTTTGCAGAAAGATATTTAGACTTATTTTGTGTATAAAATTTATTCTAAAAATATTTTTAGGGTAAAATATTTTTTTTGAACCTACTAACCATAAAAACCAACATTTTGAGTTAAAAGTAAATTTTGTGACACTAAGGAATTATTCCTTTGAATAAAAGCATTTCTAGTTAAATAAAAATGTTAAATATGATTTAAAAATGCTTTTTGAGTAAAACCCTTTGAAAATGGTTTGATTTAAACTTTCTGACCTTAAACACCAAGTCTTAGGATTTAAAAATATATTTGGTGAACCCTAGAAAATTATTACTTTGTTTAAATGCATTTCCAACAAAATAAAATATTGCTTTGATTTAAAAATGGTTTTTAGGTGAAACCTTTTGCAAATGGTTTCATATTAAACACTTGACCTTAAACAACTAACATTTGTGTTTAAAATATATTTGTCAAACACTAGAAATTATTACTTTGATTTAAATCATTTCTAGCGAACAAAAAATGATTTAAATGGCCCATTTTCACTAAGTTGATTTAAAATGGTTTTGCCACTTTTATAAATGACCAATAGGTGTTTTAAAATGTTTATAATCTACTATAAACCACATTTCCAAATAAAACAATCTTTTGCATGCTTGCATGCATTGCCTTGTTTATTCATTTTATGTGATGAATTGTTTGAATGCTAGTTTGAATTTGTGCCTTGATTGAATTGTAGTGAAATTTGAAGAGTGTGACTATTGCAAGATCAAGGAGTGAACTTATATTCTCTACCAAAAAGGAAAGTGGTGCTTCATACTTTTGTCCCATTATTTTTACTATGCATTAGTGATATTTCTAAGTAGGACTTGCATGGAATTTTTACTAAGTATGCTATGCCATGGGAAATCCTAGTAGATGATGCCTTAGTAGAATTTTCCTAAGTTAAGATCCCTACTACTATCATGCTTAGCATAGCTAGTAGAAAACAAGGGTGGATTATATTCATGCAATGAAATATTTCTAAGTCTATGACTTGTGTTTTGTTAATAAAACAACTATGTGAATGAATCACCTGGGTGGAATGGAAGGAATGGGTTATGTTGAGTGGTTACACAGGGCCCCATATTTATGGCCTACCCTAGTGTATCTCACTTGTGGAAAGCCACCCAGGAACAAAGAGATTTGAGATGTCAAATGTTGAGAAGCTTCAAGTGGAGCCACATGGCAATATGGACTCTGCCTGGATCATATAGGTCGCAATAACTTAGCCAAATGGACAGTTGGTGGTAGGGGGTGATAGGTTTGGTGCGCGTCCATTCTGGTCTACGGGAAGGCTTCTGAAAGATCTTGTCTCGATGCATGTCGAGTCTTGTGGGGAAAGTGCACCACCTCTCCAGAGAGTAAAATCTAAGTACTTAACCGTGTCCCCAATAATGGACAATTTGAGCATCAAGACATGGAAGCTATCAAGGATCTCCTCATCCCAATTTATAAGTTAAAAGCTTGTGGTTGAACAAGGGTTAAAGGATCTTCAATCTTTGATTGGTAGATGCCTTGGGTGATTTTTTACAAATAAAAACTTAGTGTTTTCAAATGATAAGGAAAATCTATTTTGAGCAAAGCAAGCCTAAGCTCCACATAGCCAAATGCATATATATGATAGACTCCACTATACTATCATAGTATCAGTTGCCAATACAATTCAAATGTATTGACCCTTGTGGCTGTAACTTATTATGTTGAGGGTTTGTTTGATGTTAGTGAAGTGTGTTGATTAGGATTACAAGTCTACAACCAACATGATTGCCTGTGGCACTTTGAAGATGAAGGACTCCAAGCTATAGTTATTTCTGCTGCATTGTAATGAGATAGCCAAATGAGCTATGTAAGATGTAATGAATTATTTTATTCCTGGTTATAAAGTTGTATTATGACCTTTGTTTCTTGATATTACATCTTAAACTGTGTATGCTAGCTATTGATCCAGGGACTAGCATTGTAAACACAGGGATCTCTACCTTATTAGGTTGGGACCTCTACAAATATGTAGGGACGAACATTCTTACACCAAAGCACATTACACCGTTCTACATAATTCTATCTTGGCAGCCCCACATATCGAGGAACACAAGAAAATCTTACGCTCCAACAACCCTGGAAAGCATGACTCTTGGATTAGAGATGAACACATGAAGAGTTTTGGTGGTTGGTCGCAACATCTCATCAAAAACAACAATCTTGGAGATCAGCTATACTTGTTGTCTAGGTCACCATATTCGACTATATCAACTTTCCAAGGGTACGAGATAAATGGGTATACATTTTACACGATCGCCCAAGATAAAAAGAGCACCAACCAAAACAGTGGTGTCCGCTTTGATGCAACAGACAACAATGGGTCAAAGGCCACATATTATGGTTACATAGAGGAGATATGTGAACTTGACTATGGACCTACTTTTAAGGTCCCCTTGTTGGTGCAAATGGGTCAAGCTGACAGGAGGAGGGGTTGAGGTAGACAAGAAATACGGAATGACATTGTTGGATCTCAACAATCTTGGGTACTTAAACGAACCATTCGTCCTAGCCAATAATGTGGCTTAGGTTTTCTATGTGAAGGACATGCCTACCAAACCTAGAAAAAGAAAAATAAGAAAAAGAATACATCATACGATGAGCCAAAGCGCCACATAGTTCTTTCAAGAAAAAGAAACATCATGGGAGTGGAGGACAAGACAGACATGTCAGAAGATTGTGATAAGTTTCATGAAATTCCACCCTTCCCAGTGAAGGATGACCCAAGAATCATGTTAATGAATGAAGATTCTCCATGGATACGGCGGGGTCAGAAAGGAACACACGCGAAGAAATGATGTGTAATAATTGTAACATTTTATGAGTGAAGATGCTCCATGTGTCCATTTTTATAGTGTTTTCTGCAAACCATGTTGAGTGTGTTAGTCCCGTTTTGTGGCTGGACCGGGACTAAAGGGGGGCCTTTAGTCCCGATTCCTACTTACCATTAAGATCTTATCTCCAAACGCGTGTGGTCACATATTAGGGAATGCCTCTATGACCAGTTTCTTGGAGATGCCAGAGGACTGGGCTCCGGCGGCATCTCCCTAAAAATGGCCGTAGTGGTGTCCCTGCTATCGCACACCATCTTGCAGCTTGTAACTTCTCTAACTAGATCAATACGCCTAGGAGCTAACTAATTTCACATATTAGGGAGTGCCTCTATGACCAGCTTCTTGGAGATGCCGGAGGACTGGGCTCCGACGACATCTCCCTGAAACTGGCCGTAGTGGTGTCCCTGCTCTCGAAAACCATCTTGGAGATGCCTCGAACTGGCTGGAGGAATGGACTCACAAGGATGCCTATTTATAGTACAAGCAGCTCGGCATAGTGTTGACACTCATGACATAATATCAACACTCACCCCTTGTTATTAGTGCTGACTCATGTTTTGTCCCGGTTGGTGTCTCCAACCGGGACTAAAGGTTCATCTTTAGTCCCAGTTGGTGGCACCATCCGGGACAAGGTACAAGCCGCATGACATAATGTCGACACTCACCCCTATTATTAGTGCTGCCTGGCCCAGTCTGTCGTAATCCCTTTAGTCGCGATTGGTTTCTCCAACCGGGACTAAAGATGAACCCTCTCTTTATAGGCATTTCCCTCTATTTATAGGATGGTCTATTTATAGGCCTTTTCCTCTAAAGACAACAACATATTCATATTTAGTTCTAGGACTAGGTAACACTCAAGACATTTATTAATATTAAAAACCGGGACAAACCGGGACTAGCTAGCACTCAGGACTAAAGCCGCCCCCTTTAGTCATAATCATGCCTAGTCCTATAGTACGTAGCTTCAGGGTATTATTTGTCATCGTCATCATCATCGTCATCGTCACCTTCTACGGGGATCCTCAGCCCAGCCATGGCATATACCGGGGGCACCTGCCACTCCGGCCTCGGATTCACGTTGAGCGGGGGAGGGGTCTCCTGGAAGACGATGCCGCTACCACCGGGCGGGGGTGGGGCCTTCTTGTGGCTCTATGGCGGGTGGACTTGTGGGCACCGTAGGCAAGGATGGTCTCCCCCGGCGATGTAGCGCATCACTATGATGATAGTACGGTTCGCCGCCACAAACGGCGGCCGGCTTCGTTGTGGTTCACCCGGGGCGGGCTATCACCCTCGTACCTGGAGAGCTCCCTTTCCTGCCTATTAGCGAAGAAGGCATTCCATGGTGTCGTAGTTGTCGGGATCCCACTAGGGATCCATCCGTTGCTCTGGCGTGAGCTTGTGGTAGAAGTGGTTCGTGATGGCCGCCTGGTGTGCGGAACCTTGAGGGATAGGAGGGACATGAACCCCTCCAGCGCTCAGCATCCAGTCGGTGGGCGGCCGGTAGCCCGGTGGACAAGGGTAGCTGGAGGCGCACAATGCCTCGGTCTCCTCAAGGGTCAGAATGGCCCAGTAGGCGTTGTCCATTGTTCTAAGAGAGGAAGGTGTGGATGTGTGGATAGCCATGGCGTAATCGCCCTAGATATAGAGGGAAAGGGCGGTAAAACATGGCGGGAAGCTTTGGAAAATGGAGGGAAATATCTTTAGTCCTTGTTAGTGACTACAACCGGGACTAAAAGCTCTTGTAAAAAGGAAAGGCAGGAAAACTTGGCGGGAAGAGGTGGGAAATGGCGGGAAATATCTTTAGTCCCGGTTATTTACAAATGAAATAATTTATAAATGATGCAAACAGAAGTATGGATATTCATTAAGATTCTTTATATTTTTCTGATAATAATAGACATATTATTTGTTTTATTTGGATTTTTACAATAGAAGATATGATTTTCCAAAGTTTTATATTTGATTTGAATTAAAAAAGAAAATTTACAAATTAAATAATTTATAAATGATGCAAACAGATGTATGGATATTATATTAAGATTATTTATATTTTTCTGATAATAATAGACATATTATTTGTTTTATTTGGATTTTTACAATAGAAGATATGATTTTCCAAAGTTTTATATTTGATTTGAATTAAAAAAGAAAATTTACAAATGAAATAATTTATAAATGATGCAAAAATATGTATGGATATTATATTAAGATTCTTTATATTTTTCTGATAATAATAGACATATTATTTGTTTTATTTGGATTTTTACAATAGAAGATATGATTTTCCAAAGTTTTATATTTGATTTGAATTAAAAAAAGAAAATTTACAAATGAAATAATTTATAAATGATGCAAACAGATGTATGGATATTATATTAAGATTATTTATATTTTTTTGATAATAATAGACATATTATTTGTTTTATTTGGATTTTTACAATAAAAGATATGATTTTCCAAAGTTTTATATTTGATTTGAATTAAAAAAAGAAAATTTACAAATGAAATAATTTATAAATGATGCAAACAGATGTATGGATATTATATTAAGATTATTTATATTTTTCTGATAATAATAGAACTATTATTTGTTTTATTTGGATTTTTACAATAAAAGATATGATTTTCCAAAGTTTTATATTTGATTTGAATTAAAAAAAGAAAATTTACAAAAAACAAACTAGTCGCGGTTCATGGCTCGACCCGGGACTAGAGGGTGCCTACACGCGCAAAAACGAAGCGGCCGGAAAAAACACTCTAGTCCCGGGACTTGGCTTAACCTGGGACTAAAGGTTAAGCCACGGCCCGGGACTAGAGACCCTCTAGTCCCGAGCGGTGGCTGGACCCGGGACTAAAGGGGGGTCCCTATATATTCTGCGCCAGGGGAGGTGCCGCCCACCAGCACTTGGCATTCCTCGACAAAGACGAAGACGAAGCACTCACAAACGCATCGCACATGAAGCGAGCAGGGAGTCTTGTCAGCACGGCCAGCCGTAAGCGCATTTTATGCCTCATTGCGTGCCTCGCCGTCAAGCCTCGCCGCCTCACTGCGTCTTAGCCTCGCCGCCTCGTCGGTGAGCTCAAGAGAGGCCGGGTGGTTTTTTTTATAATTAGGATTATATTACCACAAATAATATTAGGATTATTATAATTAGGATTATTGTTTTATCACAAATAATATTAGGGTTTTTATAATTAGCTAGGGTTATTATAATTATAAATATTGTTTTTTACCACATAATATTAGCTAGGGTTATTATAATTAGAAATATATTTTTACCACAAAATATTAGCTAGGGTTTAGTTATTAGGATTAGGATTATTGTTTTAGTTATTTTTTGTTTTAGTTATTAGGATTATATTGTTTTACCACAAATAATATTAGGATTATTATAATTAGGATTATTGTTTTATCACAAATAATATTATAGTTTTTTTGTTTTAGTTATTAGGATTATTATTTTACCACAAATAGTATAAGGGTTATTAATTAGGGTTATTGTTTTTTGTTTTAGTTATTAAGATTATTGTTTTACCACAAATAATATTAGGGTTATTGTTTTTTTGTTTTAGTTATTAAGATTATTGTTTTACCGCAAATAATATTAGGGTTATTAATTAGTGTTATTAGGGTTATTTTTTTGTTTTAGTTATTAGGGTTATTGTTTTTTCTAACCTGTTTAACTCTCTTTTTGTTATAGATAATTAAGTCATGGATCCATCCGAAGATCCTGGTCGCATTGGTGAAGGTCTTCTTCAAGGCATAAGAGGTTAAATTCCTCTTAACATTACTACCGGTGAAGATATTTTGCTCGAGGAAGAGATATACTCAAATCAGAATCCATCCGGTGATGGACTAGAGGAAAACCTAATGTACCAAGGGGAAGACCGGATGGACGAACGACAAACAAATAACAACAATAATGATGGCCCCTCGATAGGATCCGGCGACGTACATATATATATATAAAGCCTCATGTTACCTCTATTCATTAACTGATCTAGATATATATTAATCACCCTCTCTTCTTCTTTTATCCCACCGAATCAAAGCAATCGGCAGCTCAAACGAAACGAGGGCCAAACAAATAGTTGGATGGTAATTAGAGGTTCACCATCAAAGAAATAGATGATGATGGTGAACCGATTTCTCTAGAGAAGCACCGAAGGATGTTTATAAATCAATGTGGGGTGCTTGTTAGGGACAACCTACCGATCTCCATCCAAGAATGGAATCAGTCAAAGAAACCCGGTGAAGAATCCAATAGCTATGTCACCGATGATGGCAAAGATGACATTTGGCAGAAGCTCATAGCGCATTTCATACTACCTCCAGAGTATGAAGAATTTGAGGTAGATGGTATTACCCCAAGGCTGGGTGGGATTGAAAATAGAGCGAAAGTCAAGGAGTGGGCTCTGAGCAAGATGGCTGAACTGTACCGGAACCACAAGGAAAGTTTATACGCAAAATATGTCGCGAAAAAGAAAACTCTAGACTTCAAAGGAGTAAACGAGAAGTTGAGAGAACAGTGGCCCGATGTTGTACAGTACAAGCAATCTGATAAAGCAAAGGCAAAGTCGGCAAAGAACGCGTTAAATGCTGCCCAAAAGAAATACCATCATAAAATGGGGACAGGTGGCTACAAGAGTGTCGTCCCTAGGTGAGAAACTATGGAGAAGGAAATGAGGGCTAGAGGCGTCACTCCTGGTATAGATGGATGGCCCGAGAGGTCAAAGCATTGGTGGTACGGGCAAGGGGGATCGTTGGACCCAGAAACATGGAAGACATTATTTCATGAAAAAATTCTAAAACCGTCCCAAGACCTTGTTCAAGCAATGAGCGATGCTCAATTGGGATTGTTCCGTCCCGAGAGAGAGAATGACAAGCTGACACGCGCCCTAGGGAATCCTAAAAAGGGAGGACGAACACGAGGCAAAGGTGCCGGTGTCTCGTGGAAGAAAGGGTTTCCTCAGTACAATGCCAGTTACAGAAGCCGTTAGAGAAAGAAGGACCGGGAGGCAGACCGGATCTGCAGGAGAGAGCAGGACCTAGCTGATCTGAAGAACCTCATGCAAGAAATTAGACAAAGGCCGCCATCATCAACTCACCCCCAGGCTGATGATCCTGCATTGGATCTTAGCCAGCGGAGAAGCAATGTGGCTTCCACGGACGTCCGGGCTAATGATCAAGCACTGCTGGATGATGCACCGGCTCCTCGCTACCCCGTGGATGATGTCAGAGAGATGGCACAATGTGAGCTACATCAGCCAATGAACAACCTGTCCTTCAAGGTGGTGATCGGCACTGCTTTACCTTGTCTACCTAGAGCACTCCATCATTCACTTCCGATTCCACCTGGCTATGCTTGTGTAACGGTGGATGACATAGTGGAGGATTTTGTGGACCTAGAGATTGACATCGCTACGCCTGAAGGCCTTACGAAACTAGGAGATGTCAAGCGCAACATCATTCTACGGAAGAAGAAGTACATCAAGTTTCTAGGCTCGGCACCAAGGCCATCGACTCCAAGGAATCCAAGTCCACCCCGCATCGAATATCGTCAACCTCCAAGTCCACCCTAACCCGATTATCATCAACCTCCAAGTCCACCCCGCCCCGCTGACGATCGCCGCAGTAGGAGTACATCAACTCGATCTCCGCCTCCGCGCAATACACAATCTCCGCCTCCGCCTCCGCCTCCATGCAGTACTACTACCTCGTCGAAGAAACGAAAGGTCGACGCTCCCCGCACCCCACATCGAAGAAAGGTCAAACAACGAAGATAGTCGACATCCCGCCGGCTCTTCCAAAGAGACCTTATGACATGACCGATGAGGAGACTAACACGGATGTGGGTGCCCAAGTTAAGGCGCATTTTGCACCTAAAAAGCCTGAGCCAAAGACAGTATATGATGAAAAAAACAAAAAGTGGGCTAAGTCCTTTCTTGAGCAACCATCCCAGATATCGATGAATCTGGAATCATACTATGACCGGGAGATTATTAAGCAAGCACAGAAGAAAAAATCACAAGTTCAAAAAGCAGGAAGCAAGTTTCCCAGCTCGGAGCACAGAAGCATCAATCGGTTGCCCCGCTCAAAGTCATTTCAGACCTCGACCAGGCCTTCAGAGCTGAAATGGATATGGACATGCAAATAATGGACCCCAGAGCCCGTAATAATGCGGCACTAATGGGCATCACTGTATCGCAGGCCAAAGCACTTGCTACCGAAGCAAATATGTCTCTTGGTCAATATTTAGGCTATGAAGATACGCTAGTGGGTCAGATAGTACGGAAATATGTCCAAGGGGAGCCTCTAGTAAGTAATGAGGAGCTCGCGCGTCTATCCACACATATGCGAAATCTGCACGAATGGTACATGTCGCAAGCAGAAAAAAAGCATCAGAAAGATTGGTTTCCGGTGGACGTTAGAAAGGAGCATCACTTCAAACCATACTCGATACAGGTTCAAATGACCGAACTGTTTCAATTATACAACCAGCGTGCCCTCGCCAAATCTATCATTGGTTGCTACTGTCTGTAAGTGATGTATTTCTATAATTAAGTTTGTAACTCAGCTCGTTCATTGCATTTAATATATTATCCTAACTATATATCCTTTTGTATGATATTATATTCTGCAGAATGAAGATGCTTGAATGCAAAAGAGCTAGAAGATATGACGTTGGGTTCATTGACCCATATATCGTTAATGAATATACGTTAAAGAATCACTCCAAGGACGTGGAGGAAGACCTGTGCAGGTTCTTAACCGAGAATAATGTTCAGGAAATACTATTTCCTTACAACTTCAAGTGAGTGTTTCTATCTTGTACACATTTTATTCTTGCTTACTCGATGAGCTATGCATGTATGCTTATGTAAACGTCCGCAGATTCCACTGGATCTTGCTAAACATTCAAGTTGACAAGTCCCTAGTTGAAGTCCATGACTCATTAAGTTGGAACCAAGAGCAGTGGAGCGACATGAAAGCAATGCTCCATAAGTAATTGCAATCATTATCACATTATATCGACCTCTTTTGTTCATTTCCTGATATAAAGTAACTAATAACTCTTTTGTTCATTTTCTTTGTCGAGCAGGTGTTGGACACGGTTCAGACAGAAAATACCAGGTCCATTCAAAGAGGAGCTAACTTATAAAATGGTGAAGAGTTTACAGCAGCCACCAGTAACTCATTTATGTGGATACTACGTCTGCGAGTACATCCACGAGTTGACCAGTGAGCAGAAAGTTGACTCACATTATATTTATGGTTTGTAGGAGAAACTAGAGCCAGACTAGCGCATAAGAGCAATTCAAGAGGAGCTGGCGGGATTTATGATGAATGAGGTCCTTGATGTACATGGAGAGCATTATGCGGATGACGTGAACTTGATTTGCCTTAGTGATCTCCATGTAGTTGATATGATATATATATTTAACAATGACCATATAATTTCAAAACATTTCTTCCTTTTGATATATATATCATTAATGTATGCTTGCAAGGGATCGATTAATTATATAGATGCATCAACATGTACTTTGTATGTACTAGCGTAGAATATGTGTACTTAAATATATGTTTGAAATTATAGTGAAACACAAAACAGAAAAGGAACGAAATGGAAAAAAAAGGAAATACACAATCTCTGCCGCGGCAAGAAACCTTATAGTCCCGGGTGGTGTTATGGCCCGGAACTAGAGGGTTTCCGCCCCCTGCGGCGCTGAAACAACCATGTGGCTGTTATCAGTCGCGGGCCATAGCGAGCCGGGACTAGAGGGGGGGCTCTTGTCCCGTTTTGGCAGTCCCGAGCCCAAAACCGGGACTAGAGCCAGTTGCTGAAGGGATACGGGTAGGCTACACTAGCGCAAATCAAAAAAATTCTACCGCGTATACCAGGATTACTGTTGTCATAGATCACGGGATTACCACTAGACGCGCAGTTGCGGAATCGATGAAGCACGTCGAGGCAGTGCAGACGTTCCACGTCTCCTCCTTGTACTCGTCCCACGAGAAACTCCCCTTGCGCGGCTCGTCCAAGCGCCACAGATGCAGCGCCTCCGAGGTATCCACACGTACATGGTGGAAGCATTAGACGCCGGACTGCTAGGTCCGCGCGTGCAACACAGGCGAGAGGTGTGGCGGCTGGGTGGAATGATCTGAGGTCTAACCCTGGTCAGCTTGCCCCACCCTCTCTTATATAGGCGTCCCTAGTAGGCTTCTACATTAGCAGCCCATTAGTAGCCTAAGTCTGGTCTAATTCGGATCCAATCCTCATTAGGCTTCCATCCCCTTAAGTGTGTGACCCTATAGGTTCATATACATATAGACATGACACGAATACACTTATTCTGTCAATAGTTGGTAGCGGCCTCTAGCAAGACGTACCAACTCCTAAACGCATACAAAGATCATATCGGACGAACCATCACAAGGTTTAGTACATGTCTTTCCCTTTGCCTCACGATATTTGGTCTAGCTCCAAGCTGACCTCCCTTTCTCGATACCGTGATTCAGAATCCCTTTACTAGGTTAACTCTTAACCTTATGTAGCACGGCCATGCATTTCTGGATCCGATCACTCGACGGGCCCAGAGATATCTCTCTCAAGTAGAGAGGGGAAAATCCCATCTTGATTGACCATGCCTTGCAGCATGCTTCAGGACAAACCCGAAAGCTACCTTTATAACTACCCAGTTACGGTGCAGCGTTTGATAGCCCCAAAGTAGGTCGATCCACATCTCAAGTACATGCGACAATCTCAGGTCTAAGGACAAAACGTACACGATGTGTAGAGAGAGAGCTGCAACTAATTGCCAGTCTCAAGTTGGGTCAGCCCAACCCCATGTTCATAACATGTGTCCACATCATTGGTTTGACATCTCCATGTCTATGACTTGCGAAACATAGTCATCAACCAATCGATGTGCTAGTCTAATATTCACGTGTGTCCTCACATGAACTCCGACTAGGAACAACTCTTAAATAACCATAGAAGTAAAGAGTTTCACAAACAATTCACATAATTGCCAATCAATACAATTTGCCTGATATGGATATTCAAGGAACAATACAATAACTCATGGATACATATGAAATATCATCATCTCTATGATTGCCTCTAGGGCATATTTCCTTCAGTTGCGGCCTGCCCTTTTTCCACCAATGACTATGTCGGAGGAGATTGGCTCATCAAGCAAGAGCTTGTCCAGGTTCACCTCGTCAAGCCAGAGCGCATCTAGGTTCGCCTCGTCAAGCCGGAGCGCGTCCAGGTTCGTGCCCTTCCTTTCCTACTTCTTCTTGGTCTGCCACCAGTGAAATTAGTGTGGTATGTAGCACCTAGTTGAAAGATTAATTCCACAAGAAGCCAATCCACCACATTAACCCGAGCGTAGTAAGTATAGTCTCTGAACATATAAGATTGATGAAATTCTATTTGCAATGGCCGGTGGTTTCTACATATTCCTAAGTAGGAGTTCTGTTTACAATGAAGTTCTGTTTGCTACGTCATGAGTCACTGCCATCTTGAGGATTTAGGAATCACTGGACCACTGAAGCGCTCTGTTTGCTGCTTCATGAGTTCTGTTTGCCCGTCCTCCAATTTCAGTTAAAGAGCTCTGAACACTAACTTGAGGTCCTACGCTGCTCCACAACCTACTGAATTTTTTGATTTCCTTTTCAAGTTTGTTCTTTTTTTTGCACCCAAGTCATTATGCACCTGATGACCATACTAAAACTGTTACAGTGAAGAATGAAATCGTGAATGGATCTTCCAGAACATGGCTCTGTTGTGTTGACTGCTTAAGGATCAGAAAAAGAGATAAACGATTTGCAGATGCTTTGCGCAAGAAAAACTAAAGTTAGTAAAACAAGTGAAGTGCATGCTTGATTTGATGTTGTATAGTTCTAGAGTAGCAAATGACACATTTGGTAGAGAGGTCGATGTTTCCAGACCATGATACCAAGTTAGAAATACCACTATTTCCAAAAACACATGATTTTGATGGAACTTTTATACTTTTTTGCTTGCCAAAGGAAAAAGCCAGCTGCTCTTTAGGAACTGGACAAGCAATATCCCTAAGGGATGATGTTTATCATGCTTAATTAGAAAAACCAAATCAATAAGAATTTTCAAGAGCATACCTCAGTAGCAGTAGTTACAATTCCAATAAGCAGGAGCTACGTCTCCATAGGTAATAATATGAATGCATCGTCTTGATTAAATTGTTATTTTAGGAAATAAGGTTCAATTATAGTCCATACAAAGTTATTGCACTCTAAATCTATCCTTAACTCTGTCCTTAATTTTTTATTTGTATTTTCTTTGCAGTGTGTGCTTAAAGTTGAGGTGGTATAATTGTTGAAGGCAGATCACGGCTGTACCTATCTCTTGCTAGCAAAGCATGTCTATATCAGAGAGTTCAGAGAGTCTTGATTCCATGGATGAGGATATAACTCAAGTACCACGTACTAGAAGGTCCAAGGTATGGGAGCACTATGAACAAAATCTGGTTGACGTGGATGGTGATCTGAAGGCTGTGTGCAAATATTGTGGGGCGGAACTTCAGACCAAGTTTGGGACTAGTAGTTTGAGATCACATATTGCAGAATCTTGTCGATCAATTGATGATGCCTGTAGGGATAGGTTTCTGTCAACCATGAAAACCACCAAAACATCCGAAGCCTTGTTTGTGTTCAATCCAAAAGTATGTCGTGAGCTTATGGTAAAGTTTTATATCCATGCTGAAATCCCATTTCTAAAGTTCGAAGATCCTTACCTTCAGCCATGAATTGACTCAATGCAACCAGCATTTCAAGTTATGGGTCGTCAGACGATTCGTGATGATGCTAAGAAGATGTATGAAGGTATGAAGAAAGATTTGGAAGTTGAACTACAAAACTTTGATTCTCGCATTTGCTTAACATTCGACATGTGGACTTCGTCAAAGAGCTTGGGTTATATGTCCATCACTGCGCATTACATCAATGAAGAATTTATCTATAAGAAGAAGATTATTAGTTTCAAAGAAGTGAAGTATCCTCACACTGGCTATGCAATAGAAGAAGTAATTGTGGGCTGCCTTACAGAATGGGGCATAAGGGGCAAGATTTTTACATTGACATTGGATAATTCCAGCAATAATACTAATGCATGTGATGAGTTAATAAAATATCACAAGAATGAGATGCTTCTTGAAGGTCAACATTTGCATGTAAGATGTTGTGCTCACATCCTCAATATTTTGGTTCATGATGGAATGAAAATAGTCCATCCAGCGAATCACATGATACGTGAGTTGCTGAAGCATGTAGGCTCTTCTCCGGCAAGGCTTCAAGATTTCAATACAATTGCAAGTCATATGGGTCTCCCTCAAAAGAAAGTTATCTCTCTTGATATACCAAACAGATGGAACTCAACTTGGAAAATGATTGTAGAAGCATTGAAATACAAATATGTCCTTACTAGTTATGTTGGGGAAAAGTTTGAAGTTTCTCCTAGTGAGACAGAATGGAACAAGGAAGAAGCTATTTGTGACTTTCTTAAAGCTTTTGAAGAGCTTACCTTAACTGTTTCAGCTCATAGGAAGCCATCTGCGCACAAATTTTTGCCGGTTGTGCTCTGTATTCGCCATGCACTGGAAGATCCGGGTTGGCTGACGTCTGCTGTGTTGAAGGAACTGGCAGTTGTGATGCTGCCAAAGCTGGATAAATATTGGGATCCTGAGGAGAAGGAAAATGAGAATGCAGATCCTAATCGCCGTAGAAAAAGTAATGACATTGAGCTTAACATTGCACTTGTTATTGCTACATTCCTGGATCCAAGGAGGAAAGAGGACTATCTTGGTTTCTTCTATAGCAAGGTGTCTTCAAATGAGGAACAGATATATAAGCAAGTGGATATTGCTTTAGATTGGGTGAAAACATATGTTAAGGAATATGAGCTACTTGCAGCAACAAGCACTGCATCCTCTACGCCTCCTAGTCAAGGAAATACCAGCATTCGATCACCTATTGAAGGGAAAAGAAAGTTATAAGAAGAGTTTGCCCAGCACAAGTCACGTCGTAGGTCACGTGTACACAAGTCCGATCTTGACATATACTTGGAGGAAGCATGTGATGAGGATACGGGTGACTTTGACGTCTTGGGTTAGTGGAAAAGGCATGCTGAAATATTTCCTATATTATCATCTATGGCTCGTGACTTTCTTGCAATTTCTCTCAGCACGGTGGCATCGGAATCAGCTTTCAATTGTGATGGTCGGATTCTTGGAGATAGTAGAAGCTCATTAACCCCTGATATGTTACAAGCTCTTGTTTGTGCTAAAGATTGGTTGTACATTCCTAAGCATGATGAAGGTACAATACATATGAATTTATTTTTCATGTTGCGTCGTAATATATAAAACCTGTAGTGTAGTAGTATTCTGGTGGTGATGTGAAATAATTATTTTCTTCATTTACAGGACAAGGACACGAAGGACAGATCTAGCAGGCTCTGTAGTATCCTAGGTATGTGAAGTTTCGTGCCTGGGTCCCTAATTACCTTGCTCATTAAATTTACATAGTTGAGTTTGGTCTCTTGTTTTTATGCATGGGGGATCAATCGCCTGTCATCTTGTATATAGACTCATTTCTTTTCTCTAATGAACATAGTGCAAATCTTCCCTTGCTTCAACTTTTATAGTTAGAGTTGTATATCAGTTTGATGGTAGACATGCGGATTTTGCCAAAAGTCTATTATATTGAGGAGATTGATTCATGGAGAATCAACAGGTTGAGTAACTACGTTATATTGAGGATGGAACATGGACCAGCATGATGTATGGTTAATAAACACAAGGATGATGTGTTCAGATAACTGGTGAAGAAACAGAAGAATGTCATGATCTTGATTGATCGACATAAATAAAATGATTTATTCAGCATCACTTCATCTAAATCAACATGGAATAGTAAGATGCAACTGTCAATACTGCAGTCTGCTAACTGAAACATGGAACAGTAAGAATGTAGTATTGCAGTCCGCTAACTGTCAATATTACAAGTTATTGTTTGTGCTATCTGAAACTTCAACCATTGTATTTTTTTCCTGAATGTTCACATTTTATGCAGGCTTTCTACCAATTATCTTTGGCTGCTAGAGGATATTGGAAAGCTAGTTGACCCACCGAACCTGCATCGTGGCAAGCCGATGCATCGAGCCGCAGGTGCACTGGAGACCCATGTCACCCTTGTAGTTGTAGCTGCATGATACTCCAGTAATGTATTGTCAACACCCGGATTTTTAATCCCAGATGCATGTTATGCCATACATCGCAATCCCAGGATTTCCATTTTTGCGAGACATAACAGAATTGGATACCATAGTACATCATCCATTACAAATGATTCATAAGTTCTTACACGAATAGGGATCTCATGATCCAGTTATTAATACAACATCAAGCAGCGGAATACGTAATAATAACGGTAGCGTAGGCGAAGCTCCATCTTCGGGGTCACAGGCAATGCTGGCGATCGGAGATGATCCTAGTTGTCGTAACCTTCCTGGGGTCCATCCTTCAGGTACTCCTCTTCATAGTCTGGCCATGGGAATAGCCAAGGACAAAGCCATGAGTACTCTTTAAGTACTCATAAACTAATACTAACAGGTAAAGGGTTTTGGATAATAGGACACTAGGCTCTAGGGTTGTTTTGCAAAAGCCAGATTTATCTCTACTAAGTTCTGAAGCTAGTCACAATTTTATAACTCCTAGGTGGGATCTTGTAACTCATGTCACAACTCTGTTGTGGTCAAGTCAAAGTCTCAGTTTATTTCACAAGTCATTTTTGAAAGTCTGACGGGGGAACTGTATGGCCACTCCAACTGTCCATAACCGCGGACGCGGCTATTCGAATAGTTTGACACTCTGCAGAGATTGTACACTTTCACCACAATATTCGATACATTCGTCAGGAACAAATCTTGAATTCACCATACTCAGTATGCGGATAATCAATCCTAACCTTTCGATTACACGTCCTAGTATAAACACCTCTCCTGTGAGTTTGGCCTCCCAACCATGACCAACTGTCATCTTGGGTACTGCACAGGTGGACAATCTTCACAAGGTAGCCTCAGCTCAGACCTTGGCCGTGAGAGAACTAATACTAAGGTATATAAGTTTCCAGTCAAGCCCTACCAAATCTTCGGGTATTGTGGTTGTACGATAAAATTGGAATGGTATCGCATCCAGACAACCATCAGTTTTATAAAGGGCTAAGGCTCATGCCTCAACCTTTTCATCACCAAAATCATCAAGTGTTCGGAAACACATGTCCAAAACATTTCAATAGAATGATCCATCATTCCAAGGTTTTCATAACCATTTTTCCACCAAGTATTCCCATCTAAAGTTGATCAAGTTTTATGCTTAGCACTAGCATCTACAGGTGGGGGTAAGCAATAATGAGGGGTGGTAAACTAGTGGAGTTCTAACTAAGTTCAATCTCATGCCTTAAGATGACATCAAGATTATCTAGCTTAGGCCAAATTTTATGCTCTTTATGCAACCTTCAAATATCTTTCTAGTATCTACCAATCTCTTAAGTAAACTCTAAGTAAGATTTGATAAAATAAATAAAGTAAGAAGCTTGCAAGTAAAACTAGGATGGGTTTATCAACTGGGTATGATCACATATGCTTAAGGCATATAGTAGGCATAGTAACAAGTAGTGGTTTGTGGCATCAGTAGGGTATCTTCAAGGGTTAGCTTGCATTGGTCCAGTTAGTTAATAAAGCTTGCAAGTATTGGCTTGCATAGGTATAGTATCAGCTTCCATATTCAACTAGTAGTATTAGGCTTGCCTTGTGCAGAGCAGTGGTTGAAGTTCTCCTTGGTCGGTACTAGCGTCTATGAATAAATACGAGATACACAATCACCAAACAATACTTAACTACTTGCAATCATCACACACAAGGGTCCTATAGATGATATAGCATCATCTCTAACATTACAAGGTTAATGCTTGGTTTAATTCCTTTTATTTTTAGAAAAGTAATTTCTACTAATTGAAAAACTACTTAAGATTTAATATTCTCCAAACCAAACATGGGATCATGTTGACACATGTCATCACCACATATTTTAGTCCAAGGGAATGTGATTTAAAGTGGTGTCACAATTTAATAAGGTTTTACCCTTTTATTCTAATTAATTAAAGTGGCTAGAAATGCCTATGTAGCATTCTTTTATTACTTGAACATTATTTCTGCAAGTAAACCTATATATTTTTATATATTCTGAAAGGTATGGTTAAATGTGATTTTTGAGAGTTGGAATAAACTCAAAAGCTATTATGGTTTAAATTTGAAAAATGTTTGAATGCAGAAAAGCTTCTGCCTTCTTATTTTTACCATGGGTGATCTATAGATCCAAATGACTTGAATCCAACGGGCTTGGATTCAGCATTCCCAGACCTTTCTAACAAAATTAGTTTCATTCAATTTGGTGCACTAAATCGATCTGGATTGATTTTTGAAGTTGGGTACAGAAGTGTGTTTGGAATAAAAAGAAAAAGGTTTAATTCAAATAACTGGGCTGCGCGGGAAACGATACTGGGCTGGCCTGCTAAGCGCATTTCTCCCGCGGGCTGCTTAAGTGGGTGTCCCCACTTGCCAGTGAGACAGGGAGGGGCGAAGCGGTACGGGGCAACATGGGTCGTTCGATCTGATTCTAATCCAACGGCTGGGAGTCATCATCGACGCGAGACAACGCCGGCGAGAAAGAAACCTAGTGCGGCCAGTGAGGGGTGCTGGGGGATCACCGGGGTGCTGGCGAGGGTCAGCGAGGCGGGCGAACGACGAAGTCAATGATGACGAACTCAGGGGTGGTCGCGGCAGCTCCTGGGGTGGACGAAATCGATGGCTCCCTTCTTCTCCAGAGGCGGCGGGCTCCGGTGAAATTCCGGCGAGGTGGTGCTCGCCTTGCTCCGGGAACGGTGTGGCACGATCAGTGAGGAGAGGGGAGTGAGATGGTGTGAAGAATTCGAGCGGGGGTGGCCTCTATTTATAGTCGAGCGAGGGGACCGACGGGGCGCATGGTGAGCTCGTCGGGGGAGGTGTTACAGGCGGCTATTGGCATGGGCGATGGTAGGGGACGGTGCGTTGTCTCCTGGCGATGCTCAACGACATGGTTTAGAGGCGTGGGGCGGTGCGGCTTGGTCTGGAACATGCGACGCTCTGCGCGGCAGAGGCGGCGTCTTCGACGGCGAGCGGTGGCTGTGCGTCACGGGGCGGCGAACGAGGATGTCTAGCGGTCTCCTGGGTCGGTGGGGATTGTGTATGCACGCGGCGAGGGCGGCGCGCGGTCTGTGGGCTTCGGTCGAGGGTGGCGCTCTGGCGCACGCTCAGCATGGTCGCTGGCAGTCTGGACGCGGTCCGTGCGTGTGGTCTAGGGCTTGGCAACGCTCGCGGCTGGGACAGTGAGTGGCGGTGGACAGTGGGCTGCCTCCCAGACATGCTGGCTAGGCATGTGTCTCCTCCTAGCTTGTTGTCGACATGGGGGTGACATGGGTGTGCTCGGCTGTTCACCATTGATGGCAATGGCAAGCTCACAGTGGTGCTAGTGCTTGGTTAATCTTGCTAGATGATCTACTGAGCTGGTTGTGAGCTAGATAGGGAACCAGTTAGGCAAGAATCACTGCTCACAATAGTGTTTAGGATTTGGATGATTTGTGTCTGCAACCTGTTTGATGAAATGGCCGCATGAAATCAAGTTTTGAATTTTGAAATGATATTTGGTGGGTTTGCTAGATTGGTGCTGGTGAGTCTGCAGATGCTTGGGTTTTGAAAGTTGAGCTTGTTTGAGTGGTTTTTGAAAAAGTGGGATCTTCCCATATGATAAAGATTCAATTTTAAATTGCCATTTAAACTATGCATTTGAAAGTTTCTGGATGATCACAAGGTGGGACTTGATACTTTGTTATGAGTACATTCAAGGGGTGCAAATATCCAGAAAAGTTTCTGTTAGGTTTTGAAAGTTTGAGACAGCCAAAGTAGGCATGGGAGTTAAATTGGTCAAAATGACCATTCCCTTAATATATTTGTTTTGATTTACTTGTCTTTAGGAAAAGTGTGGGAAATGTTTTAGATGATGTTTATTTCACCTAAGAAACATTTTACAAGCAAAGAAATAATCAAACAAGGTGGTTCCAAAGAATTTCAAAATCCATGCATACACATATGCATGAATTCATAATTTTATTTAGAAAAGTTTTTGTTAACCCTAATTTTGATGATTAGAATTTGATGATCCAAGCTTCGTGTTTTTGGGATGTTACAAACCTTCCCCCCTTAAACAAAATCTCGTCCCGAGATTTGAAAAAGGACGAAAAGATTTCCTAGGACTTAAAGAGATCGGGAAACTCCGTCCTGATGTGATGTTCGCGCTCCCAGGTAGCTTCCTCTTCTGTGTGGTTGCTCCACTGAACCTTGAGAAACTTGATGCTTCGTGTTCGGGTAGTTCGAAAAGCTTCTTCCAAAATGCGGATGGGTACTTCGGGATAGGTCAGGTCATCGTTGATCTCTATGGTCTGATGGTCGATATTCTTGAACACTTCAGTCTTCTCGGGGACTTCGAGACACTTGCGAAGTAACGAGATATAGAACACATTGTGCACGGCTGACATCTCTTCAGGTAGCTCCAGTTGATACGACACTTATCCTCGACGGTTCAGAATCTTGAAAGGTCCGATATATCTGGGGGCTAACTTTCCTTTGAGTTGGAAACGCTGCATTCCCTTCAATGGCGACACTTTCAGATAAACAAAATCTCCTATGTTGAAGGCGAGGTATCGACGTCTCTTGTCGGCGTAACTCTTCTGTCGGGATTGGGCGGTCTTGAGGTGCTCACGAATCCTGTGAACCTTCTCTTCTGCTTCTCGCAGGACGTCGGGTCCGAAAATCTGACTCTCTCCTACTTCCGACCAGTTCAAAGGGGTGCGACACTTCCTTCCGTACATGAATTCAAATGGGGCCATTTGCAAGCTGGCTTGATAACTGTTGTTGTATGAAAATTCTGCAAACGGCAGACAGTCTTCCCACTTGGATCCATATTCTAACACACATGCTCTCAGCATATCTTTGAGTATTTGATTTACTCGCTCTGTTTGTCCATCAGTCTGAGGGTGATACGCGGTACTGAAATCTAGGCAGGTTCCTAAACCTTCTTGAACTTTCTTCCAGAATCTCGAGGTAAACTGAGTTCCTCGATCCTATACGATGTTCTTGGGGACTCCGTGCAAACTAACGATTCTAGCGATGTATAACTCCGCTAGCTTCGAACTCTGATAGGTGGTTTTGACGGGCAAGAAATGGGCGACTTTGGACAATCTGTCCACTATGACCTAGATAGAGTCATTTCCCCTACTAGAAGTAGGCAGTCCAGTGATAAATTCCATTCCGGAATCTGCAAGGGTTGCAACAATCCAGCGGGTCTTTGATGTCCTGCCTTGACTCACTGACAAATATCACACTTGGCAATATAGCTTCTGATTTCTCTCTTCATCTTATGCCACCAAAATTGCTCCTTTAAATCTTGATACATCTTAGTTCCTCCGGGATGGATAGAATAAAGAGTATCATGAGCCTCCTTCAAGATAACTTCTTTCAACTCGGAATCTGCTGGTACACAAAGGCGTCCTTTGTACCACAAAACTCCTTCTTCGTCTTCGGTGAATCCAGGTACTTTGCCTGTACCGATACGACGCTTGATTCCGTCTATACTAGCATTTCCTTTCTGCGCCTCTTTTATCTGGCTGATCAAAGTGGGCTGGAGTTCTATGCTAGCTAGAAATCCTTCACTTACTAATTCCATCCGAAAATCTTCCATCTCCTTGTGCAAGCTTGGTTGCTCCTTCAAAATCATGGAGTTCAAGCGACACGACAATCTGCTAAGGGCATCGGCTACCACGTTGGCTTTACCAGGGTGATAGTGAATGTCCAGATCATAATCCTTGATTAGCTCAATCCATCTTCTCTGCCTCATATTCAGTTCCTTCTGAGTGAATATATACTTTAGGCTCTTGTGATCCAAATAAATCTCACAACGGTTTCCCATCAGGTAATGTCTCCGTGTCTTTAGGACTAGAACTACGGCTGCGAGTTCGAGGTCATGGGTTGGGTAGTTTTGCTCATGTTGCTTCAATTGTCGGGATAGATAAGATATAACTTTGCCTTCTTGCATTAGCACACATCCGAGACCAATCTTGGATGCATCACAATACACATCGAAGGGCTTTGTGATATCCGGCATGATCAAGATTGGGGCTGAAATCAATCTCCTTTTGAGTTCTTGAAAACTCGCTTCACATTTGTCGGTCCAGTCAAACTTCTTGTCCTTCTTCAGCAATTGGGTCATGGGTCGGGCGATACTCGAGAATCCTTCTACGAATTTGCGGTAATATCCCGCCAATCCGAGAAAAGCACGGACTTGGGTTTGAGTGGTTGGGGCTTGCCAATCTTCTACATCTTTCACTTTGGCAGGGTCAACGGCAATTCCTCCGGCTGATACAATGTGACCGAGGAATCCTACCTCCTGTAACCAGAATTCACATTTGCTAAACTTTGCATACAACTGATGCTCTCTAAGGGTTCCAAGAATGGTCCTTAGGTGTAGCTCATGTTCTTCTTCTGATTTGGAATAAATCAGAATGTCATCGATGAAAACAACGACAAACTTATCCAGGAAGTCCATAAAAATCTTATTCATGAGATTCATGAAATAAGCAGGGGCATTGGTTAATCCAAAAGACATGACTGTATACTCATACAATCCATATCTGGTGGTAAAGGCAGTCTTTGGAATATCCTCTGCGCGAATTTTGAGTTGATGATAGCTAGTTCTAAGATCAATCTTAGAAAACACTTTCGCACCGGTCAACTGATCAAACAAATCTTCTATCTTGGGCAAGGGGTACTTGTTCTTGATGGTGACATCATTCAACTTCTGATAATCCGTACACAAACGGTTACCTCCATCCTTCTTGTCCACAAACAAGACAGGTGATCTCCAAGGTGACGCACTTGGTTGAATCAATCCAATTTCTAGCATGGAATCCAGTTGCTTCTTCAGTTCTGCGAGCTCTGACGGGTTCATACTATAGGGTCTCTAGGCTATGGGTCTGGTTCTGGGGATTAGTTCAATGATAAACTCGATATCCCGATCTGGGGGCATACCGGGCAAAACATCTGGAAATACATCGGGGTATTCACAGACTATCCGGACTTGGTCAATGGTAGGTTGGGCTATACTCTTGGTGCACTTGAATTGGCGAGGTAAGGTTTCAGATATATGCTCGACTGATATTCCGACGGTACTGGTCGTAGTTATGGCTTTCTTGGCACAGTCAATCAATCCTTTATGTTTGGACATCCAATCCATTCCTAGTACTACTTCCAAACCTTTAGTTCCGAGTACTATCAGATTTGCATAAAAATCTATGCCATGGATTCGAATAGGGACGACTTTCCAAATTTGCCTAGCCTTGGTGGTTGATCCGGGAATTTGAACAATCATAACATGCTTCAGTTTGGTTGGTTGAATTTTACTAGTGCATGCAAATTCTTCGGTGACAAATGAATGCAATGCACCAGAGTCAAACAACACTCGTGCAAGTACTGAATTAACAGAAAACATACCCAGCACGACGTCTGGCGCTTCCTGAGCTTCTTCAGCATGCATGAGAAAAAGACGGCCATTGCGGTTGAGCGAATTCCCTGGGGAAAACCTTCTTAGAAATGAACACGGCTGCTTCTTTGAGGACATTGGCATTGGGTGCTGTAGCGTTCTTCTTGTTTGGGAACTCGTTGGAATAGTGGCCTTTATTTCCACAGTCATAACAGGTCACTTGCGACTTGTCCTTGGCTGCGACAGGCACAACATTGCTTCCAGTCCTCGGGGCAGTGTTGGTGTTTGCGGTAGCATTGTTGGTGTTGAACTTGGGTGGGGCACGATTGAAATTGTTAGAGTTGCCGGGGTTGTTGTGATTTCCTCCGGGTCTAGGGTTTCCATGGTTGGGATAGGTGGTACGGGTCATCGGGGGTCTGTTGGTTCTTGGGGCAAATCCTGGAGATGGGTTGGGGCGATACTTTGGGGTCTGATGGGTTCCTGGTTGGTGCATCATACGACGCTTGCGGTTCTCATTGGCTTGGTTGATCTTGCCTTCCATCTGGATAGCAGAGTCGACGAGGGCTTCAATATCCACAAAGGGGATATTGACTAACACTGTCTGCATCTCGTCATGCAGACCATTCAGGAATCTTTCTTTCTTCTTGTCTTCGGTGTCGATCTCATCCGGGGCATACCTAGATAATGACAAAAATTTGTCACGGTATTCCACTACAGTCATCCTTCCTTGCTTCAGCTCTCTGAACTCGTCTCTCATTCTCTTGATCAAACCCGGTGGCACATGGGTTCTGCTGAACTTGACCTTGAATTCCTCCCAGGTCATCATCTGGCCTCCGGTCATTGCGCGAACACTGTTCCACCATGCCCTGGCATCTCCGGCTAGATAGTGGGTGGCGAACAGAACTTTCTCGTTGGCTTCCACTCCGGCGACTTCTAAGTTATTCTCCATGGTTTGTAGCCAATCATCGGCGTCTAGGGGTTCTTCTGACTTAGTGAAAACAGATGGGTTGGTATTCTGGAAATTCTTGAGCTTAGATCCATGGTTGTCCTGATTTCCGTGGCCTTGGTTGTTGTGGGCTAGCTGGGCTATCTGTTGTAGAGTGGCTAGGTTGGCTTGACGTTCGGCTCTTTCAGCTTCGCGGTCAGAAGTCAACATTTGCAGGATCTACAACATCGGGTCCTAGGATGAACCACTTCCTCCACGTGGCATCTGAAGATTGAGATAGATTATGAGAAAAGAGGGAAATTTCTAAGGTTTCGGAGACTTTGAAAAGTTTTTAAAGTTTGACTTAGATTTTCTAGCAACTTGCTTTGTCATTCATTCCTTCATAGCACACAGTACAACACACACACCACAACAAAGAAAAACAGATGGTTTTAAGAACCATTCTGGAAACTACGATACAATGGGACCGAATACTACTCACTACGCTAGTGCTCAAGTGCTACTACTCCTCGGAATCTGTGGCTTCATCATCTTCATCATCATCGATGAAGGCGAAATCATCCTCATCGGTGAAGAAGTCCATGGCCTGATCCTCCAGAAAATCATCATCATCGCTGAGATAGGAGTAAGGGTCTCCATGAAGATCCTCTCCTGCATTCTCCCTTTCCTCCAACTGCATGTCTCTCTCGTGGATGGTCTCCTCCAGAGATGAGATGCGATGGCGAAGACGGGAAATAAAGCGCTCCTTCTTGTCGAGCTGACGGCGACGAGACTTGTGATCCTTTGCTAGCATGGCGATGGTCTGGTCCTTCGTCTTGATGATGGCAGACTTATGGTTGGAGTAGTCACGACAGTTGTCCAACTCCTGTTGATGATCGTACATCATGAAGCTAAGGTGGTCCAATTGGGTCTTCAGCTCGGGGTGGTATGGGGCTTCCAGTGGTTGTCCATTTGCATCACGCCTTGGGCAAAACTCAAAGCGAGTACCCTTGATCTGATTGATGCTCTGCCCACACAGACGGGAAAGAGCTTCCTGCATGGCCCTGGCAAGTCCATCGAGCCAGTTGTCTTCCCTCAAGGTAAACTGAATTCCTTCTGCAGTGGGAGGTTCAATCTTTCCTCGGAGACTTGCAACAATTAGCCACTGCAAATCTTCTCCTCCTTGATCATTGAGCTGAGCTCCGAAGAACTCGGGGTGCGGACGCTCCAGAAGTTCTGAAAGTTGGTCCAAATCCCTCTCAAAGATAAGGTCTCCTCCATTCCCCAACTGATAAAACTTGTTGTACTTCACGTCCATCTATAAGAATAGAGGATGAGTAGGTTAGCAGAGTGATCAAGTGTGTCAAAATTTTATGTATTTTGCAAGAGTTTTTGAGGAATATGTATTTTTCTGAAAGAATAAAAGAGATAAGAATGAGAATAAGTTTTTGTAAATATTTGTTTTCTTTGGTTTTGAAACTAAGTTTTTGGTTCAAACGTCCAGTCTAACTAGGGTCTCCTATGGTCAGGATGGCTCTGATACCAACTTGTCAACACCCGGATTTTTAATCCCAGATGCCTGTTATGCTATACATCGCAATCCCAGGATTACCATTTTTGCGAGACATAATGGAATTGGATACCATAGTACATCATCAATTACAAATGATTCATAAGTTCTTACACGAATAGGGATCTCATGATCCAGTTATTAATACAACATCAAGCAGCGGAATACGTAATAATAACGGTAGTGTAGGCGAAGCTCCATCTTCGGGGTCACAGGCAATGCTGACGATGGGAGATGATCCTAGTTGTCGTAACCTTCCTAGGGTCCATCCTCCAGGTACTCCTCTTCATAGTCTGGCCATGGGAATAGCCAGGGACAAAGCCATGAGTACTCTTTAAGTACTCGCAAACTAATACTAACAGGTAAAGGGGTTTTGGATAATAGGACACTAGGCTCTAGGGTTGTTTTTCAAAAGCCAGATTTATCTCTACTAAGTTCCGAAGCTAGTCACAATTTTATAATTCCTAGGTGGGATCTTTTAACTCATGTCAAAACTCTGTTGTGGTCAAGTCAAAGTCTCAATTCATTTCACAAGTCATTTTGAAAAGTCTGATGGGGGAACAGTATGGCCACTCCAACTGTCCATAACCGCGGACGCGGCTATTCGAATAGTTTGACACTCTGCAGAGATTGTACACTTTCACCACAACATTCGATACATCCGTCAGGAACAAATCCTGAATTCACCATACTCAGTATGCGGATAATCAATCCTAACCTTTCGATTACACGTCCTAGTATAAGCACCTCTCCTGTGAGTTTGGCCTCCCAACCATGACCAACTGTCATCTTGGATATTGCACAGGTGGACAATCTTCACAAGGTAGCCTCAGCTCAGACCTTGGCCATGAGGGAACTAATACTAAGGTATATAAGTTTCCAGTCAAGCCCTACCCAATCTTCAGGTATTGTGGTTGTACGATAAAATTGGAATGGTATCGCATCCAGACAACCATCAGTTTTATAAAGGGCTAAGGCTCATGCCTCAACCTTTTCATCACCAAAATCATCAAGTGTTCGGAAACACATGTCCAAAACATTTCAATATAATGATCCATCATTCCAAGGTTTTCATAACCATTTTTCCACCAAGTATTCCCATCTAAAGTTGATCAAGTTTTATGCTTAGCACTAGCATCTACAGGTGGGGGTAAGCAATAATGAGGGGTGGTAAACTAGTGGAGTTCTAACTAAGTTCAATCTCATGCCTTAATATGACATCAAGATTATCTAGCTTAGGCCAAATTTTATGCTCTTTATGCAACCTTCAAATATCTTTCTAGTATCTACCAATCTCTTAAGTAAACTCTAAGTAAGCTTTGATAAAGAAATAAAGTAAGAAGCTTGCAAGTAAAACTAGGATGGATTTATCAACTGGGTATGATCACATATGCTTAAGGCATATAGTAGGCATAGTAACAAGTAGTGGTTTGTGGCATCAGTAGGGTATCTTGCAAGGGTTAGCTTGCATTGGTCCAGTTAGTTAATAAATCTTGCAAGTATTGGCTTGCATAGGTATAGTATCAGCTTGCACATTCAACTAGTAGTATTAGGCTTGCCTTGTGCAGAGCAGTGGTTGAAGTTCTCCTCGGTTTCTTCTTCATAGTATCCTCCTTCCTCCTCGTATCCTTGGTTGGTACTAGCGTCTATGAATAAATACGAGGTACACTGTAACATCCCTAAAATCGTGATTTCAAAATTTGCATATCATTCATGCATGCATATAGAATTGAGATCAAATTCAAACTCATTTCAGAAAAACAGAGGCACATAGTGCTATCATTTTATGTGAGCAAACTTAAATCAAATGGTCATCCCCATTTGAGAGTTTGAATGTTTGAAACCTAGATTGTTTGTCTCCCATTGTTGAATGGTTTGAGTGTGGAATTTGAACCAAGCTTTTACAAAATGGAAATGGTTTCATAAACCATTTTTCAAACATTTGCAAATCAAGTGCAAAGTCCCTGCTATTTTGTTTCTCCAAAAATGACCAAGCCTTTTCAAAGTAACCACATGGTTTTATGCCTAGATTTGAGACTGTTGCACACTGCAAAAACCCTAGAAAGATTTGAATTCAAAAAGAGTTTGAATTCATTTGAAAACCATTCCTGAAAATCAAAACAGAAAAAGAAAAGGAATAAAGAAAGGAAAAGGGCCAGGCGCTCCTATTCTAGCCCAGCAGCAGAACCGGCCCAGCTAGCCCACCCGGCCTCTCTCTCGCTCGCTCGCACGCACAGACGCACCCACGCGGTCGCTGACACCCAGACCCCACCCCCTCTCCGTCTCACTCGCTGACTGGTGGACCTCGACAGCTCACCCTCGTCTTCCCCAAATCGCGCCCGACCACGTCGCCGGCCGTTTCCTCCGCCCATCACTGCCGCGTTGATTCCTCGCTTAATTGCCCTTGATTCCGCGCTTAATCGCCGCTCCCCTCTCGCCTACATAACCCCCTCTGCACCGCGGTCATTTCCCCTCACTCAACGCCTCCACATCGCCACCAGGCTGCCCACAATCGCATTTGCGCCGCCGCAGACAGACGCGCTCCGGCGACGAATCACGGTAAGCTCAGACCGCCCCGTTGCCTCTCGTTCAAACCACTGCAACCAGCATGATCTTGTGCATCTGCTAACGCCTCTGGTTTGCTTGCTCGTGACCCAGGTCATCGTTTCCGTTCACGCCCGCAACCACCAGCGCCGCCGCTCGACTCCGGCGAGCAATAGCGGTAAGAACTGAGCGCCCCTTGCCTTCCCTTTGTTACCAACTTGTTCGCTAGTCACTTGCGCATCTTCTAAACCCTCTGCCTTGTGCTAGGACGACACGGAGCCTCGACAGCAACCTCGGCGAAGCGATGACGCCGCCGCAACTCCGGCGAGCCCCCGGCCGTGCCGTCGCGCCTCGTCAAGCCGCTACTAGGTTGAGCTTCTCCTCGACGCTACGAACCTGGTGAGCATCCTCCTACCTCTCCGAACGACCTGGCGCCCGCGCCGCCATGACAGAGCTTCGCCGCTTAGTAGCCGCCAGCGCTTTGGTCGTTTGATCCAGAGCCGTCAGATCTGGATCCAGCGTATAGGATTAGATCACTTTGCGAATCGTTATGGGTAGATCTGAGCCGTGTGTTTTAAGTAGATCCGATGGCGCGGGAGGGTGATCCTGAGCGAAACGGTATCAACCAATAGAATTAAGACTTGTGGCTAGGGTTTGAGTTTAAAACAGAATTTAAAACAGATTTGGATTCAAATTTGATTAGGCTATAACTTTTGATTCCCACGTTAGATTTTTGCAAATTTTATATCGTTGGAATCAGGAAGACAAGCCCTTTCTGTGTATGCAATGTGTTTAGTGAATAGTTTCTGTTAAAATGACTTTATTTGAAGAAACTTGTTTAAGACTATTTTGAGTATAGAAATTGTTTAGAAAATTGTTTTAGTGTAAAATAAACTTGGATTGGCAAGATTTTGACTTGTTTTTGGTTCAGTACTATGCACTTGCTTGTTGGAGTTTAAAAAAAATCATCACTTAGCATTCTTGCATGCATGCATATATATTTTTGTTTGTATATGGCTTGTATGTGATTGTGGTTATAATTTTTGTGTAGATTTTGGTGCTAGTGATTGTGATTGTGAAGAGTGCTACTCTCCCCATTACCAAGGCAAGTGGTACTTCATGAATATTTTCATCCCTATATTTTGTACAAGCATTAGAAATATTTTGCTAAGTCTTGCATGTTACTATTTTGCCAAATGCTATGTTGGGAAATCCTAAGTAGTTGTAGAATTGCTAGGAAATTTCCTAAGTTAAGTTACTATGCCATGCTTAGCCTAGCTAGTAGCAAACAAGGGTTGGTAAAGTATATACATGCTATGATGAAAATATTTCTAAGTCTTTGGACTTATGTTTTTCTTAATAAAACAACTAAGTCAATGAATCTCCTGGGTGGAATGGGACTTGAATGGTGGTTTTTGGTTGAGTGGTTACACAAGGCCCATGGATATGGTTTACCTTGTGTATGTCACTTGTGGTATGCCACCCAGGCACAAAGGGATTTTAGAGGCCAAGTGTTGAGAAGCTTATAGTGCAGCCACTTGGCAATATGGGCTCTGCCTTGATCACATAGGTTGCTAGAACTTAGTCATTTGGACAGTTGGTGGTAGTGGGAATGATAGGTTGGAACGCGTCCATTTGGCTAAGGGAAGGCTTCTGAAAGGTCTTGTCTTGGGAAACCAAGTCTGGTGGGGAAAGTGCACAACCTCTGCAGATGGAAAATCTAAGTACTTAGCCAAGTCCATGGCAATGGACAACTTGAGCATCAAGACATGGAAGATATCAAGAATCTCATCACTCCAACTTCTAAGTAAAATTTGTGGGTGAAAAAAGGTGAAGGACCTCAATGTCTATTGATGGTTTCTTAGGAAAGTTTTTGACAAAGAAAAACTTAGTGATTTCAACTAATAGGAAAAACCTATTTTGAGCAAAGCAAGCCAAGCTACACTTAGCCAAAATGCATATAGTAATATGGTCCACTTAAAAATTTGCTAAGGTATCACTTGCCAATACAATTCCAAAGTATTGACCCACTATGGCTGTAACTTGTGATGTTGCAAGTTACTCCGATGATGATTAGGTGTCATGAGTCTACACTCAACATGCTTGCCTGTGGCACATGAAGATGAAGACTTATGTTTATTTACTTATTCCAAACTCTTGTATTAGGCCTGTGGCCTTGAGTTGTAAAAGACTATGTTTTATCTCTGGAATGGATGTAATAAATGACCTTTGTATCTGTGTACTTCATCTTAAACTGTGGATGCTAGCAATGATCCAGGGACTAGCATTGCAATCACAGGGATCCTTTTCCTTTACAAAGGAGGGATCTTACAGATGGTATCAGAGCACTGTGTTGCCTGTAGGATTATGACCCTAGGATTGGAAACCACTAAGGAAATTTTTTCAACTACTCCTACACTTGTCTATTCTGCTCGTAAACTTTTCTAATCTTCTCATTCTCATCTCTATTTGTAGATGAACTCCATCAACGAAGCCGTAAAGAAAGGACCACTCATGACCATGACCTTGGAGTGTGAGACAGAGTTCCCCAAAATTCTCAAGGACCTCATGGTGGCAATGGAAATACATGGTGCAGTTGTGTACAAAGGCTTTCCAGTGATGGATGAAGGAGTTGAGTACTGGTGGGTGCAACTTCACTTGTACAAAAACAAGGGAGACAACCACAAAGAAAGAGGATTCTACATGTACACCAACACTATGGTGCACACCACATTCTTTGAGTCAGCAAGAGAAGCAGCTTGGAGGACTATCAAAGAACTTAGTGCTAGAGTCAAGTGCAGAATGCTCAACCTCCAAAAAGACTTAGAGAAAGAGAAGGAACATACCCAAGATTTGGAAGCTACCAACCAAACCTTAAGAGGAGATATTATAGACTTAGTGCTGGAATCATGTGAGCAAGATAGGCTGATTGCTTCTAGGAACATTGTGTTAGCCAACAGATCCAGTGAGATAGAATTATAAATGTACTTCGTTAGTTGGACCACCACCTATCACCTTATTTTCCAAATTGTTACCTTAAAATAAGATTGGACCTTGGTTGATGTAATGGATTCATGTATGCATGACTTGTGTGATCTTGCTTTCCAAGGATATGTATGTGTGTTATGACTTTTGTTTACCTTGAATTGTGTTGTTCTAACTTTTCTATCTTATAAATAGATGCCTATTACCATCAGCACTGTTGAGGAGTTCCAGGTTACCCGCTTTGGTCCTCGTATCGTTGAGCTTACCACTTTGCTCAATCTCCCTCTTCCCACCATCATGGTGCATCCACTCACCAAGTTCGAGAGGAAGGACCTCTGGGGCTTCAAGGTGAACCAGCTCGGACGCCAGACAGAGCCTACTACGGAGGCCATCGTCTTCAAGCTTATGCATGATGACAGGGAGAGAGGCATGGAGGTAGTTATGCAGGACCTGATAGGATGTCTGCTAGGACGACACTCCCGACAGGTTAGAGGCACCCATTTCCACGTCTTCGGAAGACGTGATGAGGATGGAGAGTCCATCGACTTTGAGGACGACTCGAGGGACGCAGCAGAGCCGATACGTCTGTATCTCCAGGACTTAGAGTCTCTCATTAGGCACGTGGACACGGACAGGACCAATGTCATGCTCAGTAATGACGAGCTCCAGGTGCAGCTTCGCGAGAAGGACAAGCTCTTTGCATAGCCGGACGAGATAGTCAAGGAAATGGAGGCGAAGTTCGAGACCCAGGACAGGAAGTTCAAGAGTCAGGAGAAGCGTGTCTAGGATAGGAACAAGAAGATCCGGGATATGACTGAAGAACTGCAGTCCAAGGACTTCGAGCTAGAGCAGCAGCAGCCGGTGATAGAGAGACTTTGTTCCCAGAAGAGGGCTCTCAAGGCCAAGATTGAGTCCTTGACCACTACCATTGAGGAGAACAAGACCGCGATGGAGAACGCAGGTCTTACCTTTGTCAAGGAGGAGATTGATGCTGATGAGTAGACTTGACTACTCGTTTATCTTTTATTATCGTACTTGTTATTTGTGAACTTGTTATTGGACCATCCGACATGTGGATGGCTTGCCACTTGTGTGTTTTACTTTATGAACTTGTTATCTTGTGGTTGAACTTTTATCTTCTGTTGCATGCTTGTGTTTGCTTATGTGATGTATTGTGCATAAAAGCATCTATTGGTATCTCATTCTTATCTCTATTTGAACAAACCACAGATGCATCCCCGTCGCGCAAACCCCAACCCCAACAACAACAATAACATCACTCCAGAAATGCAGCAAATGATGAATGCTCAAACACAGCTAATGCAGATGATGACAACATTCATCCAGAACCAAAACAATAACAACAACAACAACAACCCCAATAACAACAACAATAACAACAACAATAACAACAACAACAACCCTCCGGGCTTTGATATGCTTACCAGATTCTTGAGATTGGGACCAGCCAAGTTTTCAGGGACGGCTGATCCCATGGTGGCCAATGATTGGCTACGTTCTGTAAACAAGGACTTAGTAACCGTGGGCTACACGGATGCTGAAAAGGTCAGATTTGCAGCACATCTGCTGGAAGGGCCAGCCGCCACTTGGTGGGACAATTTCCAAATCACCACACCCATAGATGAGGTGACTTGGGCTATCTTTGAGGATGGCTTTCGCACTGCTCATATCTCATCAGGAATAATGAGCCTGAAAAAGAAAGAGTTCAACAATCTGAAGCAGCGCCACCGCAGCGTGGCTGAATACATTGAAGAGTTCAACAATCTGGCGCGTTACGCACTGGATGAAGTTGACACAGATGCCAAGAGAAAGGAAAAATTTCTGGAAGGCTTGAATGATGAGCTGAATCTGCAATTGGCTGTGGCATATGTTCCCACTTATCAGTCGCTCTGTGACAAGGCTGCTATATTGGAGAACAAAATGAAGCAAGTCGAGAGTAGAAAGAGAAAGCACTCCGACAAGAATAGCTCGGGATCGTCTCACAAATGATCTCACTATGATGACAGTGGAAGCTCAGGATCCCACAAGCATGGGAAATTCAACAAGCACCACAACCACAACCACAACCGTCATGACAACAAGCATCATCGCAGTCATGACAATGACAAATACAAGAACCACAAGAGTGGACATAAGATCCACCATAGTGGTAATGGTAGTGGGAGTGGAAGTCAGCCTGCTAAGAGAGACATCAGTCAGGTTGAATGCTTCAAATGCAAGAAGATGGGACACTATGCAAATGAGTGCCCTGAAAAGAAAGTTGAAGGACCTGTCAAGCCCAATCCTTTCCAGAAAGGACAGGTGAACCACATCAGTGTGGAGGAGGTCTATGAGGAGCCTGACGCCGTTGCTGGTAAGTTCAGACTCAATTCCATTCCAGCATTTGTACTCTTTGATACTGGTGCATCTCATTCATTCATATCAAGAGCATTTGTTGAAAGAAATGAACTGCCGGTAGAAACTATTGGGTGTCCTATTAAAGTAAGTTCTCCTGGTGGAGAAATGTTAGTGAATTCAGGATGCCATGATCTAGTCATAGAATTTGGGAAGTATAAGTTTCCCGTTAACTTGATAATACTAAACTCCCAAGGATTGGATGTCATTCTAGGAATGGACTGGATGACTAAGTACAAAGGAGCGATAGATTGTGCCAACCATAATGTCTCACTCACAACTCCAGAAAATAAAAGGATCAGATTCAAGACCAATTTTGAAGCAAAAAGGAGTATGCTTAATTCTCTTAAGGGGGTTAGCATGGACAGTGTGCCAATTGTGAGTGAGTATCCGGAAGAATTGCCAGGAATGCCACCGGATAGAGACATGGAGTTTTTGATAGATTTGGTACCAGGTTCTGGACCAATAGCAAAGAGACCATATAAAATGTCAGTTGATGAACTGAAAGAACTTAAGAAGCAACTAGGAGAACAGTTGCAGAAAGGATTTATTCAACCAAGTTCTTCATCTTGGGGAGCCCCAGTTTTGTTTGTGGAGAAGAAAGATAGAAGTCAAAGGTTATGCATAGATTACCGTTCACTCAACGAGGTAACTATCAAGAACAAATATCCTTTGCCTAGAATCAATGACTTGTTTGATCAGCTAGAAGGAGCATGTGTGTTCTCAAAGATTGATCTCCGGTCAGGCTATTTTCAACTCGAGATAAGAGAACAAGACATACCTAAAACAGCATTCACCACAAGGTATGGATTGTATGAGTATACCGTAATGCCTTTTGGCTTAACCAATGCTCCATCATACTTCATGAATATGATGAACAAGGTGTTCATGGAATTTCTTGACAAGTTTGTTGTCATTTTCATCGATGACACCTTAGTCTACTCCAAGAGAAAAGAAGAACATGAAGGACACTTGCGTTTGATACTTGAGAAATTAAGAGATCATAAACTTTATGCCAAATTTAGCAAGTGTGAGTTCTGGTTAGAAGAAGTTGGTTTTCTTGGTCATGTTATGACAAAGGATGGTGTAGCAGTTGATCCTGCTAAGGTTTCAGCTGTGACGGAATGGGAATCTCCCAAGTCCGTGAAAGAAGTTCGTAGTTTCCTTGGCTTAGCAGGTTACTACAGAAGGTTCATTGAAAATTTCTCAAAGGTTTCTAAGCCAATGACTGAATTGTTAAAGAAATACAAGAAGTTTGCTTGGTCTGAAGGTTGTGAAGTCAGCTTTCAGGAGTTGAAGAAGAGACTGGTGACAGCACCAGTCTTGTGTCTGCCAGACTTGGAAAAGGATTTCCAAGTATATTGTGATGCATCTCATCAAGGTTTGGGTGCCGTACTTATGCAAGACGGTAAAGTTGTAGCTTATGCCTCGAGACAACTCAAAACTCATGAAGTAAACTATCCTACTCATGATTTGGAGTCAGCCTCTGTCGTCCATGCACTCAAAACATGGAGGCATTATATTTTGGGGAAACGTTGTGAAGTGTTCACAGATCACAAGAGTTTGAAGTATATCTTCACCCAAAAGGAAATCAATATGAGACAAACAAGATGGTTAGAGCTTATCAAGGACTATGACTTAAGTTTGCAATACCACCCCGGTAAAGCAAATGTTGTAGCAGATGCTCTAAGTCGTAAGGTATTTGTGAATGGCCTTACCAAAGGAGAATTGTCAGATGATTTGTGTACCCAATTCAGAGAACTCAGATTGGAGATTGTGCCTGAAGGACATCTCATGTCTTTGGATGTTCAACCCACCTTGTTGGACAAGATCCGAGAAGCTCAGAAGACTGATAAGGAAATTGAAGAGATTAAGGAAAAGATTGGCCAAGGGAAAGCTAAAAGTTTCCATGAAGACGAACAAGGTACTTTATGGCATGGGAAACGTATCTGTGTTCCACAAGATCCGGAGTTGTGGAAACTAATTTTGCGGGAAGCACACAACTCTCCGTATTCTATCCACCCGGGTAACACCAAAATATACATGGACATGAAAGAAAGATTTTGGTGGAATAATCTCAAGAGGGACATCGCCAAACATATTGCTTTGTGTGATGTGTGTATTAGAGTAAAAGCGGAGCATCAGAAACCAGCAGGTTTGCTTCAACCACTACCTATTCCTGATTGGAAGTGGGACAAGATTGGTATGGATTTCATTACCGGATTACCAAGGACCAGATCAGGATATGATTCCATATGGGTAGTAGTGGATCGCCTGACTAAAGTGGCTCATTTCATACCCGTGAAGACAACTTATACAAGTGCTAAGTTAGCCAAAATCTACATGAGTAGAATTGTATGTCTACATGGAGTGCCCAAGAGTATTGTGTTTGATAGGGGAACTCAATTCACTTCCCATTTTTGGAGACAGCTACATGAGTCATTGGGAACGAGGTTGGAATTCAGTACTGCTTTTCATCCTCAAACCGATGGACAAACAGAAAGGACTAATCAAATTCTGGAAGACATGTTGAGGGCATGTGCCCTAGACTATGGAGCCAGTTGGGATGAAAGTCTGCCTTACGCAGAATTTTCTTATAAAACAGCTATCAAGCCAGCATTGAGATGGCACCGTTTGAGTTTCTCTACGGAAGAAAGTGTACCACCCCATTATTCTGGAATGGTGTGGGAGAAAGAAGTTTATTTGGGCCAGATCTTATCAAGGAAGCCGAAGAGAAGGTCAAATTGGTTAAGGACAGGTTGAAGATAGCACGGTCCCGACAGAAAAGCTACACAGATCCTAAGCGTAGAGAGGTCACCTACGAAGTTGGTGATAGAGCTTATCTTAGAGTATCACCACTTCGTGGAGTGAAGAGATTCGGAGTCAAAGGAAAGTTGGCACCAAGATATGTTGGGCCATTCAAGATTCTAAGTCGCAAAGGAGAAGTTGCCTATGAAATTGAATTACCAGAATCTCTGTCAGCTGTCCATAATGTGTTTCATGTGAGTCAGCTTAAGAAATGTCACCCAGAAATGGAAGAAACTTCTTCGAAGGATACCATACCTTTGGAGGAAGTGCAACTAGAAAGTGACCTCACATATGAGGAGAAACCTATCAAGATTCTTGATACTGCAGAAAGAGTCACAAGGACAAAGACTATCAAGTTTTGCAAAGTGCAGTGGAATCATCATTCCATAGAGGAAGCAACATGGGAAAGAGAAGAAGATCTTCGGAAAGACCACCCTCACCTATTTGCTAGCCAATCCGAATCTCGAGGGCGAGATTCACCTTAAGGGGGTTAGATTTGTAACATCCCTAAAATCATGATTTCAAAATTTGCATATCATTCATGCATGCATATAGAATTGAGATCAAATTCAAACTCATTTCAGAAAAACAGAGGCACATAGTGCTATCATTTTATGTGAGCAAACTTAAATCAAATGGCCATCCCCATTTGAGAGTTTGAATGTTTTAAACCTAGATTGTTTGTCTCCCATTGTTGAATGGTTTGAGTGTGGAATTTGAACCAAGCTTTTACAAAATGGAAATGGTTTCAAAAACCATTTTTCAAACATTTGCAAATCAAGTGCAAAGTCCCTGTTATTTTGTTTCTCCCAAAATGACCAAGCCTTTTCAAAGTAACCACATGGTTTTATGCCTAGATTTGAGACTGTTGCACACTACAAAAACCCCAGAAAGATTTGAATTCAAAAAGAGTTTGAATTCATTTGAAAACCATTCCTGAAAATCAAAACAGAAAAAGAAAAGGAATAAAGAAAGGAAAAGGGCCAGGCGCTCCTATTCTAGCCCAGCAGCAGAACCGGCCCAGCTAGCCCACCCGGCCTCTCTCTCGCGCTTCGCGCACTGCATGACACCCACGCTGACACCCACCCCCTCTCCGTCTCACTCGCTGCTGGTGGACCTCGGCAGCTCACCTCGTCTTCCCCAAATCGCGCTGACCACGCCATGGCCGTTTCCTCCACCCATCACTGCCGTGTTGATTCCTCGCTTAATTGCCCTTGATTCCGCGCTTAATCGCCGCTCCCCTCTCGCCTACATAACCCCCTCGCACATGATCATTTCCCCTCACTAACGCCTCCACATCGCCACCACCAGGCTACCCACAATCGCATTTGCGCCGGCTGCCATGACGGCCAGCGCTCGGCGCCGTTGCCCGTTGCCTCTCGTTCAAACCACTGCAACCAGCATGATCTTGTGCATCTGCTAACGCCTGGTTTGCTTGCTCATGACCAGTCATCGTTTCCGTTCACGCCGCAACCACCGGTCGCCGCGCCGACTCCGTGAGCAATAGCGATAAGAACTGGCGCCTTGCCTTCACTTTGTTACCAACTTGTTCGCTAGTCACTTGCGCATCTTCTAAACCCTCGGCCTTGTGCTAGGACGACACGGAGCCTCGGCGGCAACCTCGGCGAAGCGGCAGACGCCGCCCGCAACTCGAGCGAGCCCGGCGGACCCGTGCCCGTCGCCCTAATCCGCGCTGCTAGGTTGAGCTTCTCCTCGATGCTACGAACCTGGTGAGCATCCTCCTGCCTCTCCGAATAACCTGTAGCGCCACGCCACCGCAGACAGAGCTCGCCGCCCCGCTTTGGTCGTTTGATCCAGAGCCGTCAGATTTGGATCCAGCGTATAGGATTAGATCACTTAGCGAATCTTTATGGGTAGATCTGAGCCGTGTGTTTTAAGTAGATCCGACGGCGCGAGAGGGTGATCCTGAGTGAAACGGTATCAACCAATAGAATTAAGACGCGTGGCTAGGGTTTGAGTTTAAAACAGAATTTAAAACAGATTTGGATTCAAATTTGATTAGGCTATAACTTTTGATTCCCACGTTAGATTTTTGCAAATTTTATATCGTTAGAATCAGGAAGACAAGCCCTTTCTGTTTATGCAATGTGTTTAGTGAATAGTTTCTGTTAAAATGACTTATTTGCAGAAACTTGTTTAAGACTATTTTGAGTATAGAAATTGTTTAGAAAATTGTTTTAGTGTAAAACAAACTTGGATTGGCAAGATTTTGACTTGTTTTTGGTTCAGTACTATGCACTTGCTTGGTGGAGTTTCAAAAAAATCATCACTTAGCATTCTTGCATGCATGCATATATATTTTTGTTTGTATATGGCTTGTATGTGATTGTGGTTATATTTTTTGTCTAGATTTTGGTGCTAGTGATTGTGATTGTGAAGAGTGCTACTCTCCCTATTACCAAGGCAAGTGGTACTTCATGAATATTTTCATCCCTATATTTTGTACAAGCATTAGAAATATTTTGCTAAGTCTTGCATGTTACTATTTTGCCAAATGCTATGTTGGGAAATCCTAAGTAGTTGTAGAATTGCTAGGAAATTTCCTAAGTTAAGTTACTATGCCATGCTTAGCCTAGCTAGTAGCAAACAAGGGTTGGTAAAGTATATACATGCTATGATGAAAATATTTCTAAGTCTTTGGACTTATGTTTTTCTTAATAAAACAACTAAGTCAATGAATCTCCTGGGTGGAATGGGACTTGAATGGTGGTTTTTGGTTGAGTGGTTACACAAGGCCCATGGATATGGTTTACCTTGTGTATGTCACTTGTGGTATGCCACCCAGGCACAAAGGGATTTTAGAGGCCAAGTGTTGAGAAGCTTATAGTGCAGCCACTTGGCAATATGGGCTCTGCCTTGATCACATAGGTTGCTAGAACTTAGTCATTTGGACAGTTGGTGGTAGTGGGAATGATAGGTTGGAGCCGTCCATTTGGCTAAGGAAGGCTTACGAAAGGTCTGTCTTGGGAAACCAAGTCTGGTGGGGAAAGTGCACAACCTCTGCAGATGGAAAATCTAAGTACTTAGCAAAGTCCATGGCAATGGACAACTTGAGCATCAAGACATGGAAGCTATCAAGAATCTCATCACTCCAACTTCTAAGTAAAATTTGTGGGTGAAAAAAGGTGAAGGACCTTAATGTCTATTGATGGTTTCTTGGGAAGTTTTTGACAAAGAAAAACTTAGTGATTTCAACTAATAGGAAAAACCTATTTTGAGCAAAGCAAGCCAAGCTACACTTAGCCAAAATGCATATAGTAATATGGTCCACTTAAAATTTACTAAGGTATCACTTGCCAATACTATTCCAAAGTATTGAACCACTGTTGGCTGTAACTTGTAATGTTGCAGGTTGCTCCGATGATGATTAGGTGTCATGAGTCTACACTCAACATGCTTGCCTGTGGCACATGAAGATGAAGACTTATGTTTATTTACTTATTCCAAACTCTTGTATTAGGCCTGTGGCCTTGAGTTGTAAAAGACTATGTTTTATCTCTGGAATGGATGTAATAAATGACCTTTGTATCTGTGTACTTCATCTTAAACTGTGGATGCTAGCAATGATCCAGGGACTAGCATAGCAATCACAGGGATCCTTTTCCTTTACAAAGGAGGGATCTTACATACACAATCACCAAACAATACTTAACTACTTGCAATCATCACACACAAGGGTCCTATAGATGATATAGCATCATCTCTAACATTACAAGGTTAAGGTTTGGTTTAATTCCTTTTATTTTTAGAAAAGTAATTTCTACTAATTGAAAAACTACTTAAGATTTAATATTCTCCAAACCAAACATGGGATCATGTTGACAAATGTCATCACCACATATTGTAGTCCAAGGGAATGTGATTTAAAGTGGTGTCACAATTTAATAAGGTTTTACCCTTTTATTCTAGTTAATTAAAGTGGCTAGAAATGCCTATGTAGCATTCTTTTATTACTTGAACATTATTTCTGCAAGTAAACCTATATATTTTTATATATTCTGAAAGGTATGGTTAAATGTGATTTTTGAGAGTTGGAATCAACTCAAAAGCTATTATGGTTTAAATTTGAAAAATGTTTGAATGCAGAAAAGCTTCTGCCTTGTTATTTTTACCATGGGTGATCTATAGATCCAAATGACTTGAATCCAACGGGCTTGGATTCAGCATTCCCAGACCTTTCTAACAAAATTAGTTTCATTCAATTTGGTGCACTAAATCTATCTGGATTGATTTTTGAAGTTGGGTACAGAAGTGTGTTTGGAATAAAAAGAAAAAGGTTTAATTCAAATAACTGGGCTGCGCGGGAAACGATACTGGGCCGGCCTGCTAAGCCTAGTGCTCCCGCGAGCTGCTTAAGTGGGTGTCCCCACTTGCCAGTGAGACAGGGAGGGGCAAAGCGGTACGGGGCAATGTGGGTCATTCGATCTGATTCTAATCCAACGGCTGGGAGTCATCGTCGACGCGAGACAACGCCGGCGAGAAAGAAACCTAGCCGGCCAGTGAGGGGTGCTGGGGGCTCACCGGGGTGCTGGCGAGGTTCGGTGAGGCGGGCGAACGACGAAGTCGACGATGGCGAACTCAGGGGTGGTCGCGGCAGCTCCTGGGGTGGACGAAATTGATGGCTCCCTTCTTCTCCAGAGGCGGCGGGCTCCGGTGAAATTCCGGCGAGGTGGTGCTCGCCTTGCTCCGAGAACGGTGTGGCACGATCAGTGAGGAGAGGGGAGTGAGATGGTGTGAAGAATTCGAGCGGGGGTGGCCTCTATTTATAGTCGAGCGAGGGGACTGACGGGGCGCATGGTGAGCTCGTCGGGGGCGGTGTTACAGGCGGCTATTGGCATGGGCGTGAGGGGACGTCGCGGTGTCTCTGGCGATGCTCAACGACATGGTTTACAGGGGGCGGTGCGGCTTGGTTCGGCATTACGCGACGCCTGCACGCGAGGCGGCGCGTCTTCGATGGCGGCGGTGGTATGCGTCCACGGGCGGCGAACGAGGATGTCTGGCGGTCTCTGGTCGGTGGGATTGTGTATGCACGCAGCGAGTGCGGCCTGTCTGTGGGCTTGATCGGTGGCGCTCTGGCGCACGCCTCATGGTCGCCGGTCTGGCGCTGCGTCCGCGTGTGGTCCAGGGCTTGGCAACGCTCGCGGCTGGGACAGTGAGTGGCGATGGACGGTGGGCTGCCTCCCAGACATGCTGGCTAGGCTTGTGTCTCCTCCTAACTTGCTGTTGACATGGGGGTGACATGGGTGTGCTCGGCTGTTCACCATTGATGGCAATGGCAAGCTCATAGTGGTGCTAGTGCTTGGTTAATCTTGCTAGATGATCTACTGAGCTGGTTGTGAGCTAGATAGGGAACCAGTTAGGCAAGAATCACTGCTCACAATAGTGTTTAGGATTTGGATGATTTGTGTCTGCAACCTGTTTGATGAAATGGCCGCATAAAATCAAGTTTTGAATTTTGAAATTATTTTTGGTGGGTTTGCTAGATTGGTGCTGGTGAGTCTGCAGATGCTTGGGTTTTGAAAGTTGAGCTTGTTTGAGTGGTTTTTGAAAAAGTGGGATCTTCCCATATGATAAAGATTCAATTTTGAATTGCCATTTAAACTATGCATTTGAAAGTTTCTAGATGATCACAAGGTGGGCCTTGATACTTTGTTATGAGTACATTCAAGGGGTGCAAAGATCCATAAAAGTTTCTGTTAGGTTTTGAAAGTTTGAGACAGCCAAAGTAGGCATGGGAGTTAAATTGGTCAAAATGACCATTCCCTTAATATATTTGTTTTGATTTACTTGTCTTTAGGAAAAGTGTGGGAAATGTTTTAGATGATGTTTATTTCACCTAAGAAATATTTTACAAGCAAAGAAACAATCAAACAAGGTGGTTCCAAAGAATTTCAAAATCCATGCATACACATATGCATGAATTCATAATTTTATTTAGAAAAGTTTTTGTTAACCCTAATTTTGATGATTAGAATTTGATGATCCAAGCTTAGTATTTTTGGGATGTTACATGTATATTATTCAGAGTGTTGCATCCTGTTTTAAAGTCACCTAGTAATGTATATTATTCAGAGTGTTGCACTCCAGTGAGCTAGCAGAACTTGGATTATCAATAATTTTACTCTGAGGTAGACGTGTTATTTCTTCCTTTTCAAGATTTTATACTATAAGGTTAATACTAATGCATGTTGAAAGTTACGCTGAGCCAGCTAGCTTCTGCAATGTGCAACATTGGAAGCAGCATAATGAGAACTATTGTTGACCCATAGACAAAAACCGCTTGGGAACCGTGGTTCCAGCCATTAGTACAATTCAGTTTAGGTGGAGACATGGCGTGGTTCAGTTTGGGTTGGGTTTAAATAAAAATTCCAGCGGGTTAGTTTTGTTTGGGTTGCCTAGTTTCATCACGTGGGTTCAGTTGAGGTTTGGTTTTGGTTCCCCGACCAATCTCAGGTTTATTTATAGCTCACTTGCTCATTACTATTATTTAAGGATTGAACCATGTAAACTTAGTGTAACAATGTATGACATGAAACGTAGAAACAAACTCCAAAGTCCATGTTTGATTTGTCGATCTTGCGTTGAGCGAGCTCGCTACGAGCATCGTAGTTGCTGCTCCTGTGCCATGGGGTACAGCGACGTCATGCACTAGTGGAAACGAGGCCTTTAGTTGAGGTCAAAAATGGGCTTTAACACCGGTTCTTCTATGAACCTGTGTTAAAGGGTGCGCCCGTACCAGCGTGGTCCAGAAAGCAAAAATGGCGCACCCCCTTTAACACCGGTTTGAGCCACGAACCGGTGTTAAAGGCCCTGCACCACAGCCCCGTGCAGCCCCCCCTTTGACACCGGTTCATGGCTTGAACCGGTTGTTAAAGGGGTTGCGCCTATATAACACATCGCAGCCCACACCCCTCTCTCTCATTTTTTCACTCTCTCATTTTGGAGCTTAGCAAGAGGGTGAGAGGTGTGCTGGTTTGTGTTTTTTCCTATGCACAAGAAGTGTTCGGTGAAATGCCCGAGAGCTATAATTAAGTTTTCTCGTTGCTCTTTCCTTCTCGGTCGAGGTCGGCAACTTTATCCTTTCATGTTTCATTGATGTACTGTATAAGTGGTCGTCTCCCTATTAATTTTTGATATACTATGTAATGCAGATGAACCGGCAATGGATGTATGGTGACCGACGCACTTCCGAGTACATTACGGGACTCCAAAATTTCATCGTTGTGGATAAGGCAAACCATGGTCACAATGGTTTTATGTGCTATCCGTGTGTTCACTGTTAGAACAAGATAGACTACTCAAATACCAAAACCATTCACGCCCACCTACTTCGATCCTGTTTCATGCCCAGCTATAATTGTTGGACCAAGCACGAAGAAAGAGGGGTTATGATGGAAGACAACAAAGAAGAAGAGGATGATGACAACTATCATAATATGTATCCTGAATACGATGATACTGCAACGGGGGTAGATAATGAAGATCAAGAGGCAGAATATGGGCCCGCTGATGATGATCTTGGTTGGGCCATTACTGATGCAAAGAAAGAATGTGAAACTGAAAAGGAGAAGGAGAAGCTGGAGTAGATGTTAAAGGATCACAAAAAATTGTTGTACCCAACTTGCGAAGGTGGCCACAAAAAGTTAGGTACCACACTGGATTTGCTGCAATGGAAGGCAGAGAACGGTGTGACTGACATCGCATTTTCAAAGTTGTTGGTAAAATGAAGAATCTGCTTCCAAGAAATAATGAATTGCCCGACAATACATACCAAGCAAAGAAGGTTGTCTGCCCTCTAGGATTAGATGTGCAAAAGATACATGCCTACATTAATGACTGCATCCTCTACCGCGGTGAGAAGTACGAGAATTTGGATGCATGCCCGGTATGAACTGCACCGCGGTATAAGATCAGACGAGACGACCCTGGCAATGTTGAGGGCGAGGCCCTAGGAAGAAGGTTCCTGCCAAGGTTATGTGGTATGCTCCTATAATACCACGGTTAAAACGTCTCTTCAAAAACAGAGAGCATGCCAAGTTATTGCGATGGCACATGGAAGACCATAAGAAAGACGTGATGTTGAGACACCCTGCTGATGGGTCACAGTGGAGAAAAGTCGAGCGAGAGTACCCGGACTTTGCACGTGACGCAAGAAACTTAAGGTTTGGTCTAAGTACAGATGGCATGAATCCTTTTGGGGAGCAGAGCTGCAGTCGCAGCACCTGGCTTGTGACTCTATGTATCTATAACCTTCCTCCTTGGTTGTGCATGAAGCGGAAGTTCATTATGATGCCAGTGCTCATCCAAGGCCCAAGGCAACCCGTCAACGACATTGATGTGTACCTTAGGCCATTAGTTGAAGAATTTTTATAGCTGTGGGCCAAACCAGGTGTACATATGTGGGATGAGCACAAAGGGGAGCCATTTGACCTACGAGCGTTGCTTTTCGTAACCATCAATGATTGGCCCGCTCTTAGTAACATTTTAGGGCAGATAAACAAGGGATTCAAAGCATGCACGCACTGTTTAGATGAGACTGAAAGTGTATATTTGGATAAATGTAAGAAGGTTGTGTACCTAGGGCATCGTCGATTTCTTCCAAACATGCATCCCGTAAGAAAGAAAGGCAAGCATTTCAATTGTCTGGCAGAACCCTGGAGGAAGCCTGTCCTCCGTACCGGTGAGGAGGTATTTGGTATGGTCAAGGACCTAGAAGTAATCTTTGGAAAAGGTCCTGGCAGTCAATCTGTTCCGAATGACGATGCTGGACACGCGCCCATGTGGAAGAAGCAATCTATATTTTGGGACCTACCCTATTGGAAAGTCCTAGAGGTCCGCTCTTCCATCGACGTGATGCACGTGATGAAGAATCTTTGCGTGAACCTGCTAGGCTTCCTGGAAGTGTATGGGAAGACAAAAGATACACCGGAAGCATGGCAGGACCAGCAATGTATGAAAGAACCTGAAGAGCCTATGCATCCTGAGAACGAGAAGTGTAAAGGACGCCACTTAACTCCTGCCAGCTATGCTCTTACCAAAGCAGAGAAGGAAATCTTTTTTGAATGCCTGAGAAGTATCAAGGTCCTGTCTGGCTTCTCGTCGAATATAAAGGGAATAATAAATATGGCAGAGAAAAAATTCCAAAACCTGAAGTCTCATGACTGCCACGTGATTATGACGCAATTTCTTCCGATTGCATTGAGGGGGCTTCTACCTGAAAATGTTCGAGTACCCATTGTGAAGCTTTGTGCATTCCTCAATGCAATATCTCAGAAGGTAATCGATCCAAAAAGCCTACCAGGGTTACAGACAGATGTGTCCCAATGTCTTGCCAGCTTCGAGTTGGTGTTCCCACCATCCTTCTTCAATATTATGACGCATCTCCTGGTTCACCTAGTAGAAGAGATTGCCATTCTCGGTCCTATATTTCTACACAATATGTTCCCCTTTGAGAGGTACATGGGAGTCTTAAAGAAATATGTTCATAACTATGCTAGGCCAGAAGGAAGCATCTCCAAGGGCTATGTAACAGAGGAGGTCATTGGGTTCTGTGTTGACTTTATTCCTGACCTTAAGGCGATTGGTGTTCCAGAATCACGACATGAGGGGAGACTTCATGGAAAAGGCACCCTAGGATGTAAAGCAATGATATGTAGGGACGGGCATTCTCTCAATCAAGCACACTACACGGTTTTATAAATATCTATCTTGGTTGCCCCGTATATCAATGAACACAAGAATTTTATACGACTCAAACACCTGGGGCAGTCTGATGAATGGATTATAAGTGAACACATGGCGAGTTTTGGCGGCTGGCTGCAAAGACTTCTCACGAATAACACCATTGTTGGAGATCAGCTGTACATGTTGGCCAGGACACCATCTTCGACTATATGTACTTTCCAAGGATACGAGATAAATGGGAATACATTTTACACGATAAGCAAAGATAAAAAGAGCACCAACCAAAACAGTGGTGTTCGCTTCGATGCAGCAGAAGACAATGGGCAAAATACCATGTATTATGGGTTCATAGAGGAGATATGGGAACTTGACTATGGACCTAATTTTAAGGTATCCTTGTTTCGGTGCAAATGGGTCAAGCTGACAGGAGGAGGGGTTGAGGTAGACAAGAAGTACGGAATGAAAACAGTGGATCTCAACAATCTTATGAAGGTAGACAAGAACTTAGACGAACCATTCGTCTTAGCCAATGATGTGGCTCATGTTTTCTATGTGAAGTACATGTCTACCATAACGGAAAAAAATAAAAAATAAGCAAACAGATACATCACACGATGAGCCAAAGCGTCACATAGTTCTTTTAGGGAAAAGAAATATCGTGGGAGTGGAGGACAAGACAGACATGTCAGAAGCTTATAATAAGTTTGATGAAATTCCGCCCTTCAAAGTGAAGACTAACCCAACCATCCTGCTAAACGGTGCTGATACTCCATGGTTACGTCGGACCCGATCATAAGATTGACTATATGTATTAAATGAGCCATTTTTGGCACACATATGTATCTCAACATGGAAATCAATGTCACATTTCTTCCGTTAACACTATATGTATTAAATGAGCCATTTTTCTTCCTACCATTTTTCTTCCCGCCAGTTCTTCCGCCATTTTTCTTCCCGCCATTTCTCACTATATATATGTAGGATTGGCCTCCATTGTCATTGCACATCTCTAGACTCATATCTGCAACCTCATCACTCTTTCCCATGGCTTCCACCGTACCACTAAACCCCGAGGCAGGCGCTGGCTCGAACTACCCCTCGCCCGACTCTGCGTCCCTGTCGGCTGGATGCTGAGCACCGGAGGCGTGCCGGTTCTTCCTATCCCTCTAGGTGTGGCGCGCTGGATGGCCATCACGAACCACTACTACTTCGAGCTCATGCCGGAGAAGCAGAGGAATCCCAACTGGCATCCCGACTATTTCCCGACTTGGGAGGCCTTCTTCGGGGATCAGCGTGAGAGGGCACTTGCCAGGAACGAGGAGGACATCCCACCTCCTCCGAACTTCAACGAGTCCGTCCGTTAGCTGTGGTGGCGCGGCCAGACTCTCCAGAGCGTCATGGCCTACGACACGGCCGCCAATTCTAACCCCCGCCTGCGCTACCCTCAAGTCCAGCCCACGCATACTCAGCCTTCAAGGTTTAACTACGGCGACCCTGACGACGATGGCCACGGCGAGTACGACGACTATAGTGGTTAGAATTACAGGTGTAGGCAGGAGAATGACTGAATCACTCCAACATTCCAAAACAAGTTCGGCCGATTGTGACTTAATCTGACCATGTATCTTAATTTTCAGTTCTTCTATGTATCTTAATTTTCATTCGTGCTTTATGTAACTTGTTGTTATTTGCGTTATGTACTTTAATTCCAGTTCTATCGTAATAAATTTTTCTTCCCGCCCATTATTTCTCGCCCTTTTCCTCCCGCGCACTCTGCCCACCCTTTCCCATTTGTTACGAGTTTGAATAGTTAGAATTTTATTTTTTTAAAACAAAAAATGTTTTAGGATTAATTATTCAAATACAAAAAATTTCATGTTGAAAGTCTTGTCAGATTTCAAAGTATACAAAAGATGCTAAATTTAAATATTCAAACAATTAAAAAATGTTAATACAAAATAAAATATGATTTGCTCTAATAAAATAGGGTTAGATTCCTTTTCAGATGCTTAATATTTCTTAAGTTCAAAGTTTTAGGGTTTAACTATTTTATTTTTGTCTTAATTGAATAATGAAAATTCATATGTAAGTGTTTTAATCATTTTGAAAATTTTCATCTACAATAACTATAATTTTTTTTGTATGAATGGATAGATATTATTTTTCTGAAAATTATGATATATTATTTATATTTTTCTGAGTTGAAATGAAAAGGATATGAATTTTCTAAATTCTATCCTATTTTTTGAATTAAAAAAATGCCCCCCTTTAATGTACAAAATAAATGCCCCCCTTTTAACACCGGTTCCATCCACGAACCGGTGTTAAAGGGGTAGGGTACACGCGAAACGAAATCCCCACACCCCCCTTTAACACCGGTTCGTGGCTAGAACCGGTGTTAAAGGGGGGGTGTGGCGCGTGAAACGAATTCCGCCCTTTAACACCGATTGGTGGCTGGAACCAGTGTTAAAGGGGGAGGGGTATAAAGGTGTGTGCCTTCCTCTTCCTCTTCCCCACCCAGAATTCGACCGAGAGCGCGTAGAGAGGAGCAGAGGAGCCGCGGTGGAGAAACAGAGACGCCGCCAGGCTGCTCGACCGCGCATTCGCTATCCGCCGCCGTCGCTTGTGCCTCACGCCCCCCACCTCCACTCGGAGCCGCCACGCCACCGCCAACTCATGGAGCCTCCATGCTGCTACTCGCCGCCAACCCCGCCGTCCACGCCCGGTGCCTCCACTCCCCGCCGACCCCGCCGGCCGATCTAGAGTTTGCCGCCAGTGAGAGATCATGAGGGAGCTCCCCTTATTAATTTATATATATATATTGTTGTATATATAGTTGATTGTTTTATATATTTGATTGTTGTATATATATTTTTTGTATATATATTCTTGTATATATTTGATTATTGTACATATATTGTTGTATATATATCCTTGTATATATATTGTTGTATATATTTTATTGTTGTATGAATATATGCATATTTTGATTGAATATATCGTTTATGTATATGTGTGTATATATATTAGAAAGTATATGAATATCCGTCCGCCACCAACACACACGACCTCCGATCCTCTACCCTCGCTGATCCTACACACGCGTCGAGGGTGAGTCGCCCATTTTAGGTAGCCCACGTCATGCTGGTTCGGACCGCACACCCCCACGCATCCCCGCTCTCGCCCTAGCGCCACCAGCCGCCGCCCTAGCACACCGCTCATTGTCAATAGCACATTATAACCATGCATTGTTAATCCGGGGTTTAGGTTTTCTCCTAATTAGGGTTTGGACCCTGTTTAAAATGACCAAGCATGTATTAGGGTTACATTTCAATACTTTTAACCTGTCATATCATCATCCTTGCTCGAGCATTTCAATAGATGTATTACTGAGCCTTGTGTGATAATATTATTGTTTTAGAAACTATGGATCCACTGAGTAGAAACCTTGAAAAGGAAGAAATAATGGAGAACATGATCCACGAGGACACCTCACAATATCTGAACTTCGAGGGACATGATGACAACTCAAGTAGTCATGGAGAAGATGACGACTCTGGTGAACGCACTTCAGTGAATACAAAGTCCGTCGATGTATATGCATGGATTAAGCCTCTGCTGACTTGCACCGATTGATTTGTATATATATGTACATGTATTAATTAACGCTTCTTTCTTCTTTTAGCCCTCCAGATCAACCAGCCAGCAACAATCTTCTTCTACGAAAAAGACCAAGCGAGGCGCGAGGCATTGGTTGAAAGATCGTGCAAAGTTCACGATCGAAGCAGTCCGTGTTGATGGCAGGCCGATGGAGCCCAAGAAGGCCGCAGACAAATTTATACGTCAGCCATCTCCTGCACGTCAGCCATCTCCGGCGCGCTAGCCATCTCCTACACGTAAGCGTAAGCAGAAGAGCACTGCCACGAAGAGCACTAGCACTGCCATGAAGAAATCTAAAGGAAACCGTATGCCGAGGAGTTCGAGAAACTACGTCCCGCAGCCTTCCCCCAAGCCATTGCCGGTATTACCGTGGAATCGCAACGACGAGGAGAACAAGAGGATATCGGAAGAAGAGGTCAAGAAATTCTTTGTGCCTAGAGTGTTGGACCACGCGGAGATAAACCAAAAATTTTCCTCTAACATGGTGATCCCAAGATCTAGCTGAGGTAAAAGGCCACAAGGTTTACCAATAGACGTGCAGTTGCGGATTACTGATGAAGCGCTTCAGTTAATGCAGTGCAGTCCTTTGCGATCCAATCGTCCTGGTGCTGATTGTACAACAACTCTGCTGGTATCCACACGTACAAGGAGGAGGAGGCTGCGAATCGCTAGATTCGTTACAGGCGGGGCTGTGTGGAGCTAGGGTTTCCAACACATGGAATGACCTAACCGAACAACGATTAACCTTTCTAGATTACGGTACTCCACTATATATAGGGAGTGAACGTGGGCTCTGCTCGCGCAGCCCATTCACTAAAGCCCATATAATGTTATTCCCTGTGAGTCCAACTCACTGACTCAGTCCAAATTAGGCTCGGGTCCAACCCAACCAGATTTCCAGTTCAAATCCAATCCAAACTTGCTCCCACTCTTAAGTGTGTGACCCCGCAGGCTCATGGCTACTTGGACACGATTGGAGTCTGACTCTCAATCGATCAGTCGGTAGCGGCTCCTAGCAGAACGTGTCGACTCCCAAGTACCAAAGAGTCATGACGACTTGCCTTTCTAATGCGACTTGCGTCCGAGTCCCTTTTTCCTCACGATATACCTTGTCAGACTATAGGCGAATAATTGTCATCCCTTAAATAGTCCGACTCTATTCTCGATCCAAGATAAGTGATTCACCCGACTAACTCTTAGTCGATCGCCTCGGTTAACACTTAACCGAGTCGTGCATGGCCATGCTTTCCGAATCATATCATCTGAGAGGGCCCAGAGAATATCTCTCCAAGTGGAGGGGCAAAATACCATCTTGGTTATTCACATCACGCAGCTTGATTCTCAGTCGACCTGAACTCTGCCTTTATAACTGCCCAGTTACGGATCAACGTTTGACAGAACCTAAGTCGGTGATCCTCAGCTCGGACTATGCAATAACCTCAGGTCTAACGATTACATTGATTGAGATATACAAATGACAACTTGTTCGTTGTACCTCAATATGGGTCAATCCGACTCGCTAAACTCTTTAGCCGAATATGTGTAAGTTGGAATAGCATCTCCATGCCCATGGCAAGTGGAACCGAGTCATCAAGCCAACTTTCACATTGGTCTAAGTTGTGTGTCCAGCACAACCTCAATGACCAAGGATATTTAGTAAAAACAACATGAATGCATAGTTCCACAACCGAATCACATATTCAATGATGCACATCAGATGTTTATACAAGGACTAATTAATATCTTTATGAATACAATGGGAAACATCATCATACATGATTGCCTCTAGGGCATATTCCCAACATAGACGGGTCGAGCCAAAGGAGAAACTAGATCCAACGGTGGTGGAGAGGTTTTACAATAATATTTTGAAACCTCAAACCCCACTTGTGCCGGACTACGAGCGCCATATTATGAAGGGGGTGCAAGGTGGAGGGAGTCTGAAATTAGTAGTCACGCGACACCGCAGAAAACAGTTCCCATGCTCGGAGAGCAGGAAAACCAATCGTGCGCCCACTCCAAGTGTACGACACACGGATAGATCCTCTTGTAAATGATTACGAGGAAGAACTATAAAGAAAGGCCAATGAGATGGGGATGACTTACATTGCTTACTTGAACATCATAAGAGACCACTTTCCCAAAGGCGATGTCAACCCCATACAGCCATGGAAGTATGGGAAGAATATTGTCAAGAAAGAGGAGCTCAAGAATCTACCAACAATGATGCGAAGATTGCATAAGTGGTACCTTGATTTCTGCAAGACGAGAAAGGAAGAATGGATCACGGCACATATAAGAGATTAGATTTTCTTGTGCGAAGACGACGAAATCACCTTCAACATTCAAGACTTGCATTTACTATTCAAGCAGAAGGAGCTCAACAAAGCTGCCATCAGCCTTTATTGTGTGTAAGTACTATTTCTGTAATTTCTATCTCAGCTCATTCAATTCATTAATTCTATGTATATATATGCTCACCATATATGTATATACTATTATGCAGGAAAAATGTTATGGAATGCATGAAAGGAGGCCCTTTTGACATTGGGTTCGTTGACCCAAATAGAGTTCATGAACAAGTGGTAAACTCACAAACCCGGGCAAATAGAAGATTTCTTGATAACGTCTTTACTGAGACAACAAACCAAAAGGGAAATACTATTGCCTTACAACTTCTCGTGAGTGTTACCCTCTCTTGTACACATTCTGTTTCGGCTTACTCGATGTTAAGGGTAACTGATGATGAGTTATGCGTGCGTAGGTTCCACTTTATTCTGCTAGTCATTCAAGTTGACTCAGGAAAAGTCCTTGTCATGGACTCGTTACGAAAAGACCAAGAGCTATGGGCAAACTTTAAAGAGATGCTCCAGAGGTAATTTCAATCATATTATCGCACTAGATCGGCAACTTTCATGACAACAAGTAATTAATTACTCCTTTATCCATTTTTATTTGCTGGATAGGGTTTGGAAAAGGTTCACGAGCAGGGCCGTGGGTGAATGGTCAGAAGAACTAAAATTTGTAGATCAAAATGTGAGTAATACTAGCCATCTAGGTCTACATATCTCTTTGATTCTGCTTCCAATTCCATTATATCATGCTTTATTGATTATTATTTTGATTGAACTCTCTATTCTCGTAAAGTGCGTGCATCAGGGACCCGGTAATAACTTATGTGGATACTATGTTTGCGAGTTCATTTGCAACACGATATGTGTGACAGGCCAAGCCGCACTAGAACAACTTAGAGTAAGTAAACGAAGTATAAAGAACATTATTTTATTACCATCAGTTGTGTTTAGTTTCATTCTTATATATATATATATTGACCCCATTCTTCATATATATATTTAGATCGAACGGATGCGGGACAAACTCCTACCATTTGACCGCATACGAGCCATTCAAGAGGAATTGGCGGGGTTCATACTTGATGAGGTCATCACGCCTGGCGTAGAACTCTTTAGATATCCAAAATGAACGTGTTATTTTGTATATATGCTTGAACGTGTTTGTCTTGTACTTGATGCTTCAATGTGTACAGAGAATACCACAATGATGATGTTTGTGTATAATAATAGTTGCTTAATTATTCATGTACTCGTATGTACTGATGATGTATGTATATACCTCTCCTGATCGATACCCCCTCCCCCCCATCCACCCGTCCCCCTGTCCCCGCCGCGCCGCAAATATCTGCCAAAAACGGGGTGGTGGCAGAACTCTGCCGTGGCAGAGATTTAGGCCATTTTCCTGCCGCGGTAGAGAACCTTTAACACCGGTTCGTGTTACGAACCGATGTTCAAGGGGGGCCCTGAGCGCTGCGGCAGCCCCACGCGCGCCACCCTCTAACAGCGGTTCGTATAAGAACCGCTGTAAAGGGGGGGCCTCTAACACCGAACCCTCAATAGCGGTTCTATAACCGTTGTTAGAGGGCCTTATGAACCGGTGTTAGAGGCCACCGTCTGCACTAGTGATGGCAGGTCATGCTCTTCCTCGTCGGATGAGGGCGTGCGGCTTCGAGTGAATTTTTCTGTGGCCTTCTTCTTTGGCTCTGCGGGTGCATCGTCATGAAGCACAACTCCGACGAGTCTGAGGCCTGCAAGTGCGGCGTTGTGGATCGCGTTCGTCGGGTCCCCTACTGGTAGGTGGTAGCCTCCATGATCGCGGCCTACGGTGTTTTAGACATGATGTTTCCCTATCAGTCCATCGTCATGAAGGACATGTCGAGTGCTTTGGTGATCTCGCGCCGTGCGGCGGGGTCCATACGCTCCAGGCGAGAGTGGTACTTGCGGGCGTCGTTGCTGTGTGAAGAGGAGCCGCCAGCGGCGGAGAGCGCAGCTCGCCACATGATATATTCGTTAGCTGCCTGATACGTCTAAAACGTATCTACTTTCCCAAATAATTTTTCTATTGTTAATCCTCTAAACTTGTGTGATTTGGATACAACTAACACGGACTGACACTGTTTTCAGCAGAACTACCTTGGTGTCTAGTTTTTGTGCAGAAAATCAACAATCAGGAAAAATCCCGAAAAATATGCCAAAAATTATATTTTGCCAGAAGACCCATGGAGCCAGAAGACGAAACAGAGTGGAGCCCTGGGGGGCCCACACCCCTGCCAGGCGCGGGTGGGCCCTGCTTGCGCCTAGGAGGGGTGCGGCCACCCCAGGCACCCCCTCGGGCTCCCTCTTCGCCTATAAGTTACACCTTGACCTAAAAACCGAGGGGGGTTCGACGTTTTTTTAGAAAGAGTTCCACTATGCCACCACCACCAGAAACCAAGATTCTGATCCAGAAACTCCGTTCCGGCACCCTGGCGGGACGGGGAATTTGGAGAGGATCATTGCCATCGTCATCACCAACGCCTCTCCATCAACCATCAACGTTTCCCTCATCCATGAGTGAGTAATCCTCTTTTGTAGGCTATGGGGATGGTAGGGATTGGATGAGTTCTATCTTGTAATCGAATAAGATTGTTAGGGCATAGTGCCTAGTATCTCTTTTAGTGCTATTTGACTTTGTTGCAATTTATTGTGCTTAATGCTTGTCACTAGGGCCCGAGTGCCATGATCTCAGATCTGAACTTATTATTGAATCATTATGATAGTATTGTTTGTGATCTTATCTGCAAGTTGTGTACACATATCATTGTCCGGATCCAGAGGCCCCAAAGTGACAAAAATTGGGACAACCGGAGGGGATGGCTGTGGTGTGAGGATCACATGTGTTCACGGAGTGTTAATTCTTTGCTCAGGTGCTCTATTAAAAGGACCACCTTAATTGCCAGTAGTTCTATAGAGGCCCCGTGTCACATCCCAAGATTTTCCAAATCTTGTAATGTGAAAAATAAATAAACAAAATAAATAATTGTTGAAAATTAGGGTGAAAAGAAACTTTTGTTTCTAAATGGAAACTTAAAATCCCATATTGAACAAACTTTGGTTAATATTTGAATCCAACTAAATTTAAATCAAGTAGAATGCATTTCTCATAAATGCATCTGGAAATTTAAACACTTGGAAATAAACCAAAACCCTAAAACCGTAATGGAAGAAAAACATTTCCAAGTTATCTCTAAGCCTATGGATTTTATCCAAATAAAAATTTGTGAAAAAACATTTATAAATGATCAAGAATGACAAATAGAAATGTTATTAAAACCATAGAAATTGGTTTCACTTAATTTGGAGCCATGGATAAAATCTTATGAATTAATAAGATAAGGAAAAGTAATTTCCAAAGCTAATAAAGCACTTATCTAAAATGCATACCAAATGGTGAACAAATAATCCTAAAGAAATTTAAAAGGATAAAAAAAAATATTAAATAAGATTTTACAAATTGGAATCACCAACTTTGGATCTATAAATAAAAAGATATGGATTTTATAAGATAAAGATAGAAATATTAAATGAGGAATATTTAAAAGCCAAATTAACTCTTGACCTAATCCATAAGCAAATGGAATAAATATAATCCAAATCCAAATAAAATAATGGGTAAGGAATTTTCAAATTAATTAAAATGGCATTAACCAAATTCTATTTCTATTTGAATAAAGACAAATACCCAATTTTAAATGATTAATAAATCATATTAAAAATATTCCAAATAATTCAAGGGGAATTATTTGACACCCAAATAAACAAATAGAACCTACTGAAAAGATTTGGAAAGATTTAGAATTCAAATGAAGTTTGAAAACATTGTTAAATCTTATTTGATTAAGTGCAAGGGCCTAATTAAATAATTAAAAGACCCTAAAAAGAATAAAAGATTTATTCTAAATTTGACTTAAGAATGTGTTATTAAACAGTATTTGAATATACTCAAAGTTTGGTTGAAATTTGATATTCAAAAGTTGTTTGAATTGATTAATCAAATCAAAACAGAATAAAAGAAATGGAAAAAGAAAAAGAATCAGATCAAAAAAAGGGAATAGAAAGCAGCCCAGCCAGCAAAGCCATCTGGCCCAACAAGAGCCCACCCCGGCAACCCTCTCACCGAAACGTTTTCTCACCGCGGACCTGACCCACCCAGTCGCCGACAAGCAGGCCCCACCTCACCCCTCTCTATCTCACTGTCAACCCGACCCCACCGCCCAGCTTTCTTCCTCACCCGCGACGACCACGCCTCTGGCCGTTTCTGCCACCGATTACTCGCGATCAATCCTCCTTAATGCCGCGTTTATTCCTCGCCGTGACCATGCCTTCTTAACAGCCTCCTCCTCCTCTTCCTTTCCCCCCCCCCAAACACACCCCATCGGAGCCCCCAGGCTGTCCTAATTCACCCGCACACCACCACTGCCTCCGACGAGCTTTGCGAGGAATTCCGGCCAGTCTCCGTCGCCCCTCGCCTCCTCGACCACACGAGCGTGTTCCCCAGACCACTGCGCATCTTCCAGTGGCCTCGACTTCCCGCGCTTGACCATAGCGTCGGCAACGACGACAACCAGCAGCGCCGCCGTCTGTCTTCTCACCGACGAGCTCCCCCAGGTAGTGTCTGACCGCCCCTCTTACCCTCTTTCGCATACGAGCACTCACCACAACCTTGCGCGTCTAACCACACCTTCCTTTCTCTCTGGCGTGACCGTGGCGCCGCACAAGATCCGAGAGCAACCGTTGCCAGAAGCTCCTCTGGCGAGCAATCACCGTCGCCCCCGTGCACCCCCTGCTCTCCTACGACCACGTTGAGCACCAATACGTCGTGGAGATTCTGGTGAGCTACTCCTCTACCCCCCTTGCTTCCTATTTCGCCAGCTTTCGCCGTCGCCAGCTGGCCGCCGTCATGGGTTCTTGACCAAATTTCTTTGTGCATCGTTGGATCTTGATCATGTGCCGTAGATAGAGTCACTTAACGAAAGGGTACGAGCTCATCTGCATCGTGCATCCTCACTTACATCCAACGCCTCGCATCTGTTGATCCACGCGAAATGGTATGGGCGAATAGAAATCAGCCACGTGGCTCAGACTTCGTTTTAAAAACAGAAACATTTCTATTAGATGTTCAATTTTGTAAAATTCGTCACTTTTGATCCACATGTCCAAATTTTGCAAATTTTATATCAATGGAATCATCAAGACAAATCCTACCCAACCATGTACTTTGTTTAGTAAATTGCTTCTGGTAAAATGATTGTTTTTGCAGAAACTTGTGTAGGCATATTTTGAGTATAAAATTCTTTCTAAAATTATTTTGGGGATAAAATCTTTGGCAAATGGTTTGTTTTGAACCTACTGACCATAGAAATCAATTTTTGGTTTCAAAAACATATTTGGTGAAGCAAAATAATAAATATTTGATTTGAAACATTTCTAGTCAAATAAAATATTGTTTATTTGTTAAAAACACTTTTTGGAGGAAAACCTTTAGGAAATGTTTTGATTTAAACTCTCTGACCCCAAGCACCAAGTTTTATGATTTAAAAATGTATTTTGATGGACCCTAAAGATTATTGCTTTGCTAAAGGCATTTTCAACCACATAAAATATTGATTGGGTTTAAAAATGGTTTATGGGTAAAATCCTTTGCAAATGGTTTTGCCACCTTTATAAAATGACCAATAGGTGTTTTAGAATGTTTATAACCCATTAGAAACCACTTTTCCAAATAAAACAATCTTTGGCATGCTTGCATGCATTGTTTTGTTTCTATTATTTTATGTGATGTTTGCTTGAATGGTAGATTGAAATTGTACCTTGCTTGATTGAGTTGTAGTGATTTGAAGAGTGTGAATATTGCAAGGACAAGGAGTGAACTTATATTCTCTACCAAAAAGGCAAGTGATGCTTCATACTTTTGTCCCATTATTTTTCACTATGCATTAGTGATATTCCCAAGTAGGACTTGCATGGAATTTTGCTAAGTATAAACTATGCCATGGGAAATCCTAGTAGATGAAACCTTAGTAGAAATTTCCTAAGTTAATATTCCTACTACTATCATGCTTAGCTTAGCTAGTAGAAAACAAGGGTGGATTATATTCATGCTATGGAATATTTCTAAGTCAAGGACTTGTGTTTTGTTTAATAAAACAACTAAGTGAATGAATCACCTGGGTGGAATGGAAGGAATGGTTTGTGTTGAGTGGTTCACAAGGCCCATTTCTATGGTTTACCTTGTGTATCTCACTTGTGGATGGCCACCCAGGAACAAAGAGATTTGAGATGTCAAATGTTGAGAAGCTTCAAGTGCAGCCACTTGGCATTATGGGCTCTGCCTGGATCATATAGGTTGCAATAACTTAGCCAAATGGATAGTTGGTGGTAGGGGATGATAGGTTGGAACGTCCCATTCTGGTCTAAGGGAAGGCTTCTGAAAGATCTTGTCTTGGTGAAACCAAGTCTTGTGGGGAAAGTGCACCACCTCTGCAGAGTGTAAAATCTAAGTACTTAGCCATGTCCCTAGTAAAGGACAATTGAGCATCAAGACATGGAAGCTATAAACAATCTCCTCATCCCAATTTCTAAGTAAAATCTTATGGTTGAACAAGGGTGAAGGTTCCCCAATTTCTATTGGAGGATCCTTGGGAAAGTTTTTGTCAAAGAAAGACTTAGTGTTTTCAACTAATAGGAAAAAACCTATTTTGAGCAAAGCAAGCCTAAGCTACACTTAGCAAAATGCATATAGTATCTAGTTGCCAATATTACTCTAAGGTATCACTTGCCAATACAATTCAAATGTATTAACCCTTGTGGCTGTAACTTGTTATGTTGCAGGTTTGTTTGATATTAGTAAAGTGTGTTGAAATAGGATTACAAGTCTACAACCAACATGTTTGCCTGTGGCACTTTGAAGATGAAGGACTCCATGCTATAGTATTTCTGCTGCATTGTAATAAGATATCCAAATGAGCTATGTAAGATGTAATAAATTATTTTATTCCTGGTTATAAAGTTGTATTATGACCTTTGTTTCTTGATATTACATCTTAACTATGGATGCTAGATATTGATCCAGGGACTAGCATTGCAATCACAGGGATCTCTACCTTATTAAAGGTTCGGAACCTTACAGATGGTATCAGAGCATTATGTTGCTTGTAGGATTGTAACCCTAGGATTGGACAAAACCCCCTAGAAAAATAGGAGTTGTATTTGTTCCAAAACTTATTTACAAACAATCTTGTAAACTATTTCCTCAACCATTTTTGGTGTTGATTCTACATCTCTTCTATTTCAACTTGTTGGGTAAAGCCTCCCCCATGAGCAAAGACTTCAACATGAGCAAAGGACTTCACCAACTCAAGTGATTTCAACCTTATTCTCAACATGGACTTCAACTTTGGATATCACTAAAGACTACAAGTGAGACAAAGAAATGTTACTCAAGAATTGAAGACTAAGGAACCACAACTTAGAAGGAACCATCATCACCTTTAAAGTTTTGTGACCAAGATGCAAGAATTTCTCCAAGGATACAAAGATCTTGTTCAAGAAGAATCAACCAAGAAGGATGGAAAGATCTCAAGTGAACCATATAGATGGACCACCATATTAAGTTTAGATAAAACCCACCAACTTATGTGGTGTAACAAAAATATTTTGTTGCCTATAAATGTGCTTAAAACTTGTTGTTTGAGTGGAATGATTGTTTGTGATTGCTTGCACATTGCTTGTGTGAATTGTGTTGTGTGTGATTAGAACTATTTCCTTAGAAATCTTTTGCCCATTCTAATCCCAATCCAACCCAAACAGATGACTACTCCAAGAGACTCCAACATCAAGGATGCTGACAACAACAACAACAACCAAGAGGCCAACATGAGAGAACTCATAGTAACCCAAACCCAATTGAACCAAGTGACAACTCAGTTTTTAGCCAACACCAGTGAGTTAGACCCAACCATGCAAAGGTTTTTGGAAACCCAAACCCAATTGTTGCATAAGGTGACAAGTCAAATAATCAACATGGGACACAACTCTTCCCAAGGAGTTTATGACAACAAGGATGTCAAGGATGATATTTTAGAAGGAACCCAAGCTTGTAATATTTGTGGAGACAAGGATCACACTTCCAAGGAGCATGAAGATCAATGCCCCAATTGTGAAGAGTAACATCCAACTGACCAATGCCCCACATCTCCAGCTACTTGTTTCCTATGTGAAGGAAATAATCATGTCCCTATCCAATGCCCCATCTATTCTATAGTTCAACAAAGGAAACAAGATAGAGTGCATCAACAGTTTGTAAACCCTCATGAAGGAACAACTTCTACCAATAAGGATGAAGGCAAAGTCAAAACTATGCATCATAAGGCCAAATCTAAAGCGACCACAAAGTGTTGCTACTCTTGTGGAGAAGAAGGTCATATCTCTAGTAACTACCCCAAGAAGAGAGAAATATTTCCCACCTTTGTGGTGAAATATGAAGATCATGAACTAGAAGAAATCCTAGCTTTGGAGAGGCCCAAAAATAAGAAGAAGGACTTAAGCCAATTGCAATGTTACAATTGCAAAGTGATGGGACACTATGCTAGTGATTGCCCAGAAGAGAAGAAGAACCAAGGAAACAAACAAGAGGCAATGATACCAAAGGAAAAGAAAGATATCAGCCAAGTGATGTGCTTCAAATGCAAAGAACTAGGCCATTATGCAGACAAGTGCCCAGAGAAGATACATCAAGATCCCAAGCAAGCCAAGAAGTAATCTAGTGGAAATTTATTTTAAGGGTGGTAGTACCCTAGTTGTTTTGAAGCCAACTTGTAACCCTAGCCTTCCCAAATCTCGGGGCGAGATTTATTTTAAGGGCGGTAGCCTGTCACATCCCAAGATTTTCCAAATCTTGTAATGTGAAAAATAAATAAACAAAATAAATAATTGTTGAAAATTAGGGTGAAAAGAAACTTTTGTCTCTAAATGGAAACTTAAAATCCCATCTTGAACAAACTTTGGTTAATATTTGAATCCAACTAAATTCAAATCAAGTAGAATGCATTTCTCATAAATGCATCTGGAAATTTAAACACTTGGAAATAAACCAAAACCCTAAAACCCTAATGGAAGAAAAACATTTCCAAGTTATCTCTAAGCCTATGGATTTTATCCAAATAAAAATTTGTGAAAAAACATTTATAAATGATCAAGAATGACAAATAGAAATGTTATTAAAACCATAGAAATTGGTTTCACTTAATTTGGAGCCATGGATAAAATCTTATGAATTAATAAGATAAGGAAAAGTAATTCCCAAAGCTAATAAAGCACTTATCTAAAATCCATACCAAATGGTGAACAAATAATCCTAAAGAAATTTAAAAGGATAAAAAAATATTAAATAAGATTTTACAAATTGGAATCACCAACTTTGGATCTATAAATAAAAATATATGGATTTTATAAGATAAAGATAGAAATATTAAATGAGGAATATTTAAAAGCCAAATTAACACTTGACCTAATCCATAAGAAAATGGAATAAATATAATCCAAATCCAAATAAAATAATGGGTAAGGAATTTTCAAATTAATTAAAATGGCATTAACCAAATTCTATTTCTATTTGAATAAAGACAAATACCCAATTTTAAATGATTAATAAATCATATTAAAAATATTCCAAATAATTCAAGGGGAATTATTTGACACCCAAATAAACAAAAAGAACCTACTGAAAAGATTTGGAAAGATTTAGAATTCAAATGAAGTTTGAAAACATTGTTAAATCTTATTTGATTAAGTGCAAGGGCCTAATTAAATAATTAAAAGACCCTAAAAAGAATAAAAGATTTATTCTAAATTTGACTTAAGAATGTGTTATTAAACAGTATTTGAATATACTCAAAGTTTGGTTGAAATTTGAAATTCAAAAGTTGTTTGAATTGATTAATCAAATCAAAACAGAATAAAAGAAATGGAAAAAGAAAAAGAATCAGATCAAAAAAAAGGGAATAGAAAGCAGCCCAGCCAGCAAAGCCATCTGGCCCAACAAGATCCCACCCCGGTAACCCTCTCACCGAAACGTTTTCTCACCGCGGACCTGACCCACCCAGTCGCCGACAAGTAGGCCCCACCTCACCCCTCTCTATCTCACTGTCAACCCGACCCCACCGCCCAGCTTTCTTCCTCACCCGCGACGACCACGCCTCTGGCCTTTTATGCCGCCGATTACTCGCGATCAATCCTCCTTAATGCCGCGTTTATTCCTTGCCATGACCATGCCTTCTTAACCGCCTGCTCCTCCTCTTCCTTTCCCCCAAACATCACCCCATCGGAGCCCCCAGGCTGTCCTAATTCACCAGCACACCACCACTGCCTCCGACGAGCTTTGCGAGGAATTCCGGCCAGTCTCCGTCGCCCCTCGCCTCCTCGACCACACGAGCGTGTTCCCCAGACCACTGCGCATCTTCCAGTGGCCTCGACTTCCCGCGCTTGACCATAGCGTCGGCAACGACGACAACCAGCAGCGCCGCCGTCTGTCTTCTCACCGACGAGCTCCCCCAGGTAGTGTCTGACCGCCCCTATTCCCCTCTTTCGCATACGAGCACTCACCACAACCTTGCGTGTCTAACCACAACTTCCTTTCTCTCTGGCGTGACCCGTAGCATCGCCTTCGTCAGCATCCGAGAGCAACCGTCGCCAGAAGCTCCTCCGGCGAGCAATCACCGTCGCCCCCGTGCACCCCCTGCTCTCCTACGACCACGTTGATCACCAGTACGTCGTGGAGATTCTGGTGAGCTACTCCTCTACCCCCCTTGCTTCCTATTTCGCCAGCTCATTGCCGCCTTGACCGTCGCCGCCATGCGGGTTCTTGACCAGCTGTTGTGCATCGTTGGATCTTGATCCTGTGGCGTAGATAGAGTCACTTAACGAAAGGGTACAAGCTCATCTGCATCGTCCATCCTCACTTAGATCCAATGCCTCGCATCTGTTGATCCACGGGAAACGGTATGGGCGAATAGAAATCAGCGTGGCTCAGACTTCGTTTTAAAAACAGAAACATTTCTATTAGATGTTCAATTTTGTAAAATTCATAACTTTTGATCCACACGTCCAAATTTTGCAAATTTCATATAAATGGAATCAGCAAGACAAATCCTACCCAACCATGTACTTTGTTTAGTAAATTGCTTCTGTTAAAATGATTGTTTTTGCAGAAACTTGTGTAGGCATATTTTGAGTATAAAATTCTTTCTAAAATTATTTGGGGATAAAATCTTTGGCAAATGGTTTGTTTTGAACCTAATGACCATAGAAATCAATTTTTTGTTTCAAAAACATATTTGGTGAAGCAAAAGAATAAATCTTTGATTTAAAACATTTCTAGTCAAATAAAATATTGTTTATTTGTTGGTAACACTTTTTGGAGGAAAACCTTTGGGAAATGTTTTGATTTAAACTCTCCGACCCCAAGGACCAAGTTTTATGATTTAAAAATGTATTTTTATGAACCCTAAATATTATTGCTTTGCTAAAGGCATTTTCAACCACATAAAATATTGATTTGGTTTAAAAATGGTTTATGGGTAAAATCCTTTGAAAATGGTTTCGCCACCTTTATAAAATGACCAATAGGTGTTTTAGAATGTTTATAACCCATTAGAAACCACTTCTCCAAATAAAACAATCTTTGGCATGCTTGCATGCATTGTTTTGTTTCTATTATTTTATGTGATGTTTGCTTGAATGGTAGATTGAAATTGTACCTTGCTTGATTGAGTTGTAGTGATTTGAAGAGTGTGAATATTGCAAGGACAAGGAGTGAACTTATATTCTCTACCAAAAAGGCAAGTGATGCTTCATACTTTTGTCCCATTATTTTTCACTATGCATTAGTGATATTCCCAAGTAGGACTTGCATGGAATTTTGCTAAGTATAAACTATGCCATGGGAAATCCTAGTAGATGAAACCTTAGTAGAAATTTCCTAAGTTAATATTCCTACTACTATCATGCTTAGCTTAGCTAGTAGAAAACAAGGGTGGATTATATTCATGCTATGGAATATTTCTAAGTCAAGGACTTGTGTTTTGTTTAATAAAACAACTAAGTGAATGAATCACCTGGGTGGAATGGAAGGAATGGTTTGTGTTGAGTGGTTCACAAGGCCCATTTCTATGGTTTACCTTGTGTATCTCACTTGTGGATGGCTACCCAGGAACAAAGAGATTTGAGATGTCAAATGTTGAGAAGCTTCAAGTGCAGCCACTTGGCATTATGGGCTCTACCTGGATCATATAGGTTGCAATAACTTAGCCAAATGGACAGTTGGTGGTAGGGGATGATAGGTTGGAACGCGTCCATTCTGGTCTAAGGGAAGGCTTCTGAAAGATCTTGTCTTGGTGAAACCAAGTCTTGTGGGGAAAGTGCACCACCTCTGCAGAGTGTAAAATCTAAGTACTTAGCCATGTCCCTGGTAAAGGACAATTTGAGCATCAAGACATGGAAGCTATCAAGAATCTCCTCATCCCAATTTCTAAGTCAAATCTAGTGGTTGAACAAGGGTGAAGGTTCCCCAATTTCTATTGGAGGATCCTTGGGAAAGTTTTTGTCAAAGAAAGACTTAGTGTTTTCAACTAATAGGAAAAACCTATTTTGAGCAAAGCAAGCCTAAGCTACACTTAGCCAAATGCATATAGTATCTAGTTGCTAATATTACTCTAAGGTATCACTTGCCAATACAATTCAAATGTATTGACCCTTGTGGCTATAACTTGTTATGTTGCAGGTTTGTTTGATATTAGTGAAGTGTGTTGAAATAGGATTACAAGTCTACAACCAACATGTTTGCCTGTGGCACTTTGAAGATGAAGGACTCCATGCTATAGTATTTCTGCTGCATTGTAATAAGATAGCCAAATGAGCTATGTAAGATGTAATAAATTATTTTATTCCTGGTTATAAATTTGTATTATGACCTTTGTTTCTTGATATTACATCTTAACTGTGGATGCTAGCTATTGATCCAGGGACTAGCATTGCAATCACAGGGATCTCTACCTTATTAAAGGTTGGGAACCTTACACCCCGCTGCCACGGTCTGGCTGGACAGAAGATGTTGTGCAAGTTCTCATTGCTAGCACACACATGACTATATATGGAGCACATGCCTATGATTATTTAGTACTTGTATGCTTATTATTATTTATATGCAATGCCCTAGATCTTGAAGTTACATATTTAGACTCGTCCATGCAACGCATGTCCATCCATCCCTATGCCTACCGCACTCGAATCCCACTATTTACGGTTACTGTTACTATTGCTCCTGTTTTGCTGTTGCTGTTGCTTTGATGTTGCTACTATCAAACTGTTGATACTGATAAACTTCTGTGAGCAAGAACTATTTCCAGGTGCAGCTGAATTGAGAACTCAATTGTTAAGGCTTGCAAGTATTCTTTGGCCCCCCTAGTGTCGAATCAATAAATTGGGTAATACTACCAGCGAAGACTGTTGTGATCCCCTATACTTGTGGGGTCATCAAGACTATTTTTTGGCGCCGTTGCCGGGGAGCATAGCTTTATTTGTAAGTTCACTTGGATCTACTATTGTTCACTGCTACTCCGTTCATCATGGGTAAGTCTTGTGATGGAAAGTTCCCTATTTTACCATCCACTACAAGCAGAGGTACAGTCCTAAACACCTCTGCTGCTCTTGATTCACCGCCTGTTATAAGTACGCTTGTCACACCACCACCACATACTCATGCTAAACACACTGCTACTACTGCAAAATCTGAAACTGCTTTTGATGCTCATGATGTTACTTCTACTGTGCTTGATGCGAGTGGTTCATTAGGTCCTTTCGTAGATGCTACTATGGCTAGTCTAGGAAATACTGAAACTCCTAGTGAAGACACTGTTACACCTGTTAGCTCACCTGAGTCTAGAGAGAGTTATGATATTAATGATGGTTACATTAAGCTTACTGATGAATTTGTTGAAGAGTGCCGAAACACACATGGTGCTAGTGGTATTAATAGTCTCCTTGCTAGACATACCATTATTCCTAAACTATCCTCTGATCTTAAGTTTGCCACCTCTCCCATAGATATCAAAGATAAAGATTATGATTTCTCTCTTGATTTATCCTATTTAGACATTGTTGAGAAAGAACCTTTCTGTGGGACTGAAAATGAGAGTGTCGTGGCTCATATGAATGAGCTTTCTACTATGAGTGCTTTGTTCTCTGATGATTTTAAGATGCGTGAGTACTTTGTTACTAAGATCTTCCCCTTTTCACTAAAAGGAGAAGCTAGGGATTGGTTTAATAGATTACCTTCTGGTTTCATTGATAGCCCTGATTGCTTGATTGCTTCTTTCTTCCAGAAATATTTTCCTCCCAGTGCTAGACATGCTTCTTTGCAGAGACTTTTTAATTTTAAACAGGGAGAAGAAGAGAAATTGCCTGAGTCATGGACAGAGTTCTGTGCCTTGATTCATGCACATCCTGGATGTCCATTACCTAAAAATGAGCTTCTTGATATTTATTATAATGGACTAACTGATGATTCTAGGACATACCTAGATATGTTTGCTGATTGTGTTTTCAGGAAAAGGACTCCTACAAATGCTGAAGAATTAATGACTAAGATAAGCAAGAATTATGATGATTGGACTTCAACTGAGCTAAATACACCTGAGCCTATTACTCCTAAACCAGTTGTGCCTGAACCAGATCCAATACCCACACCAAAGAAGAGGGGAGTTATTGCATTAAATGATGAAGTAATGAAGGAAGCTAAGAAGTGTCTAAAGGAGAAAGGTATTAGAGGTGAAGATGTGAAGAATCTACCTCCTATAGAAGAATGATGTAAGCCAATTCCCCACTCATCTACTATTGAGGTACACTCTCTCCAACACTTTGATGAAGGTGATATTCCTTATGGTAAGCCTCCTGATCAATGTCTAGAGGAACTTGACATTTTTATTGTTAAACAAGGTAATTTTAATAAACAAGTTTAGAATAATTTATTAGAAAATTCGAGAGCTATCAATGAGTTGAAAGATATTGTGGAAAGAACTTCTAATGATATTAAAATGCTTTGTAAACACTTTCAAATGGTTCAAACCCAACTTGATCAACTTGCTAAGGTACAAAAAGATATGTGATACGTCGGAAACGTATCTATAATTTTTTATGTTCCATGCTTGTTTAGTATCTACTTTGCTTTGCTTTGTCTACACTTTGAAGTGTTTTTATATCTTTTCTGCAACTAACCTATTAACAGGTTGCCACAGTGCCAGTCGCATGTTTTCTTATGTTTTTGGTTCCAGAAAGGCAGAAAATCAATATTCTCGGAATTGGACGGGACAAAAGCATAAGTCATTATTTCTCCCGGAGCAACACGGAACCACGAAGCAGAGCCGGACAGCGGCCACAGGGTGGCCACACCCTAGGTGGGCGCAGGACGACCCTAGGCCGCGCCCACAGGGGGTGTGGGCCCCCTGGACCTCCACCGACCTTTCCTCCCGCGCCTATAATAAGCCTCTGACCCAAAAACCCTAAAACATCCAGAAGAAATCCACGAAAACCTCCGCTGTGCCACCGCCATCAAAGGGGAGATTCGGGGGATGGAAAATATCTATTTCGGCACCCTGCCGGGACGGGGAAGTGCCCCCGGTATCTCCACCACCATCTCCATCACCGTTGCTGATTCCCATGATGAGGAGGGAGTAGTTCTTCCTTGAGGCTAAGGGCTCTACCGGTAGCTATGTGTTCATCTCTCTCTCTCTATGCATGATATTTCATGAGCTTTGTAATCTAGTAGATCTACCTTGCTACTCAAGTGCTTCAATAGATCTCTGCTCTCCCCATGTGTGTGAAAGTGACAGCATGCACGCCATTGTGGCACATAGGCTTGTGTCTACATAAATACTCTTTGTGCTTTAATAGATCTATGCTTTTCCCCACGTGTGTGAAAGTGACAGCGTGCATAACATGTGTGGCACTTTGGATAGATTGAATATTTGTTATGAGTTATATTTGGAGTTGGATGTATCTATGAAATTGTGTTGTTTGTTTGAACCATCTAGCGCTCAAGGTGACAGTGTGGGGTTATCTAGATTGGGGAAGGCGGACTTTGAGGTGTGCTGTTATAGCCCTACCATGGATTAGAGTGTCCAACCGGAGAGTAGTTAAGAGTAGTATCATGAAGAGAGGATATTTACATGAGAGAGTGTTCACTAGTGAAAGTATGATCCCTAGGCCTTTTTTCTAAGCTTTGAAACACCGTTTGCTTCTAGATCTGTTGCATGTTTGCTTGCTTTAGTCTTCCTCCACGCCATAAGCTCTTTTCTGGCATAGTTACCACTAGTATTTCACTATCTCTTCACCGAACTAGTGCACCTATACACCTGACAAGTGTAATGGGTGTGTTGGGGACACAAGAGACTTCTTGTATCTTGATTGCACGGATGCTTGAGAGGGATACCTTTGACCACTTCCTCCCTGAGTTCGATAAACCTTGGGTAATCCACTTAAGGGAAACTTGTTGCTGTTCTACAAACCTCTGCACTTGGAGGTCCAACAACTGTCTACTAGAATAGAAGTGCATAGACCTCAATATGCTAGTTAATGCCTCAGGAAATAAACATGCTTATGGAATTAGAACTAGGAGTGGTATAGCTACTCAAGATCCTTTATATCCTGAAGGACACCCTAAAAGAATTGAGAAGGATTCTCAACAAGGTGAAAGTAATGGTAGTCCTCGTAAGATAAAGAAAAAGAAACATAAGGTAGTTGAGGAACCACTTGAACCTGCTGTAGATCCTAATAGTATATCTTTCTCTGATGCTGAAACTAAGAGTGGTAATGATAAAAATGATGCTCCTGATAAGGAGGAAGTTGAGGAAGAACCTGAGAAGAACACTAGGTACACTAAGGAAGATTTTATTTCTAAGAAACATGGTAGTGAGAGAAAACCTTGGGTGCAGAAACCTATGCCTTTTCCAGGTAAGAAACACAAGTCAAAGGAGGAAGAATACTACAACAAGTTTTGTGAGTGGATGATACCTTTATTTTTGCAAATTCCTTTGACTGAAGCTATTAAATTGCCTCCTTATTCAAAGTATATGAAGGATATTGTCTCTCATAAAAGGAAGATTCCTAATGAGGAGATCTCTACTTTGCTTGCTAATTATTCCTTCAATGGTAAGGTTCCAAAGAAACTTAGTGATCCAGGTATACCAACTATTCCTTGCTCTATTAAGAATAATTATGTTAGAACTGCTTTATGTGATTTGGGAGCTGGAGTTAGTGTTATGCCTTTTTCTCTCTACAAGAGACTCTAGCTGGAAAAGTTGATACCAACTGATATATCTTTGCAAATGGCTGACAAGTCAACCACTATTCTTGTTGGTATATGTGAGGATGTTCCTGTTCAAGTGGCTCATAATTGCTTGGTTTTAACTGATTTTGTTGTGCTTGAGATGCCTGAAGATGATAATATATCTATTATTCTTGGGAGACCTTTTCTTAATACTGCAGGTGCTGTTATTAATTGCAATCAAAGGAATGTAACATTCAATATTAATGACAAAGAGCATATTGTCTATTTCCCCAAGAAGGTTGCTAAGAGCTTGATACGTCGGAAACATATCTATAATTGTTGATGCTCCATGCTTGTTTAGTATCTACTTTGCTTTACTTGTCTACACTTTGAGGTGCTTTTTACATGTTTTCTGGTACTAACCTATTAAAAAGTTGCAAAAGTGCCAGATGCTTGTTTTCTGCTGTTTTTGGTTTCAGAAAAGTTAGTAAAGAAATATTCTCGGAATTGGATGGGACAAATGTCAAAGTCAATTACTTCCCGTGGGGAACAAGAAGTCCAGAGGGGAGCCGGGGAGGTGAGCTAGAGGGGCCACACCCCCCCTCCCAGGCGCGGCCTGATGACCCACAAGTGTAGGGGATCACAACAGTCTCCGCGGGTAGTATTACCCAATTTATTGATTCGACACAAGGGGAGCCAAAGAATACTTGCAAGCCTTAACAACTGAGTTGTCAGTTCAGTTGCACCTGGAAATACTTATTGCTCACAGAAGTTTATTAGTAGCAATAGTTTATAGTAGCAACAGCAAAGCAACAACAATAGTGGAACAAGAGCAATAGTAACAGTAACAGTAAACAGTGGGATTCGAGTGTGGTAGGCATATGGATGGATGGACGGGTGTTGCATGGACGAGTCTAAACATGTAACTTCAAGATCTAGGGCATTGCAGATAAATAATAACAAGCATCCAAGTACTAAACAATCCTAGGCATGTGCTCCATATATAGTCATACGTGCTCGCAATGAGAACTTGCACAACATCTTCTGGCCAGCCAGCCCGTGGCAGCGGGGCCCCTAGGAAACTACTGGCAATTAAGGTGCTCCTTTTAATAGAGCACCGGAGCAAAGAATTAACACTCCGTGAACACATGTGATCCTCACACCACAGCCATCCCCTCCAGTTGTCCCAATTATTGTCACTTTGGGGCCTTTGGATCCGGACAATGATATGTGTACACAACTTGCAGATAAGATCACAGACAATACTATCATAATGATTCAATAATAAGTTCAAATCTGAGATCATGGCACTCAGGCCCTAGTGACAAGCATTAAGCACAACAAGTTGCAACAAAGTCAAATAACACAAGAGATACTAGGCACTATGCCCTAACAATCTTATTCGATTACATGATAGAACTCATCCAAACCCTACCATCCCCAAGCCTAATGCGGGGGATTACTCACTCATGTATGAGGGAAACATCGGTGGTTGATGGAGATGCGTTGGTGATGACGATGGCGATGATCCTCTCCAAATCCCCCGTCCCGGGCAGGGTGCCAGAACGGAGTTTCTGGATCTGAATCTTGGTTTCTGGTGGCGGCGGAAGAGCGGAACTCTTTCTGGAAAACTATCACCCCCCCGGTTTTTAGGTCAAAAGGCAACTTATAGCCACAGAGGGAGGCCGAGGGGGTGACTGGGGTGGCTGCAAACCCTCCAGGCACGGCTAGTGGTGGGCCTGCGCCTGGGGTGGGTGTGGGCCCCCTAGGCCTCTTCTCCGTCTCTCCTTCTGGCTCCGTGGATCTTCTGGTGAAATATAATTTTTGGCATATTTTCCGGTATTTTTCCTGATAGTTCATTTTCTGCACATAAACAAGACACCAACGTAATTCTGCTGAAAACAGCGTCAGTCTGTGTTAGTTGCATCCAAATCACACAAGTTTAGAGGAGAAACAATAGCAAAGTGTTCGAGAAAGTAGATATGTTTTGGACGTATCAACCCCCCCAAGCTTAGCTTATTGCTTGTCCTCAAGCAATTTAGTTGAAAACTGAGTGCAATAAAAGAACTTTCACGAACACATTGCTTCATATGATGTAAATATTCTCAGCACATGAGTAGATGTTTAGACAATTCATAATAAGAAGTATGCAACTAAGTCTACTCAATAGTAAATGTAATCTATGAAGACAAACCAACTCAAGAATAATAAGTAGCATGGAACATAAACGTAAGCAACATTGCAATGCTCATAATAAGGTATGATAGAGTGGTATCTCGCTTGCCTTTGTTTGGAGAGCACAATATAAATGCCAAGGCACCTCTGAAGTTCACATGAAGACTAGAGATAAAGATATCAGAGATACAAGCATCAAAGTCATGACATAATTAACCAAGTTTTGGAACAAACACAAGAATGACAACTATGCTCTCAAGAAGGTGCTCATAGAATAAGTGGTGACTCAACAAGGTTGTGAAAACGGTTTTTAAAGGTTTGAAAGGCTTCCAAATGATGAAAGGAAGGTACTCATTAGCTTTGAGCTCTCATTGCCCCTACCATAGGCATCTTCATGTGGTTTAAGGTGAAAGTGAGGTCCACTCTGAATCATATGCTTGACATTCTATAAACTGGAAATCCCGAGTCCCTTGAGTACGAGGGCCACTCCGCATGCTACTCAACTTTGGGTCCAGGAAAGTTCTTGTCATTGTAAGTATTTGCATATCATTGAGAACCGCCAACGGGGTACCCCTTGCACATGGTACAGGAGCTTTCCCATAACCAAAATGACAAGGCAAGCAGACAATGAGCATCTCAGCAATCTTTTTATTTACTATATGCATAGTTTTTTTATTGAGGAGTCTTCATAGATATAGCTCACTATGGTCATGCTGCAAGTTTCCACCATGATTAGGCATGGCTTAGGCCCAAGCATTTCTCTAACACAGAATACAAACTCCATGGACTCACAAGTCCCCCTTTCATTTCACATCGTCGACATCCGCAAACAAAAGAGCAAGGTATCAACTAGATATAAATATATCTAAAAGGTGTTGAAAGCGTTCCCCGTGACAGCACGGTTCTGCTGACTCCCAACATATAATTTGCAAGCATATAGCTTTCATGGACTAGTCACAATGGTTCAGAATTATTAAGCGCAAGGAATAAAGTGTGCCATCAAGTTTGTGAGAGCTTTACTAACTAACTTTCTCAAAATAGACAAACATTTTATTTTGGAAGAAAACACGGCATATAGAATATGCACTAAAATAGCAAATGATGCTAATAGGTAGGTATGGTGGACACTGTTGGAAATATTGGTTTTGGGGAGTTGGAAGCACAGGTAGAACCCATACTCAGTGCAAGTGAAGGCCAGCAATAGAGAGGGAGTGACAAACGAGAGAGCAATAGCTGTCATAATCATGCTTGCAACAAAACAAGACTAATTATGGCATGAAAATGATACAAGAACTCTGAGGCAAAATAAATCATCGAGGCTTACTGACTATTGATTAGTCATATGCATGCATGAGCATGTGCCAAGTCGATTCACATGAATAGAAAGAGGGGATACCACAATATCATACCAAAGTATGAATAAAACAATGCAAGCAAACATTCATATGACATGCTACAAACTATTAGCAAGATGGAGCTAATCATAGACAAGCAAGAACTACTAAGCATCCATAATGACATACGCCTTACACAAACAAGCTAAGCATGCTCACAATGATGACTATATGTACAAAAATGAAACAAATAGAGTTCGTTACCAGCCTCTTACCACTCCTCGAGTTGTCTTAATCTTCATTATTGCTCTTCACTTGTGTGACTTGAATGATAACATGAAACCAAAATCCACTAAGGACGGCTAAACCCTGCAAAGAACTCACAAAACCAAAGAAGAACAACACATATTTTTGGTGTTTTCGATTTTTTAGAAACAAGCAAACAAAGAAAAACAAACCAAACAAGAAGAAAAAAAGCAAAGCAAACAAAGCAAAATCTTTTTGGATTTTTTTCTTTTAAGGCAAACCAAAGCAAATAAGCAAAGAAGCAAACCAAGAGAAACAACGAAAATATTTTTGGTATTTTTGTGTTTTTGAGAAAGAAACAACAAGAACCAAAAAGAAAGCAAAATAATGGATATACAAAGAACCGACCGAACATAATATATAGATGAGTGTGATGTCGGTATACCTCTCCCCCAAGCTTAGGATTTTGGCCTAAGTGGGGCTCAATCCCATGGTGCCCAAGAGGATGAACCTCCGTAGTATGTCGAGGAAGCTCCCTCATCCTGGTATGAGCTCGAGGCCTCTTCCGTGTAATACACAGAGGGGTCGTATGATGGTGCTTCTTCCTGATAGTGCCCATGGAAGTTAAGAGAGCGCAGCTTCTCATACATCTCCACCTTCGAGCGTGACAAAGGTCCCTGATAAATACTGAGCAAAGTAGTTTCGGGTAGAGGGGGATCTCTCTCTCTTCCTCGTTAGTAAACAACATTCTATAAACCAAGTTCTCAAGGGTAGAGCCAGTGGTGACAAAGTGGTGCGCCTTCATGGCAGCAAGATCAAGCCTCCGAGGAGCCAAAACTGTATCATGTGGATCAACAACAATGTTCAAGGCAGCAGCAATACGAGTAGCAATAATTCCCCCATAAATGTGTCCCTTAGAAGCTAAACAATGAGCAATGAGAGAACCAAGATCATACTTGTCTTCAATGTTGAGCGCGGCAGCTAAGAAGGCCAATTGATAGTTGGAAATATTACTAGTGTTCTCCCTACCAAGGACACTGGTGGCAAGATAGTAGGCGAAGTACCTGATAGCTGGAAGTTGAATGTTCTTTATCTTCCCTCGCTGAGCTCTACGGTCATCATCATTGGTTATTCCTCGGTAAAGCTCTAACAAATCATTGGGTAGAGCTGTAATCTTCTTCGATGACCTAGTTGTACCAAGTCCCAGGGCCTTGCAAAATTTCTTCAAAGTCATAGAATGAGCCCTGTCATAAATTTTGAAAGACACAGAAGGCTTGAACAAACTATTAGTAAAAGAGAAACTCTCCACAAATGTTTTAGTAAGCAAAGCATATTGTGTGCTCTCATCCTGCATGTAATTTGTTAGTCCAGCCCTCTGAACCAAAGTCATAAAATTATTAAGAATCCCAGCAGCTCGCAAGAAAGTTTGGCAAGGAAAGGTGGAGGGGTGCGCATCTGTCACATCCCAAAATTCTCCTAATTTTGGAATGTGAAATAAATAAATAAGATTGATTGATTGTTTGACTTTGTTGAAAATTCTCAAAGAGAAGAAACTTTTTGAATAGAAAATCCTCTCAACCTTGAATTCAAAATTTTATATTCTTTTGTTATGACCTAAGTAGCCATATAGGCAAAAGGTCATGGATTGATTATGGATCGTAGAATTGGTGTGCAAGATTTCAAAATGAAAATCATGAAGCATTCATAAGCATTTCATTACATCCATGCAAAGTTCTCACAAACTAAATCCAAATCCTGGTATCTAAATCCTATAGTTGATTCGCCCAAATGTTCCTAAAGGTAATTAAATTGACTTTATAAAATCCACTATTGCTAAGGCAGAGATTATTGCTAAATTATAGCCTAAAGAGATACAATTAATATTACAAAATTTTAGAAACAAAATTAAGCTCATTTGGAGCTATTATGAAAAAGTTATGGAATAAATACAAACAAATAAAGATATAAATAAAATGGAATATACAAGGATTTATAAACCCACTACTTACAAACTAGTAAAAAGATTGTAAATATGATCCTACAATGATCTATTCGATTTTAGAAAAAATTAGAAACAAGAATCATATCATTTGGAGTTCATATGCAAAAGATATGAGGGAAACAAGTAAATAGAAAAAAAGAAAAAAAACCTAAGCGGGCCGGCGACCCAGCTATCAGACAACCAGCACGCACGTACACAGAACCGATCGATCGATGGGATCGCTTTAAAAAGCGTGCAATCAGTTTTTATCTGACCTATCTCTACTCAAACTCTCATAACTTTTTATCTACAACTCCGAATCGACTTCTGTTTCTTTCTACTTGTTCCCTACTCCAATACCTATCTCTACACCATCCTAAATCTCCATATAAACTCGTGGAGCCATAGCTGTACGAGTTTCTCTTCTCGAAATCCCGAATCTACACATGCCCGAAACTTATTTCGCTTTTTAACCCATCTAGACTTTGTTGTTTGCCTTTGGTCAAAAAATGAAAGTTTTAGAACTCGTCGAAATCGTTCAATCCCGACAAACCTCAGCTCTTTTCATCCACCACAGCCGGAGAATTTCGCATCGCAATATTTCAGATCTGACGGTGTAAATCCAAGATGTACTCGCACTCGTTTCTTCAAATCCAAATTCCTTTGGTGAGAAGGTAGGAATGATGATTCCCCGCAACTTTCATGTTCCAAGTTTTTCAATTTGACTTACGGATTTGTCTCTCTAACATAGATCTGTTTCTTGTCTATTCTGAGCCAAAATCGGGTCAATCTCTTCTTCTAGCCACCGGATCCTATCCAGACGGTCAAGATCCAATCAAACCGGTGCGTGCCATGTCGTCATCCCGGTCAGCTTCCTCATCAATGCCACATCAACGTCAGGTCAACATCTAGTCCTAGTCAGCGTGCAAAGTCAACCTGTCCAGTCTGCGGAATATTCTCTGGAATATTCCGTTCGAATTTAAAATTGCATATTATAGATCTAACTTGTAAAATTCATTAGAAATTCATACCATGTCCAAAAATTGCGTATAATATATCAAATTGAAGATAATTTTACGTAGAATCATCTTATCAGAATAGATCCAACTTTTACTGTACGTGGTTACTGCAGTAATTTAATTGGTTTTAATGGTCTTTTAGGTTAATAAATTCATAAGAAATTATCTGTAACTCCGAAAAATATGAACAATATATCAAATTAAAGCTACTGTAATGTACATTAATAATATCTGGTTGGATCTAGCCTTTGACGACTATTTAACCCGTAGCAATTTAATTAGTTTTAATGGCTTTGTAAATCATTAAACTCATAGTAAATTCATTGCTTGTCACAAAAATATAAATGATATACCGATGGAAAGCTGGTTCCATGTAGATCATGAATATGCAATTAGTTCAGCCTTTGACTATAAGGTTTTGCCGTGAAGATTTAAATGGTTTAATGGCTTATTTAGAGTAATAAATTCATAAGAAAATAAATACTATTCAGAAAATTACAAATAATATGTCCCTGAAATCACAATTCCGTGGAGATTACAGATATAATTTTAGTTTGATTTTTAGACAAAAGAAACTATATGAGTCATTTAAAACCCATTAAACACTATTTAAATCATACAAAAAGATCTATAACTCCGATTAGGGTGAATCCAAGTGCTAAGGTTTTGTATTGACAATATATATACAGAGAAATTGCATGACAAATTATTTGGTACTGTCAAAATAGAAATTCATACAGAAATATTTAAACCCATTGAAATAGTGTTTTAATCATAGGAAAATATCTATAACTCCTTTTTAGGTGATTAAAATTGCCACTGTCTCTAAATTGCATTACCTCTATTCAGTAGCATCTAGTTCACAATTTAATATGACATAAACATATTTAGTTCAATTAAAGTGGTATATACCATATTAAATCGATACAACTTTAGTAATAAAAGCTTTAGTGCATTAAATGACTTTCCACGTGCATCATGTAATCTAATTATGTTCAGAACACTAAATGCAACCATTGTGACTCATTAAATTATCATGCATGCATCCGTTCATCATTGTTTTCTTGTAATGTTGCACTGTTGTATGTTTACAATGTTTTGAATGGTGTTTGTTGTGTTTGCTTCAAACGTTAGATTGCGAGGAGTGTAACTACTGTGATTGCAACTACTATGATTGCAAGTATTGTGGTTATGATGAGTGCAACCATTATATCTATGAGGATTGTGAGGATTATCTAATCGAATACATCTACAACAAAGGCAAGTGGTGCTATCTTGGTCATAAATATCCTACCGTTTTCCTATGCATCGTAGATGTTTTTGTAGAATTGCATATGTAGGAATTGATGTGTATATGCTATGCTATGTCCCATATTATTCCCTAGTATTCCTTGTTTATGAGCCATCGTATTGGTAGATTGCTTAGCCATGCTATTTAGACGAGGAAGGGAATCACATCAAGGAAAGTTATATGTTTTGAAAGGCTTATGTTTTGCTAAATGACAAACCAACATGTTTTAATGAACCACCTGGGCGGAATGGCATTAATTGGGTCATCGAGTGTGGATTATGGTGGGGAATGCCGCCCAGGACACTGAGAAAGGATTGGTTTCTTTGTTTGGAAGCTTTCGTGTGCAACCATGTGCCAATAATGAAATGGGCGGTTGGTTGGACTCAGTAGGTTGTGATAACTCGAACCCACGTATCCAGAGATGTAGATAGTGTAGGTTGGACCGGTGCGTGTCGGGTTTGGGGAGCTACTTCCCGAACGGTTACTTCTTGGACTTCTCCCTATCATCACCCAATATGAGAGTGGTGGTACGAGCTGGACTAGCCAAGTCACATGGGTAAAGTGTACTAATCCCTGCAGGGTGTATAAACTAAGTGCTTAGCCGTGTCCCCGGTTATGGATAATTTGAGCGACCTGATACTGATGCTATGATATTTCTCACTCATCCTTATTTCTTAATTACTTAAAACTTGTTGGGTGAACATAATTCGGTAGGAGCACCTGGGAGTGAACCAGAGTGTCCTATTTATCGTATTGGAAAACTACTTTGTTACAAATGTTAGGATAAAACTGTTGCTTTATGCAAATGAGCCTGAACTCCACTTGGCCAAATAAGCATGTAGTTGATAGATATGTTGTTAACCACTTTAGCCTACTTGCCATACATTCAATGTATTGACCATTCGTGGCTGCAACATTTCATGTTGCAGGTTATATCGTATCTGAGTGATCGTTCATAGGTCGCGAGACTCCACTCAACAAATGTTCGCCTGTGGCACATTTGAAGGATGTAGATCTACCTTGTATTCGTTTTCCGCTGTGTACTTGAATAAATAATGTAAATTCTGGATCATATTCGTTGTATTTATGATGCACAGTTATATTTGGTATCATTTTATACTGTGTGTGCCAGTGAACCGATCCAGGGATTGGCACTATACACATGAACTCAGCCTTATCAGGAGAGGGTGTTACAAGATGGTATCAGAGCTGTGTGTTGACTGTAGGATCGTGACCTTAGAAATGGATTAGTAATAGAAGACCTCTATTAGGAGAACAATCATATTCTCTATTTATTAGAGTTCTTATATTCCTTGTCTATCTTTTCTATAACCTCTTCTTGTTCAAAATTTATAGTTGTCCATTTCTATGATACCTATATGAGAGGTAGCTAAGTAAAAGAACAAATAGTATGACATAAATAAACATCTCATCAAGTTTGTTTTGGTCTAGACCACCATGTTCTATCTCTTTAGGAGATCATCACTATCGTGTTAGCATATTGTTCTTACCAACTTATGTGGTATGACAATATAGGTTGCTTGCTTGTTTGTACTGAACCATATCGTGTGATGCCTTGTTTAGGATCTGTTGTTTTGAAACTCTAAAGTTGCTGAAGTTTTCGTGTAGTTTTAAAATTATTTTAATGGTGTGAATTGATTGAAATTCGTGGGATTACTGCTGCAGTTTTCTGTCTGACCTGCTGTACCGCGCGATTTTTCATATTTTATTGGTAACTCAGAAAAATCTAAAAAAATAGGATCTGGAGCGTAATTACCTGTAGTACATGCAAAAAAATTGGCTAAAATTTCTGAAGAGCTTAAGTCGGTCAGAAAAATTCGTGAAACCTGTTGTACCGCTTTGATAGATTTTGTTTATTGCTTATATGTTGCTCTATTTTACTCTAGTATTGTTCCCAATGCTTTCAAACTATTTTGTGGTTATATACTACTAAATTTAGACCTCTGTATTATTGTTATGCAAGTGCTTGCTTGTGTGTTGATTTCTTATGATTGTTTTCTTGTTTGTGACATTGATTGCTTCATATAGTTATGAGTAGGATTACTTCCTTAGTAGCTTCTTCTCCTTACAATCAATTCTTCTCTATCTCAAACCCATGGAACTATAATGATGTGTTGAATACATGGAGAAGTATTAAGTGGAAAGTTTTACAACATAATGCATCGACAAAGGAGAATAATGCATCTAATGCAACAGAAGGATGTGGAAGTACGAAGTGTTGAAATGATGTTATGTTGTAGATTACGCAACCCGAAAGTTGAAGTATCGATAGTTTAGTTTTAATAGTAGCTTTGTTGATTGAATACATGGGAGTATACATAGAGAATTAGTTCGTGCCCATGGAAACATTCTTCAAGGCAAGTGAGAATGCCCGAGTGATAGAAAACGTGATTCACCTATCCTCATACAGGGTAATGATTTGGGTGCAGGATGAATTGATCACCATTCCTACTACTCTTATTATTCACTCTTGTACTGTTGGCTTTGCAAATCTTGAGTGCCCTTTTCATCCTTAGCAGAGAGTCGACGTTGAGCCTAAACCCTATAATGGTATATTGTTACACCCTTCTAAAAGCATCCATTGCTAAGCATAGGAATGTACGGTAAGAATGAATCTCAACCATGGTTAATGCGCACCGTGAAGTAAACATCCCCTAATTGACCACCATGAGAGTTCTGCTAGTTCAAGTAGTGTTTTTTTTTGGAATCTGTCAATCATGAAGATTAGAATGTGCAAGAGACATTGTGCCAATAAAAGTCTAAAGGAGAACCAATCTGAGCTAAGTGAATCCTCGAGAAATGACCTAGTCAATTTTATTTTAAGGGCAGTAGCATCCTAATGGATCTCGAACCTTTCTTTCTTTCTAGCCTTCCCAAATCTCGGGATGAGATTTCTTTTAAGGGTGGTAGTCTGTCACATCCCAAAATTCTCCTAATTTTGGAATGTGAAATAAATAAATAAGATTGATTGATTGTTTGACTTTGTTGAAAATTCTCAAAGAGAAGAAACTTTTTGAATAGAAAATCCTCTCAACCTTGAATTCAAAATTTTATATTCTTTTGTTATGACCTAAGTAGCCATATAGGCAAAATGGCATGGATTGATTATGGATCGTAGAATTGGTGTGCAAGATTTCAAAATGAAAATCATGAAGCATTCATAAGAATTTCATTACATCCATGCAAAGTTCTCACAAACTAAATCCAAATCCTGGTATCTAAATCCTATAGTTGATTCGTCCAAATGTTCCTAAATGTAATTAAATTGACTTTATAAAACCCACTATTGCTAAGGCAGAGATTATTGCTAAATTATAGCCTAAAGAGATACAATTAATATTACAAAATTTTAGAAACAAAATTGAGCTCATTTGGAGCTATTATGAAAAAGTTATGGAATAAATACAAACAAATAAAGATATAAATAAAATGGAATATACAAGGATCTATAAACCCACTACTTACAAACTAGTAAAAAGATTGTAAATATGATCCTACAATAATTTATTTGATTTTAGAAAAATTTAGAAACAAGAATCGTATCATTTGGAGTTCGTATGCAAAAGATATGAGGGAAACAAGTAAATAGAAAAAAGAAAAAGAAAAAAAAAACTAAGCGGGCCGGCGGCCCAGCTAGCAGACAACCAGCACGCACATACACAGAACCGATCGATCGATGGGATCGCTTTAAAAGGCGTGCAATCAGTTTTTCTGTGACCTATCTCTACTCAAACTCTCATAACTTTTTATCTACAACTCCGAATCAACTTCCGTTTGTTTGTACTTGTTCCCTACTCCAATACCTATCTCTACACCATCCTAAATCTCCATATAAACTCGTGGAGCCACAGCTGTACGAGTTTCTCTTCTCGAAATCCCGAATCTACACATGCCCGAATCTTATTTCGCTTTTTAACCCATCTAGACTTCGTTGTTTGCCTTCGGTCAAAAAACGAAAGTTTAGAACTCATCGAAATCGTTCAATCCCGACAAACCTCACCTCTTTTCATCCACCACAGCGAGAGAATTTCGCATCGCAATATTTCAAATCTGACGGTGTAAATCCAAGATGTACTCGCGCTCGTTTCTTCAAATCCAAATTCCTTTGGTGAGAAGGTAGGAATAATGATTCCCCACAACTTTCATGTTCCAAGTTTTTCAATTTGACCTACGGATTTGTCTCTCTAACACAGATTTGTTTCTTATCTATTCTGAGCCAAAATCGGGTCAATCTCTTCTTCTAGCCACCGGATCCTATCCAAACGGTCGAGATCCAATCAAACCGGTGCGTGCCATGTCGTCATCCCGGTCAGCTTCCTCATCAACGCCACGTCAACGTTAGGTCAACATCTAGTCCCAGTCAGCATGCAAAGTCAACCTGTCCAGTCAGCGGAATATTCTCTGGAATATTCCGTTCGAATTTAAAATTGGATATTATAGGTCTAACTTGTAAAATTCATTAGAAATTTATACCACGTCCAAAAATTGCGTATAATATATCAAATTGAAGATAATTGTACGTAGAATCATCATATGAGAATAGATCCAACTTTTACTGTACGTGGTTACTGCAGTAATTTAATTGGTTTTAATGGTATTTTAGGTTAATAAATTCATAAGAAATTATCTCTAACTCCGAAAAATATGAACAATATATCAAATTGAATCTACTGTACTGTACATTAATAATATCTGGTTGGATCTAGCCTTTGCCCACTATTTAACACATAGCAATTTAATTATTTTTAATGGCTTTATAAATCATTAAATTCATTGTAAATTAATTGCTTGTCACAAAAATATAAATGATATACCGATGGAAAGCTGGTTCCATGTAGATCATCAATATGTAATTAGTTCAGCCTTTGACTGTAAGGTTTTGCCGTGAAGATTTAAATGGTTTAATGGCTTATTTAGAGTAATAAATTCATAAGAAAATAAATACTATTCAGAAAATTACAAATAATATGTCCCTGAAATCACAATTCCATGGAGATTACAGATATAATTTTAGTTTGATTTTTAGACAAAGGAAACTATATGAGTCATTTAAAACCCATTAAACACTATTTAAATCATACAAAAAGATCTATAACTCCGGTTAGGGTGAATCCGAGTGCTAAGGTTTTGTATTGACAATATATATACAGAGAAATTGCATGACAAATTATTTGGTACTGTTAAAACAGAAATTCATACAGAAATATTTAAACCCACTGAAATAGTGTTTTAATCATAGGAAAATATCTATAACTCCTTTTTAGGTGATTCAAATTGCCACTGTCTCTAAATTGCATTAACCCTATTCAGTAGCATCTAGTTCACAATTTAATACGACATAAACATATTTAGTTCAATTAAAGTGGTATATACCATATTAAATCGATACAACTTTAGTAATAAAAGATTTAGTGCATTAAATGACTTTCCACGTGCATCATGTAATCTAATTATGTTCAGAACACTAAATGCAACCATTGTGACTCATTAAATCATCATGCATGCATCCGTTCATCATTGTTTTCTTGTAATGTTGCACTGTTGTATGTTTGCAATGTTTTGAATGGTGTTTGTTGTGTTTGCTTCAAACGTTAGATTGCGAGGAGTGTAACTATTGTGATTGCAACTACTATGATTGCAAGTATTGTGGTTATGACGAGTGCAACCATTATATCTATGAGGATTGTGAGGATTATCTAATCGAATACATCTACAACAAAGGCAAGTGGTGCTATCTTGGTCATAAATATCCTACCGTTTTCCTATGCATCGTAGATGTTTTTGTAGAATTGCATATGTAGGAATTGATGTGTATATGCTATGCTATGTCCCTTATTATCCTTAGTATTCCTTGTTTATGAGCCATCGTATTGGTAGATTGCTTAGCCATGCTATTTAGACGAGGAAGGGAATCACATCAAGAAAAGTTATATGTTTTGAAAGGCTTATGTTTTGCTAAATGACAAACCAACATGTTTTAATGAACCACCTGGGCGGAATGGCATTGATTGGGTCATCGAGTGTGGATTATGGTGGGGAATACCGCCCAGGACACTGAGAAAGGATTAGTTTCTTTCTTTGGAAGCTTTTGTGTGCAACCATGTGCCAATAATGAAATGGGCGGTTGGTTGGACTCAGTAGGTTGTGGTAACTCGAACCCACGTATCCAGATATGTAGATAGTGTAGGTTGGACCGGTGCGTGTCGGGTTTGGGGAGCTACTTCCCGAACGGTTCCTTCTTGGACTTCTCCCTATCATCACCCAATATGAGAGTGGTGGTACGAGCTGGGCTGGCCAAGTCACATGGGTAAAGTAAACTAACCCCTGTAGGGTGTATAAACTAAGTGCTTAGCCGTGTCCCCGGTTATGGACAATTTGAGCGACCTGATACTGATGCTATGATATTTCTCACTCATCCTTATTTCTTAATTACTTAAAACTTGTTGGGTGAACATAATTGGGTAGGAGCACCTGGGAGTGAACCAGAGTGTCCTATTTATCGTATTGGAAAACTACTTTGTTACAAATGTTAGGATAAAACTGTTGCTTTATGCAAATGAGCCTGAACTCCACTTGGCCAAATAAGCATGTAGTTGATAGATATGTTGTTAACCACTTTAGCCTACTTGCCATACATTCAATGTATTGACCATTCGTGGCTGCAACATTTCATGTTGCAGGTTATATCGTATCTGAGTGATCGTTCATAGGTCGCGAGACTCCACTCAACAATTGTTCGCCTGTGGCACATTTGAAGGATGTAGATCTACCTTGTATTCATTTTCCGCTGTGTACTTGAATAAATAATGTAAATTCTGGATCATATTCGTTGTATTTATGATGCACAGTTATATTTGGTATCATTTTGTACTGTTTGTGCCAGTGAACCGATCCAGGGATTGGCACTATACACATGAACTCAGCCTTATCAGGCGAGGGTGTTACAACATCCCCTTCATCTCCCTCGTCACCAAATCGTGGAGTGATGAGGTCCTCATTGTATGAGGGTCTAGTACTAGTAGAAGACCTTGGAAGCCTTGCCCTTCTAGGTGCATCACTCTCATATATATCACCAAAAGTGTGGTGGTCCATGACTTCCCTTTTCTGAAATTTTAAACAACCATCAAACCAAGTGATTTCTAAGTTGATAAATGATGAGGAACTGCTATAGGACTACACATGCATCAAAATGAAATTTATAAGCATAGAACAAGCATGCAAGCTCAAACAACCTGACACCTATAGCAGAAAAATACTCAAGATACAATCTACCAATCACAAATCTAATTGGACAAGTGGAGGAGGCACATACCAAGGAGCAATCCCTCCAAAAATCAGCACTTGAGATGGGCTGAACAAGGAGATCGAAAATTGCGAGCAAGAACATCAAGAACTCGAGCTTGAGCAAGTTTTTTGGTGTTTTTCGGGAGAGAGAAAGAAGGTGGCTTTGAGGAGGCAACCTGGAGGGGCCCAGGTGGGCCAGACCCCCCCTAGGCGCCACCCCCTGGTTGGACGCACCTACCATGGGTGTGGGGCCTTGGGGTGCCCCCCTGGGTCACTTCAGGTACCTCTCTTCCCCTTTTTTCGAGGCAAAAAATATTTTGAAATTTCTGGGATTTTTCGGGAAACTTTATTTTTGGCCAATTTTCAGGGTATGAAAATTGATTTTCTCGCAGAAACAGTTTTTTTAGAAGAAGCAAAAGCAAACCAAAACCAAACTACAGGAGGTCTAAGAAACTCTAACAAGCAAATAACTAACAAAACTAAAGCTAAAGCAAAGACTAGGAAGGAGAAAAGTAAAAGAAAGCAAGAATAACCATAGTGAAAACATTATTTTGTTCATTAAAATTATTTTGTTAACAAGGTTGATAAAGTCTTGTTACCAAAACAATCTTAAATGAGACAAAACTTTGTATTCTACCAAGTGATTATGTTACCTCAAGATTGATAGCAATGGTCCCAATCATAATAGTTTCAAAATTTTCTTGTGGAATGGGACAATATATTTCTCCAACCTTGATGCCTTCAATATTTTCAATGGAATTCAGGCAATAGCTTTTAGCAACCTTCTTGGGGAAATAGACAGTGTGCTCTTTGTTATTAATATTGAATGTTATTTTTCCTTGATTACAATTGATGACAACACCTGCAGTGTTAAAAAAGGTCTCCCAAGAATAATAGACATATTATCATCTTTCGGCATTTCAAGCACAACAAAATCAGTTAAAACCATGCAATTCTGAGCTACTTGAACAGGAACATCCTCACATATACCAACAAGAATAGTAGTTGACTTATCAGCCATTTGCATAGATATATCAGTTGGTATCAACATTTCTAGCTGGAGTCTCTTGTAGAGAGAAAAAGGCATAACACTAACTCCAGCTCAAAAGTCACATAAGGCAGTTCTAACATAATTATTCTTAATAGAGAAAGGAATAGTTGGTATACCTGGATCACCAAGTTTCTTTGGAACCTTACCATTGAAGGAATAATTAGCAAGCAAAGTAGAAATCTCCTCATTAGGAATCTTCCTTTTATTAGAGACAATATCCTTCATATACTTTGAATAAGGAGGCAACTTAATAGCATCAGTCAAAGGAATTTGCAAAAAAAAGGTTTCATCCACTCACAAAACTTGTTGTAGTGTTCTTCCTCCTTTGACTTGTGTTTCTTACCTGGAAAGGGCATAGGTTTCTGCACCCAAGGTTCTCTCTCTTTACCATGTTTATTAGAAATAAAATCTTCCTTAGTGTACCTAGTGTTCCTAGTGTGTTTCTCAGGTTCTTCCTCAACTTATCCCTCAGGAGCATCATTTTTATCATTACCACTATCAGTTTCAGCATTAGAGACAAATATACTATTAGGATCTACAGCAGGTTCAAGTGGTTCCTCAACTACTTTATGTTTCTTTTTATTTCTCTTACAAGGACTACCATTGCTTTCACCTTGTTGAGAATCCTGCTCAATTCTTTTAGGGTGTCCTACAGGATATAAAGGATCTTGAGTAGCCATACCACTCCTAGTTCTAATTCCATAAGCATGTTTATCTCCTGAAGCATTAACTAGCATATCATTTTGTACCTGAGCAAGTTGATCAAGTTGGGTTTGAACCATTTGAAAGTGTTTAGAAAGCATTTTAATATCATTAGAAGTTATTTCCACAATATATTTCAACTCATTGATAGCTCTAGAGTTTTCCAATAAATGATTTTGAACTTGATTATTAAAATTACCTTGCTTAACAATAAAAGTGTCAAGTTCCTCTAAGCATTGATCAGGAGGCTTACTATAGGGAATATCACCTTCATCAAAGTGGAGAGCGTGTACCTCAATAGTAGATTAGTGGGGAATTGGCTTGCATAATTCTTCTATAGGAGGTAGATTCTTCACATCTTCAGCTCTAATACCTTTCTCCTTTAGACACTTCTTAGCTTCCTTCATCACTTCATCCTTTAATGCAATTACTCCCCTCTTCTTTGTTGTTGGTGTTGGAACTGGTTCAAGCATAACTAGTTCAGGAGTAATAGGCTCAGGTGTATTCAGCTCAGTTGAAGTCCAATCATCATAATTCTTGCTTATTTTAGCCATTAATTCTTCAGCATCTGTAGGAGTTCTTTTCCTAAAAACGCAATTAGCAAAGCTATCTAGGTAGGTCCTAGAATCATCAGTTAGTCCATTATAATAAATATCAAGCAACTCATTCTTAGGTAATGGACATCCAGGATAAGCATGAATCAAGGAACAGAACCTTGTCCATGACTCAGGCAATTTCTCTTCTTCTCCCTGTTCAAAATCAAAAAGTCTCTACAAAGCATCATGTCTAGCACTAGGAGGAAAATATTTCTGGAAGAAAGAAGCAATCAAACAATCAGGGCTATCAATGGAACGAGGAGGTAATCTATTAAACCAAGCCCTAGCTTCTCCTTTTAGTGAAAAAGGGAAGATCTTAGTAACAAACTACTTGCGCATCTTAAAATCATTAGAGAATAAAGCACTCCTAGTAGAAAGCTCATTCATATGAGCCACAACACTTTCATTTTAAGTCCCACAAAAAGGTTCTTTCTCAACAATATCTAAATAAGATAAATCAAGAGCGAAATCATAATATTTATCTTTAATATCAATGGGTGAATGGGCAAACTTAGAATCAGAGGACAACTTAGGAATAATGGTGCGTCTAGCAAGGAGACTCTTAATAGCACTAGTACCATGTGTGTTTCGTCACTCTTCAACAAAATCATCAGTGAACTCAATGTAACCATCATTAATATCATAACTCTCACTAGAATCAGGTGAGCTAACAGGTGTAACAGTGTCTTCACTAGGATTTTCGGTATTTCCTATACTAGCCATAGTAGGATCTAGAAAAGGACCTAATGCACTCGCATGAAGCACAGTAGAAGTAACATCATGAGTATCAATGTAAGGGTCCCAACCTTTAATAAGGTAGAGATCCATGTGTTTACAATGCTAGTCCCTGGATCAATAGCTAGCATCCACAGTTAAGATGTAATATCACGAAACAAAGGTCATAATACAACTTTATAACCAGGAATAAAATAATTCATTACATCTTACATAGTTCATTTGGCTATCACATTACAATGCAGCAGAATATCTATATAGCATGGAGTCCTTCATCTTCAAAGTGCAACAGGCAATCATGTTGGTTGTAGACTTGTAATCCTAATCAACACACTTCACTAACATCAAACAAACCTGAAACATAATAAGTTGCAGCCACAAGGGTCAATACATTTGAATTGTATTGGCAAGTTTCACTAATGTGTAGAAATAAGTGGAACCTATCAATATATGCATATTTGGCTAAGTAGGGTTTAGGCTCATTTGCAGAAAGCAATATAGTTTTATCCTATCTTTTCAAAATAGTTTTGATCTTTTGACAATCTTTCTGAACTCCTTGGAAGACTCCAAGTGCTTCTAATCCCTTGTTGACACCATCAAGTTTTACTTTGAGAAATTGGAATGTCGAGATCTTCCATAGCTTCAGGCCTTAGTTACTCAGAATTGTCCATAACCGGGAACACGTCTAAGTACTTAGAATTTTGATCTTCTGCAGAAGTTGTACACTTTACCCACATGACACAATCTCGTCTTGATGCCACCAGTGGCCGCTGGATAAGTACTCACCAAAATGGAGTACTGGCAGATCGAGAATGTGACAAAGTCTTTCCATAGGAGTCCTCCCAATACACAATGCTAGCTTGTCTACCAGGCACCAATGTAGGGATATATTTCCCATACACAATTATAGTTAACCTGAAGATGCCAATGCATGGGTCTTCCACTATGTAGTTGACTAAGCCAGAGCCCATTTAGCATGTGGATGTACACGGAAGCCACTGTACGAGAAATTTGTTCAATCTCTAAGTCCCTGGGTGGTTTTCTTCTAGTGCACATACAAAAAGATAGCCATATAAACATGGTTCCCTTTGTTGCCACCTTGTCCAAAATTGAGTATCCTCTTTCCACCCAGGTGGTTCATTGAGTACTTGTTTTATTATATAAAACATATATTTTTCCAACACTTCATATAATCATATCATGTATCCCATCTCAAATATATAGCAGGGCTAAGCATACTACAACTACAATGTTTTCACTAAGGAAGATATAAAGACATCCTAATAGGATTTAGCATAGCATAAAATATAGTAGTCCTATCATACATGTTATAAAAATCGACAAAGTGTAATGAAAATAGTAGGACTTGGATGATAGTGTCACTTGCCTTTTTAGTAGAGAATATTGGTTCACTTCTTGATCTTGCAAATATCACACTCTTCAAACTTTACTACAAATCAATCAAGCAAACACATATTCAACTAGCATTCAAACAATTTATCACACATAAAATAATAGAAACAAGGCAATGCATCCAAGCATGCAAAAGATGGTTTTGTTTGGAAAAGTGGTTTCTAGTAGGCTCTAAACATTTTAAAGCTCATATTGGTCATTTACAAATGTGATAAAACCATTTGCAAAAGTTTTCACCTCATAAACCAAATATTATGCTAAGGTGATATTTTATGTTGTTGAAAATATCTTTTAGCAAAGTAATAATTTCATAGGGTTCATCAAATATATTTTTAATTCTCAAAACTTGGTGTTTAGGGTCAGAGAGTTTAACTCAAGTCATTTTCCCAAGATTTTACTCAAAAAGTATTTTTAACACTTAAACAATATTTTTATTTGGCTAGAAATGTTCTAATTCAATATTTATTCCTTAACTTCACAAAATACATTTTTAAATCCATAAGTTGGTTCCTATGGTCAGTAGGTTCAAAACAAACCATTTATCAAAGATTTCACCTTAAAAATATTTCTAGAACAATTTTTTATATTCAAAATATGCCTACACAAGTTTCTGCAATTTCAACAGATTTTCCAGAATCAAAACATTAAACAAAGTGCATGGTTGCAAAGTACTTGTCCTGCTGATTCCAGTGATATAAAATTCACAAAATTTGGACGTGTAGATTGAAAGTTATGAATTTTTCAAGTTTGCATATCTAATAGATCAAAATTTCTGTTTTAATTCAACACTGAACACGTGTCGCTATCCTATTGGATGGTACCACTTCGGCTGGATCGCGCTCTGTGGGCTTTTGGATTTAAAACACATCACACGGCTCAAACATACCCCTTCGATTTAATGAATCTATCCTAGCCAACGGATTGAGATCCAACGGATCACAACAGCCAGACCATAACTGGGCGGTGCTACCAGCGGCGGACGGTGGTGCGTGCTCGGCCAGTGAGCTTGCCGGCGAACTAGGTCGCACGGGAGAGGGAGAGGATGCTCACCGTGATTGCAGAAGTGCGACGAAGCTCAAGTTGTGGTCTGCTTGTCGAGGGGCGCTCTAGTTCCCGAGGAATTGATCACCGGAGCTAGAGGTGGCGTCGGGTTCCTCTGGTTATCGTCAGAGGCGGGATTTGAGGGCGCGCTAAAGCAAACAGAGCATGCGGTTAGATGCGTACAGTGCTGGGGATCATGGGAGCATCATTGGGAGGTGTTGGGGCAGTTTGTACTCACCGGGGGAGCTTGCCGGAGCGATGGTAGACACGGCGGTGCTCAGCTGGTGGTCCTTGCCGACGTTTTGGAGCGCGCGCTGGTGAGTGAGTGGTACAGGGAAAAGCGCCAGGAGAGGAAGAGCAGGCTCGCATGCACTGAGAGGCGAGGGGCGTTCGGACAGCGCCGGAATCGGCAGGAGAGGCTTGTCGGGACAGAGGGCTCGAGCTTGCAATTGGGGCAACCTAGAGGCGATCTGGTGCGAGCGAGGGAGGGGAAATGGAGAGGAGTGGCAGGCGATTAAGAGGACGTGGTTACTTGGAGGATTTACTCGCAGTGTTATGCCAATTCAATTGCATTCATCGCCGATAGAAATAGTAGGGGGAGTGGGTGAGGTCAGCGCGTGGGGAGGACGACGATGAGGTGGCAGTGGGTCCCGTTGATAGCGAGAGAGAGGGAGAGAGAGTGAGGTCCAAGCGTCCAGCGACTCTGTGGGTTGGTTTCTGGGTGAAAAACGATTCGCCAGAGGGGAGAAGGTGGGCTGCGAGTTGGGCTGGACTAGGCCTTGGCAGTGGGTTGGGTTTGATTCTTTTTTTATACAGAATGTTTTTCTTTTTCTGTTTTGATTTTTATTCAAACAATTCAAACTCCATTTGAATTCAAACTTCCACCAAACTTTGTGTTGATTTTAATACTTTTTAATAATACAATCTAAAGTCAAGTTTAGAACAATATTTTTATTCTTTTTAGGTACATTAATTATTTAAAGTAGGCCCTTGTTTTAAATCCAATTAAGATCAAATATATTTTCATCCCTTGTTGAAATTTCAATTTTTCACAAAACCTTTTCAGTAGGTTTTATTTATTTATCAGGGTGTCAAATAATTCACTATGAATTATTTGGAATATTTTTAATATGATTTATTAACCTTTCAAATTGGGTATTTGTCTTTATTCCAATGAAATTAAATATGGTTTTAATTCCATTAATTTTATTTGGAAGATTTCTTTGATCCCATTATTTATTTTGGATTTGCATTAAACTCATTCCATTTATGAATTTGGCTAAGATTTAATTTGGCCTTTAAATATTCCTCATTTAATATTTCTTTCTTTACCTTATAAAATCCATAACTTTTTATTTATAAATCCAAACATGGCGATTCCAATTTGTAAAAACTTATTTAATAATTGTTTATCCTTTTAAATGTATTTAGGATTATTTGCTCTCCATTTGGTATGGATTTCCAGATAGGTGCTTTATTAGTTTTGGAAATTCAATTTCCTTATCTGATTAAATTCATAAGATTTTATCTATGGCTCCAAATTAAGTGAAACCAATTCATATGGTTTTATATTATTTATATTTGTCATTCTTGATCATTTATAAATATTTGTTGACAAAAATTTATATGGATCAAATCTTTAGTCTTTGAGATAACTTGGAAATGTTTTTCTTCCAATAGAGATTTAGGGTTTTGGTTTATTTTCCAAGTGTTTAAATTTCAAGATGCATTTATGAAGAATGCATTCCACTTGATTTGAATTTAGTTGGATTCAAACATTAACCAAAGTTTGTTTAAGATGGGATTTTAAGTTTCTATTTAGAAACAAAAGTTTCTTTTCACCCTAAATTTCAACAATTATTTATTTTGTTTATTTATTTTTCACATTTCAAAATTTGGAAAATTTTGGGATGTGACAAGCTACTACCCTTAAAAGACTCGTCCCGAGATTTGGGAAGGCTAGGGTTACAAGTTGGCTTGAAGACAACTAGGGTACTACCACCCTTAAAAGAAAGTCTCATAGGGTTACATTGATGGTTCACTTGACTATGGGTTCAACACTTGATATCCAGACAAGGAATCCTTATTTGACTCAACTGAGTTAACTAATTCCTGACATCCACTTATTCTATCTCTTCAAGGTTCGCATCCATGTCAATGTGGTTCACATGTCCCTTCTGGGTCACATTGGAGTCTTTTCCATTGGAGTTTTTAGCATCCTTTTTATTTTTCTTCTTAGGACAGTCTGATGCATAGTGTCCAAGTTCCTTACAATTATAGCACTGCAACTGGCTAATATCTTTCTTCCTGAAAGTGTCATGTTGGTTCTGGCCAAGGTCATCCCCTTTGTCAGTATCATTTCCATTATTATCACTTCCATTGTTGTTGTGGTGATGCTGATGTGGTTCAGAATCCTCATTGCTCTTTTTGAATGAACGCTTCTTTTGTGATGATCCTGAATGATACTTGAGTTTATGCTTCCTCTTTCTGTTCTCAACTTGATTCATCTTGTTTTCCAAAATGGTGGCTTTGTCACAGAGTGATTGATAAGTTGGGACATAGGCAACAGATAGCTGCAGGTTCAACTCATCATTAAGTCCTTCCAGAAATTTCTCCTTTCTCTTAGCATCTGTGTCAACTTCATCCGGTGCATAGCGTGCCAGATTGTTGAATTCTTCAATATACTCAGCCACACTAAGGTGACGCTGTTTCAGATTGTGGAATTCCTTTTTCTTCAAGTTCATCACTCCAGATGAGATGTGAGCTGTACGGAAACCATCCTCAAAAATAGCCCAAGTCACATCCTCAAGGGGAGTGGTGATCTGAAAATTGTCCCATCATGTTGCTGCTGGTCCTTCAAGCAGAAATGCTACAAACCTAACTTTTCCTTCGTTGGTGCAGCCAACAGTCACTAAGTCCTTATTCACCGAACATAACCAATCATTGGCTACCATTGGGTCAGTTCTCCCAGAGAACCTTGCAGGCCTTAGTTTCAGAAACCTGGTGAGCATGTCATGTGCTGGAGGATTATTTCGATTGTTGTTATTGTTGTTGTTGTTGTTGTTGTGATTCTGATTTTGCATAAACTGGGTCATCATCTGCATCAGTTGAGCTTGAACTGTCATCAACTGCTACATCTCGGGAGTGATGTTGTTGTTGTTGTTGTTTTGGTTGGGGTTGGCATGTCGGGGAGGCATCTGTTGCTTTGATAGGGATAAGTAATGATGGATAGATCTAAAGAAGTTCTAACACACCACCCAAAACAATCAAGTTCAATCAAACAATCAAGAAATCAACAAACGACTATTCACTTAACAACTTATGAGCTCAACTCATGAGTTGAAGTAAACAACAAGTTTTCTTGAAATAATCAACTTAGTATGGTCATACCTCATAGGTCAATATAATCCATACACTAACATGATATTAATATTTTTGGTAGGCAATCTAATGTCTCTTGGTTCTCATTAGTAGTCCTTAGTGAAATCCTTGGTGAAACTAAAGTTGAAGTCATTGGTCATGGTGAAGTCTTTGCTCATGGTGGAGGCTTTGTCCATCAAGTTTGAAAAGGAAGAGATGTAGAATCAAAACCAAAAGGTTGAGGAAAGGGTTTACAAGATTGTTTGTAAATAAGTTTTTGGAACAAATACAACTCCTATTTTTCTAAGGGGTTTGGTCCAATCCTAGGGTTACAATCCTACAGGCAACACAGTGCTCTGATACCATCTGTAAGGGTACCAACCTTTAATAAGGTAGAGATCCCTGTGTTTACAATGCTAGTCCCTGGATCAAAAGCTAACATCCACAGTTAAGATGTAATATCAAGAAACAAAGGTCATAATACAACTTTATAACCAGGAATAAAATAATTCATTACATCTTACATAACTCATTTGGCTATCACATTACAATGCAGCAGAATATCTATATAGCATGGAGTCCTTCATCTTCAAAGTGCCACAGCCAATCATGTTGGTTGTAGACTTGTAATCCTAATCAACACACTTCACTAACATCAAACAAACCTGCAACATAATAAGTTGCAGCCACAAGGGTCAATACATTTGAATTGTATTGGCAAGTTTCACTACTATGTAGAAATAAGTGGAACCTATCAATATATGCATATTTGGCTAAGTAGGGTTTAGGCTCATTTGCAGAAAGCAATATAGTTTTATCCTATCTTTTCAAAATAGTTTTGATCTTTTGACAATCTTTCTGAACTCCTTGGAAGACTCCAAGTGCTTCTAATCCCTTGTTGACACCATCAAGTTTTACTTTGAGAAATTGGAATGTCGAGATCTTCCATAGCTTCAGGCCTTAGTTGCTCAGAATTTTCCATAACCGGGGACACGGCTAAGTACTTAGAATTTTGATCTTCTGCAGAAGTTGTACACTTTACCCACATGACACAATCTCGTCTTGATTCCACCAGTGGCCGCTGGATAAGTACTCACCAAAATGGAGTACTGGCAGATCGAGAATGTGACAGTCTTTCCATAGGAGTCCTCCTAATACACAATGCCAGCTTGTCTACCAGGCACAAATGTAGGGATATATTTCCCATACACAATTATAGTTAACCTGAAGATGCCAATGCATGGGTCTTCCACTATGTAGTTGACTAAGCCAGAGCCCATTTAGCATGTGGCTGTACACGGAAGCCATTGTACGAGAAACTTGTTCAATCTCTAAGTCCCTGGGTGGTTTTCTTCTAGTGCACATACAAAAAGATAGCCATATAAACATGGTTCCCTTTGTTGCCACCTTGTCCAAAATTGAGTATCCTCTTTCCACCCAGGTGGTTCATTGAGTACTTGTTTTATTATATAAAACATATATTTTTCCAACACTTCATATAATCATATCATGTATCCCATCTCAAATATATAGCAGGGCTAAGCATACTACAACTACAATGTTTTCACTAAGGAAGATATAAAGACATCCTAATAGGATTTAGCATAGCATAAAATATAGTAGTCCTATCATACATGTTATAAAAATCCACAAAGTGTAATGAAAATAGTAGGACTTGGATGATAGTGTCACCTGCCTTTTTAGTAGAGAATATTGGTTCACTTCTTGATCTTGCAAATATCACACTCTTCAAACTTTACTACAAATCAATCAAGCAAACACATATTCAACTAGCATTAAAACAATTTATCACACATAAAATAATAGAAACACGGCAATGCATGCAAGCATGCAAAAGATGGTTTTGTTTGGAAAAGTGGTTTATAGTAGGCTCTAAACATTTTAAAGCTCATATTGGTTATTTACAAAAGTGATAAAACCATTTGCAAAAGTTTTCACCTCATAAACCAAATATTATGCTAAGGTGATATTTTATGTTGTTGAAAATATCTTTTAGCAAAGTAATAATTTCATAGGGTTCATCAAATATATTTTTAATTCTCAAAACTTGGTGTTTAGGGTCAGAGAGTTTAACTCAAGTCATTTTCCCAAGATTTTACTCAAAAAGTATATTTAACACTTAAACAATATTTTTATTTGACTAGAAATGTTCTAATTCAATATTTATTCCTTAACTTCACAAAATACATTTTTAAATCCATAAGTTGGTTCCTATTGTCAGTAGGTTCAAAATAAACCATTTAGCAAAGATTTCACCATAAAAATATTTCTAGAACAATTTTTTATATTCAAAATATGCCTAAACAAGTTTCTGCAATTTCAACCAATTTTCCAGGAGCAAAACATTAAACAAAGTGCATGGTTGCAAATTACTTGTCCTGCTAATTCCATTGATATAAAATTTACAAAATTTTGACGTGTAGATTGAAAGTTATGAATTTTGCAACTTTGGATATCTAATAGATCAAAATTTCTGTTTTAATTCAACTCTGAACACGTGGCGCTATCCTATTGGACGGTACCGCTTCGGCTGGATCGCGCTCTGTGGGATGTTGGATTTAAAACACATCGCACGGCTCAGTTCAAACGTATCCCTTCGATTTAATGAATCTATCCTAGCCAACGGATTGAGATCCAATGGATCACAACAGCCTGACCATAACTGGGCGACGCTAGCGGCGGCGGACGGCAGTGCATGCTTGGCCAGTGAGCTTGCGGGCGAACTAGGTCGCGCGGGAGAGGGAGAGTATGCTCACCGTGCTCGCAGAAGTGCGACGAAGCTCAAGGTGTGGTCTGCTTGTCGAGGGGCGCTCTGGTTCCCGAGGAATTGCTCACCAGAGCTAGAGGCGGCGTCGGGTTCCTCTGGTTGTCGTCGGAGGCGGGGTTTTAGGGTGCGCCATGGCAAACAGAGCATGCGGTTAGATGCGTACAGTGCTGGGGATCATGGGAGAATCATCGGGAGGTGTTGGGGCAGTCTGTACTCACCGGGGGAGCTTGCCGGAGCGATGGCAGACACGGCGGCGCTCAGATGGTGGTCCTTGCCAATGTTTTGGAGCGCGCGCTGGCGAGTGAGTGGTACAGGGAGAAGCGCCAGGAGAGGGAGAGCAGGATCGCGTGCACTGAGAGGCGAGGGGTGGTCGAACGGCGCCGGAATCGGCCGGAGAGGCTTGTCGGGACAGAGGGCTCGAGCTTGCAATTGGGGCAGCCTGGAGGTGTCAACACCCGGATTTTTAATCCCAGATGCCTGTTATGCCATACCTCGCAATCCCAGGATTACCATTTTTGCGAAACATAACAAAATTGAATACCACAGTACATCATCCATTAAGGTCTTACACAAATAAGGATCTCATGATCCAGTTCTTAATACAACTTCAAGCAGCGGAATATGTAATAATAACGGTAGCGTAGGTGAAGCTCCATCTTCTAGGTCACAGGCAATGCTGACGATGGGAGATGATCCTAGTTGTCGTAACCTTCCTGGGGTCCATCCTCCAGGTACTCCTCTTCATAGTCTGGCCACGGGAATAGCCAGGGACAAAGCCATGAGTACTCTTTAAGTACTCGCAAACTAATACTAACAAGTGCAGGGGTTTGTTGATAATAGGACACTAGGCTCTAGGGTTGTTTTGCAAGAAGCCAGATTTATCTCTACTAAGTTCAGAAGCAAGAGAGCTAGTTGAAGTTTATAACAACTAAGTGGGAACTTGTATTTCATATCACAACCCTGTTGTGGTCAAGTCAAATTCTCAATTCATTTCACAAGTCATTTTGAAAACATCTGACGGGGGAACAGTATGGCCAGTCCAACTGTCCATAACCATGGACGCGGCTATTCGAATAGTTTGACACTCTGCAGAGATTGTACACTTTCACCACAACATTCGATACATCTGTCAGGAACAAATCCTGAATTCACCATACTCAGTATGCAGATAATTAATCCTAACCTTTCAATTACATGCCCTAGTATAAGCACCTCTCCTGTGAGTTTGGCCTCCCAACCATGACCAACTGTCATCTTGGGTACTGCATAGGTGGACAATCTTCACAAGGTAGCCTCAGCTCAGACCTTGTCCGTGAGGGAACTAATACTAAGGTATATAAGTTTCCAGTCAAGCCCTACCCAATCTTCGGGTATTGTGGTTGTACGGTAAAATTGGAATGGTATTGCATCCAGACAACCATCAGTTTTATAAAGGGCTAAGGCTCATGCCTCAACATTTTCATCACCAAAATCATCTGGTATTCAGAAACACAAGTCAAAACATCTCAGTAGAATGATCCATCATTTTAAGGTTTTCATAACCATTTTGACCAAGTATTCCCATCTAAAGTTGATCAAGCTTTATGCTTAGCACTAGCATCTACAAGTGGGGGTGAGTACTAATGAGGGGTAGTAAACAGTGGGGTTTCAACTAAGTTCAATCTCATGCCTTAGGATGACATCAAGATTTTCTAGCTTAGGCCAAATTTTATGCTCTTTATGCAACCTTCAATTATATATTTCTAGAATCTACAAGCTACTTAAGTACACTCTAAGCTAAAGCTTTGATAAAGAAACAAAGGTAGAAAGCTTGCAAGTAAAACTAGGATTGGGTATCAAGTGGGTATGATCACATATGCTTAAGGCATATAGTGGGCATGGTAACAAGTAAGGGTTTGTTTGCATCCGTAGAGTATCTTGAAAGTGTTAGCTTGCATAATTGCAAGTATAAGCTTGCATAGGTCAACTTGATTAGTAAGGCTTGCCTTGTGTAGAGCAGTGGTTGAAGTTCTCCTCGGCTTCTTCTTCGTAGTATCCTCCTTCCTCCTCGTATCCTTGGTCGGTACTAGCGTCTATAAATAAATACGACGTACACAATCACCAAACAATACTTAAATACTTTCAATCATCACACCAAGGTCCTATAGGTGATCTAGCATCATCACTAACATTACAAGATTAAAGCTTGGTTTAATTCCTTTTATTTTTAGAAAAGTAATTTCTACTCATTGAAAAACTACTTAAGATTTAATATTTTCCAAACCAAACATGGGATCATGTTGACACATGTCATCACCACATATTTTAGTCCATGGGAATGTGATTTAAAGTGGTGTCACAATTTAATAAGGTTTTACCCTTTTATTTTAATTAAATAAGTGACTAGAAATGCCTATGTGGCATTCTTTTATTACTTGGTCATTATTTCTGTAAGTAAACCTATATATTTTTATATATTCTGAAAGATATGGTTAAATGTGATTTTTGAGAGTTGGAATCAACTCAAAAGCTATTATGGTTTAAATTTGAAAAATGTTTGAATGCAGAAAAGCTTCTACCTTGTTATTTTTACCAAGGATGATCTACAGATCCAAATGACTTGAATCCAACGGGCTTGGGTTCAGCATTCCCATACCTTTCTAACAAAATTGGTTTCATCCAATTTGGTTCAATGAATCGACCTGGGTTGATTTTTGAAACTAGGTACATAAGTGTGTTTGAAATAAAATGGAAAAGGTTAAATTCAAATGACTGGGATGCGCGGGAAGCGACACTAGGCCGGCCTGCTAAGCACAGCGCTTACACGGGCTGGTTAAGTTGCTATCCCCACGCGTTAGTGAGACGAGGGGGTGCGAAGCGGTATGGGGCGATGTGAACCATGGGATCTTGTTCTAATCTAACGGCTGAGGGTCATCGTCGATGTTGGGCAACGCCGGCAAGACAGAAACCTAACGCGGCAGGTGGGGGTCGTTAGGGCTCACCGGGGCTCAGGCGAGGGTCGGCGAGGCGGGCGAACGACGAAGTCGATGACGGCGAACCTCCTGGTACCGGCAGCTTCTCCTGGGGCGGCTCCAATCGTTGGCCCCCTTCTTCTCCAAAGGCGAGGCTCGGTGAAATTCGGCCCTTAAGCCTTGCTTTTGCTTGAACTCGCCTTTGCGCTTGCCGGGGCGAGGTGGTTCTGGGTGAGATGGGAGTGAGATGGTGTGCTCAATTCGGTTAGAGGGGGTACCGACGGGCGCAAGCTGGGCTCGTCGTGGTCGACAGCACGGAAGGCTAGCGGCGTGGGCGGCGGTAGGGGCGGTGCGGTGCTCCCTGGCATTGCTCAACGACATGGTGGCAAGGCGTGGGGAGGTGCGGTTTGGTCAGAACGCGGCGATGCTCTACGCGTGCCCGACGGAGGTTTTTAATGCGCATAGCGTGCATGGTCCGCACGACGGCGAACGAGCGAGTCTGCGGGGTTGCTGGGACGGTGCGATCACGTATGCACGCGGTCGGCGTGGCGCGGCGCGCTCGTTCTTTGGCGAGCTTGGCATGGTCCGTGCTTGTGGTCCAGGGGTTGGCAAGGTTCGAGCGCTGGACAGGGAGTGGCGGTGGGGTGTTGGATTGCTCCCAGACATGTTGGTTAGGCTTGTTTCTTCTCCTAGCTCGCTATCGACATGTGGGTGACAAGGGTGCACTCGGCCTGCTCACCATTGATGGCATTGCCAAGCTTACAATGATGCTAGAGGTTTGCAATTGAGCTAGATGATCTACTAAAGCCTAGTTGTAACCAGAGAGGGAACACGTTAGGCTCCAATCACTGCTCACAATAGTGTTTGGATTTTGTTTGATTTGAATCTACAAGGTGTTTGATGAAATGACCGCAAGAATTCAAGTTTTGAATTTTGAAAAGATTTTTGGTGGGTGTGCTAGGTTGGTGCTGGTGAGTCTGCAGATGCTTGGGTTTTGAAAATTGAGCTTGTTTGATTGGTTTTTGAAAAAGTGGGATTTTCCCATAAGATAAAGATTCAATTTTGAACTGTCCTTTAAACCATGCATTTGAAAGTTTCTGGATGATCACAAAGTGGGCCTTGATACCTTGTTATGAGTATAATCAAGGGGTGCAAAGATCCAAACAATTTTCTGTTAAGTTCTAAAAGTTTGGGACAGCCAAAGTAGGCATGGGAGTTAAATTGGTCAAAATGACCATTCACTCAATTTCGTTTGTTTTGATTTATTTGTCTTTGGGAAAAGTGTGGGGATTGTTTAGATGATGCTTAATTCACCTAAGAATCCATTTACAAGCAAAGAAACACACAAGCAAGGTGATTCAAAAGAATTCAAATTGGAATGCATACACACATGCATGTTTTCATATTTTTATTTAGAAAAGTTTTTGTTAACCCTAATTTTGATGATTAGAGTTTGATGATCCAAGTTAGTATTTTTGGGATGTTACAAACCTTCCCCCTTTAAACAAAATCTCGTCCCGAGATTTGAAAAAGGACGAAAAAGATTACCTAGGATTTGAAGAGATCGGGAAACTCCGTCCTGATGTGATCTTCGTACTCCCAGGTAGCTTCCTCTTCCGTGTGGTTGCTCCACTGAATCTTGAGAAACTTGATGCTTCGGGTTCGGGTAGTTCTGAAGGCTTCTTCCAAAATACTGATGGGTTCTTCGGGATAGGTCAGGTCATCGTTGATCTCTATGGTCCGATGATCGATATTCTTGAACACTTCGGTCTTCTCTGGAACTTCGAGGCACTTGCGAAGTAATGAGATATGGAACACATTGTGCACAGCTAACATCTCTTCGGGTAGTTCCAAATTATACGACACTTCTCCTCGACGGTTCAGAATTTTGAAGGGTCCGATATATCTGGGGGCTATCTTTCCTTTGAGTTGGAAACACTGCATTCCCTTCCATGGCAACACTTTTAGATAAACAAAATCTCCTATGTTGAAGGCGAGGTCTCGACGTCTCTTGTCGGCGTAACTCTTCTGTCTGGACTGGGCGGTCTTGAGGTGCTCACGAATCTTGTGAACCTTATCTTCTGCTTCTCGTAGGATGTCGGGTCCGAAAATCTGACTCTCTCCTACTTCCGACCAGTTCAAAGGGGTACGACACTTCCTTCCGTACATGAATTCAAATGGGGCCATTTGCAAACTAGCTTGATAACTGTTGTTGTATGAAAATTCTGCAAACGACAGATAGTCTTCCCACTTAGATCCATATTCTAACACACAGGCTCTCAGCATATCTTCGAGTATTTGATTTACTCGCTCCGTTTGTCCATCGGTCTGAGGGTGATAAGCGGTGCTGAAATCTAGGAGGGTTCCTAAACCTTCTTGGACTTTCTTCCAGAATCTCGAGGTAAACTGAGTTCCTCGATCAGATATGATGTTCTTGGGGACTCCATGCAAACTAACTATCCTAGCGATGTATAACTCCGCTAGCTTCGAACTCTGATATGTGGTCTTGACGGGTAAGAAATGAGCGACTTTGGACAATCGGTCCACTATGACCCAGATAGAGTCATTTCCCCTACTAGAAGTAGGCAGTCCGGTGATAAAGTCCATTCCAACGGAATCCCATTTCCATTCCGGAATCTGCAATGGTTGCAACAATCCAGCGGGTCTTTGATGTCCTGCCTTGACTCGCTGACATATATCACACTTGGCAATATAGCTTCCGATTTCTCTCTTCATCTTATGCCACCAAAATTGCTCTTTCAAATATTGATACATCTTAGTTCCTCCGGGATGGATAGAATAAAGAGTATCATGAGCTTCCTTCAGAATAACTTCTTTCAACTCAGAATCTGTTGGTACACAAAGGCGCCCTTTGTACCACAGAACTCCTTCTTCGTCTTTGGTGAATCTGGGTACTTTGCCTATACCGATACGACACTTGATTCCGTCGATAATAGCATTTCCTTTCTGCGCCTCTTTGATCTGACTGATCAAAGTGGGCTGGAGTTCTATGCTAGCCAAAAATCCTTCGCTCACTAATTCCATTCGAAAATCTTCCATCTCTTTGTGCAAGCTTGGTTGCTCCTTCAATATCATGGAGTTCAAGCGGCACGGCAATCTGCTAAGGGCATCTGCTACCACATTGGCTTTACCAGGGTGATAGTGAATGTCCAGATCGTAATCCTTGATTAGCTCAATCCATCTTCTCTGTCTCATATTCAGCTCCTTCTTAGTGAATATATACTTCAAACTCTTGTGATCCGAATAGATCTCACAAAGATTTCCCATCAGGTAGTGTCTCCATGTCTTCAGGGCTAGAACTACGGCTGCGAGTTCGAGGTCATGGGATGGGTAATTTTGCTCATGTTTCCTTAGTTGTCGAGATAGATAAGATATAACTTTGCCTTCTTGCATTAGCACACATCCGAGACCGATCTTGGATGCATCGCAATATACGTCGAAGGGCTTCGTGATATCCGGCATGATTAAAATTGGGGCTGAAATCAGTCTCCTCTTGAGTTCTTGAAAACTCGCTTCACATTTGTCCGTCCATTCAAACTTCTTGTCCTTCTTCAGCAATTGGGTCATGGGTCTGGCGATACTCGAGAATCCTTCTACGAACTTGCGGTAATATCCCGCCAATCCGAGAAATGCACGAACTTGGGTTTGAGTGGTTGGGGCTTGCCAATCTTATACATCTTTCACTTTTGCAGGGTCAACGGCAATTCCTCCGGCTGATACAATGTGACCTAGGAATCATACCTCCTGTAACCAGAATTCACATTTGCTAAACTTGGCATACAACTGATGCTCTCTAAGGGTTCCAAGAATGGTCCTTAGGTGTAGCTCATGTTCTTCTTCTGATTTGGAATAAATCAGAATGTCATCGATGAAAACAACGACAAACTTATCCAGGAAGTCCATAAAAATCTTATTCATGATATTCATGAAATAAGCGGGGGCATTTGTTAATCCAAAAGACATGACAGTATACCCGTATAATCCATATCTGGTGGTAAAGGCAGTCTTTGGAATATCCTCTGCACGAATTTTGAGTTGATGATAACCAGTTCTAAGATCAATCTTAGAAAACACTTTGGCACTGGTCAACTGATCAAACAAATCTTCTATCTTGGGCAAAGGGTATTTGTTCTGGATGGTGACATCATTCAATTTCCGATAATCTGTACACAAACGGTTACCTCCATCCTTGTCCACAAACAAGACAGGTGACCTCCATGGTGACGCACTTGGTTGAATCAATCCAATTTCTAGCATGGCATCCAGTTGCTTATTCAGTTCTTCTAGTTTTGACGGGTTCATGCTATATGGTCTCTGGGCTATGGGTCCAGTTCCGGGTATTAGTTCGATGATAAACTCGATATCCCAATCTGGGGGCATACCGGGAAAAACATCTGGAAATACATCAGGGTATTCACAGACTATCCGGACTTGGTCAATGGTAGGTTGGGCTATACCCTTGTTGCACTTGTTGACGAGGTAAGGTTTTAGATATATGCTCAAGCGATATTAAATTTGTCTTGGTCATGGTTATGGCTTTCTTGGCACAGTCAATCAATCCTTTATGTTTGGACATCCAATCCATTCCTAGTACTACTTCCAGACCTTTAGTTCCGAGTACTATCAGATTAGCATAAAAATCTATGCCATGGATTCGGATAGGGACGGCTTTGCAAATTTGCCTAGCCTTGGTGGTTGATCTGGGAATTTGAACAATCATAACATGCTTCAGTTTGGTTGGTTAAATTTTACTAGTGCATGAAAATTCTTCGGTGACAAATGAGTGCGATGCACCAGAATCAAACAACACTCTTGCAAGTACTGAATTAACAGAAAACATACTATCACATCCCAAAATTTTCCAAATTTTGAAATGTGAAAAATAAATAAACAAATTAAACAATTGTTGAAATTTAGGGTGAGAAAAAACTTTTTGATTCCAATTTGAAACATCAAAACCTATTTTGATAAAATAGAATCCTAAAGGGATTTAAAAAGATAAATAAGTAATAAAGTTATAATAATAGTTGGAATCACTATTTTTGGATCTTTTAATAAAAAGATATGGTTTTCATAAACAAAGTAGAAATAATAAATAAGGATTATTTTATAGAGCCAAATTAAATCTTGGCAAGCAAATGAAAGAAAATATTTCTATTTGATAAAAGAGTAAAGGATTATTTATAAAATAATAAGGATTTATTATACCCAACTATATTTGAGTAAAGGCTTTTTCCATTTTAAAATAAACATTAGAAACTTATTAAAGTGTTTTAAATAAAATTTCAAAGTGTTTTATAATTTCAATTAAAACCTACTTAAAAGGTTTTGGAAAAATTTAGAAAGTCAAATAGAGTTTTAAACATATTTGAATCCTATTTTGAATTAAAGACTAAAGTCTATTTATTTATTTTAAATAAATAATAAACCCTAAAAATAATTGTTCTATTTTGGACTTTGGAATATGTTGATAAACAGAATTAAAATTCACCCAAAGTTTGGTGGTGGTTTGAATTCATTTGGAGTTTGTAATGTTTGAATTAAAATCAAAACAGAATAAAAGAAATGGAAAAAGAAATATAAACAGAAGAAAAAAAATAAAACAGAACCAGCCCAACCCAGCTAGCCCACTAAAGCCCAGAAGGCCATCTCTCCACCCCCCCGCAGTGAACCGTTTTCACCCGCGAATTGACCCACATAGTGGCTGACAACCAGACCCCACCTCCCCGTTATCTCTCTCGCAGACAGCCTGGTCCCACCTCCCCAGTCATCTTCCTCCTCGCGAAGACCACGCCCTCGTCGCCGTTTCTGCCGATTGATTGCGCCTTGATTCCTATTTAACCGCGCGTTGATTCAGCCTCGTGATCACACGTACATAACCGCCTTCCCCTCCTCTCCACTTCCCCTCTCTCGCTCGCACCAGCTCGCCACCGGGTTGTGCCAATTTTACCAGAGACCACGCTCTGCTCCGGCGAGCACTTCCACCAATTCCGGCCACACCTCTCCGCCCCTCGCCCCCTCGACCACACGAGCGTGATCCCCAGCCTCTGACGCACCTCCATGTTCTTCTCATTCATCCGCGCGAACACCAGAGCTTCTGCAATGACGACGACCTCTCGCCACCGTCCACTGCCTCTACTCTGGCGAGTACCCCAGGTAGCTTCCGTCCGCCCCTTCCCCTCTCCTTGACACACATAGGTTCTACTCTCACTCACGCGTCTAACGGATCCCTTATCTCGCTCTTCTGTGCCTTGTAGCCCCGCCCCCAACGACGAGCAGAGGCGCCCGATGCCGACGACAACCACGGCGAGAAATCACCAGCAGCTCCGTGCGCCCCTTCAGCTACGACGACCACCTCGAGCTTCAGCACGACGAGATGAACCCAGTGAGCATCATATCCCTCTTCCGCGCTTGCTAAATCACCGGCAACCTCGCCGGCAGAGCGTCGCTGCCGCCAGCCACCATTGAGCGCCGCCAGGTTTTGGTTAGCGTGATAGGAGCCGTAGGATGCGATTTGTCTGGCTAGGATTAGATCCAATCGAAAGGGTACGCGTCCACCTGTGCCACTCGATCTAACTTAAATCCAACACTTCATAGTGACCGATCCGAACGAAACGGTATGGACCAGTAAAAACAAGACACGTGGCCAGACTCTTTGAATAAAAACCAGAAATGATCTATTAGATGTTCCAATTTGAAAAATTCATAACTTTCAAACCACACGTCCACATTTTGCAAATTTTATATCAATAGAATCAGCAAGACAAATCCTACCCAACCATGCACTTTTTTAGTAAATTGCTTCTTTTAAATTGGTTGTTTTTGCAGAAACTTGTGTAGGCATGTTTTGAATATAAAATTCTTTGTAAAATTATTTTGGTGATAAAATCTTTGGCAAATGGTTTTTTTTGAACCTACTAACCATAGAAATCAATTTGTGGTTTCAAAAATATATTTGGTGAAGCAAAAGAATAAATCTTTGAATAAAAGCATTTCTAGCCAAATAAAAATGTTGATTATGGTTTAAAAATGATTTTTGGAGGAAAACCTTTGGGAAATGTTTTGATTTAAACTATCTGACCCAAACACCAAGTTCTATGATTTAAAAATGTATTTGGTGAACCTTATAAAGATTATTGCTTTGCTAAAGACATTTTCAACTACATAAAATATTGATTTGGTTTAAAAATGGTTTTTAGGGTAAAATCTTTTGCAAATGGTTTTGCCACTTTATAAAATGACCAATAAGTGTTTTAGAATGCTTATAACCTATTAGAAACCACTTTTGTAAATAAACAATGTTTGGCATGCTTGCATGCATTGCTTTGTTTCTATTATTTTATGTGATGTTTGCTTGAATGGTAGATTGAAATTGTGCCTTGCTTTATTGAATTGTAGTGATTTGAAGAGTATGATCATTGCAAATACAAGGAGTGAACTTATATTCTCTACCAAAAAGGCAAGTGATGCTCCATACTTTTGTCCCATTATTTTCACTATGCATTAGTGATATTTCTAAGAAGGACTTGCATGGAATTTTTGCTAAGTATAAACTATGCCATCGGAAATCCTAGTAGATGAAACCTTAGTAGAAATTTCCTAAGTTAAGATTCCTACTACTATCATGCCTAGCTTAGCTAGTAGAAAACAAGGGTGGATTATATTTCATGCTATAGAATATTTCTAAGTCAAGGACTTGTGTTTTATTTAATAAAACAACTAAGTGAATGAATCACCTGGGTGGAATGGAAGGAATGGTTTGTGTTGAGTGGTTCACAAGGCCCATTTCTATGGTTTACCTTGTGTATCTCACTTGTGGATGGCCACCCAGGAACAAAGAGATTTGAGATGTCAAATGTTGAGAAGCTTCAAGTGCAGCCACTTGGCATTATGGGCTCTGCCTGGATCATATAGTTTGCAATAACTTAGCCAAATGGACAGTTGGTGGTAGGGGATGATAGGTTGGAACGCGTCCATTCTGGTCTAAGGGAAGGCTTCTGAAAGATCTTGTCTTGGTGAAACCAAGTCTTGTGGGGAAAGTGCACCACCTCTGCAGAGTGTAAAATCTAAGTACTTAGCCATGTCCCTGGTAAAGGACAATTTGAGCATCAAGACATGGAAGCTATCAAGAATCTCCTCATCCCAATTTCTAAGTTAAAAACTTGGGGTTGAACAAGGGTTGAAGGATCACCAATTTCTATTGGGAGATGCCTTGGGTGATTTTGTCAAGCAAAAACTTAGTGTTCTCAAATAATAAGGAAAATATATTTTGAGCAAAGCAAGCCTAAGCTCCACTTAGACAAATGCATGTAGATGATAGACTCCACTATACTACTATAGTTTCACTTGCCAATAGAATTCAAATGTATTGACCCTTGTGGCTGTAACTTATTATGTTGCAGGTTTGTTTGATGTTAGTGAAGTTTATTGATTAGGATTACAAGTCTACAACAAACATGACTGCCTGTGGCACTTTGAAGATGAAGGACCCCATGCTATTGTTATATTCTGCTGCATTGTAATGATATAGCCAAATGAGCTATGTAAGATGTAATAAATTATTTTATTCCTGGTTATAAAATTGTATTATGACCTTTGTTTCTTGAGATTACATCTTAACTGTGGATGCTAGCTATTGATACAGGGACTAGCAGTGTAAACATCGGGATCTCTACCTTATTAAAGGTTGGGAACCTTACACATACCCAGCACGACGTCTGGCGCTTCCTGAGCTTCTTCAGCATGCATGAGAAAAAGACGGCCATTGCGGTTGAGCGAATTCCCTGGGGCAAACCTTCTTCTAGGCTGAACACGACGCTGCTGCTGAGCTGGGACATTGGTATTGGGTGCTGCGGCATTCTTCTTGTTGGGGCACTCGTTAGAGTAGTGACCCTTATTTCCACAGTCATAACAAGTCACTTGCGACTTGTCCTTTGCTACAACAGGCACAGCATTGCTGCCAGTCCTTGGGGCAGTGTTGGTGTTGGTGGCAGCATTGTTGTTGTTGAACTTGGGTGGGGCACGGTTGAAATTGCTAGAATTTCTGGGGTTGTTGTGATTTCCTCCGGGTCTAGGGTTTCCACGGTTGGGATAGGTCGGACGGTTCATCAGGGGTCTGTTTGTTCTTGGGGCAAATCCTGGAGATGGGTTCGGGCGATACTTTGGGGTCTGATGGGTTCCTGGCTAATGCATCATGCGACACTTGCGGTTCTTATTGGCTTGGTTGATCTTTCCTTCCATCTGGATAGCAGAGTCGACAAGGGCTTCAATATCAGCAAAGGGGATATTGAAACACTATATGCATCTCATCGTGCAGACCATTTAGGAATCTTTCTTTCTTCTTAGCTTCGGTGTCAATCTCATCCGGGGCATACCTAGCTAATGACAAGAATTTGTCACAGTATTCTACTACAGTCATCCTTCCTTGCTTTAGTTCTCTGAACTCATCTCTCATTCTCTTGATCAAACCCGGTGGCACATGGGTTCTGCTAAACTTGACCTTGAATTCCTCCCAGGTCATCATCTGGCCTCCGGTCATTGCGCGAACACTGTTCCACCATGCCCTGGCATCTCCGGCTAGATAGTGGGTGGCGAATAGAACTTTCTCATTCGCTTCCACTCCTGCGACTTCCAGGTTATTTTCCATGGTCTGCAACCAATCATCGGCGTCTAGGGGCTCTTCTAACTTAGTGAAAATAGGTGGGTTGGTATTCTGGAAATTCTTGACCTTAGATCCATGGTTGTCTTGATTTCCGTGGCCTTGATTGTTGTGGGAAAGCTGAGCTATTTGTTGCAGGGTGGCTAGGTTGGCTTGACGTTCCGCTCTTTCAGCTTCGCGGTCAGAAACCAACATTTGCAGGATCTGCAACATCGGGTCCGGGGATGAACCACTTCCTCCGCCTGGCATCTGAAGATTGAGATAGATCATGAGAAAAGAGGGAAATTTCTAAGGTTCTGGGACTTTGAAAAGTTTTTAAGGTTTGACTCAGATTTTCTAGCAACTTGCTTTTCATTCATTCCTTCATTCACAGCACACGATACAACACACACCACAAAGCAAGAAAAAAACAGATGGTTTTAAGAACCATTCTGGAATCTACGATACAGTGGGACCGAATACTACTCACTACGCTAGTGCTCAAGTGCTACTACTCCTCGGAATCGGTGGCTTCATCATCTTCATCATCATCGATGAAGGCAGAATCATCCTCATCAGTGAAGAAATCCATAGCCTGATCCTCCAGAAAATCATCATCATCGCTGAGATAGGAGTAGGGGTCTCCACGAAGATCCTCTCCGGCATTCTCCCTTTCTTCCAACTGCATGTCTCTCTCGTGGATGGTCTCCTCCAAAGATGAGATACAGTGGCGAAGACGGGCAATGATGCGCTCCTTCTTGTCGAGCTGACGGCGGCGAGACTTGCGATCCTTCGCTAGCATGGCGATGGTTTGGTCTTTCGTCTTGATGATGGCAGACTTGTGGTTGGAGTAGTCACGGCAGTTATCCAACTCTTGCTGACGATCGTACATCATGAAGCTAAGGTGGTCCAATTGAGTCTTCAGCTCGGGGTGGTATGAGGCTTCCAGTGGTTGTCCATTAGCATCACGCCTTGGGAAAAACTCGAAGCGGGTTCCCTTGATATGGTTGATACTCTGCCCACACAGATGGGAAAGAGCTTCCTGCATGGCCCTGGCAAGTCCATCAAGCCAGTTGTTCTCTCTTAAGGTAAACTGAATTCCCTTAGGAGTGGGAGGTTCAATATTTCCTCTGAGACTTGCAACAATTAGCCACTACATATCTTCTCCTCCTTGATCATTGAGCTGAGCTCCGAAGAACTCAAAAGTGGACGCCCAAGTTCAAAAGATGGTCTAAATCCCTCTCAAAGATAAGGTCTCCTCCATTCCCCAACTGATAAAACTTGCTGTACTTCACGTCCATCTATAATAATATAGGATGAGTAAGTTAGTAGAGTGGTCAAGTGTGTCAAGTTTTATGTATTTTGCAAGAGTATTTTTGAGGAACATGAATTTTCATGAAAGAATCAAAGTGATCAGAATGGGAATAAGTTTTTGCAAATATTTGCTTTCTTTGGTTTTGAAACTAAGTTTTTGGATTCAAACGTCCAGTCTAACTAGGGTCTCCTATGGTCAAGATGGCTCTGATACCAACTTGTCAACACCCGGATTTTTAATCTCAGATGCTTGTTATGCCATACCTCGAAATCCCAGGATTACCATTTTTGCGAGACATAACAGAATTGAATACCACAGTACATCATCCATTACAAACCATACATAAGGTCTTACACAAATAAGGATCTCATGATCTAGTTCTTAATACAACTTCAAGCAGCGGAATACGTAATAATAACAGTAGCGTAGGTGAAGCTCCATCTTCTGGGTCACAGGCAATGCTGACGATGGGAGATGATCGTAGTTGTCGTAACCTTCCTGGGGTCCATCCTCCAGGTACTCCTCTTCATAGTCTGGCCACGGGAATAGCCAGGGACAAAGCCATGAGTACTCTTTAAGTACTCGCAAACTAATACTAACAAATGCAGGGTTTTTTTGATAATAGGACACTAGGCTCTAGGGTTGTTTTGCAAGAAGCCAGATTTGTATCTACTAAGTTCAGAAGCAAGAGAGCTAGTTGAAGTTTATAACAACTAAGTGGGAACTTGTATTTCATATCACAACCCTGTTGTGGTCAAGTCAAATTCTCAATTCATTTCACAAGTCATTTTGAAAACATCTGACGGGGGAACGGTATGGCCACTGCAACTGTCCATAACCGCGGATGCGGCTATTCAAATAGTTTGACACTCTACAGAGATTGTACACTTTCACCACAACATTCGATACATCCGTCAGGAACAAATCCTGAATTCACCATACTCAGTATGCGGATAATCAATCCTAACCTTTCAATTACACGCCCTAGTATAAGCACCTCTCCTGTGAGTTTGGCCTCCCAACCATGACCAACTGTCATCTTGGGTACTGCACAGGTGGACAATCTTCACAAGGTAGCTGTCGTGGTATTGCACGGCAGATGCTACTGGGGGTAGCTTACGTAGAGGGAGCAAGGCGACGTAGGAGAATCCGGGAGCAAGGTTGGCACACGATGTACCCAGGTTCACGTACCCTCGGTGGAGGATCGCTACGTCCTGCTATCAATCCAGTATATGATCATAGATTGGTTTACAAGGGAGCCGCCGTAGGCGGAGGGAGATTGGATCTAATGAGAGATGTCCCCATGGGGGTGCCCTTGGTGGCTTTATATATGCAACCAGCTAGGGTTTACAAGTATTTTGGTGGGCTTTCTATTGGATTCGCTACATTGTGCCTCCAGTCGGTGTCAGTCGCCTGGGTCCAGTATGCACTAGTCGCCGTATCCGGCGAGTCGACCCGCTCTGTGTTTGGCGATCCAGCTGGCGATTCCTCCTCATGGGTGTACCCCGATTGGTATTCCCCCATCAGTAGTCCCCGAGCGTGTTGTTGATTCGATGCGGGCTTGAGGCAGGGCGCGGAGAGTCTTGACGATGGGTCGTGGCGAATCAGCGACGAGCTCCTGAACAGAGAAAAGAACCGTGAAGCGGGAGGCGGTCGGCGTGAGCCAGTCGGTGATGGCCAGTTGGCGAAAGACGTAGGATGTCGGTGAAGCCGCCAGTTGCGGCGAGTCCCCGAACATGGAGCGTGCCGAGTCGCCGAGCTTGGCGAGTGGCGAGTGGCGAGGTCGAGCGACCGGCGAGTGCCGAGTCCCCGAGCGTGCCGAGTGGCGAGGTCGAGCGACCGGCGAGTGGCGCTGTCTGTAGCGCGCCGAGTACCTGAGCGCGTTTAGTACGCGAGGGCGAGTCCACGGTGGTGAGTCCCCGAGCGTGTTGAGTACGCGAGGGAGAGTCCGCGAGGGCGAGTCCCCAAGCGTGTTGAGTACGCGAGGGCGAGTCATGATGGCGAAGTTCGAGCATGTTGAGTCTGTGGCGAGTCCGCGATGGCGAGTCCCGAGCGTGTTAATCTGTGACGAGTCCGCGGTGGCGAGTCCCCGAGCGTGTTGAGTACGCGAGGGCGAGTCCACGGTGGCAAGTTCCCGAGCATGTTAAGGACGCGAGGGCGAGTCCACGGTGGCGAGTCCCCGAGCGTGTTGAGTACGCGAGGGCGAGTCCGTGGTGGCGAGTACCCGAGCGCATTGAGTACGCGAGGGCGAGTCCGCGGTGGCGAGTCCCCGAGCGTGTTGAGTACGCGGTGGCGAGTCCCCGAGCGTGTTGAGTACGCGAGGGCGAGTCCACGGTGGCGAGTTCCCGAGCATGTTCAGGACGCGAGGGCGAGTCCGCGGTGCCGAGTTCCCGAGCATGTTAAGTACGCGAGGGCGAGTCCACGGTGGCGAGTTCTCGAGCATGTTGAGTACGCGAGGGCGAGTCCCCGAGCGTGTTGAGTACGCGAGGGCGAGTCCGCGGTGGCGAGTCCCCGAGCGTGTTGAGTACACGAGGGCGAGTCCACGGTGGCGAGTTCCCGAGCGTGTTAAGTACGCGAGGGCGAGTCCGCGGTGCCGAGTTCCCGAGCGTGTTAAGTACGCGAGGGCGAGTGTCCACAGCGGCGAGTCCCCGAAGTGGAGAGTACGCGAGTGGAGAGTCCACTATGGCGAGTCGACCCGCACGAGCCACGGTCGTGGAACCACGCGTACACGCAGCATGCCTAGGAGTAGTCCCCGAGGCTCGAGTTGGCTTATAGAGGCGACTTGAGGCTCTTTAGAGATGCATATTCTAAAAATATTAGTGGTTGCTGCCGAGCATGGCGAGTGGCGAGGTCGGGCGACCAGCGAGCGCCGAGTCCCCGAGCGCGGCGAGTCCGCGAGGGGAGAATCCCCAAGTGTGGCGAGTCCGCGATGATTGCGAGTCCGCGAGGGGAGAGTCCCCGAGCGTGGCGAGTTCGCGATGATTGCGAGTCCGCGAGGGGAGAGTCCCCGAGCGCGGCCAGTTTGCGATGATTGCGAGTCCGCGAGGGGAGAGTCCCCGAGCGTGGCGAGTCCGCGATGATTGCGAGTCCACGAGGGGAGAGTCCCCGAGCGTGGCGAGTCCGCGATGATTGCGAGTCCGCGAGGGGAGAGTCCCCGAGCGTGGCGAGTCCGCGATGATTGCGAGTCCGCGATGATGTTGATTGCGTTGTTTTGTTAGCGAGTCTCTCGTCTTGGCCCGGTGGGCCAGTCGCATGGCGACTCCAAAGATGGCTCTCGACTTGGCGTTCTTCCTGGACGATCCAAGGATCGGTTTGCGAGTCCTCGTCCGCAGTACTTGGCCGTGCGAGTCGCACTATCTAAGGTTGAGGAGGACATGGTGCTGTTTGTGTAGCACTGCCATTTATCTTGGCCCGGAAGGCCAGTCGAGCAAGGCGACTCCAATGATGGCTCTCGGTTAGCGTTTTTCGTGGACGAATCGAGGCTCGGTTTGCGAGTCCTCGTCCGCACTACTTGGCCATTGCGAGTTGCTCTTTCAAAGGTTGACAAAGGCGAATTGATTTTTCCCGAGGGGAAGAGACGCCCAGTGGTGAGTCCATGCAGCGTGGCAAGCGACCCTCTCTGGCGACTCGGACGATGAAGGTCTCTTAGCAGGCGTGGCGACACGGAGTCGACGCGGTGGACGGAGGTCGAGCTATGGCGAAGTTGACGCGGCGGACACGGGGTCGACGCGGCGGACGGAGGTCGCGCTATGGCGAAGTCGACGCGGCGGACACGGGGTCGACGCGGCGGACGGAGGTCGCGCTATGGCGAAGTCGACGCGGCGGACACGGGGTCGACGCGGCGGATGGAGGTCGCTATAAGCGAAATCGACCTTGGCGGACACGGGGTCGACGCGGCGGATGGAGGTCGCGCTATGGCGAAGTCGACGCGGTGGACATGGGGTCGACACGGCGGACGGAGGTCGCGCTATGGCGAAGTCGACGACGCAGGTGAGTCCACAACGGGCGAGTCCCCGAGCCTAGAGAGTCCGCGTTTAAGCGTGTCCGTGTTTAGGCGAGTCCTGAAGCGTGGCGAGTCGGCCATGGACGCGTCCCTGGCTTGGCGAGTCGGTATAGCTGCGCGGACGTTCTTGTTGTTGGACAGCGTCGGGATCGTTGGCCGCGTACACGCCGATTCACAATGTAGTATATTGCAAAACAAAGTGTAAAGGATTAGATTTATAGAAAATAGTTAATTATCGGAGTGATCAGTACGCGAGTTATACGATATTTAATAACGAAAAACAATTAGCCTGATTCGTAGCATCTCTGACGCACGTCTGTGTTTCCGAGGATTGACCCGATTCAATCTTGAATTTTTCTTTGTCTTCGGACTTCTTTGTGATTTAATCTGGACGGGTCCATGGGGATGTGTGGTGACAGAAGCCTGACCGAGACGTGACCATGGCAGCTAATTTTCTTGGGCTGTGGTGACTCGATCGCCCATACAATATGTACAGCCAAGCATGAATCTCTATGCAAGAACTATATCAGAATTAAATATTCAACTTTGTAAAGCAATACGGGAGAGAATGAAGAGATTGATTAAGAAAACTCATCTGCTACACGCAACCGATCAGGTGCATTTTTGTGGCCAGCATCTGCGGGCTCTTCCTCTTGCTTATGTGGAGGCGCGTGTGGTGACGCATGCATGTTTGCCCGACAGAGCTTCTCTGCACTGGGTCGCGTGGATGGGATCCGATCAGATTTTTCTTCACATTGAATTGCCGCCGCCGGCCGCGCGGCTATACGTGAGACACCATGCGTCAATTTGACCATGTGCAGATCATGATTAAAATCTGCAAGACACAGATTGAATCCGCCAGACGTGATTCTGCGGATGGTGAAAGGTCTCGCCCGGATTATGACCCTCCAAGCACCGCTAGCCCCACGGTGGGCGCCAACTGTCGTGGTATTGCACGGCAGATGCTACTGGGGGTAGCTTACGTAGAGGGAGCAAGGCGACGTAGGAGAATCCGGGAGCAAGGTTGGCACACGATGTACCCAGGTTCACGTCCCCTCGGTGGAGGATCGCTACGTCCTGCTATCAATCCAGTATATGATCATAGATTGGTTTACAAGGAAGTCGCCGTAGGCGGAGGGAGATTGGATCTAATGAGAGATGCCCCCATGGGGGTGCCCCTGGTGGCTTTATATATGCAGCCAGCTAGAGTTTACAAGTATTTTGGTGGGCTTTCTATTGGATTCGCTACATTGGGCCTCCAGTCGGCGTCAGTCGCCTGGGTCCAATATGCACCAGTCGCCGTATCCGGCGAGTCGACCCGCTCTGTGTTTGGCGATCCAGCTGGCGATTCCTCCTCATGGGTGTACCACGATTGGTATTCCCCCATTAGTAGCCTTAGCTCAGACCTTGGCCATGAGGGAACTAATACTAAGGTATATAAGTTTCCAGTCAAGCCCTACCTAATCTTCGGGTATTGTGGTTGTACGGTAAAATTGGAATGGTATCGCATCCAGACAACGATCGGTTTTATAAAGGGCTAAGGCTCATGCCTCAACATTTTCATCACCAAAATCATCTGGTGTTCAGAAACACATGTCAAAACATCTTAGTAGAACGATCCATCATTCTAAGGTTTTCATAACCATTTTCACCAAGTATTCCCATCTAAAGTTGATCAAGTTTTATGCTTAGCACTAGCATCTACAAGTGGGGGTGAGTACTAATGAGGGGTAGTAAACTAGTGGGGTTTCAACTAAGTTCAATCTCATGCCTTAGGATGACATCAAGATTTTCTAGCTTAGGCCAAATTTTATGCTCTTTATGCAACCTTCAATTATATCTTTCTAGAATCTACAAGCTACTTAAGTACACTCTAAGCTAAAGCTTTGATAAAGAAACAAAGGTAGAAAGCTTGCAAGTAAAACTAGGATTGGGTATCAAGTGGGTATGATCACATATGCTTAAGGCATATAGTGGGCATGGTAACAAGTAAGGGTTTGTTTGCATCAGTAGAGTATCTTGAAAGTGTTAGCTTGCATAATTGCAAGTATAAGCTTGCATAGGTCAACTTGATTAGTAAGGCTTGCCTTGTGTAGAGCAGTGGTTGAAGTTCTCCTCGGCTTCTTCTTCGTAGTATCCTCCTTCCTCCTCGTATCCTTGGTCGGTACTAGCGTCTATAAATAAATACGAGGTACACAATCACCAAACAATACTTAACTACTTTCAATCATCACACAAAGGTCCTATAGATGATCTAGCATCATCACTAACATTACAAGATTAAAGCTTGGTTTAATTCCTTTTATTTTTAGAAAAGTAATTTCTACTCATTGAAAAACTACTTAAGATTTAATATTCTCCAAACCAAACATGGGATCATGTTGACACATGTCATCACCACATATTTTAGTCCATGGGAATGTGATTTAAAGTGGTGTCACAATTTAATAAGGTTTTACCCTTTTATTTTAATTAAATAAGTGACTAGAAATGCCTATGTGGCATTCTTTTATTACTTGGTCATTATTTCTATAAGTAAACCTATATATTTTTATATATTCTGAAAGGTATGGTGAAATGTGATTTTTGAGAGTTGGAATCAACTCAAAAGCTATAAGGTTTAAATTTGAAAAATGTTTGAATAAAGAAAAGCTTCTGCCTTGTTATTTTTACCAAGGATGATCTACAGATCCAAATGACTTGAATCCAATGGTCTTGGGTTCAGCATTCCCAGACCTTTCTAACAAAATTGGTTTCATCCAATTTGGTTCAATGAATCGACCTGGGTTGATTTTTGAAACTAGGTACAGAAGTGTGTTTGAAATAAAATGGAAAAGGTTAAATTCAAATGACCTGGGTCGGGAAGCGATCTTTGGGCGACTGCTAAGCACAGCGCTTACGTGGGCTGGTTAAGTTGCTATCCCCATGCGCCAGTGAGACGAGGGGGTGCGAAGCGGTATGGGGCGATGTGAGCCGTGGGATCTTGTTCTAATCTAACGGCTGAGGATCATTGTCGACGTTGGGCAACGCCGGTGAGACAGAAACCTAACGCGGCAGGTGGGGGTCGTTGGGGGCTTACCGGGGCTCAGGCGAGGGTCGGCGAGGCGGGCGAACGACAAAGTCGACGATGGTGAACCTCCTGGTACCGGCAGCTTCTCCTGGGGCGGCTCCAATCGCTGGCCCCCTTCTTCTCCAGCAGCGGCAGGCTCCGTTGAAATTCCGGTGAAGCGCTGCTCGCCTTGCTTCGGGACTGAGGCGAGGTGGTTCTGGGTGAGAGGGGAGTGAGATGGTGTGCTCAATTTGGCTAGGGGTGGCCTCTATTTATAGTGGCGAGGGAAGCGGCGCAGCTGGCTCGTCGTGGTCGGCACCTGAAGGCTAGCGGCGTGGCGCGGTAGTGAGGCGCGGTGCTCCCTGGCGATGCTCAACGACATGGTGGCGAGGCGTGGGGCGGTGCGGTTTGGTCAGAACGCGGCGGTGCTCTACGCGTGGCCGACAGAGGTTTTTCATGCGCATAGCGTGCATGGTCCGCGCGGCGACGAACAAGCGTGTCTGCGGGGTTGCTGGGACGGTGGTGATCACGTATGCCTGGCGCAGGCGCACGCGTCTGTGGCGTCGGTCGGCGTGGCGCACGGTAGCGCTCTCGGCATGGTTGCTGGCGAGCTTGGCATGGTCCGTGCGTGTGGTCCAGGGCTTGGCAAGGTTCGAGCGCTGGACAGGGAGTGGCGGTGGGGTGTTGGCTTGCTCCCAGACATGTTGGCTAGGCTTGTTTCTTCTCCTAGCTCGCTGTCGACATGTGGGTGGCAAGGGTGCACTCGGCCTGCTCACTATTGATGGCATTGTCAATCTTACAGTGATGCTAGAGGTTTGCAATTGAGCTAGATGATTTACTAAATCCTAGTTGTAACCAGAGAGGGAACAAGTTAGGCTCCAATCACTGCTCACAATAGTGTTTGGATTTTGTTTGATTTGAATCTGCAAGGTGTTTGATAAAATGGCCGCAAGAATTCAAGTTTTGAATTTTGAAAAGACTTTTGGTGGGTGTGCTAGGTTGGTGCTGGTGAGTCTGTAGATGCTTGGGTTTTGAAAATTGAGCTTGTTTGATTGGTTTTTGAAAAAGTGGGATCTTCCCATAAGATAAAGATTCAATTTTGAATTGTCCTTTAAACCATGCATTTGAAAGTTTCTGGATGATCACAAAGTGGGCCTTGATACCTTGTTATGAGTATAATCAAGGGGTGCAAAGATCCAAACCAGTTTCTGTTAAGTTCTGAAAGTTTGGGACAGCCAAAGTAGGCATGGGAGTTAAATTGGTCAAAATGACCATTCACTCAATTTGGTTTGTTTTGATTTATTTGTCTTTGGGAAAAGTGTGGGGATTGTTTAGATGATGTTTAATTCACCTAAGAATCCATTTACAAGCAAAGAAACACACAAGCAAGGAGATTCAAAAGAATTCAAATTGGAATGCATACACACATGCATGTTTTCATATTTTTATTTAGAAAAGTTTTTGTTAACCCTAATTTTGATGATTAGAGTTTGATGATCCAAGTTAGTATTTTTGGGATGTTACAGGAGGCGATCTGGTGCGAGCGAGGGAGGGGAAATGGAGAGGAGTGGAAGGCGATTAAGAGGACGTGGTTACTTGGAAGATTTACTCGCGGTGTTATGCCAATTCAATTGCATTCATCGCCTTAAAACGATGAGGGCGAGGTCGGTAGCGTGAGGAGGACGACGATGAGGTGGCAGTGGGTCCTGTTGACAGCGAGAGAGAGGGAGAGAGAGTGGGGTCCAAGCGTCCAGCGACTCTGTGGGTTGGTTTCCGGGTGAAAAACGATTCGCCGGAGGGGGAGTAGGTGGGATGCGAGTTGGGCTGGACTGGGCCTTGGCAGTGGGTTGGGTTTGATTCTTTTTTATACAGAATGTTTTTCTTTTTTTGTTTTGAATTTCTATTTTGATTTTTATTCAAATAATTAAAACTCCATTTGAATTCAAACTTCCACCAAACTTTGTGTTGATTTTAATACTATTTAATAATATAATCTAAAGTCAAGTTTAGAATAATATTTTTTATTCTTTTTAGGTATATTAATTATTTATAGTAGGCCCAATTAAGATCAAATATATTTTCATCCCTTATTTAAATTTCAATTTTTCACAAAACCTTTTCAGTAGGTTTTATTTATTTATCAGGGTGTCAAATAATTCACTTTGAATTATTTGGAATATTTTTAATATGATTTATTAACCTTTCAAATTGGGTATTTTCTTTATTCCAATGAAATTAAATATGGTTTTAATTCCATTAATTTTATTTGGAAGATTTCTTTGATCCCATTATTTCTTTTGGATTTGGATTAAACTCACTCCATTTATGGATTTGGCTAAGATTTAATTTGGCCTTTAAATATTCCTCATTTAATATTTCTTTCTTTACCTTATAAAATCCATAACTTTTTATTTATAAATCCAAACTTGGTGATTCCAATTTGTAAAAACTTATTTAATAATTGTTTATCCTTTTAAATGTCTTTAGGATTATTTGATCTCCATTTGGTATGGATTTCCAGATAGGTTCTTTATTAGTTTTGGAAATTCAATTTCCTTATCTGATTAAATTCATAAGATTTTATCTATGGCTCCAAATTAAGTGAAACCAATTCATATGGTTTTATATTATTTCTATTTGTCATTCTTGATCATTTATAAATGTTTGTTGACAAAAAATTTATATGGATCAAATATTTAGTCTTTGAGATAACTTGGAAATGTTTTTCTTCCAATAGAGATTTAGGGTTTTGGTTTATTTTCCAAGTGTTTAAATTTCAAGATGCATTTATGAAGAATGCATCCCACTTGATTTGAATTTAGTTGGATTCAAACATTAACCAAAGTTTGTTCAAGATGGGATTTTAAGTTTCTATTTAGAAACAAAAGTTTCTTTTCACCCTAAATTTCAACAATTATTTATTTTGTTTATTTATTTTTCACATTTCAAAATTTGGAAAATTTTGGGCTGTGACAATCAAAAGCAGTTTCAGACTCAGCAGTAGTAGCAGTGTGTGTAGCATAAGTATGTGGTGGTGGTGTAACAAGCTTACTTATAACAGACGGTGAATCAAGAGCAACATAGGTGTTTAGGACTGTACCTCTTCTTGTAGTGGATGTTAAAATAGGGAACTTTTCATCACGAGACTTCCCCGTGATGAAAGGAGTAGTAGTGAACAATAATAGATCCAAGTGAACTCACAAATAAAGCTATGCTCCCCGGCAACGGCGCTAGAAAATAGTCTTGATGATCCACAAGTGTAGGGGATCACAACAGTCTTCGCGGGTAGTATTACCCAATTTATTGATTCGACACAAGGGGAGCCAAAGAATACTTGCAAGCCTTAACAACTGAGTTGTCAGTTCAGACGCACCTGGAAATAGTTCTTGCTCATATAAGTTTATCAGTAGCAATAGTTTGTAATAGCAACAGCAAAGCAACAGCAACAGTGGAACAAGATCAATAATAACAATAATAGTAAACAGTGGGATTCGAGTGCGGTAGGCATAGGGATGGATGGACGGGTGTTGCATGGACGAGTCTAAACATGTAACTTCAAGATCTAGGGCATTACAGATGAATAATAATAATCATCCAAGTACTAAACAATCCCAGGCATGTGCTCCATATATAGTCATATGTGCTCGCAATGAGAACTTGCACAACATCTTCTGTCTAGCCAGCCCATGGCAGCGGGGCCTCTAGGGAACTACTGGCAATTAAGGTGCTCCTTTTAATAGATCACCGGAGCAAATCATTAACACTCCATGAACACATGTGATTCTCACACCACAACCATCCCCTCCGGTTGTCCCAATTATTGTCACTTTTGGGCCTTTGGATCCGGAAAATGATATGTGTACACAACTTGCAGATAAGATCACAAACAATACTATCATAATGATTCAATAATAAGTTCATATCTAAGAACATGACACTCGGGCCCTAGTGAATAGCATTAAGCACAACAAGTTGCAACAAAGTCAAATAGCACAAGAGATACTAGGCATTATGCCCTAACAATCTTATTCGATTACATGATAGAACTCATCCAAACCCTACCATCACCAAGCCTACTGCGGGGGATTACTCACTCATGGATGAGGGAAACATCAGTGGTTGATGGATATGCGTTGGTGATGACGATGGCGATGATCCTCTACAAATCCCCCATCCCGGGAAGGGTGCCAGAATGGAGTTACTGGATGCGAATATTGGTTTCTGGTGGCAGCGGCAGATCGGAACTCTTTCTGGAAAACTATCGACCCCTCCCCCCGGTTTTTAGGTCGAAAGGCAACTTATAGGCGTAGAGGAGGGAGGGGTGCACAGGGTGGTGCATCCTCTCGGTGCGGTGGTGGGCCCGCGCCTAGGGTGGGTGTGGGCCCCCCAGGCCTCTTCTCCGTCTCTCCTTCTGGCTCCGTGGATCTTCTGGTGAAATATATTTTTGGCATATTTTCCGGGATTTTTCCTGATAGTTCATTTTCTGCACAAAAACAAGACACCAAAGTAATTCTGCTGAAAACAGCGTTAGTCCATGTTAGTTGCATCCAAATCACACAAGTTTAGAGGAGAAACAATAGCAAATTGTTCGAGAAAGTCAATAAGTTTTGGACGTATCACGCCACAGGTGGGCTCGCGCCTGGCTAAGGTGTGGGGCCCCTGGCCATCGCCTCGACCTCCCCCTTCGTCTATAAGAAGCCCCCGATGCAGAAACCCTGAGGACCCGATCAAATCTCCACGAAACCGTATGTAGCCGCCGCCACCATCATCCCTAGATCGGGGGGATCTGAAGCTCTTCCCGGCACCCTGCCGGAGGGGAGATCATCCAGGAGGCCTTCTCTCCGATATGATGTGTGAGTATTTCCACCTTGTACTATGGGTCCATGTAGTAGCTTGATGGTTGTATCTCCTTGTGCTTTCATGTATAGATCTTGTGAGCTCCGTTCATGATCAAGATCTAATCTATTTGTAATCATGCATGTTGTGTTTGCGGGGATCCGATGGATATTGAGATTATTATGTTGGTTTGATTAATGGTTTTTGTCTTTATGATTCTATCATGTCTGTGTTGTTTGTGATCTTGCATGCTCTCTGTTGCTAGTGGTTATCTTGGCCAAGTAGTGGGTTCATGCCTCTAGTTTCCAAGGGAAGTGACAGAAATCTCTTCGGTTGTAGATGTGATGTTGCTACTAGGGAGAAAACAACGATCTCTTGTTCATGGAACATGTGGACTGTTTACCTTACACACTTTGCTTAAAGCAGTTGGCTGTTGCTTGCAACTTAATACTAGAGGGGGTTCGGATGATAACCTGAAGGTGGACTTCTAGTCATAGATGCAGTTAGATAGTGGTCTATGTATCTTCTTGTATTGCCCAATCGAATCTCATAGGATCTTTCTGACTAGTAATTGCATTGTTATGCCTTGCTCAGTTCCTGTCAATTGCCCTGCTGTAACTTTTTTACCCTTCATGCCATGTTGTTTATCTAAGGAGAGCACCTCTAGTGAACTATGGACCCCGGTCCAATCTTTACCATTGATACATCTTCTACTATTACTTGTTTACTTGGTTCAAACCATTAACTTCCACACCATACGTTTAATCCTTTGTTACAGCAAACCGGTGAGCTTGACAACCTCATTGATTCGTTGGGGCAAAGTCTTGAGTTTGTGTTGTGCAGGTATCCGTGTTGCTTGCAACACCTGTGTGACGTTTCCTTCCTCCTTCTGGTTTGATAACCTCGGTCTCTACTGAGGGAAGACTTGTTGCTGTGCTGCTTCACACCTTGCTCTTGGGGTTTCCAACGAAGCGCTTCTACATCAACTTAGGCGCCATCAACAAGTTTTCTAGCGCCGTTGCCGGGGAGGCTAAGGACGTCTTCACAAGGGAGTCCTTCACTTCCTTTCTCTTTACTTTGTTTTTAGTTTGATTTTTTTCTTTTGCTTGGTTTTGTTTGCCTCTTTCCAAAAAACCCAAAAAAAAAATTAGTCTAGTTTGGTTTGCTTTCTTTATTCAAAACAACAAAAAAAATTAGTTCTTGCTCTAGCTGCTGCTGCTATTTTTGGCTTGCTCACCTTTGCCAAAATGAACTCTGCCGAGAACACCAAGTTGTATGACTTCACTAGCACCAACAACAATGATTTCCTTAGCACACCTATTGCTCCACCTGGTCCTAATGCTACCTTTTATGAAATTAAGCCTGCTTTGTTGAATCTTGTGATGAGAGAGCAATTTTCTGGTGCTAGTTTTGATGATCCTGCTGCCCATCTCAATAGCTTTGTTGAACTTTGTGAAATGCAAAAGTATAAGGATGTAGATGGAGATATTATTAAGCTTAAGCTTTTTTCCTTTATCCTTGAGAGGAAAAGCTAAATAATGGTTGCTCTCTTTGCCTAAAAATAGTATTGATTCTTGGACTAAGTGCAAAGATGCTTTTATTGGAAAGTACTATCCTCCTGCTAAGATTATTGCTATGAGAAGTGACATTATGAAATTTAAACAACTTGATAATGAAGATTTTGCTCAAGCTTGGGAAAGAATGAAAACTTTGGTTAAGAATTGTCCCACTCATGGACTCGCTGCTTGGATGATTATCCAGACTTTTTATGCAGGTTTGAACTACTCCTCAAGGAACCTGCTGGATTCATCTGCTGGGGGTACTTTCATGGACCTCACTTTGGGTGCTGCAACAAGGCTCCTTGATAATATGATGGTTAACTACTCTGAATGGCATGTTGAGAGAGCTCCACATGGTAAGAAGGTAAATTCTGTTGAGGAAACTTCCTCTTTGAGTGATAAGATTGATGTTATTATGGCTATGCTTGTTAATGGTAAAGCTCCTCTAGATCCTAATAGTGTTCCCTTAGCCTCTTTGGTTGCTCAAGAAGAGCAAGTTAATGTGAACTTCATTAGAAACAACAATTTCAACAACAATGCCTATAGGAATAATTTTGGTAGCAACAACAATTATAGGCCTTATCCTCCTAATAATGGCAATTCCTATGGAAGCTCTTACAATAATGCTAGAAGTGCCCCCTCTGAACGTGAAGTCATGCTCAAGGACTTTATTAGTAAACAAACCACTTTCAATAAGACTATAGAGGAAAAGATCTTAACTGTTGAGAAAAATATATCCTCTTTGTCTGAAGCTCAGTCCTCTTTGATTAATAAAATGTCTGCTAAACCTGAAGCTATGGAAAACACCTTTTCTACTGCTCATGCCATACAAGTTACTATTAATGAAAATGTTAGGCTACTAGCTCAACTTCATGCCAAGTGGGAAAGGGAAGCTGAAATTGGTAGAAACAATAGTGTGTGCACCATCACCACTAAACCACCAGTAGTCCCTATTCCTCCTCCTACTATTCCTAAGCCTATTGAGCCTACTACTAGTGATGCTAAGTATGACTTTTATCACATCCCAAAATTTTCCAAATTTTGTAATGTGAAAAATAAATAAACAATTGTTGTTTTTTTAGGGTGAGAAGAAACTTTTTGATTCCAATTGGAAACATCAAAACCTATTTTGGTCAAATAAATCCTAAAGGGATTTAAAAAGATAAACAATTAATAAAGAAAGTTTTAATAATTGGAATCACTATTTTTGGATCTTTTAATAAAAAGATTTGAATTTCAAAAGCAAAGACAGAATTATAAATAAGGATTATTTTATAGAGCCAAATTAAATCTTGGCCAAGCTTTTGAAATAAAATATTTCTATTTGATTAAAGGAGTAAAGGATTATTTAAATAAAATAATGAGGATTTATTAATATCAAATTTTATTAAAGTAAAGGCTTTTCCATTTTAAATAAACACTAAAACTTGTTATTTTATTTTAAATAAGATTTCCAAGTGTTTTATATTTTCACATGAAACCTACTGAAAAGGTTTTGGTTTGGTTTAGATTTCAAATAGAGTTTTTAAATAAATCAAATCCTATTTGAATTAATGACTAAGGTCTATTTATTTAATTATTAATGGATCCTAAAAAGAATAAAAATTATTTTGTTTTGGACATTGGATTGTGTTGTTAAACAGAATTAAAATAAATACAAAGTTTGGTGGTGGTTTGATTTGAATTGTTGTTTGAATTATTTGTTTGAAAATCAAAAGAGAAATTCAAATTGGAAAAAGTAAAGGCAATCAGTACAAAAAAATGAAACAGACTTAACCCACTAAGTAAGGCCCAACCCATCCCAGTAGCTAGCCCAACTAACTCACCCGCAGTGAAACGTTTTTCACCAGGGAAAGAACCCGCAGAGACGCAGACAAGTGGCCCCATCTTCCCCTCTCTCTCTCACTGTCAGCACGGCCCCATAGTGGTGTTCATCGTTTCCACCCGCGGCCAGCTTCTCGCGACCGTTTTCTGCGCCTTGATTCGAGGTTTAATTCCGATTGATGGAGTGATCAATTCACGCCAGTGATCACGCGTAGATAAGAGCCTCGCCCTCCTCTCTCTTTCCCCCCAAACAGCGCCTCCCCTCTGCCACTAGGCTGACGGAATTTTGAGCTCAAGCTTCCCTGTCTCCGACGACTTTCCCGGCCAATTCCAGCGAACCGCAGTCGTGCCTCACCTTTCTATACACGCGAGCCTGCTCCCTACCTCCTGGCGCATCTCCCCGTGCCACTCGTTCGCCCACGTTTGCCCCAGAGCGTCGGCAAGGACGACCTCAACTCGCCACCGCCGTCTGTTCCGCCTCCGGCGAACTCCCTAGGTAACCTCTGTTCGCCCCAGCACCTCCTGTTGATGCACCCATCTTCCCCAGATCAATGCGCGTCTAACCATACCTTCCGTTTGCCTTGGGGTGAACTGCAGCTTCCTCCCCGACGACAAACAGAACTGCCTGACGCCGCCACCGACTCCGGCGAGCGATTACTCTCGTCCCTGTGCGCCCCTCGCCAAGCCAACGCCACCTCGAGCTTCACCTCGACCACACGAATGCTGTAAGCCATTTCCCCCTCTCCCTCGCTTCCTAGTTTCGCCAGAAACCTCCTGCCAGAGCGTGCGCCGCCGCCAGCCGCCGCTAGCGCCGCCAGGCAATGGTCAAACCCATTTGCACCGTTAGATTTAGATCCGACGCGTAGGAACAGATGACTTAACGAAGGGGTATCGCTCAATCTGCGTCGTGCAATCTAAATAATATCCTGCGGTTCAGAGAGCTCGATCCACCCGAAGCGGTACCGGCCAATAAGAACGAGCCACGTGGCCAGACTCAGGATTAAAAACAGAAATATGTTCTATTAGATTTGCAAATTTGAAAAATTCATAACTTTAGTTCTACACGTCCAAATTTTGCAAATTTTATATCCATGGATTCAGCAGAACAAGTACTTTGCAACCATGCATTTTGTTTAATGTTTTGCTTCTGTAAACTTGGTTGAAATTGCAGAAACATGTGTAAGCTTATTATGAATATAAAAATTGTTCTAGATATAATTTTAATGTGAAATATTTGCAAAATGGGTTGTTGTGAACCTACTGACCCTAGGAACCAACTTATGGATTTAAAAATGTATTTTGTGAAGTTTAGGAATAAATACTTGAGTTAGCACATTTCTAGTCAAATAAAAATATTGTTTTTGTTTTAGAAATGATTTTTGAGTAAAACCTTTGGGAAATGATTTGATTCAAACCTTCTGACCCTAAACACCAAGTTTTGAGAATTAAAATATATTTGGTGAAATCTTTAAAGAATATTGCTTTGCTAAAAGCATTTTCAACCACATAAAATAATGATTTGATTTAAAAATGGTTTATAGATAAAACCTTTTGCAAATGGTTTTACCACTTTAGTAGATGACCACTTTTGAACTTTACAATGTTTAGAGCCTAGTAGAAACCACTTTTGCAAATAAAACCATCTTTTGCATGCTTGCATGCATGACCTTGTTTTTGTTATTTTATGTGTGACAAATTGTTTGAATGTTGTGTTGAATGTGTGTTTGCTTGATTGAATTGTAGTGAAGTTAGAAGAGTGTGATATTTGCAAGATCAAGAAGTGAAAAAACATTCTCTACCAAAAAGGCAAGTGACACTATCATCCATGTCCTACTATTTTCATTACACTTAGTGGATTTTGTAACATGCATGGAAAGGTTTACTATATTTTATGCTATGCTAAATCCTAATAGGATACCCTTATATATTCCTTAGTGGAAACATTGTAGTTGTAGTATGCTTAGCCCTGCTATATATTTGAGATGGGATACATGATATGACTATATGAAGTATTGAAAAGATATATGTTCTATATAATAAAACAAGTACTCAATGAACCACCTGGTGGACAAGGATACTCAAGCTTTTGGACAAGGTGGCAACAAAAGGAACCATGTTTATATGGCTATCTCTTTTTGTATGTGCACTAGAAGAAAACCACCCAGGGACTTAGAGATTGAACATGTTTCTCGTATAGTGGCTTCCGTGTACAGCCACATGCTAAATGGGCTCTGGCCTAGTCAACTACATAGTGGAAAACCCATGCATTGGCATCTTCAGGTTAACTAGAATTGTGTAAGGGAACTTGAAACCCTACATTGGTGCCTGGTAGACAGCTAGCATTGTGTATTGGGAGGACTCCTATGGAAAGACTTTGTCACATTCTCGATCTGCCAGTACTCCATTTTGGTGAGTACTTATCCTGACCCTTGGTGGCATCAAGGCAGATTGTGTCATGTGGGTAAAGTGTACAACTTCTGCAGAAGATCAAATTCTAAGTACTTAGCCGTGTCCCCGGTTATGGACAATACTGAGCAACTAAGGCCTGAAGCTATGGAAGATCTCGACATTCCAATTTCTCAAAGTAAAACTTGATGGTGACAACAAGGGATTTGAAGCACTTGGAGTTATCCAAGAAGTTCAGAAAGATTTGACAAAAGATCAAAACTATTTTGAAAAGATAGGATAAAACTATATTGCTTTCTGCAAATGAGCTTAAACCCCACTTAGCCAAATATGCATGTAATGATAGGATCCACTTATTTCTACATAGTAGTGAAACTTGCCAATACAATTCAAATGTATTGACCCTTGATTAGGATTACAAGTCTACAACCAACATGATTGGCTGTGGCACTTTGAAGATGAAGGACTCCATGCTATATAGTTATTCTGCTGCAATGTAATGAGATAGCCAAATGAGCTATGTAAGATGTAATAAATTATTTTATTCCTGGATATAAAGTTGTATTATGACCTTTGTTTCTTGATATTACATCTTAACTGTGGATGCTAGCTATTGATCCAGGGACTAGCATTGTAAACACAGGGATCTCTACCTTATTAAAGGTTGGGAACCTTACAACTTTGATATTGATGGTTGCAATATTTCTGAAGTGATTATGTTCCTACAAAAGCTTGCTAGAAGTCCTGATGCTAGTGATATGCATGTTGCCTTTACCAAACACATTACAGATGCTCTTGTTAAAATTAAGGAAGTGAAGCTAAAACACAAAGCTTCTATTCCTAGGAAAGTAGAAGATAGTTGGGAACCCATTATTAATATGCAAGTGAATGACTTTGATCTCAAAGCTTCATGTGATCTTGGTTCTAGTATCTCTACTATGCCTAGGAAGATTTATGAAATGCTATATTTTCCACCATTGGAAGATTGTTATTTGGATGTCCCACTCAATGATAATGCTAAGAAGAAACTCATGTGGAGTATTAATGATGTTCTCATTATGGTTAACAATGCTTATGTACCTATTGATTTCTATGTTTTGGATGTTGAATACAATGCTTCTTGTCCTATTACTTTGGGAAGACCTTTTCTTAGAAACTCATGTGGAGTATTAATGATATGAAAGAAGGCACCATCAAATATCAATTTCCATTCAAGAAAGGTATTGAACACTTCCCTATGAGGAGAGATAAGTTGCTTTTTGCTCCTCCTTTGAAAGCAAGGTTTGATGTTAATGCTTCTTCATTTGAAAATACTTGATTCTTCTTGCTTCTTGTGCCTAACTTAAAGGCGTTAAAGAAAAGTACTTTTTGGGAGATAACCCAAGAGTTTCCTTGAGTATTGGAAGTTATTACTTCAGTAATGACATCTCCTTATCCTTTTCGTTTGCTTTTTGTGCCAAGAATGACCTCTAATGAGAGGGAAGTAAGATTTGGGGAGTTGCTGTCCCGAAACAGATTTCTGTCCTCCACCAAAAAATCGTGAGGAGTCTCTGTAACTCGGATTGAGCTCAAAATTTGCGAATAAATCTCCTAGTATGTTATATAACTTTAGTTAGTTCAACACTTTTTGATTTGAGCAACATAAGATGTTCGAAAAAAATCGGTTTCTACCTGCTGGTCTGTTTTGACAGATTTCTGCCATTATTTGCATTTGCTTCTTATTGATTCCTTTTTGAGTTCTCTTTAGATGAATTGAGATTTTGTAAGGAGTTGCTACATTATCTTTTATTTTTAGTAAAAAGCCTTGCTGTATCAAAGCTTTGCCAAGAGGTATAATATCTTTTGAATAAACTAATATTGCTAATGAAGATTTTGTGAAGTTTTGTATGAAGGAAAAATTTCAGGTGTAGAGAGAGAATGATGTAATGATATGAAGAATGGAAAAAAGCTCAAGCTTGGGGATGCCACCATGGTGTCACCCCAAGAATATCCAAGAGGTACAAGCGTTAAAGCTTGGGGATGCCCAAGGCATCCCCTTCTTCATCAATAAAAAGCTCAGGTCTGCCTAGACACTTCGTTTTTATTGTTTCATGCACAATTGTGTTGTTCTTGGAGCGTCTTAGTTTTAGTTTGCTTTGCTTAGGTTGTTTAGTTTGCTTGAATAAAGTAGTTTGGACCCTCGTTCTCGCCGTGTTGTTCTGCAAATAGGTTTGCTTGGTGTTGGAAAGGAGTAGTAAGTTCTTGCTTGAAGTTCAAGAGGAGCTTGCATTGACTGTGAGTTAGACTTTAGCATGACATGCTAGGTGTTGTTTTAGCATTATGCTTTGTGATTATTGTTGTAGCATGTCTTGTGCCAAACAATTGGGATTGCTTAGTGTGCCTTGAATAAATTATGCGTTGTTTTAGCATGCAAAAGCATAGTATTGTGGTATTCTCTTTTGATGCTTTGCTTGGGTTGACTTGGCACATGCTTACACCATGTTATGACTCTCACAAGTCACCATTAGCCTCTATGATAATTTAGACCTTGGCTTGTAGTACCACTCTTTGCTTTGATTAGTATGCTTTGTTGCTCTGCATGATTATGGCCATTATGCTCTCTTAGTTGGTTGCTCCCAGTCTTTTGCTAGCCTCCACGTGTATGAGTAAGTTCTACTCATGCTTATAACTCCCAAAGTGTCCACTATAAACTCCTATGCATGGTGTGTTTCACCATTCCAAGTATATTCTTGTTTTCAACTATCTTCCAATTAAAAACTATTTTGTTATGTGAAAACTTAGTGATTAAAGCCCTCACAAACTTGATGGCACACTTTATTCTTTGCCCCTAATAAACTTGAACCATTGTGACAACTTTGTTGTATATGCTTGCACTTATAAGTTGGAATTAGCAGAACCATGCTGTCACAGGGAACGTTTTCAACATTGCACTTATAGTTTGTACTCAGTTGATATCATGCTCTTTTGTCTATGGATGTCACCGGTGTGAAATAAAGAGGGAACTTGTAACTACACGGAGTTTGTATTCTGTGTTAGAGAAACGTCTAGGCCGCTAGCCTAAGCTATGCCTAATCATGGTGGAAACTTGCAGTATCACGATAGTGAGCTATCTATGAAGCATCCTCAATAAAAAGCTATGCATATGGTAAATAAAAAGATTGCCGAGATGCTCATTGTCTGCTTTCCTTGTCATTTTGGTTATGAGAAAGCTCCTGTACCATGTGCAAGGGGTACCCCGTTGGCGGTTCTCAATGATATGCAAATACTTACAATGACAAGAACTTACCTGTGTCCAAAGTTGAGTATGCATGAGGTGTGGCCCTCATATTCAAGGGACTTGAGATTGCCAACTTATACTTTGTCAAGCATATACTCCAGCTTTGACACTTTAACCTTAACCACTTCAAGATGCTTATGATAGGGGCAATGAGGGCTGAAAGCTAACAAGTACCATAATTTTTGGAAGCTCTTTTTGGAACTTGTAATCCCTGCTTCCTTTACAAAAAAGGCCTTTCTTCTACCATTATTGAGTCTCCACCTTCTACCTTTAGGCACCAATAAGAGAGCATAGTTGTCATTCTGTGTGCAGTGTTCCAAAGCTTATTAATTGAACCTTACTTTTCTGAAGCATTGTAGCTCTCTACAGCAGCATGTGTGTCGAAAATCATTTTCAACTTACCCATTGTATCAAATGCATTGCCGTTTTCGAAACGCTTTCGAAGTTCTGGATCTAGCCCATACAATATGCCACAATGAACTAAGTTGTGGTCCTCCTGATGAGTCTGATAGACATTCCTCGCCTTGTCAGGGGCATCCTCAAAAGGTGGGGGGCCTAGCGGCGCTTCTAGCACATATTGCTTTTGTGCAGCAGGTAGGAGAATCCTCAAATTCATGGCCCATTCGGTAAAGTTTCTACCATTCGTTGCAAGTTTCTCTTTCTCCATGAACACATTGAAATTAAAAGAAGGTGGTGCCATCTACAACAGAATTTGTAAAGTTTAGACTAAGTTTATGATAGATTCAGTTCAACTAATCCACATTACGAATGAACTCCCAGTCAAAAATGACATCCCTCGTGTCTTTTTGGTGATTACATGAACCAAATCCACTACAACAAGTTCGATCATCACGTGAGTCGGTGTAGCTTCAAAGGCGAGCATCAAATGGGCATCATATCTACTATATGACTCATGCTTAACCTTTCGGTCCGTGTTCCGAGGCCATTTCTGTACATGCTATGCTCGCCAAGTAAGAACCTTAGTATTCGCGTGTGTAACTGTCTTACACCCGAAATATGGTCGTGGATCCAAGAACACCCGATCATCACGTGATGTCTTGGAGCGACGAAAACATAATCGGTGCATACTAAAGGAAGAACACATTCTTATCTTGATATTTAAATGAGGGATCATCTTATTATGCTAATAAAATGCCAAACAAGCAATATAAGATGCTATCAAACATCACATATTTATAAGTGAAATGATATGGTTCCCGCATATGATCTCTATCATGTGCATCGTGGTATGATCACTTATCATATCTTTATGTGTAAGGATAAGGTCTATGGAACTTACACGTGATGTGTGTTGTAAGAGTATCATATCACACTTCTACTTACAACATCACCATATCATAACACTAGCCTAGCAACAATCTAAACTAGACGCCTCTAATTTATCCATTGCAAGTTTTACATGGCTTAGGGCTTTCGAAAATAGAAACGTTCATACCTACGAACATGAACCACAACGAAGATAACCAAATTGTTGAAAACTCGTTGCAAAATAGATATTGACTATAGTAGGAGAGACAGACACCCGCTATACACTTATGCAAACTAGTTGCATGTCAAGCGTGGAACAGGTCTCATGTGCGAGGACATGTAAAGTTTGACCGGGCCGCTTCATCCCACTATGCCACCAATATCCAAAATTACAACTAAGAAGCAACAACATGATCATCATTGCCCACATACTCATATGTGTACTACCCGTGTAAAGAATCTACGCATAGATCCGGCTCTGATACCACTGTAGGGTTCGCAGCATAGAAAACAAAAAAATTCCTACTATGGGAACAACAATGTACCAAGATCTATCTACTAGATACAAACAACGGGCGGATGTATATCCGTAGAGAACATACCCTTGAAGACCGACAAAGCTTAACGAGTTAAACTCGTGGTTGATGTAGACGATCTCTTGCCCATCTCAAGATCGAGAGGAAGTCCTAGCGCCGCAAATCAGCAGCGCATCCGTGCTCGCACACACGTCCGAGGCACCGATCAACCTCCGCCTCCTCGCTCCAGCGATTCAGCGGAAGCACAACTCTTTCTTGTCGAATAGCCATCAGGAACATGTATCTCGCTAGTCCGAGACCATGGGGGATAAATTCTAGAGGGGGAGAGAGATCCTTCACGAGGAGGTGTGAGTGAGAAGTGAGGAGGGGGTGCCTTTTATAGGAGAGGGGGAACCCCAAGGGGGTGGCCGGTGCATGGGCCTGCCCCCTTGCCCTCCCCTCATTCATGTGGGTGGACACTCACTAGTAGAAAACAGGCAATCCGTTCGCGCCCGCTAACAGCATTAGTCCCGGTTGCGCCATGAATCGGGACTAATGCTGGCACGCGTCCCGGTTCGAGCGGGCACGGTGGCCGGAGGCATGCGTCCTGGTTTGTAACACAAACCGGGGCTAAATGTTGGGCATCAGCCACGTGGCGTGGCACACACCTTTAGTCCTGGTTTGTGTTACAAACCGGGACGTATGATCCCGCCCTCTATAAATACGACGCCCCAGCCCTCTGCCTCCCCTTTGTTTTTTCTTGGTGGAAGGTGTGAGAGGTGTGCTAGTTTATTTTTTTCCTATGCATGCATTCAAGGTGTTTGATGAAATGTTTGAGTGAATGATCCCGTTCAATTTCTCACAGAATAAAAATATATAAGGTGTCCAAGACGCACTTGAGCTTTCTCCTCTTTATTTCCCTCGATCGAGGTTAGCAATCTTATATTTTCTCTGTCATTGATACAATGCATGTGTCGATGTGAATTGGTCATTTCACTATTTATGATGTCCTGTTTTTGATAAACTTACTTATATGATGCAGATGAACGGTCAGGAATGGATGTACGGTGACCGGCATGTACCCGAGTACATTAAAGGCGTGGATAAATTTATCGATGTGGCTACGGCAAACAAAGAGAATGGTTTTATACGTTGTCCATGTGTTCAATGTCGGAACAACGAGTAATCTTCCTTGAAAATCATTCGCGGCCACGTGGTTATGAAAGGTTTCATGCCCAACTATAATTGCTAGACCAAGCACGGGGAAAGAGGGGTTATGATGGAAGATGGTGAAGAAGAAGATGATGATAACAACTATCATCATATGTTTCCTGAATACAGTGATATTGCAATGGAAGACAATGAAGAGGAAGAAGGTGAAGAACGGGCATCAGATGAGCCCGCTGATGAACTTGGTAGGGTCATTTCTGATGCAAAGCGAGACTGTGAAACAGAAAATGAGAATTTGAAGTTAGAGGGCATGTTAGAAGATCACAAGAAATTGTTGTACCCAAATTGTGAAGATGGCAGCACAAAGCTCGGTACCACACTGGAATTGCTGCGATGGAAGGCATAGTGTGGTCTAACTGACTCCTCATTTGAAAAGATGCTGAAAATAATGAAGCCGAAGTTTCCAAAACATAACGAACTTCCCGAGAGTACCTACGAAGCAAAGAAGACTCTCTGTCCTCTAGGATTAGATGTGCAGAATATACATGCATGCATTAATGACTGCATCCTCTACCATAGTAAGGAGTATGAGAATTTAGATAAATGCCTGGTATGCAATGCATTACGGTATAAGATCAGATGAGATGACCCTGGTGATGTTGAGGGAGAGCCCCTCCAGAAGAGGGTTCCTGCTAAGGTTATGTGGTATGCTCCTATAATACCAAGGTTGAAATGCATGTTCAGAAACAAAGAGCATGCCAGGTTGTTGCAATGGCACAAAGAAGACCGTAAGAAAGACGGGAAGTTGAGACACCCTGTTGATGGGTCACAGTGGAGAAAAATCGAGAGAGACTTCCCAGACTTTGCAGGTGACACAAGGAACTTATGGTTTGGTCTAAATACGGATGGCATGAATCCTTTTGGGGAGCAGAGCTGTAGTCGTAGCACCTGGCCCGTGACTCTATGTATCTACAACCTTCCTCCTTGGTTGTGCATGAAGCATAAGTTCATTATGATGCCAGTACTCATCCAAGGCCCGAAGCAACCGGGCAACGACATTGATGTGTACCTTAGGCCATTAGTTGAAGAACTCTTAGAGCTGTGGGGAAAACCAGGTGTACATGCGTGGGATGAGAACAAACAGGAGCCATTTGACCTGCGAGGGTTCCTTTTCGTAACCATCAATGATTGGCCTGCTCTTAGTAACCTTTCAGGACAGACAAACAAGGGATATAAGGCAGGCACGCACTGTTTATATAAGACTAAAGGTACATATTTGCATAAATGCAAGAAGTTTGTGTACCTGGCGAATCGACGATTTCTTTTGACCAATCATCCCGTAAGAATGAAAGGCAAGCATTTCAAAGGTGAGGCAGATCACCGGAAGAAGCCTGAACTCCCTGCTGGTGATGATGTATTTGGTATGTTTAAGGACATAGAAGTAATGTTTGGAAAGGGTCCCGGCGGTCAATTAGTTCCGAACGACGTCGCTATAGGACACACACCCATGTGGAAGAAGAAATCTATATTTTGGGAGCTGCCATATTGGAAAGTCCTACGTGTCCGCTCTTCAATTGACGTGATGCACGTGACGAAGAATCTTTGCGTGAACCTGCTAGGATTCCTAGGCATGTATGGGAAGACAAAAGATACACCAGAAGCATGGGAGGACCAAAAAATTATGAAAGACCCAAAGAACATGCATACACAAAACAAGACGGATAAAGGGTGTCACAAAAGTTGTGCCAGCTATGCTCTTACCAAAGCAGAGAAGGAAATCTTTTTTGAAGTCCTTTATAGTATCAAGGTGTCGTCTGGCTTATCATCTAATATAAAGGGGATAATAAATATGGCAGAGAAAAAGTTCCAAAACCTGAAGTCTCATGACTGTCACGTGATTATGAAGTAGTTGCTTCCGATTGCATTGAGGGGGCTTCTACCGGAAAATGTTCGAGTACCCATTGTGAAGTTGTGTGCATTCCTCAATGCAATATCTTAGAAGGTAATCAATCCAGATATTCTGCCAAGGTTACAGAAGGATGTGGTACAATGTCTTGTTAGTTTTGAGTTGGTGTTCCCACCATCCTTCTTCAATATTATGACGCATCTCCTAGTTCACCTAGTGGAAGAGATTGCCATTCTCGGTCCTGTATTTCTGCACAATATGTTCCCCTTTGAGAGGTTCATGGGAGTCTTAAAGAAATATGTTCATAACCGTGCTAGACCAGAAGGAAGCATCTCCAAGGGATATGGAACAGAGGAGGTCATTGAGTTTTGTGTTGACTTTATTCCTAACCTTAAGCCGATTGGTGTTTCTAACTCGCGACATGAGGGAATACTAAGTGGAAAAGGCACGCTGGAAAAGAAAGCAATGATATGTAGGGACGGGGATTCTTTCACTAAAGCACACTACACAGTTCTACATAATTCCACCTTGGCAGCTCCGTATATCGAGGAACACAAGAATATTGTACGCTCCAAAAAATCTGGGAAGCCTGACTCATGGATTATAGATGAACACATGAAGTCTTTCGGTGGTTGGATGCGGGCACATCTCTTGAATGACACCACTGTTGGAGATCAGCTATACTTGTTGGCCACGTCACCATCTTCTACTATATTGAATTTCCAAGGGTACGAAATAAATGGGAATACATTCTACATGATCGCCCAAGATAAAAAGAGCACCAACCAAAACAGTGGTGTCCGCTTTGATGCAATAGACGAGAATGGGCAAAAGGACACATACTGTGGTTACATAGAGGAGATATGGGAACTAGACTATGGAGTCTCTTTTAAGGTCCCTTTGTTTCGCTGCAAATGGGTCAACCTGAATGGGGAAGGGGTAAACATAGACCAGTTGTACGGAATGACAACAATGGATCTCAACAATCTTGGTTATAGAGATGAACCATTCGTCCTAGCCAATGATGTGTCTCAGGTTTTCTATGTGAAGGACATGTCCTCCAGACCGAAAAAAAGAAAAAATATGTAAACGAATACATCATATGATGAGCCCAAGCGTCACATAGTTCTTTCAGGGAAAAGAAACATCGTGGGAATCAAGGACAAGACAGACATGTCAGAAGATTATAATAAGTTTTATGAAATTCCGCCCTTCATAGTGAAAACTGACCCAAGCATTCCGTTAAGTAAATAAGATGCTCCATGGTCATGTCTGAAGCGATCATAAGGAAGGACATATGCCAAGAAGTTCATGCTCATATTGTGTACCTCTAGTTCATGTCTGGCCGGTCGGCTGCATATTGTGAACCTAAATGTCATGAGACATGATAGCCCATTTTGTGAAATATATCTTATGATGTTTGCAATTTTCCAAATTTAATAAATGTATTGAGTGTTAGTCCTGGTTTGTGGCTTGACCAGGACTATATATAGGGGGGCCTTTAGTCCCGATTTTGTAGTCTCGGTTTTTAATATTAATAAATGTCTTGAGTGTTAGTCCCGTTTTGTGGCTGGACCGGAACTAAAGGGGGCCTTTAGTCCCGATTCGTAGAACGACTTTCCCGGACTATGAAGAAGTTGTCCCGATTCGTACTTACCATTAAGATCTGATCTCCAAACACGTGTGGTCACATATTAGGGAGTGCCTCTATGACCAGTTTCTTGGAGATGTCGGAGGACTAGGATCCGGCGGCATCTTCCTAAAACTTGTCGTAGTGGTGTCCCTGCTCTCGCACACCATCTTGCAGCTTGTAACTTCTCTAACTAGATCAATACACCTGGGAGCTAACTAATTTCACATATTAGGGAGTGCCTCTATGACTAGTTTCTTGGAGATGCCGGAGGACTGGGATCCGGCGGCATCTCCCTGAAACTGATTGTAGTGGTGTCCCTGCTCTCGAAAACCATATTGGAGATGCCTCAATCTGGCTGGAGGACTAGACTCACAAGGATGCCTATTTATAGTACAAACAGCTCGACATAGTGTCGACACTTACGACATAATGTCGACACTCACCCCTATTATTAGTGCTGACTCGTGTTTTGTCCCAGTTGGTGTCTCCAACCGGGACTAAAGGTTCATCTTTAGTCCCGGTTGGTGACACCATCCAGGACAAGGTACACGCCGCACGACATAATGTCGACACTCACCCTATCATTAGTGCTGCCTGGCCCAGCCTGCCGAAATCCCTCCAACCGAGACTAAAGATGAACCTATCATGTTCGAGGTTTCATGGCTTTCGGTCCAAATGATCAAGCCATCTTCCATTTTTCGAGCGCAAAAAAGGGTCGTTTTGTGAAGTAACCACCAAAATGCTGTTTCAGAATGCTACCATCCCATTTTTCTAAAATACTAGACCACCTTACATGGACTATCTCCCAACCGGGACATCTCAAACCTTTTCGTCCATCTCGGGTAAAAAGGACAAATGTCTACCGAATCGGTAGGAAGTGGGTCAGGTTTGTACTACAGGTACATGATCTAACGCCCGTGATTTTTTGAAAAATCATTTTTATACTCGCAATATGTGGTTTCTTCAGAGATCCAATGCAAGTTCTAACGATGCCCGTCCCCTATATTCAAGCGCGCCGGTTCGACCATAGTTAGAAATTCAAAAAATTCAGAATGGGCATAAGAAATTAAAAAAAAATCCGAAGAATGTAAATCCTTCGCGTGGTGTCATATTATGTGACATAGTTGCAAGGAAAAATACCATACTTGGTATATTGATCATGTCTCGAAAAAACCTTCACAAAATAACCTATCATGTTCGAGGTTTCATGGCTTTCGGTCCAAATGACCGATGTTATGTGATGAATCATGGCATAGTTTGTGATGTTGTGCCCATATTATGCATGCATGTGGACATTGGTATGGAGAACAATGTTGCAGGAGGAAGTTTTCCTTTTCGTCACACGGAAAAACCATTTTCCATTTTCCGAGCGCAAAAAAGGGTCGTTTTGTGAAGTAACCACCAAAATGCTGTTTTAGAATGCTACTGTCCCATTTTTCTAAAATACTAGACCACCTTACATGGACTATCTCCCAACCGGGACATCTCAAACCTTTTCTTCCATCCCGGGTAAAAAGGAAAAATGTCTACCGAATCGGGAGGAAGTGGGTCCGGTTTGTATTACAGGTACATGATCTAACGCCCATGATTTTTTGAAAAAATCATTTGTAGACTCGCAATATGTGGTTTCTTCAGTTATCCAATGCAAGTTCTAACAATGCTCGTCCCCTATCTTCATGCACGCCGGTTCGACCATAGTTAGAAATTCAAAAAATTCAAAATGGGCATAAGAAATTCAAAAAAATCCGAACAATGTAAATCCTTCCCGTGGTGTCATATTATGTGACATAGTTGCAAGGAAAAATACTAGACTTGGTATATTGATCATGTCTCGAAAAAACCTTCAAAAAATGACCTATCATGTTCGAGGTTTCATGGCTTTCGGTCCAAATGACCGATGTTATGTGTTGAATCACGGCATAGTTTGTGATGTTGTACCCATATTATGCATGCATGTGGACATTGGTATGGAGAACAATGTTGCAGGAGGAAGTTTTCCTTTTCGTCGCACGGAAAAGCCATTTTCCATTTTCCGAGCGCAAAAAACGGGTCGTTTTGTGAAGTAACCACCAAAATGTTGTTTCAGAATGCTATCGTCCCATTTTTATAAAATACTAGACCACCTTACATGGACTATATCCCAACCGGGACATCTCAAACCTTTTTGTCCATCCCGGGTAAAAAGGACAAATGTCTGCCGAATCGGTAGGAAGTGGGTCTCGTTTGTACTATAGGTACATGATCTAACGCCCGTGATTTTTTGAAAAAATCATTTTTAGACTCGCAATATCTGGTTTCTTCAGGGATCCAATGCAAGTTCTAATGATGCTCGAAAAAACCTTCACAAAACCCTAAACCCTAAACCCAAGTTTCTTCCCGCCATTTTTCCTCCCGCCATTTCTTCCCGCGGTTTTCCTCCCGCCATTCATCTGCCTGCCATTTCTTCCCACAGGTTTCTTCCCGCCATTTCTCAGTACATATATGTAGGATTGCCCTCCATTGTCATTGCACATCTCTAGACTCATATCTGCAACCTCATCACTCTTTCCCATGGCTTCCACCATACGACTAACCCCTAGGGAGGCGGAGGCGCTTTGCGCCTCGAACTACCCCTACCCACCGGGCTACTGCGTCCCCGTCGGCTGGATGCTGAGCGCCGGAGGCGTGCTGGTTCCTCCTGTCCCTCTAGGTGTGGCGCGCCGGATGGCCATCACGAACCACTATTACTTCGAGCTCACGCCGGAGCAGCGGAGGAATCCCAACTGGAATCCCGACTATTTCCCGACTTGGGAAGCCTTCTTCGGGGATCAGCGTGAGAGGGTGCTCGCCAGGCACGAGGAGGATGACCCACATCCTCCGAACTTCAACGAGGCCGGCCGTCGGCTGTGGTGGCGCGGACGGACTCTCCAGAGCGTCATGGCCTACGACACGGCCGCCGACTCTAACCCCCGCCTGCGCTACCCTCAAGTCCAGCCCACTCGTACTCATCCTTCAAGGTTCAACTACGGCGACCCCGGCGGCTGACGGCAACGGCCAAGTAATCTGACGACTACAGTGGCGAGTATTACAAGTGTAGGCAGGAGCATGATTGAATCACTCCAACACTGCAGAACAAGTTCGGCCGATTGTGACTTAATATGGCCATGTATCTTAATTTTTAGTTCTTCTATGTATCTTAATCTTCAGTCGTGCTTTATGTAACTTAGTGTTAGTTGCGTTATGTACTTTAATTCCAGTTCTATCGTAATAAAATTTTCTTCCCGCCCATTATTTCCCGTCCTTTTTTTCCCGCCCATTAATATAAAAAATATAAGTTAATTCAAATCCAAATTAAAAACAGAAAATGGTTTTGAATTAGTTATTCAAATCCAAACAGTTTTTATGTTTAAAGTTTTTCTAAATTCCAAATTAATATTCAAAAAATATAAGTTAATTCATTTTTAATTTTAAATGGTTACATTAATTATTTTTAAAAACAAAAAATGGTTATGAATTAGTTATTGAAATCCAAACACTTTTTATGTTTAAAGTTTTTCTAAATTCCAAATTAATATTCAAAAAATATAAGTTAATTCATTTTTAATTTTAAATGGTTACATTAATTATTTTTAAAAATAGAAAATGGTTTTGAATTATTTATTCAAATCCAAACACTTTTTATGTTTAAAGTTTTTCTAAATTCCAAATTAATATTCAAAAAATATAAGTTAATTCATTTTAATTTTAAATGGTTACATTAATTATTTTTATAAATAGAAAATGGTTTTGAATTAGTTATTCAAATCCAAACACTTTTTATGTTTAAAGTTTTTCTAAATTCCAAATTAATATTCAAAAAATATAAGTTAATTCATTTTTCATTTTAAATGGTTCATAGTTTAAATGGTTACATTAATTATTTTTAAAAACAGAAAATGGTTTTGAATTAGTTATTCAAATTCAAACACTTTTTATGTTTAAAGTTTTTCTAAATTCCAAAATAATTATCATTTAAAAAACATTACAAATTTAAAGCCCAAAATAAAAAATAAGGCGGGAGAGCGAAAATTCCTGAAAAAAAATTGAAAACAGGGTCATACGTCCCGGTTGGAGCCACCAACCGGGACTAAAGACTCAATGGCATACTTGGCTGATGAAAAAAGGTGGAGTATCGTCGGTTGGTGGCTCTAACCGACGTATGACTTTAGTTAGTTGGTGCCAACAATGGGACAAAAGGCCCTTCGTTTATAACTATGTGCCTCCTCTTCTTCTTCCCCATCTCACTTCTCTGCTTCTCACCGACGCGCGCATAGGAACCGCCCCCGACGCCGGTAGGCTGCCCGAGCTCGCCGCCACCCCGGCCCGCCTCCGTCCTGTCCGCGCACTGTGGTGAGCTCTCCTCCTCCTAGACGCTCTCCCGTCCTCCCTCTCGCTCTGTTTCGAGCCCGCGTCGAGCATTAGTTTCCGCCGCCGCAGTTCATGCTCACCGGCATAGATTCGGCTGCCCTCGGACCACGCCAAGCCTTCCCGACCCGCTGCTGGTGCTCAGGCACCCCTCCGTTCTCCTCCTTGCACTCTGTATCTAGCCCACGTCGTACGCCCCACCCCGCCGCTGCAGTTGTGCTCGCCGCCGGCGAGTCCCTCGACCAAATGGTCCAGTGCCGCCAATTTTTGGTCCCCCTCGATGAGCCGCATCAAACGAGCCCAGTATCGCTCGCTCGCCTGTCCGCAATCGGCACTGGCATCGCCCACTCGAGGATCCCCATTGCTGATGTCATGCTGACATCAGCATGAGGCAATATAACCTCTTTTTCTTTTTATTAAAATATTTTCTGTAATTCTTTTCTGGAATAAGAATAATACCCCATGGGGCCCAGTCGTCAGTGGCTAGGGGTAGCCTCTGCCCCGGTGACAAATGACCTCACCCCTGTGCTGATGTCACAGTGATGCAATAATTCCATTTAAATTGATTAAACAATTCCAGAAAATGTAATAATCTTGTAAATTCAATAAGTAATTCATTATAACTCAGAAAAATATGTATAATATATCAAAATGTTTAGAAAAGTGAGAACTATCTATTTAAGCTATAATCATGCATTGCTCAACAAATTTCATAACAAGTTTAATTAGAAGAACATAGTAACCCCTCACAGGTGATTCCAGAGTTTCTCCGAGTTAGGGTTTTCACCCCCTTGGAACCCCGATTAATTGTCGAGCATGCTTTAGGGTTACATTTCAATGCAATTCAACTTGTCATATCATCATACTTGCTTGAGCATTGCATCAATGCCATGTGTTGATTGCTTCCCTTTCTTTTTGGTGTTTGGTTCTTCCCGGTAGAATACGATATCGAGGTCGAGATCGAAGCCAGAGATCAACACCGTCGAAGCTCGAAGACAAATAATTGACCAACTGTAATCAAGTCAAGTACAAGGATCCTGAAGCTCTGCTTTCGGCTATCAACAGGCAAAGTCAAGCATAGCCCCACCATGATATAATCCTATGATTTTGAAAGCATTTCAATTCTTGCCATGATGCATACGATTCTACTGTGGTCTTTTATCGATAGATAGAGTGTACTATCTGTTTCATTACTCCCTTTGATCTTATATTAGCTGATCCACTGCTCCTAGCATATTAGGTTTATTAGTTTGTATTATTAGGTTTATTATTAGGTTTATTATTAGTTAGGTATTATTAGGTTTATTAATTAGTTAGGTATTATTAGTCTTCGGCCCCACTGGTCAGTCACTATGGGTAGCCCCAGACCCGGTGAAAAACTACCCCCCTGTGCTGATGTAAAGTGACGCAGTAACTGTTTAAAATGGTTTAATATTTTCAGATATTGATATAAACTTGTAAATTCAATAACTAAGGATTGATAAGTCAAAAAAATACAAATAGTATATCAAAATGTTCAGAAAATTGAGAGCTATGTGTCTAAGCAATCATAATACATTGTAAAGAAACTTTAAACCCTAGTTTAGTTAAAGAAACATCGACACCCCTTATGTACATGTGGGTTCGCCGGTGTGTCTTTGCTAGGGCATCCCGAACCCTTTTAAATCGATGTTGCACCTGGGTTAGTGTAGGATCTCTAAATCTGACATGTCATACATATTGATTGCGCATTGTATTATGCCATGTATTGATTGCCACCTTTCTTGCCGGTATTGGTTCTTCGCGATAGGATCCGAGCCCGAGGGTTTCTCCGAATTAGGGTTTCTGATATTGTAATTTCATTTTTATTATTGTGTATGTATATATTAGGGTTTCTCCGAATTAGGGTTTATATCTCTCAACACCCTACCTAACATTCTCCCTTAGCTGCTTTGACTTATCCGTTTTTCCACCTATGCAGAAAATATGGACCCACACGACAGAGACGAAGAAAAGGAAGAGTTGATCCAAGGTGTGATCCGCGGAGAAGAAAATTTAGATGTATCGACGTTTCTGAACAACTCCGGTGAGGGTGATCCTCTTTTTGCCGGAAGAGACGACTTGTTTGAGGTTGAAGGTGATGACTTTCGTGAGGGAGAAGGCGATACCTTGTGTGATCGAGAAGACGACCGCTCCGGCGAGGTGCATGTAATATAATTAATCATCTGCTATCTATATATAAATAGTAACAACTATCTTTCTTCTTTTAGCCCTCCGGATCGAAGAAATCTATTGAAAAGAGCGGACGAGGCCCAACCAAAAAGTTGGAACACCATGAGAGGTTCAGGATCGAAGATATCGGTGAAGACGGCAAACCGATTGCTCCCGAAGTTGTCGCAAACAAATTTGTGGCACAATGCGGAGTAATCGTTAGGGACTTCATCCTGATCACCATTCGAAATTGGAATAGGCCTGCTGATGTGGAAGAAGAGGGAACGTCTTTATTTCTCCCTACCATGGCCAAAGATTTACTGTGGAAGAGGCTCATGGTTAATTTCAAACTGCCGAAGATAGAGCTGGATCCAAATGCGGAGGATCCAGTTGAGGACTCCTTAGAACATGCGCGAGCCATGGAGGCTAAGGTCAGGGAGTGGGCTATGAAGAACATGGCCTAGTGTTTCACCAACTGGAAGAAAAGATTGCACCTTGACTATGTCGTGAAAGAGAAGACTCCGGATTTCAAGAAGATTTAGTTTGAGAAGATAAAACCATTCTGGGCTGAGTTTGTGAATTACAAGACATCAGAAAAAGCTGAGAAAATGTCTGCAATGAATAAGCTGAATGCTGCTAACAAGAAGTATCACCATACTATGGGGAAAGGTGGCTACAGGGTTGGCATTCATAAGTGGACGAAACTTGAGGATGAACTGCATGCTAAAAAGATCATCCCAGAGATAGACGATTGGATTGAACGTGCAAAGAATTGGTTTTACGGGCATGGGGGCACGTTGGACTCAGAAGGGAAGTGTATATATAACATACGACATAAAGAAGACCCCTTGCCAATCGAGAAGATGAGAAAAGCAGTAAAGGTCGTTAAAGATGGGGACTTCATTACCGATAGAGAGAATGATGAGATCACACTCGCCCTTGGAAATAAGGAACATGATGGACGAACACAAGGCACAATAGGCTCCCAACCATGGAGGACTGGGTTTCCCGAAGAGAGGAAGAAATATCCTGATAGAAGCCGTCAGAGGAGAAAGGACAAGGCGGAAGTTGAAGCAGATATTCAGAAAGATCAAATGCATATAATTGAAGAACGAATAAAGCAACAACAAGATCAAATTAACGCACTTATCCAGCAAGGTACTACCAGACCATCTCAGTAGCACATGGTGGTAGAACCTGCATTCGATTCTACCGTCTTATCGAATAATCGAAAAAGCAGTGTGGCTTCCACCGAGGTCCCGGGTGATGACAATGACGATGACGATGGTGCACCAACGATGGCTCCTATTGGCTACCTAGTGGATGATATCACACAGATGACACACTGCGAGCTACATGTCAAAGTTGTGAACATATCAATGAAGCTGGCGGTCGGCTATGCCTTACCAATTGGACCTGCACCAACTTACCATTGTCGTCAGGTTCCACACGGCTACGCTCTTGTCGAGGTGGATGAAATCATGCCCACCTTTCAAGTTTTGAAGCTTGACTACCCTGCAGGTGAAGGGGATGTGACTGAACTGGGTGAAGCAATAAACGTCACCATTCTATGGCCAAAGGAATATATCGTGCTTCGAAATCACACGCCAAGGCCATCTTTGACGCCGCCTCACCCGTCTCCAGCGTGCTCGTCACCGCCGCGGCAGCCGTCTTCGTCGCCTCACCCGGCTCCATCGCCTCACCAGTCTTCGGCGCAGCCATCGCCGCCACGGCAACCATCGTCGATGCCTCAGGAAAAAAAGCGTAAGCGTACCATCTCTATTCTGCGGATGGTAAGTGATCGCCGAGACGTAAACAGGAGCCTCTTCCAAAAGTACCAAAGGGTCCTCCCAAGAGAGCTTATGACTATACTGAAGAGGAGACTACGGCTATCGTTGATGCGGAAACAATAGCGTTTTTTGCTAAGCTGAGGCGGCCGAAAGAGCCAGAGTTCCCCAGCACCAAATAAGAAAAAGCCCGAGTGTTCAAAATGCTAAAGACTCTTCATCAACCCGAGCCAAAGCTGTTATCAGACTATGAGCGCTCTATTCTCAAGTCACATGCGGTACAGCAAGCCTCAAAGAGCAGTACTGATGCAAGCGGGAAATCTGTTGCCATCTCGGAGAACAAGCAAAACAGTCTTGCGCCCCTCCCAAGGTGATTTCCCATACCAATGTGGGGTCGAACAAATATGCGGCCGAAGAGCAGTATGATCCAGATGTAGTTGTACAATACGGAGAAGCTACCGCTGCTCAAGGTATGAGTATTTCCCACTACTTATCCCAGTTACAGTAATTCCCCGTGGGTGAAGTAGCATACAAATACTTGTACGGCAAAGCTCTCGTCAAACCTGAGGAGGTAAATAATCTTCCAACAAAAATGCGAAGATTGCATAACTGGTACATGCATGCCACAAAGGCCAGGGCTAACTGGATAATGCTGAGGGTTACAAAAAAAAAGCATTATGGAAAAGAAATAGATGACATGATATCCATTGAATTTGATGAACTATTTCAATTATTCAATCAAGACGCCTTGGACAAATCGATCATCGGTGCATATTGTCTGTAAGTACTAATTCTGTAATTAATTTAGTCTCTAGCTATCTCACCTTGTTTATTGCATGTATATAATCATACTATAATATGCAAAATGAACATTCTCGAATGCAGCAGAGGACAAATCTATGAAATTGGATTCATTGACCCATATTGGGTTCATCAATCTAATCTCAAAACAAACCCCCAGGATACAGAGGATAATATCGTACACGCGTTAAGATTTCAAGAAACCAGAAGGGAAATACTATTTCCTTACAAATTTGAGTGAGTGTTATTGTCTTGTATACACTTTCTATTTTGCTTACTCGACGTTAAGTATATAATTGATTAGTTATGCATGCGTAGCTTCCACTATATTATGTTAATCATTCAACCTGACAAAGGGCGTGTACTAGTTATGGACTCGAAACATAAACCCCTTGAGTCATGGAAGGACATGCAGATTATTCTCCAGCGGTAATTCTAATCATTACGTCACTATATCGGCAACGTTCGTGAATTTATGATATCAAGTAATTAATAACTTCTTTTATTCGTTTTCTTCGCCGAGCAGCGCTTGGAAACGGTTCACCAACAAAGCTAGGGGTGTTTGGAAAGAGGATCATACATTTCAACCACTAGATGTAAGCACCACTAGCTATATCCGCGCATCTCTTTGATTCTAGTTTTGATACCGTTATTATCATTCTTGATTATTATTTTGATTGAACTCTGTTCTCGTAAAGTGCCTGACGCAGGGACCAGGAAACAATTTATGTGGATACTATGTTTTCGAGTTCATCCATCAGACGTGTTGTGAGAAGGGCAGAAATTTAGAGCAACTCCACGTACGTAAACAATTTCTATAGTTTTTAATTACCATCAAATTGTGTTTAGTTTCATTCATATAGGTTGACTCCTTTTTTAAATCAGATCGAACGTCTACGGGACGGTCTTCTGCCAAAGGATCGCGTACGAGCAATTCAGGAGGAATTGGCGGGATTCTTGGATGCAGAAGTCCTAAACCTAAAAGAAGAATACTATTCGGGTGTGTATATACAATAGGGACTGTACAAAGAGCTTATTTTGTATATATGTAGTGCATGAACTCCGTGTATCGAATGTAATATGTTCGACACTTGGATCTATATTTTCATGATGATCTTGTGTAATATAATGGTTTCTTCATTGATGAGTGCAAAACACTAAATAAAAAATAAAACCACATAAACGAATTCTCTGTCGTGGCACAAAAAGTGGCCAAAATGCTGTCGTGGCAAAAAAAGGTTGCCAAAATGAATTCTCTGTCGCGGAAGACGGGGACTTGCCAAAATGAATTCTTTGTCGCGGCAGAGAAATGTGTCAAATCTCTGCCACGGCAGATGAGATGGTTATTGTCGGTGTATTCGAACCGGATTCTGCTCCTCCTACTCGCCAGCGGCCACGTGTACGCCCTTTAGTCCTGGTTGGTGGGGCAACCGAAACTAAAGGTTGGGGCTTTAGTCCCCATTGCCCCGTCCCGGTTGGGTAACCAGGACTAAAGGCCCTTACCAACCAGGACACATGGGGCGGTTTCCACTAGTGACTCCACTCACAAAATTCCTTTAAATTCCCTCCACTCAAAATTGCTATTAAATTTCCACCAAATTTAATGCAAACTCTCATTAAATAAAACTCCTTTTATTTATTCAGAATTTTTTCAATTACTTTAATGACAAACATTCACATATAACCCCTTGCTAGAATTCTATTTCACACGCAAAAACACTTTTTGCAATTTCACCCAAAAACCTGTTTCGGTATCTAGTGAAATAAATTCTGCGCTTGTTATTCTTTCCGGCATGAAACTTTTGCTCCAAATGGATGTCGGTGTCTCCTAAGTGTGTCACCCTACGGTTCGCGAATAATGCGGACATGATCGAGACCCCTCTCGGATCAATAATCAGAAGCGGGATCTGGAGACCCATACTGACTCCCACACATTCAACGATGACTGTCTTGTGATCGTCGGAACCTTTTACGCTAGTATCTTAATCCCTTTGTTTTGCGATATATTACGTGTCCGAGATTCGATCATCGGTATCTCCATACCTAGTTTGATCTCGTTACTAACATGCACTCTTTTCTAGATCCCGTGATATAACATTCTAGTGATCAAATCACTTTCTTGCAAGCTAACCAATGTGGTATCACCGAGAGGTCCCAGAGTATATCTATCCGTCATCAGGATGAACAAATTCCACTCTCGATCCATGGGCCTCAACGTAACACTTTATTAGTTCTAAACCCATCTTTATGATCACCCTATTATGGTGCGACGTTTGATGTTATCAAGAAACTCTTTCGGTGTTAGTGATTGACATGATATCATGGTCTAAGGATGAGGATCACTTCGTACACTGGTGGAAAAGAGGCCTATAGCCCCGGGTCGTATGGGCCATTAGCCCCGGTTCTAGACCCAGGGCTAGCCAGGCGGGGCTAATGCTAGCCCCGGTTCTGTCCCGAACCGTGGCTAATGGTGCTCCACGTGGGCGGCTAGCGAGCGAGGGGCCTAGCAGGAAAATGTCCCGGTTTTTAATAGGAACCGAGGATATTGCTCCCCTGCCGCGGCAAGAAAATGGCCCGTTTTTGTGCCGCAGCAGGATCCGTTTCCTGCTATTTTTCATTTATTTGCTTTGGGCATTTTTTTAATTTGTGTTTTGCGCTAAATTGGATGGCATAATTAATACTACATACAACAATGAAGGAATAACTATATAGTGCACATCATCGTCGCGAATATATTACACCATCTCATCCAATGTGCGTTGTCGAACATATTACAAAATATACGCACCACGAGTTATTACATGCACATTACAAAACATATCACACTTGCATATCTACCGGCGTGGAATAGTATTCTCCATTCGGATCTAGGACCTCGCCATCTATGAATCCGGCAATTTCCTCTTGAATTGCTCGTATGCATTCTTGTAGTAGAAGACCGTCCCGCAACCGTTCGACCTAATATAATTTAAAGAAGGGGTCAATATATATGAATTAATGAAAATGAACATAATTGATGGTAATAAACTAAAGTTGTGAATATTGTTTATCGTACTTCAATTTTTTAAGTCCCTCTTTGCGGCAGTATATTTGGTCGTCTGGCGAATGAACTCGCATACATAGTAGCCACATAAATTATTTCCGGGTTCCTGCCTCAAGCACTTTACGAGAACATATATAGTTCAATCAAAATAATATTCAAGCATGATAATGGTATTGAAACTAGAATCAAAGAGATGCGCGGATCTAGATGGTACTACTTACATTAAGTTGTTGAAATATAAGCTCTGGCTTCCAAACGCCAACAGCCTTGGCGGTGAATCGTTTCCAAACCCTGCCCGACAAAGAAGACGAATAACGGAGTTCTATATTAATCACTTGCTATCAGCGAGGAAATAGTGCCGATATAGTGACATAATGATTGAAATTACCTCTAGAGGCATGCTTGCATGTCCGCCCACTCATCGAGGTCTTTGCGTTTTGAGTCCATGAATTTTACTATTCCATCGTCGGGCTTAATGATTAGCAGGATATAGTGGAAGCTGCGCACGCATAATGAGTCAATTGTACACTTAACATCGAGTAAGCAAAATATAATGTGTACAAGACAATAACACTCACTCATAGTGGTAAGGAAATAGTATTTCCCTTTTGGTCTCGTGAAACCTTAACGCTTGTACCAAGTTGTTCTCTGTCACCTCGGGTCTCAGGTGGAGAATTTTTTTATAAATGATATTTGGGTCAATGAACCCAATGTCATAGAGTTGTCCTCTTTTGCATTGGAGATTCTTCATTCTGCAAAATAAATATAGTGATGAGTAAGATTATACATGCAATGAACGATAGCTGAGCTAGAAAGACTTAATTACATAAATTAATAATACTTACAAACAATAGGCACTCATGATAGATTTGTCGAGCGTGTCTTGTTGGTATAACTGAAATAATTCATCAAATTCAATCATTACCACGTGATCTCCATGCCCATAATGATGTTTCTATGTGCAATGTCGATCCAGTTTTTGTTAGCAGCAGATTGTCGCATGTACCAGATATGCAATCTTCGCATTTTTGTTGGTAGCTCCTTAACTAACTTAGGTTTGACGAGAGGGTACCCGTGCCGATACTTGTATGCTATGTCAGAGAATTCATTTATATGGTTTAAGTACCTACGAATAGACATGCCTTGAGCCGCTGCCGCTTCTCCGTACAACTCTACTAACTCCGGATCACTTTCCGGATCATACCTCTGCTCGGCCACAACTCTCCTCGACCGCACCTCGGCATCAGAATACACTTGTAGCGGGGGGCACGATTGATTTTTCTGTTCTCCGAGCTGGGCAACTGATTGCTCGCTTGATTTTCCACTAGAGCTGATACTCTGCAACCGTTGTTCTTTTGCCTCAGCCTACTTGTGAATAGAGCGATCATAGTCTTCTGGTAGCGGCAGCGGGTACAGAGCCATGAGCTTCACCTGGGCTATTTCCTGTGCTACATCTTCTTTGGTGCGCGGAAATATTGGCTCTATCAGCTTCTTCTTGTTAGCTATGTCAATCTTCCACTTTTGATAACTGGCTTCTGAGGCTGCATCAAGTTGCTCGTTTGTCATCTCCCCAGGTCGGGGGATACTGAAATCTATATTTGCATGGGGTACTTTTGGGAGGGGCGATATCTTACGTTTCGGTGATGTGAACCTCTTGCTGCTGCTTCCCCTCGTAGTCTTTTGACCCCTTTTCCGCTTGGGAGATGGCGGCGGTGGAGACGGCTGCGACGGCGATGGAGGCGGTTGCGCTGGAGAATGGTAATGTGGCGGTGAAGGTGAAGGTTGCACTGGAGAATGTTCATGTGGCGGCGAAGGTGGATTGTTGTTGATCTGAGGAGTGGGTGGCCTTGGCGGCACATAATTTGGAAGATGGATGTGCTCCTTTGGCCAAACAACAGTCTCCCTTTTTACTTCTCCTAGTTCAGTCAGCTCCCCATCTTCACCTGCGGGGTAGTCTAGCTTCAGCTCCTCATAATCTGGCATGACTTGATCCACCGTGACGACAGCGTACCCTTTTGGAACCGGTTTGCAATGCCAAGTATGGTGGTACTTCTTCTTAGCAGCATTCGCCTTATTTACTGCAGACTTTTGGCAACGCGTCCGGATGCTTCGTCTTGTACTCCACAAATTCGGCCTAGTAGTCTCTTATCTTCTCATAGCTCTTATTGAAATCCGGAGTTTTATCGAGCTCGATATAGTTCTGGCATCATTTTTTCTTCCATTCCCTGAATAGTTCGCCCATCTTCGAAAGAGCCCACTCCTTGACTTTTTTTTCTAGGGCCTCTTTTCGCCTCCTCATTTCCGCCTCATTTGGCACCTATTCGTCTGGATCCACCTCTGGTGCCGGCAGGGTGAAATTAAGCATGAGCTTTGTCCAAAGGTTTTCTTTGGCTGCTTGGCCGACATATGACACGGTTTCCATCTTTGTCTGCCTCCACTCTCGAGTGGTGATAGGGATGTGGTCCCTAACGACAACTCCGCATGCCTTCACTAATTTCTTTGCAACATTATCAGGTTCAATTGGTTTCCCGACTTTATTGACCTTTTCGATTCTATACCGGACACCATCATCCATCTTCTTGTTTGGGCCTGTTTAGTCCGTACTAATGATTTCCTCGATCTGGAGGGCTAAAAGAAGAAAGAGTTAGCGCGTTAATATATGTATTTCATATGGTCACTTGTTTAATACATTAGTGCACATCACATATAGATATACACCTCGCTGGAGCCGTCGACTTCTCTCTCTTCGACTTCTTGCTCGTCGTCTTCTCCCTCATCGGCGCCGCTGAGTCCTCCCTCGCCCGAGGCGTCGGTGTCTACCTCACTGGAGCATCTACCTCCTCGGCTAAGAGACTCATCTCCCTCTCTAGATTCGTTCAGAAACTGCTTGGTGACATCGCCAACAATAACTTCATCCCCGCGGATGAAACCCTCCATGATGTTCTCCTAATAATCGTCTCTATCGAGTCCCGGATCCATAGTATCTGCAAACAAAAGAATACAATCAACACAAGTATTACGATGCAACAATCATGATGCATGACAGTTCCCAAAACTCACTGCAAGTTTCATAAAAAGGAGGGTTTTGATAGTTGGTATTACGGAAAACTCGTGACAGATTTTAGTTAACAGATACTGCTTTTGTTTTGATCATGGAGTCAAAAATACACAGAATTGGAGTTTGTGCCAATTTACAAAGTTGTAGATCTGGTTTGGATATACAACTTTGCTCTTGTTCAAAATTTTCCAAAACAGCCTGGAATACATTTCAAATTGGTGTTGAAGTTAGTGTCACATATTTTCAGACTTAGCAGTTTTAGGAGCTGCCAGGACTGACAGACTGAAACTGTTAAATTCAGAGGCTTGAATATTGCAAACTATTAAGATTTTGAACAAACTTTATGAACAAAGGTTGTAGAGGGTGGTTTAGTCTACAACACTGGTTCAGAGTGTTTTCACAAAAGATCTACAGGTTAGGAGATTAGGGGTGTCAAAGTTAGCAGCAAATTAAGCTTTGCATCGGCATGAGTTTGTCCAGGACGCGGCGCGGCGAGGCTTCGCAGGCGGCACGGCGAGGCAAAGTAGGGCATCGACACAAGTACTGGGATGACGGCGAGCGATGCGTGCACACGGCGGCGGACTGGGCTCATGCACGCAAGAGGAGAAAAAGGAGAGGGAGCAGCGCTCACCTTGCGCTCGTGTGCGAGCCCGAGCGTGGAGCGGAGACCGGCGGCGCTGCTCGGGAGGCGCGGGCCGGCGGGGACGCACACGGAGGCCGGCGGCGGAGCGAGCATGGAGGCGCGGGCCGGCGGGGAGGACGGCTCGATGGAGAAGCGGGAGGACACGACGGCGACGACAAGGAGGCACGCGGAGGCGCGGGCCGGCGGCGGATTTGGGCAGCCTGACGGCGCTCTGCTTCTCCTCGCGTGCGTGAATGGGGAGGAAGGAGGGTGCATCTAGAAGTAGGAGGAGCATCAGCCCCGGTTCCTCCCTAGAACCGGGGCTATTGACCTATTATCCCCGGGTCAACGCCTGGCCCATGGCTATTGGCCCCAAAATTTCAGCTGGCGCGCATCGTGGGCTATTAGCCCCGGTTCTTGGGCCAAACCGGGGCTAATAAGCCTTTTTCTAAAAAAAATTGAGTTTTCTGGAGGTTCCCGCCTTTTTTTCTAGATTTAGGAGCATTATTACATATGTATTTTTCACAGCAAATTTATTTTGAATTTCAAAGATCTTTCAACATGGAAAGTGTTTCAATTTGTATAACAAATTCAAAACCATTTTCTGTTTTCAAAAATATTTGTTCTCACTATACAAACAATTAATCATTTTGCTTTTTTCAATTAAAAATGCATTAACAAATATGTATTCCATATTTTTGAATTAAATATGCATTAACAAATTCAAAACCATTTGCTTTTTTCAACAAAATCATTTCTAGGTTCACAATATGCTATTTCTTCAGAGATCCACTACAAGTTTAGCGAGGCTCAGCCCCGGGCTAAGAAGCTTCATGTCCACCGTTTTGAATATAGTTTGAAACGGGCATAAATAATTCAAAGATGATCGAAACAATGTGAAACCTTCGCGTGGTGTCATATTATGTGTCAAAGTTGCAAGGAAAAATATTAAACTTGGAAAATTGAAAACATCACAAAAAATCTTTTACAAAATGGCCTATCATGTTCGAGGTTTCATGGGATTTAGGTCAAACCACCGATGTTATGGCTAGAATCAAGGCATAGTTTGTGATAATGTGCCCATATTATGTACACATGTGCATCTTGGGATGGCTTACGATGTTGCAGGAGGATGTTTTCCTTTTTATCGCATGAAAAATCCAATTTCCATTTTTGAGGTGCCTAAATCGGGGTGTTCTGTGAAGCAACCACCAAATTAAAGTTTGGCATTGGTACCAAACCATTTTTTAAAAATACTAGACCACCTTACTTATGGACAATTTCCCAACCGGTGTATCTGGAACCTTTCCGTCCACCCGCCATGAAAAAGACAAATTCCTGCCGAATCGGTTGGAGGGTGCCTAGATTTGAACTACAGGTACATGATATAATGCTTCTAAATTTTTTCTAAAATCATTTCTAGGTTCAGAATATGCTATTTCTTCAGAGATCCACTACAAGTTTAGCACGGCTCAGCACCGGGCTAAGAAACTTCATGTCCACCATTTCGAATATAGTTTGAAATGGGCATAAATAATTCAAAAATGATCAAAACAATGTGAAACCTTCGCGTGGTGTCATATTATGTGTCGAAGTTGCAAGGAAAAACATTAAACTTGGAAAATTGAAAACATCACAAAAAATCCTTCACAAAATGGCCTATCATGTTCGAGGTTTCATGGGATTTAGGTCAAACCACCGATGCTATGGCTAGAATCAGGGCATAGTTTGTGATAATGTGTCCATATTGTGCACACATGTGCATCTTGGGATGGCTTACGATGTTGCAGGAGGAAGTTTTCCTTTTTATCGCACGAAAAATCCAATTTCCATTTTTAAGGTGCTGAAATCAGGGTGTTCTGTGAAGCAACCACCAAATTAAAGTTTGGCATTGGTACCAAACCATTTTTTAAAAATACTAGACCACCTTACTTATGGACAATTTCCCAACCGATGTATCTAGAACCTTTCCGTCCACCCGCCATGAAAAAGAAAAATTCCTGCCGAATCGGTTGGAGGGTGCCTAGATTTGAACTACAGGTACATGATATAATGCTTCTAAATTTTTTATAAAATCATTTCTAGGTTCACAATATGATATTTCTTCAGAGATCCACTACAAGTTTAGCGAGGCTCAGCCCCGGGCTAAGAAGCTTCATGTCCACCATTTTGAATATAGTTTGAAATGGGCATAAATAATTCAAAAATGATCGAAACAATGTGAAACCTTCGCGTGGTGTCATATTATGTGTCAAAGTTGCAAGGAAAATATTAAACTTGTAAAATTGAAAACATCACAAAAAATCCTTCACAAAATGGCCTATCATGTTCGAGGTTTCATCGGATTTAGGTCAAACCACCGATGTTATGGCTAGAATCAGGGCATAGTTTGTGATAATGTATCTATATTGTGCACACATGTGCATCTTGGGATGGATTACGATGTTGCAGGAGGAAGTTTTCCTTTTTTATCGCACAAAAAATCCAATTTCCATTTTTGAGGTGCCGAAATCGGGGTTTTCTGTGAAGCAACCACCAAATTAAAGTTTGGCATTGGTACCAAACCATTTTTTTTAAATACTAGACCACCTTACTTATGGACAATTTCCCAACCGATGTATATGGAACCTTTCTGTCCACCCGCCATGAAAAAGACAAATTCCTGCCGAATCGGTTGGAGGGTGCCTAGATTTGAACTACAGGTACATGATATAATGCTTCTAAATTTTTTCTAAAATCATTTCTAGGTTCACAATATGCTATTTCTTTAGAGATCCACTACAAGTTTAGCGAGGCTCAGCCCCGGGCTAAGAAGCTTCATGTCCACCATTTTGAATATAGTTTGAAACGGACATAAATAATTCAAAAATGATCGAAACAATGTGAAACCTTCACGTGGTGTCATATTATGTGTCAAAGTTGCAAAGAAAAATATTAAACTTGGAAAATTGAAAACATCACATAAGTTTTAATACATGAGGGCACACATAAGTTTTACATGAAAGTCATGGATCCTTCTCCGCGTATGTCGATCCCTTGCCTATGATCGCTTCTTAGGCCGTAACCATGGAGAATCTTCATTATTTAACGGGATGCTTGGGTCAGTTTTCATGGTGAAGGGCAGAATTTCATCAAACTTATCATAATCTGCTGACATGTCTGTCTTGTCCTCGATTCCCACGATGTTTCTTTTCCCTGAAAGAACTATGTGACGCCTGGGCTCATCGTCTGATGTATTCGTTTGCTTATTTTTTCTTTTTTTGGTCTATAGGACATGTCTTTCACATAGAAAACCTGAGCCACATCGTTGGCTAGGACGAATGGCTCGTCTCTGTAACCAAGATTCTTGAGATCCACTATTGTCATTCCGTACAGTTGGTCTACCTTTACCCCATTCATGTTGACCCAACTGCACCGAAACAGAGGGACCTTCAAAGTAGGTCCATAGTCAAGTTCCCATATCTCCTCTATGTAACCATAGTATGTGTCCTTTTTCCCATTCTCGCCTATTGCATCAAAGCGGACACCACTATTTTGGTTGGTTCTCTTTTTATCTTGGCCGATCATGTAAAATGTATTCCCATTTATCTCATACCCTTGGAAAGTCAATACAGTCAAAGATGGTGACGCAGCCAACAAGTAGAGCTGATCTCCAACAGTGTTGTCATTCAGGAGACGTGCTCGCAACCAACTTCCGAAAGTCTCCATGTGTTTTTCTTCGATCCAGGAGTGAGCAATCCCCGGGAACTTGGAGCATACAACATTCCTGTGTTCCTCGATATACGGAGCCACGAAGGTGGAATTTCGTAGAACTGTGTAGTGTGCTTAAGTGAAAGAACGACCGTCCCTACATATCACTACTTTCTTTCCTAGCGTGCCTTTTCCACTCAGCCTCCCCTCATGCCGCGATTCAGGAACACCTAGCGGCTTAAGGCCAGGAAGAAAGTCAATGCAGAACCCAATGACCTCCTCTATTCCATAGCCCTTGGAGATGCTTCCTTCTAGCCTAGCACGGTTACGAACATATTTCTTTAAGACTCCCATGAACCTCTCAAAGGGAAACATATTGTGTATAAATACATGATCGAGAATGGAAATCTCGTCGACTAGGTGAACCAGGAGATGCGTCATAATATTGAAGAACAACGAGGGGAACACCAACTCAAAACTGACAAGACACTGGACCACATCCCTCTGTAGCCTTTCCAGACTTTCTCGATCGATTACCTTCTGTGAGACCAGGCACATGGCTTAATAGGATTGATAGAATACTCATACCAACAAGTTGCAACTTCTTTTCCGGAAGCTCATTCGAAAAGAACTCTAAGGTTAAGCATGCTTGGCCTAGAGCAATTCTAGGATGGGTGACCGACCGAAGTAGAATCAGCGCACGCAGTGAGGACAAAGTGCGCAGAAAAGACTAGTGTTGGTCAGTGGGGCCGCCTAGATATCCTATTAAGATGCAGAGGACACCCCTGCCCAGGAGTGGACGGGGTGTTACACCTTCTGAGATATTGCATTGAGGAATGCACATAGCTTCACAATGGGTACTCGAACATTTTCTGGTAGAATCCCCCTCAATGCAACCGGAAGCAACTGGATCATAATCACGTGGCAGTCATGAGACTTCAGGTTCTGAAATTTTTCTCTGCCATATTTATTATTCCCTTTATATTTGACGCGAAGTCAGGAGGGACCTTGATACTGCTCAGACATTCAAAAAAGATTTCCTTCTCTGCTTTCGTAAGAGCATAGCTGCTTAAGTATTGACACCCTTTATCTCTATGCTTGTTGTATGGGTCTTTCATACGTTGCTGGTCCTCCCGTGCTTCTGGTGTGTCTTTTGACTTCCCACACACTCCCAGGAAGCCTAGCAGGTTCACGCAAAGATTCTTCGTCACGTGCATCATGTCGATTGAAGACCGGACCTCTAGGCATTCCCAATAGGGTAGCTCCCAAAATATTGATTTCTTCTTCCACATGGCCGCGTGTCGATGCAAAGAACGATGCGTTGTCTTCGAACAGATTGACCGCCAGGACCCTTTCCAAAGATTACTTCCAGGTCCCTCACCATACCAAATACATAAACACCTTTAGGGAGCTTAGGCTTCTTCCGGTGATCTGCCTCACCGTTGAAATGCTTGCCTTTCTTTCTCACTTGATGATTGGTCCGAAGAAATTGACGACACCCCAGGTACACAACCTTCTTACATTTCTCCAAATATATACCTTTAGTCTTATCTAAACAGTGTGTGCATGCATTGTATCCCTTGTTTGATTGTCCTGAAATGTTACTAAGAGCTGGCCAATCATTGATGGTTACGAACAACAACGCTCGTAGGTCAAATTCCTGCTGTTTATGCTCATCCCACACACGTACACCTGGTTCGGCCCACAACTGCAAAAGTTCATTGACTAATGGCCTTAGGTACACATCAATGTCGTTGCCGGGTTGCTTAGGTCCTTGGATGAGCACTACATCATAATGAAATTCCGCTTCATGCACAACCAAGGTGGAAGGTTGTAGATACATAGAGTCACGGGCCAGGTGCCGTGACTACAGCTCTACTCCCCAAAAGGATTTATGTCGTCTGTACTTAGACCAAACCATAAGTTTCTCGCATCACCTGCAAAGTCCAGGTACTCTCTCTCGATTTCTCTCCACTGCGACCCATCGGCGGGGTGTCTCAACTTTGACCCGTCTTTCTTACGCTCTTCTTTGTGCCATCGCAACAATCTGGCATTCTCTTTGTTTCTGAACAGACATTCCAGCCGTGGTATTATAGGAGCATACCACATAACCTTAGCAGGAACCCTATTCCTGGGGGGATCGTCATCGCCCTCAACATCACTAGGGTCATCTTGTCCAATCTTGTACCGAGATGCAGTGCATACCGGGCATTTATCCATATTCTCGTACTCCTTACCGCGGTACAGGATGCAGTCATTAATGCATGCATGTATCTTCTGCACATCTAATCCTAGAGGGCAGATAGTCTTCTTTGCTTCATATGTTGTCTCGGGAAGCTCGTTATCCTTTGGAAGCTTTGGGTTAATTATTTTCAGTAACTTCTCAAATCTCTTGTCAGACAAACCAGTCTCAGCCTTCCATTGCAGCAGTTCCAGTGTTGTACCGAGCTTTGTGCTACCATCTTCGCAATTTGGGTACAACAGCTTTTTGTGATCCTTTAGCATGGCCGCCAACTTCAGCTCCTCCCTTTCTGTATCGCATTGTTGTTTTGCATCAGAAATGACCTGACCAAGACCATCAACGGGCTCATCTGATGCCCGGTGTTCTTCTTCATTGTCGCCTCCTTCTTCTTCATTGTTATTACCTCCTTCTTCTTCATTGTCTTCCATTGCAGTATCCTCATTTTCTTCATGGAACATACGATAGTTGTCATCATCCTCCTCTTATTCATTGTCTTCCATCATAACCCCTCGTTCTCCGTGCAAGGACCAACAATAATAACCGGACATGAAACCTTGGTGAAGCACGTGGAATTGAATGGTTCTCGAGTTGGTGTACTCCTTGACGTTCCGACAGTCAACACATGGACAAGGCATAAAATTATCCACCTTGTTATCCTCAGCCACATCGATAAATTTATGCAGGCCTGCAATGAAGTCGGAATCGTGTCGGTCGCCGCACATCCATCCCTTCCGTGCATTGATCCGCATCATAAATATAGTCAAATGACTATCTTACATGCACAGATGCACTATTTTTGAATCAATTATAGATGAAAATGACAAGGTTACTAACCTTGGACAAGGATACCATTTTTTTCAACTTAAGTGTGGCTCGGGCATTTCACCGAACACCTTGTGTGCATAGCAACGATAAAAATTCCTAGCACCCACCCCTCTCACAAATCCAGCCAGAAAAAAAACTGGGTTGTGGGGGTATATATAGGCAGGGAGGGGCAATAGCCCCGGTTCAGGGAAAAAACCGGTGCTAATGCTCCACGGCACGACATGTGTCACGCGTGCGAGCATTAGCCCCGGTTTTTGCCCCGAACCGGGGCAATTGCCCACAACCGAACCGGGGCTATTGCTCCTGGACGCCGACGCAAACCGAACCGAGGCCAATGCGGGGCATTGGTCTCGGTTTTTATGGAACCGGGGCTAATGGGAATATGGGGGCTGGCTCATTGCCCTCTTTTTTACTAGTGGTAAGTTGTTATAGCAATATAAACTCAATGACTTTGATCATAATGCTATACTTCGGATGAATGTTCATCACACCATTAAACTAATGTTGTGATCCCGTTATTAACAACATCCAATGTCCATGATCAGGAAACCTTGATCATCTTGTTAATCAACGAGCTAGTTTATGAGAGAGGCATAACTAGGAACTTTCTATTTGTTTATTAAACACACATGTATTAACGTTTCCGTATTAATACAATTATAGCATGCAAAATAAATATCTATCATATACTTGGAATACACATAATAAACACTTTAGTATTGCCTCTCAGGGCATATTCCCTTCAGCACATGCCTATGATTGTTTAGTACTTGGATGCTTATTCTTATTTATATGCAATGCCCTAGATCTTGAAGTTACATGTTTAGACTCGTCCATGCAACACCCGTCCATCCATCCCTATGCCTACCGCACTCGAATTCCACTGTTTACTGTTACTGTTACTATTGCTGTTATTTTGCTGTTGTTGTTGCTTTGCTGTTGCTACTATTAACCTGTTGCTACTAATAAACTTATGTGAGCAAGAACTATTTCTAGGTACAGCTGAATTAACAAGTCAGTTGTTAAGGCTTGCAAGTATTCATTGGCTCCCCTTGTGTCGAATCAATAAATTGGGTAATACTACCCGCGAAGACAATCCCCTATACTTGTGGGTCATCACTGCCCGCTTGCGTTTTTCGAGCTTGCCTTGTAGCTTGACCTATCGATTGTGCTCCTTGATTAGGAGCCAGTGATAGTCCATCAGCATGTCGCGGGAAGTGTCAACAGGTAAGATGTGATTGCCCCCTACAGCTTCGCACGCGATTTCCTAGCCGACATCGTTGAGGTGGATTTCGTGGTGAGAACGATTTACACCCTCTGCGCCTCGAGGTGCCCTGTTCCCATTGGGATTTTGCGGGTTCTCTTTGGTTCTTCCGGTTTTGGCTTGAGGGTTGGGAGATGGATCCAGTGGTGGGTCAGTTCCGTCGTTGACGTCGCCACCATGGATGACAGCGCACATGTAGCGCCCACGAAGCGGGTCGCTGCTTCCGCAGCTTTCAGATTCGGAACCGTAGGTTCCTTCATCCGAAGAGGGATCGCACAAATCAGAGTTGCAACAGCTGTTGTCTTCCGAATCACTTGTTAGCGACTCCGAGTGTTGGGCGTTGATTGGTGGCGCCCATGAGGATGGCCTGATTGGTGGGGGTAACACCAGCTCTGGGAGGCAGAAGGTGCCAGTCTGACCCACCTTGAAGCAGAAGCTCCCGAATTAGCATCCCGAATAGCTAATTGACGAGGTTCGATCTCATAAATGCCCATTGTTATGGACTTGGATTTTGGAGAAGATGGGGATGCTAGAAGTCGCGAGACGGTTAACATGCAAGCAACACGGGGACACGAGGTTTACCCATGTTCAGGCCCCGAGAGGGAAAACCCTATTCCTGCTTGTCTGTTCTTGATTACGGCAGAACCGAAGGCTACCTGGGATGCCTAGATGCAATCTGGCATGAGGTGTGTGTATGAGTTGGAAGATCCTCCTCGTTGTGCCCTCCTGGCCCTTATATAGATAGTCCAGGTCTTGGGGGAAGGTCGAGTCGATTACAGGTTATGGTTGAACCCTTCGAAATTCTATCTACTGCTAGTCGTGTCCTTCAAGGAGTCGAACTTGTAATGGGCTTGGGCCACCCGAATCTTCTTGGACAGCAAGTCTTCACGTGGGCCTTCCCTGGGATGGACCGGGTATACCAATGTGAGGCACCCGTAGGGTACATCCATGTCAGGAGTACTCCGAACAATGCAGCGATTGCGAGTCATTTTTGTTTTCGTTGATCCGCCGATGTCAGCATTGTTTTCACTTTTTTATTTTGGTATTGACTATGTTATTTTTCTCAGCAGTGATCTCGTTGTTGTACTGTGTGGTTTCTATATTAATAGAGCGGAATGAAAATCTGTTTTGAGAAGATGTTATGAATTTATACATCAAATTCTATACGGAAGTGCTATATGGAGAATAAACAGAACTTAGACATTTATCATCTGGAAAAAGTCCTACCAAGAGAATTAGGTTTGGTGTGTAATTAAATGTTGTAAGTACTTACCTTAAATATCTTGATTGTAACTTTTGTTTGTCCACCAATTTCCTCTATAGTGTCTCCTGGGGTAATCGGAGCATAATTTACGGGCACAAAACCATTGCATTCTAAGTTCTTGCATTGGGTCAGTTTAGACGCTTCATTCTGTTTATATACAACAAACATATCACAAAAAGCATGCCAACATGGTTTTTTTACGGAGCCATGTATGTGGTAAACTACTTACTCTCCATACCGTAAAGAAATGTGTTTTGTGATCACCATATTTTGGATTAACCTGCAATGAAATTAAAGCGACAGGGAAAAGTCCTAGATAAGTCAATAATGAAGAGAAACTAAACTTACTTCCCATCCAACAACTACGACATTGATGCTACTTTCATCATGTCCTTTCTCATTTGTTACCCACATTGCAGAAGTGCTTATTTGGTTGTTATTTAAAGTTGTAAAGCTATATACATCAAATGTCCCCATGCCACCAGTAAGCACAGATTCGGGGAATGTATTTGAGTCATAGCATGCATACTGTGAAAAGTTAACATAAGTCCATAGGTAATAACACAACATGAGAAAAATTTGGATAACCAAATACTGCAATCAAAACGACTAGCTTTTTAACTTACATGGTCAACCATACTCTCCGTTCTAGTCTTTGAAAGTAGCAAGCTACTATTTGATTATGATTGTTTCCCAAATAGAATTATATTCTGAAGATATGGATTCTGCAGCCATGATACTGCACTAACATGGTATGAAAATACCATGAACAGAACAAGTAAAAATATTGGAAGGTGCATAGATTATATGTATAATTCAAGAGGAAGAATTGTGCCTTTCTTTTTTACGAAGAGGGTAATGAATGGTACTCTTATACAAGGAAAGATTTCTGTTGTTCAGAGTTCAGATAAGGGATACTCTTCCAAATACAAAGATTACTTTGCTCAAAAGAATTTATTGCATATCTAGAAAGATGCATAGCAGCATGTATTATTTATAATATTTTAATAGAGAGAATCAATGGCATATCTCGGAAGATATGTAGGAATTGCTATTTTTTTATATAGATATGACAAAGATTTCTTAACCAGAATTAATTCATTGCATATCCAGAAAGACGAGTAGTAATTAATATTGTAATTAATCCATTGCATATCTATGTATCCTCTCACAATTAGGTGCAATTTCGCATTAATTAGCATGATTTCATAATTTTCATGGTTCTCTTCCTCGTTCATAGGCGCTCGTCTGCCTCCCAACCGTCCCTTTAATTCCGCTGGCCTAGGAACTAAACTTTTTTTTGAACGAGAAGGACCCCGAAGGACGTAGAGATCACTAGTGCGTACTTTGTCCTCACTCGTGCACACCCGGTACCCATTTCTCGGTCGGTCGCCCATCCTCAAATTGATCTAGGCCAAGCAGGCTTAACCTCAGAGTTCTTTTCAGATGATTTTTCGAAAAAGAAATTACAACTTATTTATATGGGTATACTATCAATCCTATTAAGCCATGCGCCAGGGTCTCACAAAATTATTGTCGGAGGAGTACTAGTTTAGCCTATTACTCGTTCTAGGTCGGAAATCTTTGCAATATTTTTCCCATCTTATACTATGTCCCATACTATGCTTTATACGTTCGTCATTGTATATACCTAAAATATTTAGGGCACAATATACCTGTTTTAATCTTGCTAGGTTCATGTTACATTCGATGATGATTATATTCTATTATCCTGCTAGATACTATGAAAATCTACCAGCATGCATGGTGTGGTGGAAGTGATTAATGTGTTTGGACAACCCACGGTGTTGTGTGTTCAGTTCGGGAACAAAGTGGAATGGAATGTCATGGTTCCATTTCACTGGAATGGGTTGGTTCCGTTCTAGTGTTCAGTTAGGACAAAAACTGTGTAATGGAATGGTTCCATCCTATGTTCAGTTGGGCCAAAAAAGTGGAATGAAATGGTTCCGTTCTATGTTTGGGTGCATTTAGCAAAAAAGATGGCAAAAGAATAGAGAGAGTGAGAACATTTGGGTGACTTTAGCATAGAGGAACGAGTAGATTCCACCAATTTGGTGGAATGAGTGCATTCTGAATGTAGAGGGAATATTCTCTTTTGAGGAACCACCTCATTCCATTCTATTTCTCAACTGAACACTAGAACGGCTCTTAAGTGTGGAACTATTTCATTCCATTCCACTTCGTGACACCAACTGAACACACCTGCGACAAGGGGCATTTTCTCAGGTGGTGAAAATGGTGGTAAAGTTGGCTGCTACAGGTATATTACACCTGTTTTGTTCTAGCTTGTTATTTTGTTAATGTTTCTGTCTAAACGTCTATATATGCTCTTCATGTTACTGCTTATTTAAACCTGAATTTAATAATTGCAGGAAAAATTTAACGAGTCTCTCCTCCAAGTTAAAGCTCCGAGGCCTGAAAATAGATGATCATTCAATGTTGGTTCCTTTTGGTGCTTAAAACTTTTCTTTCTTTTGCTTTTTCTGGCGTGAACCATTTGTCACGTGAAGGTGAGGATCACGATTGAACTACAAACTCTGGTGCAGAACATGCTGTATGCCCACATTGCAACTTTTGTATCTAAACAGTTATGTTGTAAAGCGGCACTTATGGATGTTCTTCGTTCACTAATATAAGATATCTTAGCACACTAATTTAATTTGCTATAAATTCTTATACTAGTGAAAAGAGGAAGTATTAATATATACGTCACCTTTTATTCATACCCAAGCTTAGTATTTAGACGTCAAATACAGGATTTTTTTTAAATAGAAAATTGTAATTAGTGCTGGCATGGGTGGTTATTTTTTATACAGAAGCATCTATACCTAGTCCACGTCTGGGATGTGACCTTCTAAACATAAATCGTGTCGAGTCAGTTACGTGATTGATAATATTTTTTGTTAGATCTAACCCGTTTATTTTAGATCTAACTAGCTATCACGATAATTTAGATGATGTGGCCCAACCTGGTGCCCCTACTTTAGCCCTATATATTGCTTTTAGTATATAATAATAGGTTTGTACTACTAATAATTGTGTTTGATTGTGTACAGAGGTTATCGATTTGTTAGCTTAGTTATTATCTACATTTACCATTATGCACCAAAGCCGTATCGTGAATCATAAGGTAAACATGCGCGCACCAAGACCCCAACTAGTTTGTAGTTCCCTGCCGAATTATTCGTCCGGAATATCTTAAGTGCCGAATGCAATTTGTAACTGAGGCTCATGACCCATTTCATTTGATGTACTGTGCAAGATATTTATTTTTGTACTTGTATAATTGGTTCGAGTTGAAATGAAGCACTACTGGAGTAGTGGTTTTATTCCCCTATTCATATTTCATAAACCATATATATTTAAACCATATATATTTACTCAGTACAACCTCCGGGTCCTCCATAAGTGAACGTATCATTGATAAATGGGCCTAAACCATAGCACTTAGGGTGAGTTACGGCAGCGCGAAGACCCATGTGACCTGGAGCAGGTTCATAATCGCCTTGTCCATCTGTGTTCACGTATTTGATATCCCGAATAAATGCTGATGTTTCTCCGGGCCATTGTCCATTGCCCATTGCAGGACTACCATCCCCAACAGATGACCGAGTAAAACCACCCCAAGTTATGTAGTTGGCATGGTCCGCCAGATTAGTAAAAATATTTTTTGGCCAATATCCCACACAACTAAGGTTTTGATTATCATAGCCAAAGTGCAGCCACCAGTCACCGTCATCTTTACTCTGAAATAATAGAGTTGAACATAATTTAGATACTAGAAAGTGCTTGTACATTTTTATATTTAAATAATCAAAAGACAATATCATTCGCCCCAAAAATGATATGAATTTATGAAGAAGTTGGCTGGACAGGTTTGGGAAAAACGCCAGGTGAAAAAAAAGGACGCACTCTCGCAACCGGCTCGCCTCATGCACGGGTGGCCGGCGGCACCGCCATCTCCGGCTTCTGAGACCCATCCACCTCCTCTCCCCTACCGCCGTCAGAGTATGTCACTGGGCTAGGCCCGGACAGCGCCAGTAGCGGCAAAACCGTCTTTTCCCCTCTCAGTGTTGTGCCCGCACGGGACGGCGTGACATCAGGGGGTGTTCAGGAGGCGGAGGTCCGGCGCGGCGACATGCTGACCTGCAGCCGGTGAGGGTGTGCTGCGCCATGGGGAGCCACCGATTGGTGGTGACGGCAGTGCGACGGGGTCTGGTCGGGTGCCCTACAGGCCTAGATCTGGGCCCTTTGCATTGGGCCTGATCTGGGTCAGGGTGGGTCACACTCGTACATGTTGCTCCCGCTTAGAATGATGAGCGGTACATGACGGGAGTGACGGCAATGTCGCCGCGTCTACTGCAGCGTGGCAGCATGAGCTTCGCGGTCCTGTCTAGGTCGGGCCGGGTGTATAGTGTCGAGCAAGAGGTAGCGGCGGTGGCCTACGTGCAACAATGTGGCAGCAGGGACTTCACAAGCTCTTTTGGGCCCCGACCTGGTGTGTCCCTGCTGCCGCGTCTGGTCGGCACCCACCGATGGCAGCGGAGGACGTCCTCCAGGTGGATGTGTTGCTACCACCCTTCGGGTCCAATAGAGGCCTAGTTTGCTCTTACAGTTGTGTCCGATCGGCTACCGTCTATGGCGGTGGAGGTTGTTCCCTCCTATGTGGTAGTGGTACCGTTGCTCCTTGTCTGTGGCTGGTCCTTCTCAATTCATCTGACCTTGCAGCGTTTTCCATGGTGACACGGCGATGGTGAGTACAAGACTGTGGTGGCATATGTTGGTGGGTGGAGAAATTGGTGGAGTGCTATAGATTGTGTAGAGATATGATTAGGGGAGGGGGGTCGGGAGAAATCTATAGCATGTTCACACGGACGTGGTGACACTTGTGAGTGTCGTTGTTCTTTCCTGAAGGGCGTTGGGTGTACCTCTTCCCCACTACTCATAGCGGGACACCCTAACTAGGACCATTCCGGGTAGCAGTGTTCTCGTCGTCGCTTCCCTTATTAGACGTGTTGCTTGGTACGTGATAGTTCAGAGTGCTAGGATCATGGTGGGAATACTCCGGGAGACGCAGCGGTTGCGAGAAATTTTCATTTCATTGATCCGCCCATGTCGGCATTGTTTTCTCTTTTTTTATCACTTTTGTATTTTGGGCTTGACTGTGCTATTTTCCTCAGTGGTGACCTCTTTGTTGTACCGTGTGGTTGCTAGATTAATATAGTGGGACGAAAGCTTGTTTCGAGAAAATGTTATGAATTTATACATCAAATTAAATATGGAAGTGCTATATGGAGAAAAAGTAAAACTTAGACATTTATCAATAGGAAAAAGTCCTACGAAGAAAATTAGGCTTGGTGTGTAATTAAATGTTTTAAGTATTTACCTTAAATATCTTGATTGTGACCCTTTTTTGTCCACCAATTGCCTCTATAGTGTCTCCTGGGGTAATAGGAGCATAATTTACGGGCACAAAACCATTGCAATCTAAGTTCTTGCATCCAAACGCATCATTCTGTTTATATACAACAAAAATATCACAAAAAGCATGGAAACATGGTTTTTTACTAAGTCATGCATGTGGTAAACCACTTACTGTCCATGCTGTAACAAAATGTGTTTTATTATCACCATATTTTGGATTAACATGCAATGAAATTAAATAGACAGGGAAAAGTCCTAGATATAAATCATAACATTTCTGGGATGCATAAAATTTCCACATTCCAAATAAGTCAATAATGAAGAGAGACTAACTTACTTCCCATCCAGCAACCGCGGCATTGATGCTTCTTTCGTCATGCCCTCTCTCATTTGTTACCCAAATTGCCGAAGCGCTTATTTGGTTGTTACTTAAAGTTGTAAAGCTATATACATCAAATGTCCCCATTCCACCGGTAAGCACAGATTCAGGGAATGTGTTTGAGTTATATAATGCAAACTGTGAAAATTTAACACAAGTCCATAGGTAAATAACACAACATGAGAAAATATGACTACTCAAATACTGCAATCAAGTTACCAGCTTTTTGACATACATGGTCAACCATACTCTCTATGCTAGTGTTTGCGAGTAGCAAGCTACTATTAGATGATGGTTGTTTCCCAAATGCAATTATATTCAGAAGATATGGATTCTGCACACTAACATGGTATGAAAATACCATGAATAGAACAAGTACAAATACTGGAAGGTGCATCGATTATATGTATAATTTAAGAGGAAGAAGTGTGCCTTTCTTTTTTACGAAGAGGGTTCTGAATGACACTCTTATATAAGGAAAGTTTTCTGTTGTTCAGAGTTCATATAAGGAATACTCTTGTACATCCAAAGACAAAGATTACTTTGCTCAAAAGAATTCATTGCATATCTAGAAAGATGTGTAGTAATTAACGCGTGTATTATTACATTATTAGAGAGAATTTATCACATATCTCGGAAGATATGTAGGAAATATTTTTTTTGATACAGATATGACAAAGATTTTTTTACCAGAATTAATTCATTGCATATCTAGTAAGATGTGTCGTAATTAATGTAGTAAATAATTTATTGCATATCTTGGAATATATGTATTACTACTATGTAGAAAGATGAGTATAATAAATTCTAAAAATATTGTACCAGTATGTCAATTAGAAGTACTACAATTTCGCATTAATTAGCGAGATTTAATACTCTCTTTGCCTCGGTTTAAAGGACATAATTTGTAAATCATGCAGTCCCAAAATATTTAGGCACAAAAACATTTAATCTCTGTAATTAATCCTGTGTGAAAAGAATAAAATGTTTGCATGTACGTGTGTGAACAAATGTGAACACTTTGTTATCTCTTCTTCTTCTCATGCATGCTATTCTCCTCATGCATGTTCTTCTTCATACTATTAAATTGACCAATTAGAGAACACCTATGGTCTAAAGAATTATAAATTATGTCCTTTAAACTGGGATGAAAGGAGTAAGTTGCATGGTTCTTTCCTCATTCATAGACGCGTGTCCGCCTCTCAACTGTCCCTTTAAGGGCGTGGGAACCGATTTTTTTTAATGGGAAGGGTCTCGAAGGACCTAGAGCTGCTTAATTAAATCCAAGCGGTGGCACAAGTTACAAACGGGACCTCAAGGAACAAGAAAATTACATTTTGGTCCCGTAAATACAAATAGATGACCCTAGAAAGATTTTTGCAAACACAATCAAGTCCTTTTTCACCGCAGTTGACTAATGAGCTCCATCGCACGAGCAAGAGCAGAAGATCCTCAATGGCACATGGCTAGGAGGAAGCACAACCATCGAAGCATGTTCAGGGAGAGCCGGCGTTTGTCTAGAAGAGAAGCAAAGGCAGGACGGAACTCATCGTGGTGTTCAGTTCTCTACTGATGAACTCCAAGGGAGGCCGCAGTCCAACTCTCCACAGCGAAAGCAGCTTCAGAAGGACGTTGATGAGAACGCCCTTCACTTTCCCGGGGAGCTAGAGGAAGCAGAAGAAGTAGGCTGCATGTCCCCATCGTGCTGCCACCTTGATGGCTTGGACTAGATCCTGCCGCATCCACTATTCCTCACGATCAACCCCCACCACAGGAGATCAAGACCACCTTATCGATGCCGAGTTTTCCCTGCCTCATTTCAACTCCTCCTCACCTCCACGGTCAGTCAGGAGCTGCTCTCCCACATAGCATATCGCTGAGCAATAAATTTTGCCCTCGCCTCCACGGCCGGCCAAGAAGATCTCATTCCCCTAACACTCATGCACCTCAAGGTAGGTCGCCACAACCGATTTATTCAGGAAAGAATCGGTCCTGTCTATAACTCCCAACTCCGACCATCGGAGAAGAAGAACGAGGAGGATAAACCCTAAACACTATAAAAATACCCCCGTGCGCGGCATTTTTTTGGAGCGGCACAAACAAAAAGTACCCGGAGACCGGTTATCCGCCATGGTACATGCTCTGTTGGCACTTATATTTGCCGTGGTATGTGACCAGCTAGCCCGACGCAAGTAATGTAGCATTAGATGGTTCGAGGAAATTACTTGTGCACCGTGAATGGTAAGCGTCGTGTTGATTGGTCAAATTAATGCATCACACTGACTGGTGAGGCCCACAACTGCCGGAGCAAAGTCTAAGATAAACCTACTTTTATTCTCCGAGTTCTATCTGAGATAAACCTACTGAACCTGGAAAGCTGGAAGCCTGATGCGCACTTTCTCAAATGCCCTTTTCTCTCATATACTACAGGGCATTTGAGTAAACATGGGCCAAATAGCCGAAATCCTAGACTACAATTTCTCAAATGGCCCATACTCCCCACTCTCTATCTCTATATAATAGAGGAACCGTACCCACTAATCCCATTACCAGTCCCCACTCTCTATCCCCACACGCCGCCTCCAACTCTCTAGAAAGAGAAATATAGAACAAACCTTAGATCTCCACACGCAGAATTTGGGAGCCCCTAGAGAGGACATGAACTAGAGCACCCTAGCCTCGACGAAACTTTCACGGCCGTGCGGATCTTGCGCCCACCGGTAGCGCCGGTTCTTGCGTGGCCATTGGCTCTTCTCCATTGGCGTGCCTAATCTGCAGGTTTGTTTAATTTGTCATCTCTATACATCTCGGCTCAGGTTATTATTTTAGATCCTCTCATTTGTTCTTTCTCGTCTTAATCTCTCTTATTTGATCAGGTTCCAAGCAAAGTTGTCATCAAATGGCGTGAGCTCAAGAGCAGATCCTCTCTAATGATGTTGGTGCACATAGATCCTTCAGTGCCGACATGATGTTGATGATGAACAGATTAGATAGGTGCTCAATTCTAGCATTTGATAGGATATTTATCCTAATTAGCTGTGATGTTTTCTGAGAGGTAGTACTAAGAATGTTCATTTGTCTATTTGTCTATCTTGTCAACTGAGTATGGATATCGCCTCACAAAGGGACTCCTCGTACAAAGGGGCAAGACATACCTCAATGTCAACTTGCTTGAGTATATATAAAGTGTACAATGATAGATTTCTTAGGATTTGGAGAAACTAGTACTTGTGGTCAAGGTGCATGAAACACTTAACTTGTAAAAGGTCAAACACATAAATCGTACCCACTTTTGCCAAAAAATATGCCTGAAACCCCACTCTTATAAATACCGCTGACTTGAGCTACATCTCTCAAAACTTTATTTTTCTTTATTGATTATTGAAGGACTAACACATATGGTCCCTGCTTACTTTCTATTACAAAAGTGTCAAAAGCTCAAAAGGATCAAAAGAGTTTTCTATACTTTCATAGGTTCATCTAAGTATGCTTAATTATTCATGGTACTTTCATTTGTTTTCATTACAAAGCAACTTATTGTTAAGCATGTCTGTAGAGTATAAGAGATACACTAGTTGAAATGAGGCCTTTGGTTCGAACCATATCCTGTCACCAGTCCAGGTTTGTTACGAACAGGGACTAGTGCTAGTCCCGGTTCATAACGTGTAACACCCTCATGAATCGTTCCTATGCAAGTTTTAGTGATTCCCGCCAAAACCCGCAAACGATTCAAAGGCGCCCACCAGGCACTTTTATGCGGGTGGAAAACAAAGTAATATCATTACACAATAGTCCACGATGGAACCCACCGAACATATATATACAGAAACAACTCCATGAGTCAAGAATACAGATATACAGTACAAATATCCAAATCACCTTGAAAACGATACAGCATCCGAGTACGGACAAGATGCAAATTGAGCTAAGATCCCTGAAGAATAACCAATGGCGTCCATAACCCTGGCCACGCCAAGCCGGAAGGGTAACCCTGCTAACGACGTCGATCTCAAAACATGTTTAAACAAAAGGGATGCCGGCAAAGGGCAAAGGAAAAAGAGAGCGGTCAGTACTAAGGCCAGTACACGGCGAGACTAGAATTCGGCGGTCCTCGCCTACATAGGTATGGTGAACTGAAGCGGCAGCGCAACATGCACTAAATAACCTATAAAGACTCAATACAACTGGCGGCTATCAGATAGGGACAAGAAAGACCTATTCGGATCCAACCTGAAACTATCAGCAAGCATACCCATCCTGGTATTTCCCCCTCGAGACCAAACGAGGAAGTCAACCGAGAAACTCACACAGTTGGCAGTTTTATTCATTCCATTATAGTTACGGCAATTACTAGTCAGTTATAGATAGCATGAGTCATCCTGATATTATAAACAGTGGGCGGTTTTAGTTAACCATTCCATTATAGTTGCAATACTTACTAGTCAAATACATATAGCATGAGGCATCCCAAAACCAGCAGTTGTTGGTTTCATTATTTAACCATTCCGTTATAGTGAAGCTGATTGCTAGTCATTATAAGTCAAATTTATAGCACTACTTTAGTTATAGTTGTCTATGATCGATATACTGTGCTCCAAGTCGTCCATAACCGCGGACACGGCTTTTATAAAGTTTTACCCTGCAGGGGGCACAAATAGCAACACACGCATGATCAACCTCGGAAAAAACCAAATGAAAACCCAACGAGGCATCATGACAGAGCAATTGCAAGATTCATATAATTTTTCAGGGGGACACCCCACCAAGCTACCCGCGACGAAGTTGGCCGGCTCCGAGACGGACCCAGAGGTTTGCGAGAACGGCTGTAAATGACTGGGAACCCGAAAATGTGACTAGGCTTGTCGATACCGCGTAATCGTGCCGCGATCCAAAACAGTACAGGCGCTCCACGCGCAATAGTAAATAAAACAGTAAAACATGGCATAAGTACAGAATAGTAATAAAGCCCCAAACTACTTTGTGGCCCTAAGAAATAATATATGACTCAAGCTCTGGCTAAGGGGATTCATGGTCCCACATGCGGATAGTGCGAATATTCAAAGAACAACTATCAAGTACTCGAGGTCCGACGGGACACAAGTGGACGGTTAAAAACCAAATAACATCTATTGTCCACCTGTGCCTCTGCATTATTTACCTACTTTCAATTTTTGTTATTAAACTATAATTAAAGCCATGATCATCTCCAACATAAAGCATAAGGCATTTCTCCAACAACTGTGGTACTTGACGACATCGAAACAACACCTGAGCAAGCAACTGCGACTCGCAAGACCGACTGTCTACCAAACAACAGGTAATAGGATGTGTCCATGGCAATATATGGGTTGCAGGAAAGTATAAAGGGGTACGAAATCTATAGCATCGCAACACAGATAGCAATAGATCAACAGGAGGAAATAAAGACTAGAAATGTAAATTAGGAAGAAAGGGGGAGAATGCTCACCTGAAAAACATCGCCAAAGGTTCATCCGAAGATCGGGTCGACACTCGCATCAACTCATCAGCCTAATCCTGAAGAAGCAAATCACTAGAAGAAACACCGGATGCATTATTTAATACTACGGCAGAAGATCGGGCATGATGCATGTATGATGCATGACATGGCAAAGGTGCGATGCGATTAGGCAATATTAAGCGGAACCGGGATCCCGACAATTAATCAGGTGGTTCATGTTATTTAGATATCCCGCAATTTAGATGTTGTCTTAATAAGACAAAACACGTCATCAGTTCGCTACACAAATTTAAATGGAGCCAATATGAGACTAGAAAAGCTCGCATATGGCCTCTATATTTAATTATGAGGTGAATCGGCAATAATACCCCCAAACCTCATGATATGATGCGAGCATGGCAATTTGTATGCAACAAGATATATCATATATTATAAAAATATTGGTCTCGGAAAAGAGGTCACACTTTGGGTTTCCGACGATCTAGGTGCGATGTGATTCGGGTTCGGTCTTCAGATCCTAGGGATCGGAGGTCTCGGCCGTCCGTGAGGAAGATCTTGAGGTACCAGCGGGTTCGGTGTCTGTGGTCCTTCGGGTCCTTTGCTTCTCGGGATTTCTCGACTACAACTTTGTGTCTCTGTCTCAATCCATTGAGCGACAGCACTTCATGCGACGAGATCTTGTCGAGAAAAACTCAGGGCAGTGTGGTATTCACATTGGACTTGGTAGCACCAAGTTTATTACACGCGGAGAATCGTGGAAGACAAAGGCAGAGGCAAAAATCCCTCCATCCAACATGACAAGAGAAAGAAAATCCATAATGAGAACATACAATAGCCTCAACGTGAAGTATCAACAGGCCTGCAAACAGTTGGACTAGAATGACCGAAGAACAAACAGGTGGGGATAGCACCGATGGGAGTCCTGTGGTGGAGGCCCGGGCAAGCATGGGCCGCGGGCGCCAGAGACAGAGGAGAAGGCTACGCTAGCCGGCGGAAGGTGCAGAGGGCGGCAGGGTCTAAGGTGGAGGGGGCCCTGCAGCAGGAGGTGAGGCGCGGTGCTACTCCCCGACGGAGCGACGGTCGCGGGATGGTGGAAGGAGGCCGACTGTCGACGATGTGGGGGGTCTCGGCGGCGCTCGCGGCAAGGGGAGCCGCCAGCACGAGGACCAAAGGGCAACGCACCACTGCTGGTGGCGGGGAGCCTCTGGTGCCTGCAGGCGGCCGGCGGGAGAGCGGAGGGCGACAACGGCCAAGTTGGGACCACAGGAGGGAAACAGCGAGAAGGACCGAGGCTCCAGCGGCGGGGGATACAGCAAGGAGATGGTCGAGGAGAGGGAGAGCAGGGGGCACGAGGGAGGGAAACCGGCGGCGGCTGGTTCTCTGGAAGGAACGAGGGCGCGGGTGGGGAGAGAACGAGACGATAACGAGGTTGGGTGGGGATCCCGATCGGGAGTGGTGGAGTCTTGTTGGTCGGTCGATGCAGGGAGTGTAGGAGAGTGCGTGCGTGGTGTGCTGAGTGGGTGGGGTGGTTCCGGTTCAGGGTTTGCTAGGTGGGTGTGTGTGCGACCGCGTGTGGCGCAGCGGGTGTCATGGGAGGGTGGTGGTGGCGGCGGCAAGGGAGGATGGGAGGAGTGGAGGCTGTGTAGGGTTAGGGTCTGGTTTAGGTTAGGTCTAGGGTTTTATTTGCTGGGTTTTAGGTGGACCTCCGGTCGGTTCATTAGGCCTGGCCGGTTGTCTGTCTTCCCGGTTTTAAAAAGAATCTGTTTTTATTTATTTAGTTTGTTTAAAAATAGTTTAGACAAAATAAAAGATCCGAACATACCAATCGTTTCAGTTTGAACAAAGAGGAGAATATCTAAAAAATAAAATAGCCTTTTATAAAATAGTTTTAGCAAACAGATGCATGCAGATATCATGATGATGCCCAAAGTATTATTTAACACGTGATTTTCTAGTAGTGGATTTTTTGATGTGCTACAATTCGACACCACTAACAATGGATCTCGCCCTCGAGATCCGCCTCATGGTACGGGGAAGAAGGCCGACGATTTGATCCTTCGCGCTTTGTGTACATCCTCGCGACACCACTAACAAGGGTTCTTTATTCGTCTTGAAATCGGCGACACCACCAACAAGAGGTCGTTGCTCACGTTCGTTGAGAGAATGCTCCGGACAACAAAGACGAAGCTAAAGGTCTCAAAAGGGTAAGACCACCTCTAAATTCCATGGAAGGAGTATAATTACATCGATCCACCATTAAATGTACAAGAGCGAATAATAAGAGTAGTCGGATGGTGATCAGTCCATCGCGTACCCAAAGCATTACTCTGCACAAGAACGGAGAATTATGCAACCAACTCTCAGAATTCAGACTGAAGATCTTATCAATTGAGATTCAGAAACAAAAGGATAAAGTAGGCTCTTTATCGGATCTGGTGCAGATGATGTCGTCGCGCAGGAAAACACCGGAAGATACAACGAAAATTTGTAGTGAATTTTTGGATCCACTAAAAGGTACAACAAAATAAGATTCCTCAGATAGCATGAACACCGGATGTCGAAGCACCGTTACAAGAGGAAGTAAGAGAAACCCTAAAGGTACGACGGAAACCCAACCACGAAAATTCAAGGACTCGAAGAAAAGTTAAGAGAGCGGATTGAAAACACGCAGAGGTAAGAGGAGAACAGCAAAGGGGTAAGGAGTAAAAGCAGACCTAATCAGATCTATCCAACCGATTTTGCAAAATAGTTTTGACACTCTAAAACGGCCGTTAGCTAGGTTATCCTACAGGCTGGACCAGTGGGGTATCGTAACTGCCGAGCTCTGATACCACTGTGTAACACCCTCACAAATTGGCCCTATGCAAGTTTTAGCGATTCCCGCCAAAAAACGCATAGAAACGATTCAAAAGCGCCCACCAGGCACTTTCATGCGGGTGGAAAACGAAGTAATATCATTACACAATAGTCCATGATGGAACCCACCAAACATACATATACAGCAACGAATCCATGAGTCAAGAATACAGATATACATTACAAAGGTCCAAATCACCTTGAAAACGATACAGCGTCCGAGTACGGACAAGATGCAAATTGAGCTAAGAGCCCTAAAGAATAACCAATGGCGTCCATAACCCTGCCCAGGCCAAGCCGGAAGGGTAACCCTGCTAACGGCGTCGATCTCAAAACCTGCTTAAACAAAAGAGATGCCAGCAAAGGGCAAAGGAAAAAGAGAGCGGTCAGTACTGAGGCCAGTACACGGCGAGACTAGAATTCGGCGGTCCTCGCCTACATAGGTATGGTGGACTGAAGCGGCAGCGCAGCATGCACTAAACAACCTATAGAGACTCAATACAACTGGTGGCTATCAGATAGGGATAAGAAAGACCTATTCGGATCCAACCTGAAACTATCACCAAGCATACCCATCCTGGTATTTCCCCCTCGAGACCAAATGAGGAAGTCAACCGAGGAACTCACACAGTTGGCAGTTTTATTCATTCCATTATAGTTGCGGCAATTACTAGTCAACTATAGATAACATGAGTCATCCTGATATTATAAACAGTGGGCAGATTTAGTTAACCATTCCATTGTAGTTGCAATACTTACTAGTCAGATACATATAGCATGAGGCATCCCAAAACCAGCAGTTATTGGTACTTTTATTTAGCCATTCCGTTATAGTGAAGCTGATTACTAGTCATTATAAGTCAATTTTATAGCACTACTTTAGTTATAGTTGTCTATGATCGAGATACCGTGCTCCAAGTCGTCCATAACCGCGGACACGGCTTTCAGAAAGTTTTACCCTGCAGGGGGCACAAATAGCAACACACGCACGATTAACCTCGGAAAAAACCAAATGAAAACCCAACAAGGCATCACGACAGAGCAATTCCAAGTTTCATATAATACTTCAGGGGGCCACCCCACCATGCTACCCGCGAGGAAGTTGGCCGGCTCCGAGATAGACCCCGAGGTTTGCGAGAACGGCTGTAAACAACTGGGAACCCGAAAGTGTGACTAAGCTTGTCGATACCGCATAATCGTGCCGCGATCCAAAACAGTACAGGCGCTCCACCCGCAATAGTAAATAAAACAGTAAAGCATGGCATAAGTACATGATAGTAATAAAGCCCCAAACTACTTTGTGGCCCCAAGAAATAATATATGACTCAAGCTCTGGCTAAGGGGATTCATGGTCCCACATGCGGATAGTGCGAATATTCAAAGAACAGGTATCAAGTACTCGGGGTCCTACGGGACACAAGTGCACGGTTAAAAACCAAATAACATCTATTGCCCACCTGTGTCTCTGCATTATTTACCTACTTTCAATTTTTGTTATTAAACTATAATTAAAGCCATGATCATCTCCAACATAAAGCATAAGGCATTTCTCCAACAACTGTGGTACTTGACGACATCGAAACAACACCTGAGCAAGTAACTGCGACTCGCAAGACCGACTGTCTACCAAACAACTGGTAATAGGATGTGTCCATGGCAATATATGGGCTGCAGGAAAGTATAAAGGGGTACGAAATCTATAGCATCGCAACACAGATAGCAATAGATAAACAGGAGGAAGTAAAGACTAGAAATGTAAAATAGGTAGAAAGGGGGAGAATGCTCGCCTGAAAAACATTGCCGAAGGTTCATTCGAAGATCGGGTCGACACTCGCATCAACTCATCGGCCTAATCCGTGAAGAAGCAAATCACTAGAAGAAACATCGGATGCATTATTTAATACTACGGCAGAAGATCGAGCATGATGCGTGTATGATGCATGACATGGCAAAGGTGCGATGCGATTAGGCAATATTAAGCGGAACCGGGATCCCGACAATTAATCAGGTGGTTCATGTTATTTAGATACCCCGCAATTTAGATGTTGTCTTAATAAGGCAAAACACGTCATCGGTTCGCTACAAAAATTTAAATGGAGCCAATATGAGACTAGAAAAGCCCGCCTATGGCCTCCATATTTAATTATGAGGTGAATCGGCAAATATGCCCCCAAACCTCATGATATGATGCGAGCATGGCAATTTGTATGCAACAAGATATATCATATATTATAAAAATATTGGTCTCGGAAAAGAGGTCACACTTTGGGTTTCCGACGATCTTGGTGCAATGTGATTCGGGTTTGGTCTTCAGATCCTAGGGATCGGAGGTCTCGGACGTCCGTGAGGAAGATCTTGAGGTACCAGCGGGTTCGGTGTTGGTGGTCCTTCGGGTCCTTTGCTTCTCGGGATTTCTCGACTACAACTTTGTGTCTCTATCTCAATCCATTGAGTGACAACACTTCATGCAACGAGATCTTGTCAAGAAAAACTCGAGGCAGTCTGGTCTTCACATTGGACTTGGTAGCACCAAGTTTATTACACGCGGAGAATCATGGAAGACAAAGGCAGAGGCAAAAATCCCTCCATCCAACATGACAAGAGAAAGAAAATCCATAATGAGAACATACGATAGCCACAACGTGAAGTATCAACAGGCCTGCAAACAGTTGGACTAGAATGACCGAAGAAGAAACAGGTAGGGACAACACCGATGGGAGTCCTGTGGTGGAGGCCCGGGCAAGCATGGGCTGCGGGCGCCAGAGACGGAGGAGAAGGCCACACTGGCCGACGGAAGGTGCAGAGGGCGGCAGGGTCTGAGGTGGAGGGGGCCGTGAAGGAGGAGGTGAGGCGCGGTGCTACTCCCCGACGGAGCAACGGTCGCGGGATGGTGGAAGGAGGACAGCAGTCAACGAGGTGGGGGGTCTCGGCGGCGCTCGCGGCAAGGGGAGGCGCTAGCGCGAGGACCGAAGGGAGACGCACCGCTGGTGGTGGCGGGGAGCCTCTGGATCCTGCAGGCGGCCGGCGGGAGAGCGGAGGGCGATGGCGGCCAATCTGGGACCGCATGCGGGAAACAGCGAGAAGGACCGAGGCTTCGGCGGCGGGGGTTACAACAAGGAGCTAGTCGAGGAGAGGGAGAGCGGGGGCACGGGGGAGGGAAACCGGCGGCGGCGGCTGGTTCTCTAGAAGGAACGAGGGCGCGGGTGGGGAGAGAACAAGACGAGAACGAGGTTTGGTGAGGATCCCGATCGGGAGTGGTGGGGTCGCGTTGGTCGGTCGACACATGGAGTGTAGGAGCGTGCGTGCGTGGTGTGCTCAGTGGGTGGGGTGGTTTCGGTTCAGGGTTTGCTAGGTTGGTGTGTGTGCGACCGCGTGTGGCGTAGCGGGTGTCAGGGGAGGGTGGTGGTGGCGGAAGGGGGGATGGGAGGAGTGGAGGTTGTGTAGGGTTAGGGTCTGGTTTAGGTTAGGTCTAGGGTTTATTTGCTGGGTTGTAGGTGGACCTCCGGTCAGTTCATTGGGCCTGGCCGGTTGTCTGTCTTCCCAGTTTTAAAAAGAATCTGTTTTTATTTATTTAGTTTGTTTAAAAATAGTATTTTGATAAATAGTTTAGACAAAATAAAAGATCCGAACATACCAATGGTTTCAGTTTGAACAAAGAGGAGAATATCTAGAAAATAAAATAGCCTTTCATAAAATAGTTTTAGCAAACAGATGCATGCAGATATCATGATGATGCCCAAAGTATTATTTAACACGCGATTTTCTAGTAGTGGATTTTCTGGGGTGCTACATAACGTCTCCAACTGCTAGTACTCGAGGTAAACATTAGTCCCGGGCCAGACTAGACCTCTAGTCCCGGTTCGTAATACGGCCCAGGACTAGTTACCTCGAGCCGGCCAGCTGCACTTTACGTCCCCCCCTCCCCGGGTCGTATCACGACCTGGGACTAGTTGGTCCTCTATATAGTGCAGTTTCATGTCCATGGCCCGAGCCATGCATGGTGGCCATTTTACTCAAAGAAGCAAGCCGAGTTCATGCCCATTTTTTCTCAAGATTTTTCAAGACTTAGTTTGCAACCCCTAAATCCAAGGTTTTGAAATTTTAGGAACTTCATCCTTTCATCCCGTATTGTTACTTTATCTCAATGCGACAGAAGTAGAGATGGATTTGCATGCATGCTCTAGAAGTAGAGGATTTTTAAATGTGTAACAAATTTTGATTAGTCACAAAGTTAATAAAAATTGAAATGTGTAATTTTATAGTTTTAGAGCTTAGAATGGAATGAGGTTTTCACTGATAGAACAATAATCAAAAACTCTACATTTATCATGTTAATTGTTTTCTCCAATTCACAAATTGGCGCATGTAAATTTTTCAAAATTCAAAATTAATACTGTAGAAGCTCTCACTATATCTTGTATTAAATTGGTCACTTATCTCTATTCCTGATGCTGTGTAATGGTTTTTGATATACTTTTACTATAATGAAGATGGTCCGAGAATGGATGTACGGTACTGACCGACGCTCTGGCGAGTTTATTAATGGTGTGCATGAATTCATCCCTGTGGCTGATGCAAACAAGAGGAATGGTTTTGTATTATGTCCATGTAGTGGATGTAGGAATCATAAGAATTACTCTGACTCAAAAACCCTTCACAGCCACCTGTTGAAGTCTGGTTTCATGCCTAGTTATAATTGTTGGACCAAGCACGAAGAGAGAGAGGTTATAATGGAAGACAATGAAGAAGAGGAGGATGATGACAACTATCATGGTTTCACTGAGTACGGATATACTTCCATGGGGGAAGCGGAAGGGGAGGCTGAAGAAGAGACACATGATGAGCCCGCTGATGATCTTGGTCGGACCATTGTCGATGCACGAAGAGACTGTGAAAATGAAAAGGAGAGGGAGAAGTTCAATCAGATGTTAGAGGATCACAAAAAGTTATTGTACCCAAATTGCAAAAATAGTCTGAAAAAGCTGGGCAGCACACATGAATTGCTGCGATGGAAGGCAGAGTGTGCGATACCTGACTCCTCATTTGAAAAGTTGCTGAAAATAATGAAGAGTATGCTTCCAAAGGATAACGTATTGCCCGCCAATACGTACGAACAAAATAAGGTTGTTGTCCCTCTAGGTTTAGAAGTTCAGAAGATACATGCATGCCCTAATGACTACATCCTCTGCCGCGGTGAGGTGTACGAGAAATTGGATGCATGCCCCGTATGCATTGCACTGCGGTATAAGATCAGACGAGATGACCCTAGTGATGTTGAGGGCGAGCCCCCCGGAAGAGGGTTCCTGCCAAGGTGATGTGGTATGTTCCTATAATACCACAGTTGAAACGTTTATTTAGAAACTAAGAGCACGCCAAGTTGTTGCGATGGCACAAAAAGGATTGTAAGTCAGACGGGATGTTGACACACCCTGCTGATGGGTCGCAGTGGAGAAAAATCGATAGAAAGTACCCAGACTTTGCAGATGATGCAAGGAGTTTAAGATTTGGTCTAAGTACAGATGGCATGAATCCTTTTGGGGAGAATATCTCTAGTCATAGCACCTGGCACGTGACTCTATGTATCTATAACCTTCCTCCTTGGTTGTGCATGAAGTGGAAGTTCGTTATGATGTCAGTGCCGATCCAAGGTCTGAAGCAACCCGACAACGACATTGATTTGTACCTAAGGGCATTAGTTGAAGAACTTTTACAGTTGTGGCATGAACCCAACATACGTGTGTGGGATAAGCACAAGCAGGAAGAATTTGACCTCCGAGCATTACTTTTTGTAACAATCAATGATTAGCCTGCTCTTAGTAACCTTTCAGGACAATCAAACAAGGGATACAATGCATGCACACACTATTTATATGAGACTGAAAGTATATATTTGGATCATTGTTAGAATAATGTGTACAATGGGCATTGTTGATTTCTTTTATCCAAGCATCCCTTAAGAAAGAAATGCAAACATTTGAACATTCAGGCATGTCACCAGACGAAGCCTAAGGATGACTAATGCATGAATGAGTGCTATTGCCATGTTTGATTGCTATGAATGATAAGGATTTGTTTAAAGATGAAAGACAATATCATCTAGATCATTTCCAAACAGAATCAAATGAAGAGAATATCAAATATAAGAAATATAAGCAAATGGTCATTATGGCCAAACTTGTTCACTATACCACTTTGAGTGTTCCTAGTCAAAGATTTCTAACAGAAACAAATCCAAATATTTTCACCCCTTGCTAGACCAAGTAACACTGAACCCAAGCCCACCTTACAAACCAACAGAAACAAATTCCAAATCTATTTGAGAGGCATTCAAAATTTGAATCCTTAATAGGTACTAAGATGGCCATTTCTCAAAAACCAACCAAACCAATTCCCCTTGACAAACCCTAGCAACCACAGACTACCAAGCTTATGACCATAGCACTCACCAAAATTCATTCAAAAATTCAAATGCGGAATTCATGCGGCCATTTCATCAAACACTTGGTGAGCACAAATCAAACTGCCTAACTATCACTGTTCTTGATCAATGCCTTGTCTAATTCTTGCCCCATTTCACTCCCCTTCTCTCCCCCAGTGACTACCATCGCATTGAACCAGCTCACCCTTCACTACTTGCACCAGTGCCGAGCCACCCGAGCCGCCATTGCCGTCCGACCATGGACAACTCGCAGGAGGAAGTGTCGCGCCCGTCCCCGATGTCTAGGAGGCAGGACACCGTCCATCGCCACTCCCTATCTACCCCTCGAGCTCAGCCAAGCGCTTGACCGCCCGAGAAACGTCGCGCCCATTTTCTTTAGACCATGCCGAGAGCGCGCCAGAGTGCCGCAGGCCACACGCGTGCACACGCCGCGCCTCGCCCTCGCCGTGCGTGCCTACACTCACCGCGACACTAGCTACCCCCAGGACACGATCGCTCACCGCCGCACGACCAGTAGCCCATGTACACCATTTCGAACACCGCCGCTCCCGCGTAGAGCACCACCCGCACCCGACCATCCTCGACCGGCCCGTGTCGCGCCATGAAGCGTGCGATGACCGCCAGGAGACACCGCACCGTCCTACGCCTTTGGCCATCCCGTTAGCTCACGGCATCATTGTCACCGACGAGCCCAGCCCATGCCGCTCTGCCCCTCTCGCCGGTGTATAAATAGAGGCCACCCCCGTCTCAATTCTTCACACCATCTAACTCTCCTCACTCTCTCTCAAAACCACCCCACACCTTTCCCCGGAGCAAGGTGAGCTCCGCTTCGTCGGAATTTGGCCGGATTCCGCCGCTGCAGAGGAGGAGAGGAACCGTTGATTAGAGCCACCCCAGGAGCCACCGCGACCACCGTTCGAACCGCCATCATCGACAACGTCATTTGCCCCATCGCCGACCCTAGCTGGAGCCTAGGTGAGCCACCGCGTACCCCCACCATCGCCGTTAGGGTTCAGTCTCGCCGGTGCTGTGCGATGGAGACGATAAACCACAACGTAGATCCTAGTCTAATCGCACGTCCTAGATTGAAACTTACTGCTTCACTTAGATAGAGTCGCTGATGCTTGGGACCCTCCTGTCAGCAACCCATTGCGCGCGCTAGACAGTTGGGTCGGCCTAGTAACATTCCTCCTCTAGCCCAGTGATTCAAATAACTATTTTTCCATTTTAGTTAAACCCTAGTTCTGGCAGTAACTTTTAAAATCAATTCAAAGAAATGTATTAAACCAAATTGCATGAAACCAATTTTACTAGAAAGGTATTAAAATTATTAATCCAAGCCTATTGGATTCAAATCATTTGAAATAATAGATCACCTATAGTAAAAATTACAAGACAGAGACTTTTGCACATTCAAACATTTTTCAAAAATCGACCATAAATGCTTTTGAGTTGATTCCAACTCTCAAAAATCACATTTGACAAGATCAAACTGAATATGTAAAAATATTTAGGTTGACATGCAGTAATCTTGGGCTAGTGCTAAAAGAATGCTATATAGGAATTTCTAGTCACTTTAATTATATGAAATAATAATTTCAAACTTTATAAAATATGACCACCACTTTAAATCATATTCCCAATTGTTAAAATATGTGGTGATGACATGTGTCAACATGATCCCATATTTTAATTGGAGAATATTAAATTTTAAGTAGTTTTCAATGAGTAGAAATTACTTTTCTAAAGTAAAATAATTAAGACTAGGTCTTTATTTTATGTGATGATCCTAGATCATCTAGTGTGAACTCTTGTGTGCTAAATAGAGGTAGTTAAGTATTGTTTGGTGATTGTGCACCTCGTATTCATTTATAGACGCTAGTACCGACCAAGGCTACGAGGAGGAGGAGTACGAAGAAGAAGAGGAAATTTTCAACCACTTCACCAATGAAGGCAAGCTAAGCTGAACCATGCAAGCCATCATAGCAAGCTAACACTTGCAAGTTAGAATCTTGCATGCTACTTATGCAAGTTAACCTATGCAAGATGCTTTAGGCATAATTGGTTATGCAACCTTGATCATACCAATTCCCAGCTTTACTTGCATGCTTTATTCTTTTATTTCTTTATCAAAGTTCTTTACCTTACCTCCGCAACTTGTGAATTTTGGAAAGTTACTATAGGTAGCATAAAGAGCATAAAACTAGGCCTAAGTAGTTAGAACTAGATGTCATACTAAAGCATGAGACTAGATTTGGATAGTCACATTTGATTAGCACCCCTCATTAGTGAATACCCTCAATGTTAGTGGCTAGTGCTAAGGATAAAAATTGATCACTTTAGATGGGAATACTTGGTGAAAATTATTATGAAAACCTTGGAATGAGGATTCATTCTATTGAAATGTTTTGACATGTGTTATGAACACAAGATGATTTGATGATGAAAATATTGAGGCATGAGCCTTAGCCCTTTATAAAAACTAATGGTTGGGTTCAGATGCGATACCATTCCAATTTTACCGTACAACCACAATACCTGAATTTGGGTAGGGCTTGACTAGAAATTTATGTCTTAGTATGGGTTCCCTTGCGGAAGAGGTTTGACATGAGGCTACCTCGTGATAAATGTCCACCTATGCAGTTTCCAAGATGACAGATGGTCATGGTTGGGAGGCCAAACTCATAGGGGAGGTGTCTATAATGGGGTGTGTAATTGAAAGGTTAGGATTGATTATCTGCATACTAAGTATGATGATTCAGGGTTATCCCTGACGGATGTATCGAATGTTGTGGTGAAAGTGTACCACCTATGCAGAGTGTCAAACTATTCGAATAGCCGCGTCCATGGTTATGGACAGTTGGAGTGGCCATACTGTTCCGTCGTCAGATGTTTTCAAAATGACTTGTGAAATGAATTATGAATTTGACTTGACCACAACAGGCTTGTGAACCTGAAAAATAAGTTCCCACTTAGGTGTTGTAGAACATTAAAATAGTTTTCTTTACTTCTAAACTCAGTATGAGATAAACCTACTTTTTTGCAGATAAACCTAGAGCTTAGGATTCCTACTCGAACTACTTTACTTGTTAGTGATAGTTTGCGAGTACTTAAAGTGTACTCATGTCTTTGTCCCTGGCTATTCCTATGGCCAGACTATAAGGAGGACTACCAGGATGATGGACGGTAGGAAGTCTATGACAACTAGGATCATCTCCCATCGTCAGCATTGCCTGTGACCCTGAAGATGGAGCCCCGACCATGCTACTACTATTATATTCTGCTGCGTTGATTGTATTCAGACTGGATCATGAGATCCTTTATTTGTAAGATCTATATTATGGTTTGTAATGGATGATGTACTGGGATAACAGGCATCTGGGATAAAAAATCCGGGTGTTGAAAAGTTGGTATCGGAGCCATCCTGACCATAGGAGACCCTAGTTAGAATGGATGCTTGAATCAAAAACTTAGTTTCAAAACAAAGAAGTGAGTATTTATGAAAACCTATTCTCATTCTTATCACTGATATTATTTCAATAAAATTCATGTTCCTCAAAAATTCTTGCAATCTTACATAAAATTTGACACACTTGATCACTCTACTAACTTACTCATCCTACATTCTTATAGATGGAAGTCAAGTATAGCAAGTTCTACCAGTTGGGCAATGAAGGACAGCTCATCTTCAAGCGCGATTTAGACCAACTCTCAGAACTTCTTGAGCGCCCGCACCCCGAGTTCTTTGGAGCACATCTCAATGATAAGCAAGGAGGAGAACTACAGTGGATGATAGTTGAAAATCTCAGAGGCAAGATGGAGGCGCCCACCTCAGAGGGGATCCAATTTAGCTTGAGGGAGAACAACTAGCTAGACGGACTCGCCAGGGCTATGTAGGAGGCTCTTGCCCGTCTGTGTGGGCAAAGCATCAACCAGATCAAGGGAACTCGCTTTGAGTACTACGCAAGGCGTGATGTTATGGGACAGCCATTAGAGGTACCAGGTCATCCGGAGCTGAAGCATCAAGTGGATCATCTCAACTTCATGATGTATGACAGACAGAAGGAGTTGGACAACGCCCGCGCCTATGCCAACCACAACCATGCCATTGCAGTCAAGAAGGACCAGACCCTTGCCATCCTTGTGAAGTATCGCCAGTCACTTTGCCGTCAGCGTGATAATAAGGATCGCATCATTGCCCTCCTTCATCACAAGGTGTCATCTTTGGTGGAGATCATCCATGAGCAGGACATGCAGCTTGAGGAGAGGGAGAACAAAGGGGAAGATATTCGCAGAGATCCCTACTCCTACCTCAGTGATGATGATGACTATCTGGAGGACCTCAACATGGATTTCCGAAAGAACGAAGGGAACTACTCACACATGGAAGCAATCAACAACATCATCATAATCAAATAGATGGATAAAGGTAATGGAATGAATCTAGTGCAAACCACAACTGAATCTGGAATTACAACAAGATCTAATGAATGGAAGATGGGGGTAGAGATGGTGATGGAGATGTAGCGGTTGATGATGTAGGGGATGTAGCGTTGTCCTCCAATGATCCATGTAGCAACAAGGATTTGTCGTTCTCCAAGTTCCTCCTTCAAATCCCTTTCTTGCATTTTTTCGTGGCTGGAGGTTTCTATGAATATCGGATATGTGATCTGTTTTTGTGAGGTAGATGTACTTGATGAGGAGGTCCCGTCGTCGGTTCGTACGTGCGTGCGATATGGGCAGGCTCCACCCGTAGCACTGGTCGTTGCATTAGCTGGAACCTCCTTGGCACAAGCAATTCCTATAGGTGCGAAGATAAATCAATAAAATGATTTTTATCACGTAAAAATATCATATTAATGTGTAATATGATACTCTCAATTGATATGGTCATTATATAATTAGTAAATTGGGATCCTGTTGAAGCAAGGACAAAAAGGTGCGTGCAAACGCGGTAAAAACCCTATTCTACTTGTGCAAAAACAATAAGTAAAAATGCTCCAATTTTGGACTCATCAACTCCCCCAAGCTAGACTCTTGCTCGTCCCTGAGCAAGACGGTGGCTTATGAACAAGATCATCATGTTTATGAGCACGAGTCATTACAATAAATGAGGCAAAAATTGAGACAGGAGTATAATTAATATTGGATGTACAGTTACATCGAGAGCTTTATCACACCTTTACACATCACATGACTTAGAGGCTTCCACACCTTTTTGTATTAATGCTATTATAAGAAGCTATTAGTGATTGAACATATTATGAAATCATAAAGTGAGCACTTGATTTAGTAATGAATATTCATGATCATCTCTTTTCTTTCTTCTTCTCTTTTTTTACAAGCTTGTACTCCTTATTTTGCTTTTGAGATTTTTCTTGACAGTGAATTATTTGTTTCTTTCTATTTCTTCTCTTCCTTATTTTTTTAGCAAGCTATGTGATCATGCTCACTACTATGGCTTTTATAATACAAACCTGTGACTATAATATGCTACCAAGATTTTACTTCTCATAATTTAATCAATACACTATTGGTGCGGAAGACCCTAACATCATAATAGTTGTACAAGTATCATAACACTCTACCTAGTTTAATCATCTAATACAATAATCATCAATCAAAAATATAACTTCAAATATCATAAAGTCTCGAAACTCAACGGATATAATTCTTCTCTTGAACAAGGGGAATCGAAGATGATGCAACAAATGCAAAAGCTCTTGAATAAAAATCTAACATGCATGCAGTAAAGTAAACATGCTAAAAACTATAAGATAGATTACAAGGTGTTATAGATCTCCCCCAAGCTTGAGATCAAGCCGCGAGATCAAATAATCCTTATTAGTAACTATTCCTTCTTTGGGGTGAAGAAATCGTCGTCTTCTTCCTCCTCATCTGCCTTGAGGCTATAAGCATGAGCAATACAGTGAATCTAGTGGAAAATTCCGTGATGTGAGCATGCTGTTTTTTGATTATTTTTCCTAAGGTCTTCCTTTCATCATCCATCTCCATAACAATCTTGGTCAAGAGTTGAAGTCTACCATCGATGTCATCGACCATATTTTCAAGGTCTTTGTCCATCGACCAGTAGGAGTCAACTCCTTCCCCAATAGTTTCAACGCAGACTTTGGAAATCTTTTCAAGGTTTTCGATATTTTCTCTAATCTCAACCTGTTTTTATTCTCTGTGAGAATAAGTTTTGGGAGATGATTTATGAGAAGATCCGTGGAGATTATACCTGTAGGGGTTGAGTGAGGGTTCTTCATGGTTCCTTCTTTGTTCCACGTGTCGGAGCATCTCCAACTTGTGCGGAAACATGTCCTCGCATTTATGGAGTGGAACCACTTGAGTTGATTACCTAGTTGAGGAAGATGAAGAATCCCACTGAAGATCCCTTCTCTTGTCTTGAGCAACAGGTACTTCACCCTTCTTGGTCCAGATCTACTTGATATGAAAAGGCTACATAGCTCTTGAACGATTAAGAGAGATCTTAGATGCCATAGAAAAACGCTAAGAAAGATAAACCCTAGATCTAAAAGCTGAAGGCAAAGGAAGAAATGAAAAAGAAGATGAAGTCAAAAAGGCAAAATAAAATCCTAATTAAAATAGTCTGAAGTCGATCGTGGACAGCAGTACGGCCGGGCCCCATCTATACGGTGTGCCCGTACCAGCATCGAACTGGCTGCATTCTCTTTTTTTACACAAGTACGAATAGATCGGGCCAGCAAATGAATACAGGGAACCTAACGACCATTCATACGGGCAGATGCGCCCATACTGCTTGGTCGTACCGTTACCCCAAAAACACCCTAAGAATACTTTCAGCATAACAACCACTCGTACGGTCGCATGCGCCCGTACCATCCGGCCGTACCGAATCTTGGAAAACAAGAAGGAAAGAAAGGAACAAACCATGCGTATAATGACCACTGGTACGGGCGGCCCGTACGGTCCGCCCGTACCGGGTCAAAAATAGCTCGAAAATATTCAGAAAAAATAAGAGGAAAGCAAAGGACTCAACGAGCAAACCAAAAAAGTTTCTAGGAATGCAAAAATAAGGCGACTAGGATCTAGTTACCTTACTTTGTTTGATGTATTCCTCGTCCATGATTAAGGAAAATAGTTCCGCCGTGTTCACTTCTCCAACTCTATAGTGCTTTAAATGTTGCCCATTAACAATCCATGAGGAGGAAGAAGGAGTATTATTTTTCAATTTTACCACCCCTGGGGGGTATGCATCTTCTACTTCATCAGGTCCTTCCCACTTTGATTTGAGATTTCCTGCAAAAATCTTAATCCTAGAGTTGTAGAGGAAGACTTTATCCCCATATTTAATGTGACACCCCCGAGATCAGGGCTAAACCAATCCCAGACCTCCGTCTGACATAAGGTTAACCTTGAGCTCGAGGATATCCAGTGAAGAATCAATAACACAACAGTGACCCTACGGCACAAAAATTATTACAGCAAGCTCATAATTGAGCAAAGAACCGAAATATTACAAGAAAAGGTCACTAACCACAACCATCAAACAACGGAAGGAAAATTATTCTATTAAGTATACTAAACTTAACAAATGGCCTAAGAGGCTTCAAGCATAACGATGACGTCCCAGCCCATAGATTTTAGGCTGCCGACCGAGAACTCCAAGCTACTCGTTGGTGTCAATGTAGTACGGAACTCATATTCAGGTGAACACTTACTCTGCTACAAAAGTATCAACAACGCAAGGGTGAGTATAGGGTGTACTCCACAAGATTTTTGGCTAGTAGGGCTATTTTGCATAAATCCATCTTTGTTTGTATAACAAGAGAGAGAAGAAGCTCATCTAATAAGAACATTTTAAAATGGGATAAGAGAGTGACATCTCCAAAGTGTTGATCATCATATTTTGATATCCACCAAATCATCATCATGTGAACCCTAACTAGGATCACCCCCTCGTACCCATGAGGAAGCATCCTTTAGCACACTTTGATCTGCCAAGTTTTATGATTAGGTTATAGTTCTTTATGATCTTAGAATTCGGTCACCAAGCGTTCATAACCGTGAACACGACTTTTCTAAAAGATTTAAGCCTATAGGGGTGTACAACTTTACCCACACGAACCAACCGACTCTTAATGCCAGATCATTATCCCTCTTCCTAGGAAGGCCGATAGAGGGTGGTTGACCACGACCTTTACTTTGCTTTGGCCAAGACCATGAGTCCTGCCCTAAGGATGATTCTGCCATAATGGGTCAAATATTGAAGCCGGTCCCTAGAGATGTGAGGCGAGGTTGGTTTACCAGGGGCTCCATCCACCCCAAGCAACCCCAGCCATGCTTACCTACCTGTTATGATGCACCTTCACCCGCCAAATCTTTCAAAAGTTTTTCTATGCATATGTCGAATGGAATGCCCGAACTATGTGACTCATGGAATCTACTAGGCAAGTTATTTAATAGAGGGGTTCCCAAACCCCGTGTGGCTGTACGCTTGTCTCGGTTCCAAAGGCACGAACTCGATTCGTAGTTGTGGCGAGCATGGGACTACAAAAACCACATCCCACCGTGGCCTCCCATACAAGCCTTAGCATGTTTAATCTCATATCACCTCTAATATCATCTCATCGTGATATCCTATCATACTAGATTCACTGCATCTGATACATCATCCGGATGAACTAGCACTTAAAACTATGGAGGGCTATGCAAGACACAGATAAAAGCTCTAGCAGTGCACACAAGCCAAACCTAGTTATGCTAGGAGCAGTGGATTAGGTAATATATGTTCAAAGGGAGTAATGCAACAAATAGGATACTCTATCTATCGATAAAATACCACAATAGAATCGTATGCAATATGGCAAGAATTGAAATGCTTTCGAAACCATATGATTATATCATGGTGGGGCTATTCATGCCTTTGCCTGTTGATAACCAATAAGCAGATCTTTGGAAGCCTTGGGCTTGACTTGATTAGAGTTGGTCAAGTATTGATCTTCGACCTTCGACGGTGTTGATCTCTATCTTCAATCTCGATCTTGATATCGCATTCTACCGGGAAGAACCAAACACTAGAAAGGAAGGGAAACAATCAACAATGGCATCGATGAAATTCTCAAGCAAGGATGATGATATAACATGTTGAATTGTACTGAAATGTAACCCTAAGGCATGCTCAGGAATTTAATCGGGGTTCCGAGGGGTGCAAACCCTAACTCGGGGAAACTCCAGAATCATCTATGAGGGGTTACTATGTTGTTCTAATTAAACTTGTCATGTAAGTTAATTAGAAATGCATGATGATAGATTAAAGAGGTAGATCTCATGTTTCTAAACATTTTGATATATTATACACATTTTTCTAACTTATAAATAATTAGATATTGATTTTACAAGATTTATTCAATTTTTGCAATTTCTGAAAAAATTTAAATGTTTTATTGCGTCAGTTGACGTCAGCGCATGCCTTTAGTACTTTTTACACCGGGCTAAAGCTAACCCAAGTGACTGACAGATGGGCTCAAGGCCACATCAGCAGCCACGTGGGCCAGGAGAGACCCACCTCGGTTGACTAGGCTGACCATGTCTGCTGACATCACAATGTCGCCATCGTGATGTCATCCGATGGTGATCCTCCTAGATCGAGCATGCATGGACATGGGGGAGCGCGCTAAGTAGAGAGAGCGGGCGCGCTAGAAGCGCGAGGCTACGGGGATCCATAAGGTGGTGGCGCCACTGGCTATGGGTCACCAGAGACGACCGACGAAGGGCTTATGCGGCGACAGCGACAGAGCTACTACGCGTGGGCGAACCAAAGCGAGAGGGAGACAGTGGGGTGCTCCAGGAGGACTAGGAGCTCACCACAGGCGCGACAGAGGGGTCTGCTTGGCCGAAGGAGGTCGGGGTTGACGCTAATGGCGACGACGATGCTCGGGAAGAGATGGAGAAGAAGGGGTCCTAGGGCTTGACTTGGGGCGCCTCGGCTTGATTTGTTTAGAAAGAAGGTAGAGACCGACGGGGCGGAGCTCGTGGCGTCTTCCGCGGTGCTTGGCGGGACTCGAAACGATGGCGATTCATCATCTCTATTAGCTAGGGTTTCGGTCCTGCAGCAGGAGAGAAAGAGAGAGGTAGAGGAGAAGTGGATGAGGGCGAAGGAGACGTTGTCGTAGCAACCTTATCCACCCCCTGAGCTCGACGGACGGCCCGGAGAAGGCGGCAAGGATCAACGGCGCCGGTGGCGACACCGACTTGTGTGCGTGGGAGGAAGACGACGAACGGGAGGGTGAAGTGGTACCGGGCTGCGCTGGGCTTTTGCTAGGGCGGCTGCGAGTGCACGAGCGACAGATAGGGAGAAGAGAGGGAGTGGGCTGTAGCCTAGTTAGTTAGAGTTAGGTTTTGATTTTCTGAAACCTTTTTCTTTTTCTGTTTTTCTGTTTTCCATTTGCAAAACCATTTCAAATCTGTTTTAGGGTATGTCGAAAATACCAGAAGGTTTTCAAAATATATAAAATACTGCAGGGACCCCTTTAGTCAATTTGGGCTCCAAAAATTTTGTACTTTTCAAAATTTAAAACCATTTGAATGTGTTTGCGAGGATAAGAAGGAAACTAGGGTTTAGGGTTTCCATTACTTTTTTATTTGCATGCATTTTAAAGGATGATGCTCATGAATGCACAATCAAAACCCTAATTAGACATTAGCTAAAACTGGGGGGTTACATTTAAACTCCTTATTTACTACTTTCCTATCATGCCATTTTTTAACTTTTTCCTTGAATATTCTTACATTTTAATAGCCCAACGAGCCTTGTGTTCTAATTCTAATGGGCGATGACAAGCTTTACCACATACCATCTTATATGGTGTCATTCCCATTGGATTCTTGAACATGGTACGATATGCCTGTAATGCGTTGACCTTCATATCCCAATCTTTTCTTGACTTATTAACCGTCTTCTGGTATGAATTTGATTTCCCGGTTAGATAGCTCCACTTGCCCACTAGTTTGTGAGGCTACACAATGATCAACTCCATATTTTTGAAGTATGTTCCTAAAAGTTCCTTTCATAAAATGAGGTCCACCATCAGTAATCAAAAATAGGGGAACTCCAAACCTAGGAAAAATAATGTCTTTGATCATCTTGATAGACGTCATTGCATCTGCATGAGAAGTGGGTATAGCTTCCACCCACTTGGTGACATAATCAATAGCAACAAGAATATGAGTATAACCGTTAGAGGGGACAAAGGGTCCCATGAATCCATCCCCAAAACATCAAAGGGTTCTATTACTTGGTTATATTTCATATACATTTCTTGCATTTTTCCTAGGTTACTCATAGGTTTGCAAGCGTCACAATTTCTAACATAATTATGAGTACCTTTGATTAGCGTTGGCCAATAAAATCCTGACTGTAAGGCTTTGGTTGATGTACAGTCACCAGCGTGATGTCCTCCATATGCACTATCATGGAAAGCCTTAAGAATAACTTTCATCTCGTGGTCAGGCACACAATTTATAATCATCCCATTAATTCCATGTCTATATAAGTAAGGATCTTCCCAAAAGTAGTGCTTTAAATCATTAAAGAATTTCCTTCTTTGATGGCAATTCATTCCTTTTGGTAGAAACTTACCCACAAGGAAATTAGCATAGTCTACAAACCAAGGATCATGTCCCTTTATAGTGGCAAGATACTCACCTGGCATAGATTCATTAATGGGAGTTGGATCCTCCATAATACCCTCCATACGTGATAAATGGTCGACAACCGAATTATCCTTACCTCTCCCATCAACTATTTGTAAGTGATACTCTTGCAATAACAAAACCCATTTAATTAGACAGGGTTTTGCATCCTTCTTGGATAGATGTCTTAAAGCCTGATGATTGGTATGAACTATCACCATTAAATTAATAATTCAATGCCTAAACTTATCACACGCAAAGACTACAACTAATAATTCTTTTTCAGTTGTTGCATAATTTCTTTGATCTTTATTAAGAGTTCCACTAGCATGTAGAGGTCCCAACCTGATAAGGTAGAGATCCCTGTGTTTACAATGCTAGTCCCTGGATCAATAGCTAGCATCCACAGTTTAAGATGTAATATCAAGAAACAAAGGTCATATTACAACTTTATAACCAGGAATAAAATAATACATTACATCTTACTTAGCTCATTTGGCTATCTTATTCCAATGCAACAGAAATAACTATGTAGCTGGAGTCCTTCATCTTCAAAGTGCCACATGCAATCATGTTGGTTGTAGACTTGTAATCCTATTCAACACACTTCACTAACATCAGGCAAACCTGCAACATAATAAGTTACAGCCATAAGGGTCAATACATTTGAATTGTATTGGCAAGTGATACTATGGTATAATCGTGGTAACTATCATCTATATGCATTTCACTAAGTGGAGCTTAGGCTTGCTTTGATCAAAATAGATTTTCCATATCATTTGAAAACACTAAGTTTTTGTTTGTCAAAATCACCAAAGGAACAACCAATAGGAATTGGTTAACCTTTACCCTTGTTCAACCACAAGCTTTTGACTTAGAAATTGGGATGAGGATCTCCTTGATAGCTTCCATGTCTTGATGCTCAAATTGTCCATTGCCCGGGACACGGCTAAGTACTTAGATTTTACTCTCTCGAGAGGTGGTGCACTTTCCCCACAAGACTCGACATGCATCGAGACAAGATCTTTCAGAAGCCTTCCCTTAGAACAAATGGACACGTTCCAAACCTATCACCCTCTACCACCTTCTGTCCATCTGGCTAAGTTATTGCAACCTATATGGTCCAGGCAGAGCCCATATTGCCATGTGGCTGCACTAGAAGCTTCTTAACATTTGACATCTCAAATATCTTTGTTCATGTGTGGCTTTACACAAGTGTGATACCAAGTTTTCTACAGTATACTGGACTTGTGATACACAAGTTTTCTCCAATATACTGGACTTGTGTAACCACTCAACAAAAATTGATCCAAACAATTACCATTCCACCCAGGTGATTCATTCACATAGTTGTTTTTATTAAACAAAACACAAGTCATAGACTTAGAAATATTTCATAGCATGAATATAATCCACCCTTGTCTTCTACTAGCTGGGCTAAGCATAATAGTAGCAAGAATCTTAACTTAGGGAAAATTCGACTAAGGCATCATCTACTAGGATTTCCCATGGCATAGCATACTTAGAAAAATTTCCATGCAAGTCCTACTCAAAATATCACTAATGCATAGTGAAAATAATAGGACAAAATGTATGAATCACCACTTGCCTTTTTAGTAGAGAATATAGATTCACTCCTTGATCTTGCAAATGTCACACTCTTCAAAGTTCACTACAATTCAATCAAGGCACAAATTCAAACTAGCATTCAAACAATTCATCACATAAAATAAGAAAAAACAAAGCAATGCATGCAAGCATGAAAAAAGATTGTTTTATTTGGAAATGTGGTTTCTAATAGGCTATAAACATTTTAAAACACCTATTGGTCATTTATAAAAGTGGCAAAACCATTTAAAATTAGGTTAGTGAAAATGGCCACTTTAAATCATCTTTGTTTTGTTAGAATGATTTAAATCAAAGTAATATTTTGTAGTGTTAGCCAAATATATTTTAAACACAAATGTTAGTGTTTATGGTCAAAGTGTTCAAAACAAATCCATTTCCAAAAGGTTTCACTCAAAAATCATTTTTAAATCAAGCACCATTTTTATTTTACTAGAAAAGCTTTTTATTCAAAGGAATAATTCCTTAGTGTCACAAAATATATTTTTAAATCCAAAAGTTGGTTTTTATGGTCAGTAGGTTCAAAATAAACCATTTACAGAAGATTTTACCCTAAAATCATTTTTAGAATAATTTTTATACTCAAAATAGGCCTAGAATTATTTCTGCAAAAACTCCTAATTTTCCAGAAGCAAAATACTAAACTAAGGGCCTGGTTGAGTTTTCATTTTTCTGATTCCAATGATATAAAATTTGCAAAATTTGGCCAAGAAGAACAATAGTTATGAAATTTTCAAATCCAAACACTAAATAGAAATGTTTATGTTTTTAAAACGAAGTCTGGGCCACGCGTCATGTTGCTATTGGGCGATACAGGTTCATCTGGATCGACTAACAGAGACCGTAGGATTTTATTTAGATTGCACGGTACAGATACAAACTTATCCCTTCGATTAAATGATCTATCCTATCCCCTGGATCATCATCTAACGGTTCACAGCAAAATAGACAAGATCTGGTGGCGCTGGGCAACGACGAGCAGCGGCGCGCTCGGGCTGCGGTGGTCCGACCAAAGAAGGAAGGGAGGGAAAGGGAGGATAGCATTACTAGACTCGCTGTGACGTGCTAGAGCTCGAGGTGGTCGCCATCGACAAAGGGGCGCACAAAGTCACTGGTGATTGCTCGCCGAAGTTCCTACTGGCGACGGGCACGCACTGCCATTGACGGAGGCGACGCTACGGTCCAAGATAAGGCAAACAAACAGTTGCGTTAGATGCACACGGGATCGGTGAACATACGCATATCATCGAGAGGGAAAGGGGAGGTCAGAAACTACCACGGGGCATCACCGAAGATGGAGAAGTTCGCGGTGGCGCTCGGGTGTGGTCGTTGTCGAGCCTATGGATGCGAAACAAGCGAGAGGTCTTTGGAAGATGCGCTGAGATGTCAAGAGCAGGCTCGCGTGATCTAGGAGGTACGAAGGGGCCGGGTGTCGCCAAAATTCGTCGGTGGAGATCGTTGGAGCAGTGGTGGCGCAAACGAAATCAGGGGCAGCCTAGGGGTGGAGATGTGCTGGTGAGTGAGGGGAAAGGTAGAGGGGAGAGGGGTGTTTATGAGGGCGAGGTCACGGGGCGAGTAACGGGCGCAATCAATGGGAATTGAAGCTGCGAGTTAACACAGGAAACCGCCGGAGGAAAGAGGGGGAGGAACTGGTCGCGAGGATGACGATGAGCTGGCGGTGGGGTCGGTTGGTCAGTGAGGTGAGGAAGTTACGCGTGGGGTCAATCGTCGTGGTGAGGGGTTAGATCATGGGTGAGAAAAACGATTCGGAGAGGGGGAGAGAGTGGGCTGCGCTGGGCCTGTTGGGCTAGGTTAGATGGGTTGGGTTTGTTTTTTCCATTTTTTCCTGATTCTTTTTCTTTTCTGATTTTTTTATTTTGAATTCAGATTTCTTTTCAACTCTTTTTCCCAACTTTCAGTAGGTTTTAATACTATTTATTAATATATTCTAAAGTCTATTTTAGAATATTTCTTTCATTTTCTTTATGGTTTATTATTCATTTAAAATAGACATTTTGCCTTAATTTAAATAAGACTTTAAATATGGTTCCAATACATATTATTATTTTTAATTATTCTTTTATTATTTTTTAGTTAATTGGATAACTTTTTAATCCACTTTGGCAAATTCCAATTTATTATTTTCTCATGATTTAATTAATCATTTACCTTAGGGATTTTGTCTCCATTTAAATATAATTAGAATATGGTTTAATCCCATATACTTTTATTTGAATATTCTTTATCCCTTTATTTTATTTGGATTTGGATTATCTTTGTTCCATTTTCTTATGGATTTAGTTCATGGTTTAAATTGTCTTCTAAATAATTTTATTATTATTTAGTTTAGGCAATTTGTCTTTATTTAAATAAAATTGGATATTGTTCAATCCTTATGATTTTATTTAAATAATCTTTTACTCTTTTTTTATTCAATAAACTTTCATTCCATTTTTTTATGTATTTGGTCAAGATTTAATTTGTCTTTTAAATAATCCTTATTTTTTTATTTTCTTCCTTTCTATTATAAAATCCATACCTTTTTATTTATGGTTCCAAAATTGGTGATTCCAATTTCTATAATTTTATTTAATATTTGCTTATCTTTTTAAATCCTTTTAGGATTACTTCGTTCATAATTTTGGCATGGATTTAGTTAGAAGCTTTATTAGCCTTGGAAATTAATTCCTTTTATCTTATTAAATTCATAAGTTTTTATCCATGGCTCCAAATTAAATGAAACCAATTTCTATGGTTTTATAATATTTTTGTTTATCATTTTGATCATTTATAAATGTTTGTTGCTGAATTTTTATATGGATCAAATCCATAGTCTTAGAGAGATCTTGGAAATGGTTTTCTTCCATTAGGTTTTTAGGGTTTTGGTTTATCCCAAGTGTTTAAACTTTAAGATACATTCATTGATGAATGCATTTCACTTGATTGATATTTTTGTTGGATTCCATTTTTTCAAATTTTGTTCAAGAAGGGTTTTGATGTTTCCATTTAGAAGCAAAAAATTTCTTTTCACCCTAAATTTCAACAATTAATTCTTTTGTTTATTTATTTTTTACATTTCAAAATTTGGAAAATTTTGGGATGTGACAGGCTACCACCCTAAAATAAATCTCGTCCCGAGATTTGGAAGGCTAGAGGTTACAAGTTGGCTTCAAGACAACTAGGGTACTACCACCCTTAAAAGATTTTCAACTAGATTACATCTTGGCTTACTTGGGGTCTTGATGTAGCTTCTCTGGATAGTTGCTTGCATAGTGTCCTTTGTTTCCACACTTGAAACATGTGACAAGGCTGATGTCTCTTATAGGTTTGCTTGTCTTGTCTTCCTTCTTTTATGGACAATGTGATTCATAATGGCCTAGCTCTTTGCATTTGTGGCACATCACTTGGCTAATATCCTTCTTCTTCTTGGGCATCACTATTTCTTGATTATTTCCTTGACTCTTCTTCTTTTCTGGACATTTTTTGACATAGTGTCCCATCTCTTTGCAATGGTAACATTGCACTTGGCTAATGTCTTGCTTGCTCGGGTTGGGGCATTTCTTCTTTTTGGGTCTCTCCAATGCTAGGATTTCTTCTAGTTCATGTTCTTCATATCTCACCTCAAAGGTGGGAAACTTTTCTCTCTTCTTGGGGAAGTCACTAGAGATATGACCTTCTTCTCCACATGAGTAGCAACACTTGGTGGTCACTTTGGATGTGGCCTTATGAGGCATGGTTCTGACTTTGCCTTCATCCTTCTTGGTAGAAGTTGTTCCCTTATGGAGGTTTCCAAACATTTGATGCATTCCATCTTGTTTCATTTGTTGAACTATAGGATAGATGGGGCCTTGGATAGGGACATGATTATTTCCATCACATAGGAAACAAGTAACTTGAGATGTGGGGCATTGTTTGGTTGGATGTCTCTCTTCACAATTAGGGCATTGATCCACATGCTCTTTGTAAGTGTGTTCTATGTCTCCACAAATGTTGCAAGCTTGGGTTCCTTCTATAATATCATCCTTGATACCATTGTTGTCACAATCTCCTTGGGAAAGGTCGTTTCTCATGTTGATCATTTGATTTGTCATCCTTTGCAACAATTTAGATTGGATTTCCAAAAACTTTTGCATGGGTGGGTCTAACTCATTTTTTTGGCTAAAAACTAAGTTGTCACTTGATTCAACTGGGCTTGGTATGCTAGAAGTTGTTCTTGCTGCGAAACCCATCAGTGGTATCAGAGCTAGATCTATGCATAGATGTGTTTCACGAGTAGAATGCAACATGGTTGTTGCGGGCGTTGATGTTTTATGTTGCAAGCCTCTTGTTTGTGTTCTTCTTATGATGCGGGATAGTGAGATTGAAGCGGTCCAGGCCAGCCTTACGCGACGTTGTTCGCGAGACCGGCTCCGCACTTGACGTGTGGCTTGTTCCACACATGCGGCTGGTGGATGCCAGTTTCTCTCACTATTGTTGTCATGGGATTTACACCGGAGTTTGGCAACCATAATATCACCGTTGTGGCTTTCCGTAGATAAGAATCGTTCTTAGCTTGCTACTCCCATAAGCCACTTAAACACATGCAACAACAAAGTAGAGGCGTCTAACTTGTTTTTGCAGGGAGTGTTTTCTGTGATATGGTATGGCCCAAGATGTGATGTGTATGTTGTATGCAATGATCATGTTTTGTAATGTTTCACGACTTGCATGTCGATGAGTACACAACCGGCAGGAGCCATATGGTTGTCTTTATAATTGTGTATGACCTGTGAGTCAACTTCTTATACGCCATGTAATAGCTTTACTTTATCGCTAAGTAGTTAGCAATAGTTGTAGTTGCTATTCGTGGTGGAGGCAATCATGGTGGAGTGATGGAGATCATGCCGGCACGCACAAGATGGAGATCATTGCGCGAAGATATACCATGTCACATAAAATTATATGCATGTGATGTTTATCCTTTTATTTATCTTATTATGCTTAGATCGCGACGGTAGCATTATAAGATGATTCCTCACTTAAAGATCAAGATAAAACTGTGTTCTCCCCATGTATGCACCGTTGCACTCGTCGTGTCCAAGCATCACGTGATGATCGGGTGCTATAGACTCTACGTTCACATACAACGGGTGCAAGCCAGTTTTGCACACGCGGAAATACTTGGGTTTGACTTGACGAGCCTAGCATGTACAGACATGGCCTCGGAACACAAGAACCGAAAGGTTAAGCATGAGTCATATGAATGATATGATCGACACTTCGTTGTCCACCATTGAAACCACATCTCTTCTCGTGAAGATCGGATTAGGTGTGGTGAATTTGGATCATGTTCACTAAACAACTTGAGGGATGTTGAATTTAGTGGGAGTTCATCTAGTAATTTGGTTAAAAGTTGAACTAGTTATCATGAACATAGTCTAATTTGTACTTGCAAACATTGTAGATCAAATGGCTAAGTCCAACTTCAACTTCAACGTTTTTGCTGAGAAGGAAAAGCTTAGAAACAATGGGTCTAACTTCACCAACTGGTTCCGCAATCTGAGAATCATTCTCTCTGGCGGTCAAAAGGACTATGTCCTTGAGAAAGCGTTAGGTGACGCCCCTGCTGCAACTGCGCCGGCTGATGAGAAAGTTGTCTATCAGTCGCGCAAAGATGATTATGGTGTGATTAAGAGCACCATGTTGTTTTCTATGGAATCGGACCTTCAAAATCATTTTGAAGACTATCCCGGGCCCTTTGAGATTCTTGAGGAGCTGAAAACTATGTTTCAGACTCAGGCCCGTTCTGAGAGATATGAGATCTCTGAGAAATTCTTTAACTGCAAGATGGAGGAAGGGAGTTCTGTTAGTGAGCACGCCATTAAGATGTCGGGCTACACTCAACGCCTTGAGCAACTGGACTGCAAGATTCCAGAGGAGCTCAAGATTGACAGGGTTCTACAATCACTCCCTCCCAGCTACAAAAGTTTTGTAGTAACTCATAATCAGATTGGTTCCACTGATACGATCACCAAGCTCTTCACAAAGCTGAAGGCTGCGGAGGTGGACATCAAAAAGGATAATCATGTGTTGATGGTCAACAAGCCCCCCACCTTCAAGAAAGGTAAGGGTGCAAAGAACCCCTTCAAGAAAGGCGGCGGTAAGCGCGTTCTCGCCGAGAAGAAGCTCAAGTCCGACCCAAGCCGGACATCGAGTGCTTCTATTGCAAGGACAAGGGTCACCGAAGCATCGTCTGAAGTACTTAGTGGACAAGAAGGCTGGCACCATCAAAGGTATATTTGATATACATGTTATTGATGTTTTCCTTACTAGCCCTCGTTGTAGTGCCTGGGTATTTGATACTGGTTCAGTTGCTAATATTTGTAACTCGAAATAGGAGCTACGGAATAGACGGCGGCTTGCGAGGGATGAGGTGACGATGCGCGTTGGCAACGGATCAAGAGTTGATGTGATGGCCATCGGCACGCTCTCCTTAGTTTTACCTTCGGGATTAGTTTTAAACCTTAATAAGTGTTATTATGTGCCTGCGTTGAGCATGAACATTATTTCTGGATCGTGTTTATTGCAAGACGGTTATTCATTTAAATCGGAGAATAATGGTTGTTCTATTTATATGAGTAACATCTTTTATGGTCATGCACCTGCTATGAATGGTTTATTTCTTCTGAATCTCGAAAGGGATGAAACACACATTCATAACATTGAGGCTGAGAGATGCAAAGTATATAGTGATAATACTACTTATTTGTGGCATTGTCGTCTAGGTCATATTGGTGTAAAGCGCATGAAGAAACTCCATTCTGATGGACTTTTGGAGTCTCTTGATTTTGAATCATTTGACACATGCGAACCATGCCTCATGGGCAAGATGATCAAAACCCCGTTCTCCGGAATGATGGAGCGGGCAACGGACTTGTTGGAAATCATACATACCGATGTGTGCGGACCGATGAGTGTTTCGACGCGCGGTGGATATCGCTATTTTTTCACTTTTACCGATGACTTGAGTAGATATGGGTATATCTATTTGATGAAACATAAATCTGAAACATTTGAAAAGTTCAAGGAATTTCAGAATGAAGTGGAGAACCATCGTAACAGAAAAATTAAGTTTCTACGATCCGATCGTGGAGGTGAATATTTGAGTTATGATTTTCTCACGCATCTTAAAGCAAGCGGAATCGTTTCGCAACTCACGCCACCCGGAACACCACAGCGCAATGGTGTGTCTGAACGCCGAAATCGAACCCTATTAGATATGGTCCGATCGATGATGTCTCTTACTGATTTGCCGTTATCATTTTGGGGTTATGCATTAGAAACCGCTTCATTCACTTTAAATAGGGCACCATCTAAATCCGTTGAGACGACACCGTATGAACTGTGGTTTGGTGCTAAACCTAAGTTGTCGTTTCTTAAAGTTTGGGGATGCGAAGCTTACGTCAAGAAGTTGATGCCGGACAAGCTCGAACCCAAAGCGGAGAAATGCGTCTTCATAGGATACCCTAAGGAAACTATTGGGTATACCTTCTATCACAGAACCGAAGGAAAAGTGTTTGTCGCAAAGAACGGTTCCTTTCTTGAGAAGGAGTTTCTCTCGAAAGAAGTGAGTGGGAGGAAAGTAGAGCTAGACGAGGTTGTTGAACCTTCTCTTGAGTTGGAGAGTAGCGCAGCACCTGAAATTGTTCCAGGTCACGCACCAACAATAGAGGAAGCTAATGACAAGGATCATGAAGCTGGACGATGTCACATCTTGAGCGTCGCAGGTCGACAAGGTCGCGTGCCCCTCCAGAGTGGTACGGCAACCCTGTCTTGACTGTCTTGTTGGTAGAATACAGTGAACCTACGAACTATGAGGAAGCGATGATGAGCCCAGACTCTGAGAAATGGCTAGAGGCCATGAAATCCGAATTGGGATCCATGAGCGAAAACCAAGTATGGACTTTGGTAGACCCTCCTAGCAACCGAAAGGCCATTGAATGCAAATGGATTTTCAAGAGGAAAATGGACGCAGATGGTAATGTTACCGTTTATAAAGCACGGCTTGTCGCGAAAGGTTTTCGACAAGTTCAAGGTGTTGACTACGATGAGACCTTCTCTCCCATAGCGATGTTCAAGTCCATTCGGATTTTATTAGCAATTGTTGCGCTTCATGATTATGAAATATGGCAGATGGATGTCAAGACTGCTTTCCTCAATGGCAACATTGATGAAGAGTTGTATATGATGCAACCCGAAGGTTTTGTCGATCCTAAGGATGCTGATAAAGTGTGCAAACTTCAGCGTTCCATTTATGGACTGAAGCAAGCATCTCGGAGTTGGAACCTTTGTTTTGATCAACTGATCAAGAGCTTTGGATTTGTTCCAAATTGCTACGAAGCTTGTATCTACAAGAAAGTGAGTGGGAGCTCGGTGACATTTCTGGTACTATATGTGGATGACATATTGATTATTGGAAATGACATTAACATGCTTAACGATGTGAAGAGTTATTTGAACAAGTGTTTTTCAATGAAAGACCTAGGTGAAGCTGCTTATATATTGGGCATCAAAATCTATAGAGATAGACAAAGACGCCTGATAGCTTTAAGCCAGAGTACATACCTAGACAAAGTTCTGAAAAGGTTCAGAATGGATAAGGCAAAGAAAGGTTCAGTGCCTATGTTGTCAGGTAAGATATTGAGCAAGTATCAGTGTCCAGCTACGGTAAATGATAGAGAAGCTATGAGCAAAGTGCCTTATGCCTCGGCCATAGGTTCTACCATGTATGCCATGCTGTGTACTAGACCAGATGTGTCCAATGCTCTTAGTTTGACGAGCAGATATCAAAGTGATCCAGGAGTGGAACACTGGACAACCATGAAGAACATCCTAAAGTACCTAAATAGGACTAAATAAATGTTCTTAGTCTATGGAGGTGATGAACAGCTCATCGTAAAGGGTTACGTCGATGCTAGTTTCGACACCGACAAGGATGATTCTAAGTCTCAGACAGGATACGTTTATATTTTGAATGGAGGAGCTGTGAGCTGGAGAAGCTGCAAGCAAAGCGTGATCGCGGGATCTACAGTAGAAGCGTAATACATGGCTGCTGCAGAAGCGTCAAGTGAAGGGGTTTGGATCAGGAACTTAATCACTGAGCTTGGCGTGGTTCCAAGTGCATTGGACCCACTGGAGATATTGTGTGACAACACTGGCGCCATTGCACTCGCTAAGGAACCAAGATATCATCCAAAGACCAAGCATATCAACCGCAAGTTTCATATAATCCGAGATTATATAGCAGATGGAGATCTGAAGATTAGCAAAGTACATACAGATCTGAATGTCGCAGATCCATTGACTAAACCTCTTCCACGTGTAAAACATGATCAGCACCTTAGTGCCATGGGTGTGAGATTGTTGCCAATTGTAAACTAGATTATTGACTCTAGTGCAAGTGGGAGACTGTTGGAATTATGCCCTAGAGGCAATAATAAAGATGTTATTATTATAATTCTTGTTTATGATAAAGTTTATATTCCATGCTAGAATTGTATTAAGCGGAAACTTTAATACTTGTGTGGTTTGTAAACAACACCGTGTCCCTAGTATGCCTCTATGGACTAGCTCATTGATTAATGATGGTTAAGGTTTCCTAACCATAGACATGAGTTGTCGATTAATAATGAGATCATATCATTGGGAGAATGATATGATGGACAGACCCAAACTAAGCGAAGCAATTAGACCGTGTCATCGTGTTCATCTTTGCTAAGCTTTTCTTATGTCAAATATTGTATTCCTTAGACCATGAGATAATACAACTCCCTGGTGTCGGAAGAAAGCTTTGAGGTCATCAAACGTCATCCTATGAGAGGGTGATCATAAAGGTGTCTCTCAGGTGATCGGAAAGTACCTGTTGGGTTGTATGTATCGAGATGGGATTTGTCCCTCCCAAGTCGGAGAGATATACTTCGGGCCCACTCGGTAATCGATATCAACACCGCTTGCAAGCATGTGATTAAGGAGTTACTCACAAAGTGATATCGGATTACGGAACGAGTAAAGTACTTGCTGTGAACGAGATTGAACTAGGTATGACGGTACCGACGATCAAATCTCGGGCAAGTAAAATATCGCGAGACGAAGGGAATATATATATGGGATTGATTGAATCCTGGCATCGTGGTTCATCTGATATGATCATAGATGAATGTATGGGAGTCAATATGGGTTTCCAGACCCCGCTGTTGATTATTGATAGAAGATCATGTCTGCATATTCTCGAACCCGAAGGGTCACACACTTAACGTGTCTCGATGCTAGGATAGATTGGATAATTGGTTTATGAGTTTTTGTTCGGAGTCTCGGATGGGATCCGGGACATCACGAGAGGTTCCGGAATGGTCCGAAGAATAAGATTCATATAAGGCAATGCAGTTTTTGGAGTTCGGAATTGTTTCGGGTTAATCGGTATTGTACCGGAAGCTTCTAGAACCTTCCGGAGGGGGACCAACGTGGCCCCACCTGCCGGGAGGGGGCATGGGCCTATGAGGGAGTGCCCTGGCCGCATTGGGCCAGGGGAACAAGGCCCCATAGGACCCAGCCGGGCAGATCTAGGGAAAACCCTAGGAAAGCTTCTAGAAGGGGAGGGGAAACTTGCCCCCCACTCTTCCCTCCTTGGCCGCCGGCCTAGGCTTGGGGGAGGGGCTAGGGTTGGCGCCCACCCCTCTATATAAAGAGGGATGGGGGCGCACCACCCCCACACACCTCCTCCTCTCAAGACCTAGCCGCCCTGCTGCCCTCCTCTCTCTCTCCCTCCCGACTGCACGTAGGCGAAGCCCTGTTGTAGAAACTCTCCACCACTTGCACCGCGCCGTCGCGTTGTAGATCCAATCCGTATCTCCACCATACTTGCTGGACCAAGGAAGGAGGAGACGCCGAGGTGCCGCACGTGTGCATCTCTCGGAGGCATCGCCACTTGCGGTGTTGGATCGGAGCGGATCGTGAGGAGGAGAAGTGAGTACGACTACATCACCCACGTTTCGACGAACATTCCGCTGTGCGAATCTTCAAGGGTATGAAGATCTCATCTAATCTCTCTCGTTGTTTGCATCTCCTAGATTAGATCTTGGCTTTCCCATCCGCATCCGTAGAATTTTTTTGATTTACTATGCTGCGAAACCCATCAGTTCTCTCATGTGCATCTCTTGGTTGTTGTTGTTTTCACCATCCTTGATGTTGGAGTTGTGGTCTCTTGGAGAAGTCATCTGTTTGGGTTGGATTGGGATTAGAATATTCAAAAGATTCTAGAGAAGAAGTCTAATCACACACATCACAATTCACACAAGCAATGTGCAAGCAATTACAAACAAACATTCCACTCAAACAACAAGGTTCAAGCACATTTTTAGGCAACAAAATATTTTTGCAACACCACATAAGTTGGTGTGATTAATCATTAGTATGGTGGTCCAACTATAGGATTTTCTTGAGATCATTCCATTCTTCTTAGTTGTTTCTTCATGATTAGATCATGGTTTCTTTTGGAAACATTCTTGCATCTTGGTCACAAAACTTCAAAGGTGATGATGGTTCCTTCTAGGTTGTGTTTCCTTAGTCTTCAAGTCTTGAGTAATATTCTTGTCTCACTTGTAGTCCTTGGTGATGTCTAAGTTGAAGTCCTTGGTGATACTAAAGTTGGAGTCATTGGTGATGTTGAAGTCCTTGCTCATGGTGAAGTCTTTGTTCATCAAGTTTGAAAACGAAGAGATGTAGAATCAAAACCAAAAAGGTTGAGGAAAGAGTTTACAGGGTTGTTTGTAAATAAGTTTTGAACAAAATACAACTCTTATTTTTCTAAGGGGTTTTGTCCAATCCTAGGGTTACAATCCTACAGGAAACACAGTGCTTTGATACCATCTGTAGAGGTCCCAACCTAATAAGGTAGAGATCCCTGTGTTTATAATGCTAGTCCGTGGATCAATAGCTAGCATCCACAGTTTAAGATGTAATATCAAGAAACAAAGGTCATATTACAACTTTATAACCAGGAATAAAATAATACATTACATCTTACATAGCTCATTTGGCTATCTTATTACAATGCAGCAGAAATAACTATGTAGCATGGAGTCCTTCATCTTCAAAAAGCCACAGGCAATCATGTTGGTTGTAGACTTGTAATCCTATTCAACACACTTCACTAACATCAAGCAAACCTGCAACATAATAAGTTACAGCCATAAGGGTCAATACATTTGAATTGTATTGGCAAGTGATACTATGGTAGAATAGTGGTAACTATCATCTATATGCATTTGGCTAAGTGGAGCTTAGGCTTGCTTTTCTCAAAATAGATTTTCCTTATCATTTGAAAACACTAAGATTTTGTTTGTCAAAATCACCCAAGGAACAACCAATAGGAATTGGTTAACCTTTACCCTTGTTCAACCACAAGCTTTTAACTTAGAAATTGGGATGAGGATATCCTTGATATCTTCCATGTCTTGATGCTCAAATTTTCCATTGTTGGGGACACGGCTAAGTACTTAGATTTTACTCTCTCGAGAGGTGGTGCACTTTCCCCACAAGACTCGACATGCATCGAGACAAGATCTTCCAAAAGCCTTCCCTTAGACCAAATGGACGCGTTCCAAACCTATCACCCCCTACCACCTTCTGTCCATCTGGATAAGTTATTGCAACCTATATGATCCAGGAGAGCCTATGTTTCCATGTGGCTGCACTAGAAGCTTCTTAACATTTGACATCTCAAATATCTTTGTTCTTGGGTGGCTTTCCACAAGTGTGATACCAAGTTTTCTCCAATATACTGGACTTGTGATACACAAGTTTTCTCCAATATACTGGACTTGTGTAACCACTCAACAAAAATTGATCCAAACAATTACCATTCCACCCAGGTGATTCATTCACATAGTTGTTTTATTAAACAAAACACAAGTCATAGACTTAGAAATATTTCATAGCATGAATATAATCCACCCTTGTCTTCTACTAGCTGGGCTAAGCATAATAGTAGCAAGAATCTTAACTTAGGGAAAATTCGACTAAGGCATCATCTACTAGGATTTCCCATGGCATAGCATACTTAGAAAAATTTCCATGCAAGTCCTACTCAAAATATCACTAATGCATAGTGAAAATAATAGGACAAAATGTATGAAGCACCACTTTCCTTTTTAGTAGAGAATATAGATTCACTCCTTGATCTTGGAAATGTCACACTCTTCAAAGTTCACTACAATTCAATCAAGGCACAAATTCAAACTAGCATTCAAACAATTCATCACATAAATTAATAAAAACAAAGCAATGCATGCAAAAAGATTGTTTTATTTGTAAAGGTGGTTTCTAATAGGCTATAAACATTTTAAAACACCTATTGGTCATTTATAAAAGTGGAAAAACCATTTAAAATTAAGTTTGTGAAAATGGCCACTTTAAATCATCTTTGTTTTGTTAGAATGATTTAAATCAAAGTAATATTTTGTAGTATTAGCCAAATATATTTTTAAACACAAATGTTAGTGTTTATGGTCAAAGTGTTTAAAACAAATCAATTTCCAAAAGGTTTCACTCAAAAATCATTTTTAAATCAAGCACCATTTTTATTTTACTAGAAAAGCTTTTTATTCAAAGGAATAATTCCTTAGTGTCACAAAATATATTTTCAAATCGAAAAGTTAGTTTTTATGGCTAGTAGGTTAAAAACAAACCATGTACAAAATATTTTACCCTAAAATCATTTTTAGAATAATTTTTATACTCAAAATAGGCCTAGAAATGTTTCAGCAAAAACTCCTAATTTTCCAGAAGCAAAATACTAAACTAAGGGCATGGTTGCAAAGTTTTCATTTTTCTGATTCCAATGATATAAAATTTGCAAAATTTGGCCAAGCAGAACAATAGTTATGAATTTTTCAAATCCAAACACTAAATAGAAATGTTTCTGTTTTTAAAACAAAGTCTAGGCCACGTGTCTTGTTGATATTGGGCGATACCGGTTCATCTGGATCGACTGACACATGCCGCAAGATTTTATTTAGATCGCATGGCACAAATACAAACTTACCCCTTTGATTAAATGATCTATCCTATCCGCTGGATCATCATCTAACGGTTCACAGCAAAATAGCCAAGATCTAGCGGCACTGGGCAACGACGAGAAACGGCACGCTCGGGCTGCGGTGGTCCGGCCAAAGCAGGAAGCGAGGGAGAGGGAGGAGGGCATTACTAGACTCGCCGTGACGTGCTGGAGCTCGAGGTGGTCGCCATCAACAAAGGGGCGCACGGAGTCACTGGTGATTGCTCGCCGAAGTTCCTACTGTCGACGGGTATGCACTGCCATTGATGGAGGAGACGCTACAGTCCAAGCTAAGGCAAACAAATAGTTGCATTAGATGCGCACGGGATCGGTGAACATACGCATATCATCGAGAGGGAAAGGGAATGTCAGAAACTACCAGGGGGCATCGCCGGAGTTGGAGCAGTCCGCGGTGGCGCTCGGGTGTGGCCGTTGTCCAGCCTATGGGACGCCCGCGATCGATCTAGAGGTGCTGGCAGATGCGCGAGATGCTGGAGAGCAGGCTCGCGTGATCTAGGAGGTAGGAAGGGGTTGGGTGTCGCCGGAATTCATCGATGGAGCTCGTCGGATCAGTGGTGGCGCAAATGAAATCAGGGGCAACCTGGTGGTGGAGAGGTGCTGGTGAGTGAGGGGAAAGGTAGAGGGGAGAGGGGTGCTTATGAGGGCAAGGTCACGGGGCGAGTTACGGGCGCAATCAACAGGAATTGAAGCTGCGAGTTAACACAGGAAACCGCCGGAGAAAAGAGGGGGAGGAACTGGTCGCGAGGATGACGATGAGCTGGCGGTGGGGTCGGTTGGTCAGTGAGGTGAGGAAGTTACGCCTGGGGTCAGGTCTTTAGCGGCTGAGGGGGTTAGATCGCGGGTGAGAAAAATGATTCGGAGAGGGGGAGAGAGTGGGCTGCGCTGGGCCTGTTGGGCTAGGTTAGATGGGCTAGGTTTGTTTTTCCATTTTTTTCTTTCCTGATTCTTTTTCTTTTCTGATTTTTCTATTTTGAATTCAAACCTCATTTGAATTCATATTCCTTTTCAACTCTTTTTCCCAACTTTCAGTAGGTTTTAATACTGTTTATTAATATATTCTAAAGTCCATTTTAGAATATTTCTTTTATTCTCTTTATGGTTTATTATTTATTTAAAATAGACATCTTGCCTTAATTTAAATAAGTCTTTAAATATGGTTCCAATACATATTATTCTTTTTAATTAATCTTTTATTCTTTTTAAGTTAATTGGATAACTTTTTAATCCACTTTGGCAAATTCCAATTTATTATTTTCTCATGATTTAATTAATCATTTACCTTAGGGATTTTATCTCCATTTAAATATAATTAGGATATTGTTTAATCCCATATACTTTTATTTGAATATTCTTTATCCCTTTATTTTATTTGGATTTGGATTATCTTTGTTCCATTTGCTTATGGATTTAATTCATGGTTTAAATTGTCTTCTAAATAATTTTATTATTATTTAGATTAGGCAATTTGTCTTTATTTAAATAAAATTGGATATTGTTCAATCCTTATGATTTTATTTAAATAATCTTTTACTATTTTTTTATTCAATAAACTTTAATTCCAATTGTTAATGGAGTTGGTCAAGATTTAATTTGTCTTTTAAATAATCCTTATTTATTTATTTTCTTCCTTTGTATTATAAAATCCATATCTTTTTATTTATGGTTCCAAAATTGGTGATTCCAATTTGTATAATTTTATTTAATATTTTCATATCTTTTTAAATCCTTTTAGGTTTACTTTGTTCATAATTTTGGCATGGATTTAGTTAGGAGCTTTATTAGCCTTGGAAATTAATTCCTTTTATCTTATTAAATTCATAAGTTTTTATCCATGGCTCCAAATTAAATGAAACCAATTTCTATGGTTTTATAATATTTTTGTTTATCATTTGATCATTTATAAATGTTTGTTGCTGAATTTTTATATGGATCAAATCCATAGTCTTAAAGAGATCTTGGAAATGGTTTTCTTCCATTAGGTTTTTAGGGTTTTGGTTTATTTTCCCAAGTGTTTAAATTTTAAGATACATTAATTGATGAATGCATTTCACTTGATTGATATTTTTGTTGGATTCCCTTTTTAAAATTTTTTGTTCAAGAAGGGTTTTGATGTTTCCATTTAGAAGCAAAAAGTTTCTTTTCACCCTAAATTTCAACAATTAATTCTTTTGTTTATTTATTTTTCACATTTCAAAATTTGGAAAATTTTGGGATGTGACATAGCATATTGGATGATGTTTAGATTTTGTCCATCTCATTGTCCTAAAATAGCCCCTATAGCATAGTCACGAGCATCACACATAATCTCAAAAGGCTCACCCCAATTACGTGGGTGAACAACTGGTGCAAAAACTAACACCTTTTTTCAATTTCTCAAAAGAATCAACGCAATTCCTATCAAATGTGCAAAGGGTGTCCTTATCTAAAAGATAGGTTAAAGAAGTAGCTATTCTAGCAAAATCCTTAATAAAGTTCTTATAAAAACCTACATATCCAAGAAAATTCTTAACGCCTTTTACATATTGAGGTATTGGTAACCTTTCTAAAGATCTCAATCCCTTTGTTAGAAACTTTATGGCCAAAAACTATACCTTCTCTTACCATAAATCGACAGTGCTCCGAATTAAGTACTAGCTTGGTTTGCCTACAACGCTGCAAAATTCTGTTAAGATTGTAAAGGCATTGTTCAAAAGTAGTTCCATACACAACAAAATTGTCCATGAGAACTTCCATAGAGCTTTCTACAAAACTGTAAAATATCTTTAAAACACGATCTTGAAAAGTAGTAGCTACATTGCATAAACCAAAAGGCATTAGCCTATAAGCATAAGTTCTGTAAGGGCAAGTGAAGGTAGTTTTCTCTTGGTCCTCGGGATGAATAGCAATTTGAGAATAGTCTGAATAACCATCAAGAAAACAAAAATGAGAGTTGCCAGAAATCCTTTCCAAGATTTTATTCATGAGAGGTATTTGCTTATGCCTTTTTATAGTTTCCTTGTTTAATTTTATAAACTCTATACACATCTTATATCCTTCTATTATTCTAGCAGGGATCAATTCATCTTTATCATTTTTAATTATGGTTATGCAACCTTCTTGGCGCATACAATTGGTTGGACTTACCCATTTACTATCGGAGATAGGATAAATAATATTATTGTCTAGCATGCATATGGCCTCCTTCCTTACCACCTCTTTCATTTTAGGATTCAATCTTTTTTGAGTATCAACAAAAGGTTTAGCATCACACGCATAGGAATGTTATGCATAACTATGGAAGGATATATCCCTTTAATGTCACTAAGAGTATATCCAAAGGCTTCACACTGCTCGACAAGTAATCCTAACAGTTTCTTAATTTCTTCTGGAGAAAGGCTATCATCTAGAATTACTAGGCATTTACCTTCCTTGTCTAAAAGTTACTAGAATTACTAGGCATTTATCATCTAGCCCTGGGGGAGAGGTTTCAAAACAAGAGGAGGTGGATCCTCATCTCCTATTCTTTCTAACTCTTCAAACTCATTTCTAAGGTGGTTTTCGACTTTCAGTGCTGCATTAAGGATTTTGTCCAGTTATAATTTTGCAGAGTCATCCGGAAGTGAATCATTATTTGTCAAGCTTCTCTCCAAATCGGATTGTGGAGTACTGAAATATGTTACCACCAATTCTTCAATAGTCTTATATTCCTTGACTTCAATCTTCTTCTCATAAGGCAATTTTGTAAATTGGTTGCATTTAACTTCCAGGATTTCTTCTCCAATCTATAAGGACAAGACTTGTTTCTTATTATCAATATTTAGCATTCATAGAGTTATAAAAATGATTACCAAAAATTACCGGGCATGAGGAATTCAAAGGAATATCAATAATATAAAAATCAACCGGGTACACAAATGCTCCTACAGAGATGCAGGTGTCACAAAGAATACCGTGAGTCCGCTACAGGGTTCTGTCAGAAAGCATAAAGGTGACTTTGGATGATTCAAGAACCGGTTCATCAATAAGACACCATAATTCTTCATATATAAAGTAAGGCATAATGTTTACAAGAGAGTTTAAATCAAAAATCCAACTTCAGTAACTCCTTCTAAACTGAAGGGAATTTTCTATTGGCTTTTATTCTTATCTTAAAACTTACCTCTAATTACATCATAGGATTCTCTACTCACCATTATTACCTCTTCTTTAGATATTTCAGGTTCTAGAAGTTCTTTTACTATGCCAATGTTCTTCTTGATAGTACCCAGATTCCTAGTTAACTTACCTATCCTTCGCTTTCATTCACCCTTGTCCTTTATTTTTTTGGTGAGAGTATTTTTATTCTCAATTTTCATCTCCTTCTGCATCTATAAATATTTGTTTTGAGGCCAGGTTTAGGGGGGTCTTACCTTACCAGGCGGTATGTAGTGTTCCCACTACTTTGGAATCTGCAAATGCTCGGCATAGGTTTTAATGATTTGGACAATCATACGAGTGTCAAGGTTAAAATTTCCAAGGAGTTTTTCTACTTTGCGTGAAGCTAGAATTGTACTCTATAGGATTTTCTTCATTTAGCATGGCTTCACGGTGATCATTTTCTACCATATGCACTGTATCTAGCAAATTCTTGGCTCTTTCAACACTAAATTCGGTAAACAATCCATTAGTAAAAGAGTCTAGTTCATTTCTATTATCGGTGCTCAAACCTACATAGTAATTATGTATTACCAACCAAGGTGGGAATTTGTGGTGGGGGCAATGGTCAAGAAGTCCCCTAAACCTTATGTATCCTTCATGCAAGCTTTCTTCAGGTTTACCTTTAAAATTAGTGATAATACGTCTAGCTTCAACAATTTTTGTCTTGGGAAAAAAATTAAGAATTAAGAGGCTAACCTCTCCTAGGAGTTAGTGATTTATTGGGACTTTGAATATACCAAGAACGGGATTCATCAATAAGGGTTTGAATAAAGAGAACAAATTTAACCTCATCCTTAGTAAATATATTTAAATGAAAAGTTCCACATGTTTTCTCAAAGAACCCTACATGCTCATAAGGATCTTCGGTACCGTCTCCTGCAAATTTTTTAGTATGCAAAAGATCCAAAAGCATGGGCTAATATCATACCCTTTCGGGTTATTGGATTTTAAATAAGCGTCAGCTGAATGATATGTCAGTATTCTCCCATGGTGCTTACCCAAAACTAGTAAACAATTTTAGTAAAACAATTAATAGAATTATCAACTAAGAACAAATACCAAAAGGGCTTAGCTCCCCAAGAATGGCGCCATAAAATATCTTGATGACTACAAGTGCAAAGATCTATTGTAGCTTGTTTCGAAATAAGAGTATCGAACCCACAGAGAGCTAGTTGGTTAGGGTATTTATGCCCCTCGTCACTATCTACCAAAGGATACTTGTAAGCTGCCTTTGATTTCAAGAAAAGGATTTTTGGAAAGTTTTTGTTTTTAGTGCAAGAAAGTAAATAAAACAGGTAAAAAGAAAGCAAGTAAAAAGAGTGTATGGGATGGTAGTTGAACTCAATAGGGATAACGTTCTCGATAACCTATTTTTTATGTCATGATATGTGTGGAGAGAGTTCCATAATAAGATGTTCACTCAAGGCTCATAGGCAGTCTCTTTTTGAGCCAAGAATGAGATCATCCCTAAATAACCACTTCGATGCCTGAAAGCAGTCACCATACAGACCACCACAATTAAGAGTTTCCCCGTGGATATCGTAATTAGCTTAGTGAATCTCCATTTGTTTCCCCTTCGACTGTTTTGGGTGATAGCGACGCTTATAGTTACAATAGCTGCCGGCACAACTTACAAACACATTCAAAGGGTTTTACCCTCTTACTTTAGACCCAAAGGCAAATGATATGCGGCCGACTACACATACCATCTAAAGGGAGAGATCAAACGCACATCATAGATCAATATATCCTATACACAAGTATCTTTATTTCATCTCATAATAAGGCTAGGGTTTTCCCATCTCCCCAAGAACGAACGAAACTACTCACACATGAAAGCAATCAACAACATCATCATAATCAAATGGGTGGATAAAGGTAATGGAAAGAATCTAGTGCAAACCGCAATTGAATCTGGAACTACAACAAGATCTAATGAATGGAAGATGGGGGTAGAGATGGTGATGCATATGCAACGGTTGATGATGTAGGGATGATGTGTTGTCCTCCAATAATCCGTGCAGCAAGGATTTTCCCTTCTCAAGTTCCTCCTCCGGATCCCTTTCTGATGTGGTTTTTCATGGCTGGAGGTTTCTATGAATGTCGGATCTGTGATCTCTTTTCTTGAGGCGGAAGTACTTGACGAGCTGGTCCCGTCTCCGAGTCGTATGTGCGAGTGGTACGGGTGGGCTCCGCCCTGACCACTTGTCATTACGTGGGCTGGAACCTCCTAGGCGCATGTAATTCCTCCAGGTGCGAAGATAAATGTAACAACCAAAGTTTGTAATATATGTAAATAGTACTTAAGCATTCCATGCATCTGTTTAAATCAATAAAATATTTGCATGTGATCAAGTGTGTGAATTAAAGTAAGTACAAAAACCTAGTCCTTCCCCCTCTCTTTGAAACTACATTCAAATGGTGTTTGAATTTTGAAAAAAACTACAAACTAATGGAGCCCAAATGGTTTACAAGGGTCCCTAAATATTTTATATACTTTACCAAAGTCTCTAGTATTTTTGAATTATTCAAAACAGAATTCAAATGAAATTACAAAAGAGAAAATTGAAAACAGAAAAAGAAAAGGATTTCTGGAAGAAAAACCTAATTCTAAACCCTAACCAGGCCGACCCATCTCTCCTCCCCTCTCCCTGCCGCTCGCATGCGCAAGCCAACGGCCCAGCGAAGCCCACCTAGGCCCGGTACCGCTTTATCCATGCTATCACCGTCGTCAAGCTCGAAAGCTCCTGCGTGTCGCTGCGCCGCCGCTCGCCGGCGTCAAGATCCTCGCTGCCGCACCGGACGAGGATAAGGAGCTTCCATGCACGCCTCTCCCTCCCTAGATCTTATCCTCCCCCTCGCGCTCTCTCTCCCTCTCTGCACCGCGCAAGCCCGAACCCTAGCCCACCATGGCCGCCGTCTAGCCGCTGTTGCTGGCCTCCCCGAGCTCCGCTGACACCACCACGAGCTCCGCCTTGCTCCACCCTATCTCCTTGAAGAAGGAATCGAAGAGGGGGGCCTAAATCGTCGCCATCGACGTCGTCCTCCTCAACACCGACGAGGTCCGCCGAGCACCTCGCCGTCGATTCCGGCCTCACCTGTCCTTCCCGAGCCGTCTATCAACACCAGGATGAGCACACGGTGCTCAAGGCACCCTCCGTTCCCTCTCTCTCTCGCGTGCATAGTAGTGTTGCCCCTACAAGCACCTGCCACCGCTGCCGCTGTTTGTTGTCGCCGTCGTCGCTCCGGTGACCATACCGAGGTGGCGCCGCCACTATAATGCTCGCCTCGGCCTCCTCTTTCGAACAAGACCAACCACACATCTACAGATGCCGCCAATCGCTCGCTCCTCTCTCGATCTGTGAAGATCAGCCATTCATGACATCATAGTGACGTCACGATGATGCAATAAATCCTTTTCTATTTACTTAAATGTTTTTTGTAAATATTTTCTGTAATAAGTAAATGCTGACAGGTGGGCCCTATCTGTCAGGGTTTTAATATTTTTTGTAAATCATTTCTGAAATTAATAAAAGTCTGACATGTGGACCCGATTAAAAAAAACAATTCAATTATTCCAAAAATGATTTAAAATGAATTAAAATTGGAGAAATTCATAACTAATTCATTTTAAATCAGAAAAATACAAATAATATATCAAAATGTTCATAAAATTGAGACATATCTGTTTAAGCAATCATCATACATTGTTAACCAACTTTCATGACGAGTTTAATTAGAAGAATCATTTGAACCCCACAAGTGATTCCGAGGATCCCCCTGTTCTAGGGTTTGGACCTCTCGGACCCCGTTTAAAGTGACCAAGCATGTTCTAGGGTTCATTTCAACACTATTTAAGTTGTCATATCATCCATATTGTATGAGCATTGCACATGCCATGTATTGAATGTTGTTTTCTCTTTTCCGGTATTTGGTTCTTCGCGAATAGGAACCAAACCCGAGGATGAAGTCAATGACACTGAAGATCCATATATGTCCACTGAAGGACACGGCAGGCGTAGCCTCTCATTCTGAACCTATATTTGATAAAGTATATAACTTTCTCACTATGATGCACATGATTCCAATGTGGTCTTTTGTCAGTAGCTAGTGTTACCTATTTGCTACACTGTTTCCCTTTTTTAGCCTTATACTCCTGATCCACTGCTCCTAGCATACCTAGGTTTGTCATGTGAGCGTTGTTAGAGCTTTTGCGACCGACGGCTTAGCCATGCATAGTAACAACGTCTGATCCGTACGAATGATGAATCGGAACTGCCGTTGAATCTAGAAAGGTAGGAGATGGTGACATCATCGAAGGAGTTAACTAAACATGCTAAGGATTTAATGGGAGGCCATGTTGGGTGTGGGTTTTGTAGTCCTATACTTGCCACCATTAGGATCCGAGTTCTTGCCTCTTGAACCAAGACGAGCGTACAACCACACGGGGCTATGGGAACGCCTCGATTGACTAACTTGCTTAGTAGATTCCATGAGTCACATAGTTTGGGCTTTCCATTTGGCATACCCATTGAAAACGTTTTCGAAAGAGGAGGTGAAGGAGGTGCATCATAACAGGGGAGGTCTGGCCATCCCAGGCAGCTCCTCGGCCTCCCTCCACGCCTATAAGTTGCCTTCTGACCTAAAAACAGAGGGGGGTTCGATAGTTTCCCAGAAAGAGTTCTGCTCCACCGTCGCCACCAGTAACCAAGATTCGGATCCAGAAACTCCGTTCTAGCACCCTGCCAGGACGGGGAATTTGGAGAGGATCATCACCATCATCATCACCAACAAATCTCCATCAACCACCGATGTTTCCCTCATCCATGGGTGAGTAATCCCCCGCCGTAGGCTTGGCAATGGTAGGGATTGGATGAGTTCTATCATGTAATCGAATAAGAACTGTTAGGGCATAGTGCCTAGTATCTCTATTAGTGCTATTTGACTTTGTTGCAACTTGTTGTGCTTAATGCTTGTCACTAGGCCCCGCGAGTGCCATGATCTCAAATCTGAACTTAATATTGAATCATTATGATAGTATTGTTTATGATCTTATCTGCAAGTTGTGTACACATATCATTGTCCGGATCCAAAGGCCCCAAAGTGACAATAATTGGGATAACCGGAGGGGATGACTGTGGTGTGAGGGTCACATGTGTTCACGGAGTGTTAATGCTTTGCTCCGGTGCTCTTTTAAAGGAGCACCTTAATTGCCAGTAGTTCCCTAGAGACCCCGCTGCCACGGGCTGGCTAGACAGAAGATGTTGTGCAAGTTCTCATTGCAAGCACGTATGACTATATTTGGAGCACATGCCTAGGATTGTTTAGTACTTGGATGCTTATTATTATTTATCTGCAATGCACTAGATCTTGAAGTTACATGTTTAGACTCGTCCATGCAACGCCCGTCCATCCATCCCTTTGCACTCGAATCGTATTGTTACCGTTACTGTTACTATTGCTCTTGTTTCATAGTTGCTGTTACTGCTGCTGTTGCTTTGCCGTTGCTACAACAAACTGTTGCTACTGATAAACTTATGTGAGCAAGAACTATTTCCAGGTGCAGCTGAACTGACAACTCAGTTGTTAAGGCTTGCAAGTATTCTTTGGCTCCCCTCGTGTCGAATCAATAAATTGGGTAATACTACCCGCGAAGACTGTTGTGATCCCCTATACTTGTGGGTCATCAAGACGAGTTGATACGTCCAAAACGTATCTACTTTCTCGAACACTTTGCTATTGTTTTTCCTCTAAACTTGTGTGATTTGGATACAACTAACACGGACTGACGCTGTTTTCAGCAGAATTACCTTGGTGTCTTGTTTTTGTGCAGAAAATGAACTATCAGGAAAAATCCCGGAAAATATGCCAAAAATTATATTTCACCAGAAGATCCATGGAGCCAGAAGGGGAGACAGAGGGGTGGCCTGGGGACTAGACAGACCCACCCGCTGACCCCAAGACTGGGGAGGTTTGGCCACCCCGGGCAGCTCGTCGGCCTCCCTCCGCGCCTATAAGTTGCATTCTGACCTAAAAATAGAAGGGGGTTCAATAGTTTTCCAGAAAGATTTCCGCTCCGCCGCCGCCACCAGAAACCAAGATTCGGATCCAGAAAATCCGTTCTGGCACCCTGCCGGGACGCGGAATTTGGAGAGTATTATCGTCATCATCATCACCAACGCATCTTCATCAACCACCGATGTTTCACTCATCCATGAGTGAGTAATCCCCCACTGTAGGCTTGGGGATGGTAGGGATTGGATGATTTCTATCATGTAATCGAATAAGAATTGTTAGGGCATAGTGCCTAGTATCTCTATTAGTTCTATTTGACTTTGTTGCAACTTGTTGTGCTTAATGCTTGTCACTAGGGCCCGAGTGCCACGATCTCAGATCTGAACTTATTATTGAATCATTATGATAGTATTGTTTATGATCTTATCTGCAAGTTGTGTACACATATCATTGTCCGGATCCAAAGGCCCCAAAGTGACAATAATTGGGACAACCGGAGGGGATGGTTGTGGTGTGAGGATCACATGTGTTCACGGAGTGTTAATGCTTTGCTCCGGTTCTCTATTAAAAGGAGCACCTTAATTGCCAGTAGTTCCCTAGAGGCCCCGCTACCACGGGCTGGCTGGACAGAAGATGTTGTGCAAGTTCTCATTGCAAACACGTATGAATATATTTGGAGCACATGCCTAGGATTGTTTAGTACTGGATGCTTATTATTATTTATCTACAATGCCCTAGATTTTGAAGTTACATGTTTAGACTCGTCCATGCAACGCCCGTCCAGCCATCCCTATGCCTACCGCACTCGAATCCTACTATTACCGTTAATGTTACTATTGCTGTTGCTACTGATAAACTTCTGTGAGCAAGAACTATTTCCAGGTGCAGCTGAACTAAAAACTCAGTTGTTAAGGCTTGCAAGTATTCTTTGGCTCCCCTTGTATCGAATCAATAAATTGGGTAATACTACCCACGAAAGCTGTTGCAACCCCCTATACTTGTGGGTCATCAAGCACCGTCGCCCATGCCAGTATCTCTTTGTGCCGATGACCACGACGATCTTAGCCCGCGCCCTTCGATCCCCTCGCTGCACTATAAATAGAGGCCACCCCCGTTCGATTGGAGCACACCATCACACTCCCCTCTCTCTCAGAACCACCCCAACTCATCCCCGGAGCAAGGCGAGCAGCAGTTCGCCAGAATTTTGCCGGAGTCTATCGCGGAGGAGGAGAAGAGGAACTGTCGATTGGAGACGCCCCAGGAGAAGCCACCGATACCAGGAGGTTCGCCGTTGTTGTTCGCCCCCATCACCGACCCTCACCTAAGCCCCGGTGAGCCTCACACGACCCCCACTGGTCGCGCTAGGGTTTAGTCTCGCCGGCATTTCCCGACGGAGACGATAAGTCATAGCCGTTCGATTAGATGTTGATCGTGTGGTTTAGATTGCCCCGTACCCCTTCGCACCCCCTGTCTCGCTGACTGGTGGGGACAACCACTTAAACCCACCCGTGCGTGCGTTGTGCACCGTGGGCTGGCCCAGTTAACATCCCACACAACCCAGTCAGTTTGAATTTAGATTTTCCAATTTAACTCAAACTTAGTTCTGTACCTAGATTCAAAAATTAACCCAGCTCGATTCACTGAACCAAATTGCATGAAACCAATTTTGTTAGAAAGATACTGGAATTTTTAATCCAAGTCCTTTGGATTCAAATCAATTAGAATTGTAGATCACCTATAGTAAAAATAACAAGGTAGAAGCTTTTCTGCATTCAAACATTTTTCAAAATTCAACTACAAAAGCTTTTGAGTTGATTCTAACTCTCAAAAATCACATTTAACAAGAACTTTCTAAATATATAAAAATATCCAGGTTTACTTGCAGAAATAATGGTCAAGAAATAAAAGAATGTCCCATGGGCATTTCTAGGCACTTTAATAAATTAAAATAAAAGGTTAAACCTTATTAAATTGTGTCACCACTTTAAATCACATTCCCAAGTACTGAAATATGTGGTGATGACCTGTGTCCACATGATCCCATATTTTAGTTGGAGAATATTAAATCTTGAGTAGTTTTCAATGAGTAGAAATTACTTTTATAAAATAAAATAATCCAAACCTTGCCTTAATGTTTGTAATGTTTGTGATGATGCTAGATCATCCAGTAAAAACTTTGGTGTGATAAATATAAGTAGTTAAGTATTGTTTGGCGATTGTGTACCTCGTATTTATTTATAGACGTTAGTATCGACCAAGGATACGAGGAGGAATGAGAATACTACGAGAAAGAAGCCAAGGAGAACTTCAACCGCTGGTCTGCACAAGGCAAGCTAACACTTGCAAGTTACCTTACCTACGCAAGCATAATACTACCAGTTGACTTGGCAAGCTAAAACTTGCATGATAACTATGCAAACTAGATGCCTTAGGCATATGTGATTATACCCGTTTGATTACACCCAATCCTAGTTTTGTTTGCAAGCTTAGTTATTTTATTTCTTATCAAAGATCTTTAGTTTGGTTTACTTAGTGACTTGTATATTGTAGAAAGATGTTTAAAGGTAGCATAAAGATCATAAAGCTTGACCTAAGTTAGATAAATCTTGATGTCATCCTGAGGCATGAGATGAAACTTAGATCTTTCACACTTGATCGCCACCCCTCATTAGTGTATACCCCCACCTGTACATGCTAGTGCTAAGCATAAAACTTGATCACTTTAGATAGGATTACTTGGTGAAAATGATTATGAAAACCTTAGAATGATGAGTCATTCTAATGAAATGTTTTGACATGTTTTCTTGAACACCAGATGATTTTGATGATGAAAATGTTGAGGCCTGAGCCTTAGCCCTTTATAAAACTGATGGTTGTCTGGATGCGATACCATTCCAATTTTACCGTACAACCACAATACCCGAAATTTGGGTAGGGCTTGACTGAAAGTTTATATACCTTAGTATGGGTTCCCTTGCGGTCAAGGTTTGAGCTGAGGTTACCTTGTGAAGATTGTCCACCTATGCAGTTCCCAAGATGACAGTTGGTCATGGTTGGGAGGCCAAACTCACAGGAGAGGTGCCTATACTAGGGCGTGTAATTGAAAGGTTAGGATTGATTATCCGCATACTGAGTATGGTGAATTTAGGATTGTTCCTGACAGATGTATCAAATATTGTGGTGAAAGTGTACCACCTCTGCAGAGTGTCAAACTATTCGAATAGCCACGTCCGCGGTTATGGATAGTTGGAGTGGCCATACTGTTCCGTCGTGAGATGTTTTCAAAATGACTTGTGATTTGAATCATGCCTTTGACTTGACCACAACAGAGTTGTGATATGAAAACTCAAGTTCCCACTTAGGTGTTATAAAACTTTCATCTAGTTTTCTTTGCTTCTGAGCTCAGTAGAGATAAATCTGGCTTTTTTGCAAAACAACCTAGAGCCTAGTACTTCCTACTCAAAAACCACTTCCCTTGTTAGTAATAGTTTGCGAGTACTTAAAGAGTACTCATGGCTTTGTCTCTGGCTATTCGCGTGGCTAGACTATGAAGAGGACTATGAGGAGGATGGACCGCAGGAAGTTTACGACAACTGGGATCATCTCCCATCATCAGCATTGCCTGTGACCATGAAGATGGAGCTTCGCCCATGCTACCGTTATTACGTTATTCCGCTGCTTTGATTGTATTAAGACTGGATCATGAGATCCTTTATTTGTTTTAAGACCTTATGTATGGTTTGTAACGGATGATGTACTGTGATATCCAATCTGTTATGTCTCGCAAAAATGGTAATCCTGGGATTGTGGTGTATGCCATAACAGGCATCTGGGATTAAAAATCCGGGTGTTGACAATGCTTGAGGCCAAAATAGGCCTGGGTGGAACGACCTAGTAAGGAGATGGTTCCTCTTCCTCGTCCAAACCATCGAGGTGGAAATGCAGTGGGGACATGCGACCTACTTCTCCAACTTCCTCTAGATCCTCAGGAAGTGAAGGGTGTTCTTGTCAGTGTCCTTCTAAAGTTTCTTTCGTTCTAGAGAGATGGACTATGCTCTCCCTTGGAGTTCATCAGCAGAGGACCAAACATCACGATGAGTTCTTCTTCTGGCTGAACGACGGCTCTCTCTTTCCACTGAGGATCTTGTGCTCTTGCTCGTGCGGCGGAGCTCGTTAGTCAACTATGGAGAAGAAGGACTTGATTGCATTTGCAAAAATCTTTCTAGGTTTCTCTATGCGTATTTACAGGACCATGTTGTAATTTTCTTGGTCCTTGAGGTCCCGTTTCTAACTTCTGCCACCGCTTGGATTTAATTAAGAAGCTCTAGGTCCTTCGGGACCCTTCTCGTTCAAAAAAAAGTTGTGTTCCCAGGCCCAGCGGAATTAAAGGGATGGTTGGGAGGCAAACGAGCGTCTATGAACGAAGAAGAGAATTATGCAAATTATTAAATCATGCCAATTAATGCAAAATTGCACCTAATTGTGAGCACATACATAGATATGCAATGAATTAATTACTACTCGTCTTTCTGGATATGTAATAAATTAATTCTAGCTAAGAAATCTTTTTCATATCCAGTACTAGTATATAAAAAAGAGCAATTCCTACATATCTTCTGAGATATGTCATAAATTATCTCTATTAATGTATTGTAAATAATACGTGTTGCTACGCATCTTTCTAGATATGCAATGAATTGTTTTGAGCAAAGTGATCTTTGTCTTTGGATGTATAAGAGTAGTCCTTATCTGAACTCTGAATAACAGAAAGCTTTCCTTGTATAAGAGTATCATTTAGTACCCTCTTCGTAAAAAAGAAAGGCACAATTCTTCCTCTTGAATTATACATATAATCTATGCACCTTCCAATATTTTTACTTGTTCTGTTCATGGTATTTTCATACCATGTTAGTGCGGTATCATGGTTGCAGAATCCATATCTTTGGAATATAATTGCATTTGGGAAACAATCATCATCAAATAGTAGCTTGCTACTTGCAAAGACTAGCACAGAGAGTATTGTTGACCATGTAAGTTAAAAAGCTGGTAATTTGATTGTTGTATTTGCTTATCCATATTTTTCTCATATTGTGTTATTACCTATGGACTTGTGTTAACTTTTCACAGTATGCATGCTATGACTCAAACACATTCCCTGAATCTGTGCTTACTGGTGGCATGGGCACATTTGATGTATATAGCTTTACAAATTTAAATAATAACCAAATAAGCGCTTCCGCAATTTGGGTAACAAATGAGAAAGGACATGATGAAAGTAGCATCAATGCCGCAGTTGCTGGATGGGAAGTAAGTTAGTTTCTCTTCATTATTGACTTATTTGGAATGTAGAAATTTTATGCATCGTAGATGCTATGATTTATATCTAGGACTTTTCACTGTCGATTTAATTTCATTGCAGGTTAATCCAAAATATGGTGATAACAAAACACATTTCTTTACGGCATGGAGAGTAAGTAGTTTACCACATGCATGGTTCCGTAAAAAACCATGTTGTCATGCTTTTTGTGATATTTTTGTTGTATATAAACAGACTGACGACGCGTCTAAATTGATCGGATGCAAGAACTTAGAATGCAACGGTTTTGTGCCTGTAAATTATGCTCCTATTACCCCAGGAGACACTATAGAGGCAATTGGTGGACAAACAAAGTTCACAATCAAGATATTTAAGGTAAGTACTTACAACATTTAATTACACACCAAACCTAATTCTCTTGGTAGGACTTTTTCCAGATGATAAATGTCTAAGTTCTGTTTATTCTCGATATTGCACTTCCATATAGAATTTGATGTATAAATTCATAAAATTTTCTTGAAATAGTTTTTTTTCGCTATATTAATATAGAAACCACATAGTACAACAACGAGATCACTGCTGAGAAAAACAACATAGTCAATACCAAAATAAAAAAGAGAAAACAATGTCGACATCGACGGATCGACGAAAACAAAAATGACTCGCTACCGCTGCGTCGTCCGGAGTACTCCCACCATGTTCTTAGCAGTCTGAACTGTCGCGTACCATGCAAGCGGCACCTCCAAGAAGGGAAGTGATGACGACAACGCTGCTGCTCATACTGGTCCTAGCTAGTTTCTCCTACTGCGAGTGGTGAGAAGAGGTACACCCGATACCCTTCAGGAAGGAACGATGACACTCACAAGCGTCACCGCGTCGGTGTGAATATGACAGAGATTTCACCAGACCCTCCCCTTCCCCAAAAGAAAATATCTTTGGACAATATTTAGTGCTCCACCAATTTCACCACCCACCGACTTACGCTACCATGGTCTTGTAGTCACCATCGTCGTATTACCATGGCAAACAATGTGAAGTCTGATGTGCTGAGAAGGACCAACCGCATACAAGAAGCACCAATACCACAACAACGCAAGAGAGAACAACCTCCTTGCCGCCATAGATGGAAGTCAACCGGATGCAACTGAAAGAGCAAACTAGGCCACCATTGGTCCCGGAGGGTAGCAGCAGCACATTCACCTGGATGATGCCCTCCACCGCCATCGGTGGGTGTCGATCGGACGCGACAGCAAGGACCTGACCGGGCCCATAAGATCCCGCGAAGTCCCCGACGCCACGCTGTTACACATAGGCTGTTGCCGCTACCCTCTTGTTCGGCACCATAGGCCTAGACGGACCTAAAGAGGTACGCAAAGCTCCCGCAACCACGGTGCAGCAGATGCCACGTGATCAATGGGGACGAGGGTGACCAGCCCTGACCTGGAACGGGCCCAAAGGGCCTAGATCTGGGCCTATAGGGAACCTGACCAGGCTCTGCCCCGCCGCTGTCACTACCAACCGGTGGCTCCCCGGCGGCGGAGCACACCCTCACCGCCTGCAGGTCACCCCGCCGCCGCGTCGAACCTCCGCCGCCTAAACACTCTTGCGATGTCGTGCCGCCCCGTGCGGACACAACACCGAGAGAGGAAAAGCTGGTTTTGCCACCGCCGGCGCTGTCCCGTCCTAGCCCGGTACACATGCTGATGACCGCAGGGGAGAGGAGGTGGAGGGGGCTCAGAGGGAGTAGATGGAAGCACGGCCGGCCGCTCGCGTGGGAGGCGAGCCGGTCACAAGAGCGCGTCCTTTTATTTCCGCCAGGCGTTTTTCCCAACGACATGTCCAGCAAAAGTCTTTATAAATTCATAACATTTCTGGGGTGAATCATATTATCTTTTGATTATTTAAAAATAAATATGTACACGCGTCTAAACTATATTAAACTCTATCTATTTCAGAGTAAAGATGACGGTGACTGGTGGCTGCACTTTGGCTATGATAGTCAAAACCTTAGTCGTGTGGGATATTGGCCAAAAAATATTTTTACTAATCTGGCAGACCATGCCAACTACATAACTTGGGGTGGTTTCACTCGATCATCTGCTGGGAATGGTAGTCCTCCAATGGGCAATGGACAATGGCCTGGAGAAACATCAGCATTTATTCGGGATATCAAATACGTGAACACAGATGGACAAGGCGATTTTGAACCTGCTCCAGGTCACATGGGTCTTCGTGCTGCCGTAACTCACCCTAAATGCTATGGATTAAGCCCATTTATCAATGATACGTTCTCTTATGGAGGACCCGGAGGTTGTACTGAGTAAATATGTGTATGGTTTATGAAATATGAATGGTGGAATAAAAGTACTATTATATCTTGCATAATTTCAACTCGGGCTAGCACTAGCACTAGGGCTAGTACTAGTGCTTAATTTCATAGCAGTACAAATTTCATAGCAGTACAAATTTCGTAACAACAGTAGCCTCACCTATGCAATCGGATGAGGGAGGCCTTCTTGGCAGCAGGGAGAAGGACCGTCGGTAGTGGGGAACGGCAGGGAGGAGGGACTCCGCCGGTGGCAGGGAGGAGGCAGGGAAGATGGCACCGGGGAGGAGGCATGGAGGACGGCGGCCGCTGGAGGCAGGGGATGGTGGCGGGGAGGAGTGGTCGGCGGGGAGAAGGTCGGAGGGGAGGAGGCGGGACGGAGAATGGAGGGGAGGATGCAGGGAGGAGGGCGGCGGGGAGGAGGGAGGCCACCGGTGGCAGGGCGGCGGGCGACGGACGGCGGGGAGGAGGCAGGGAGCGTGGGGGTGGCGGCGCTGGCGAGAAGAACCCTATCGCGAGGGAGGCCTCGCGTACGGTGTGTGGCGCTGGGTCGTTCGGCGTTTTTTTCTTCTTCTAGGAAACGTGTCGTTGGGTGGCATTATGTTGTAAATTAGGTGAACAACATGTCCAAGTAAAAAAAGGTTCGCCCGCAGCTGCGGGAAGCACCCCCAGACGTGCTTTGCCTGATAGGTCTGTTTTATAGAAGTACTTTAGCAAAAGCCCAACGCACAGCTGCCCGTTTGTTTCGTTTTTCTGGCTTTTTCTAGTGAAGAAGTGGTCAAAAGCCCAAACAAACACCCCCTCAATGCCGCAGTTGCTGGATGGGAAGTAAGTTAGTTTCTCTTCATTATTGACTTATTTGGAATGCAGAAATTTTATGCATGGTAGATGCTATGATTTATATCTAGGACTTTTCCGTGTCGATTTAATTTCATTGCAGTTTAATCCAAAATATGGTGATAACAAAACACATTTCTTTACGGCATGGAGAGTAAGTAGTTTACCACATGCATGGTTCTGTAAAAAAACATGTTGTATTTCTTTTTGTGATATTTTTGTTGTATATAAACAGACTTACGACGCGTCTAAATTGACCGGATGCAAGAACTTAAAATGCAATGGTTTTGTGCCTGTAAATTATGCTCCTGTTACCCCAGGAGACACTATAGAGGCAATTGGTGGACAAACAAAGGTCACAATCAAGATATTTAAGGTAAGTACTTACAACATTTAATTACACACCAAACCTAATTCTCTTGGTAGGATTTTTTCCAGATGATAAATGTTTAAGTTGTGTTTATTCTCCATATAGCACTTCCATATAGAATTTGATGTATAAATTCATAACATTTTCTCGAAACAGTTTTTGTTTTGTTATATTAATATAGAAACCACATTGTCCAACAACGAGATCACTGCTAAGAAAAACAACATAGTCAATACCAAAATAAAAAAGAGAAAACAATGTCGACATCGACGGATCAACGAAAACGAAAATGACTCACAACCGCTACGTTGTCTAGAGTACTCCCACCCTGATCTTAGCAGTCTGAACTGTCGCGTACCATGCAAGCAGCACCTCCAAGAAAGGAAGTGATGATGACAATGCTACTGCTCATACTGGTTCTAGCTAGTTTCTCCCACTACGAGTGGTGAGAAGAGGTACACCTGATACCCTTCAGGAAGGAACGATGACACTCACAAGCGTCACCGCGTCGGTGTGAATATGACAGAGATTTCACCAGACCCTCCCCCTCCCCAAAAGAAAATATTTTTGGACAATCTGTAGTGCTCCACCAATTTCACCACCTACCAACTTACGCTACCATGGTCTTGTAGTCACCATCGTCGTATTACCATGGCAAACAATGTGAGGTCAGATGTGCTGAGAAGGACCAACCGCATACAAGAAGCAACAATACCACAACAACGCAAGAGGGAATAACCTCCACGCCGCCATAGATGGTAGTCGACCGGATGCAATTGCAAGAGCAAACTAGGCCACCATTGGACCCGGAGGGTAGCAACGGCATATTCACCTGGAGGACGCCCTCCACCGCCATCGGTGGGTGTCGATCGGACGCGACAACAAGGACACACCAGGCCAGGTAGGCCCGACCGGGCTCATAAGAGCCCGCGAAGTCCCCGCGCCACGCTGTTACACGTAGGATGCCGCCGCTACCCTCTTGTTCGGCACCATAGGCCTAGCCGGACCTAAAGGGGCCCGCAAAGCTCCCGCAACCACGCTGCAGCAGATGCAACAGCGTCACGTTCCGCTCGTCAGTCTAAACATGATCAATAGGGACGAGCGTGACCAGCTCTGACCTAGAACGGGCCCAAAGGGCCTAGATCTGGGCCTGCAGGGAACCTGACCAGGCTCTGCCCCGCCGCCGTCACTACCAACCGGTGGCTCCCCGGCGGCGGAGCACACCCTCACCGCCTGCAGGTCACCCCGCCGCCGCGCCGAACCTCCGCCGCCTAAACACTCTTGCGATGTCGTGTCGTCCCGTTCGGGCACAACACCGAGAGGGGAAAAGCTGGTTTTGCCGCTGTCGGCGTTGTCCCATCCTAGCCCGGCACACACGCTGATGACCGCAGGGGAGAGGAGGTGGAGGGGGGCTCAGAGGAAGTAGATGGCAGCGCGGCCGGCCGCTCGCGTGGGAGGCGAGCCGGTCACGAGAGTGCGTCCTTTTATTTCCGCCAGGCGTTTTTCCCAACAACCTGTCTAGCAAAAGTCTTTATAAATTCATAACATTTCTGGGGTGAATCATATTATCTTTTGATTTTTAAAAATAAATATGTACACGCACTTTCTAGTATCTAAATTATATTAAACTCTATCTATTTCAGAGTAAAGACGACGGTGACCGGTGGCTGCACTTTGGCTATGATTGTCAAAACCTTAGTCGTGTGGGATATTGGCCAAAAAATATTTTTACTAATCTGGCGGACCATGCCAACTACATAACTTGGGGTGGTTTCACTCGATCATCTGTTGGGATGGTAGTCCTCCAATGGGCAATGGACAATGGCCCGGAGAAACATCAGCATTTATTCGGGATATCAAATACGTGAACACAGATGGACAAGGCGATTTTGAACCTGCTCCAGGTCACATGGGTCTTCGTGCTGCCGTAACTCACCCTAAATGCTATGGATTAAGCCCATTTATCAATGATACGTTCTCTTATGGAGGACCCGGAGGTTGTACTGAGTAAATATGTGTATGGTTTATGAAATATGAATGGTGGAATAAAAGTACTATTATATCTTGCATAATTTCAACTCGGGCTAGCACTAGCACTAGGGCTAGTACTAGTGCTTAATTTCAACTCGAACCAATTATGCAAGGACAACAATAAATATCTTGCATATTACATCAAATCCAATGGGTCATGAGCGTCAGTTAGAAATTGCATTCGACACTTAAGATATTTCAGACGAATTAATTATGCGCGCATGTTTACCTTACAATTCACGATGCGGCTTTGGTGCATAATGGTAAACTAGTAGAGGTGCACGTGCACATCTCCATTTTAAACACAAGAATTAAATTTAAAATGAATTGTATGGTAATCTATGTGCCAATCTTTACTAATCGACATAAAAAGAGAATATTAGAAAGGAATTTTGTTGGTTCGATTGTCCATGTTGCCAAAATCGCAAACTTAAGGGGACATTATGTTCAAAATCGAACTGAGTGTGGTAGAATCAGTCTCTTAGCACTTAGCAGAACCAGAGGCATCAAAAGTATAATAATGAATAGCAAGAAATATGGTGGACTTGTTTTTTCACTTCTGTGTCGAAAAGACCAATCAGAATAAATACATAGGAAAGAAGTACAGTTTCGAAGCAAGTAAAAATTTCCTGCGCTGAGTTAAAATAGACACCAATAAAATGTATAGTACACACAGTGGACATTCAACTTGAGTCGCCAGAAAATGCAAATCCTTCGAGCTTACATAAACCTACTACACTATGGACAATTCTGTTAAAATTTCAACGCCATTCGAAACATAGGAAAAGAACAAAGAGCTGCTCATAATCACAATACTGTGCCATGAGTAGATGTTAAGATTCATGCCTCCTCTGCAGAACCTTACACGTGCAACCTACTACCAGAGCAAAGAGATAGGAACACGGACTCCGCAAAACATAAATTTTGAAGAGGAAATAAAATTGGAAAAAAATATTAGCATGGTCTTATAAGCTTATGGTGCTAAAGACAAATGTCGCTTCGCTGGTGGCCTGATCATCTCCGGGTCACCGTGAACCTGCATGGATTCCTATGATTCAAGATCCTGGATGTGCTTCCTCAGCCGCTTCACGTACTCGATCGTGTCACCGGGGATCGATGCCTTGTCCATCTGCATTGTTAGAAGATTACTGAATTTTGGTTTCACGATCCATGCCAACATTATCGTTACTGAAAAGTCTGAAGAAAATATAATTGAATACTCTTAGAGGTCCATGCAAAGTTCTAGCTGGTTATTGAATTTTTTTCTCAAAGGCAGAAGACAAAGATAGCTGAACATTTTTAAGCAAAGATATCTGAATTCTAGCTCCACATTCTGAAGGTTATACCTTGGTCATGAAGGGTACAAGAGATTGGAGGAGGGATGACTCTCCAGGCACAACTGTGCAGAACATATTCAAAGCGCCCACCACCACCGGATGAGGCTTCATGTCATCACCAAGCCGTTGTTACAATCACTCCAATATCGGTGATTCTCTCGCTTGATGTTACCCTGACAATTATGCAATGCATCCTTCTGAAATCTGAACAATATGTAAATATGTCTGTTACTTCTAATTATTCATTGGTTCAATCGGAAGAATATTGTTAGGGTTATGGTTCCTGAATTAAGAAATTCATGTTGTGAGTTAGCACCTTGTCATATCTGATATCATCAATAACAAGCAGAATATAAAGATTGTTGATTAAAATTATGTAAGAGCCTATCTATTCCACAAACTGGAAGTCTTCTGGTAATATAGGAGTCTTCTGTCCATCAGTACATAAGCTATAACAAAGAGAGATTATAAGTCTCAAAAGGAAATGAGCAATATATGCAGTACTATCTCGGCTCTTGGATGAATTAAAAGATACTTGTGCGGCACTATCTCAGCTCACAGGAATATACAAACTATTTAGCTTTGACCATAACCATGAAGGGCACCTTTAATTTTTAAAACATACAAACAACATTAATATCGAGAGAGTTGGTTAAACAGAATTAAGCTTCTAATAGTAAAAAAATAGTAGGCCTTTGAACTTGAATAAAATTTCACGGCAGGGTTGGTGACCATTATTGATCTGATCATCCCTGATATTCACAACTTTCCTAGGTTTGACATAAAAAAACTATCACCTCTCATGCCTTCAAAAATATTGTTGGGTTTAGCTTTTCTACATCAACCAGCTCGTAGAGTATTCTGACAAAAAACATGAGTTTTAAACACACAAAACTTGCCTGAAAATAAGTAGATATTGGGCACACCTATCTTTGATCTAAAGCTTGCCAGAATAAAACACGTGTCACTAAAAGTACAATACACAACACTTGATATCTAAGTTTGAACATAATCAGAATTCATAGGCTCGTTGTCTTAAGTGCTTATCATGGACAATCAAATTATTGAAAACACAAATGCGAATCAGGAGTTTAACTGACCAGTTCCACTTGTAATGAGTCGTGTTTGTCCAGTAGTTTCAATGCAGTCTTGCAATCAAAACCTAGAGACAAATGCTAGATTCTGAGGATAACATCTTTTAGATGACATTGTCCTCTGAAAAGATAGTCAATATAAAACGAGAGGTAATTATATTTACAACTACACATTGAAAGTTAATCACCATGAATAATTAGAAAACATGATTAGAACTTGATTGAGATTGATATCTTTGGCACGGTCCATACCAGCGATGTCGTCCCATCTCACATCAGGAGTATCAGAGACGATATTCATTGCAGAACTCTTTTCCCTGCCAACAAAAAGGATTGATTTAGTTTGTCAATGAAGGAATGTCAATCTTCTAGCAAATGTCACAAGTTCATGAAAAATAATCTAATTCCGTGACTAGTATACAGACCATCTACAAGATATGGCTTACATGTTCAACATATAATAATGGTAAAAGATAACATAAGTTCTGAAGACTTATCAACCTAAAGCATCCATAACATGTACAAATATCAATCAAACTTTAGATCAAAGAATCTTTGGGGCTGCAGGGACGGACCCAGGAATTTGAATTCGGGTGTACAAAATTCATTCAACACAAAACATAAAGATAAAAAATTGAAAATGGTCAATTCTTTCACACCAATAAAAGTACAAGTTTACCATGTACACGCTCCTCTTTTTTCTGTGTGACCATACGCTCCGTCTAGGCAGCTAGGCTAGCATCTCTTGGCTAACTGGCAGGCGTGCTAGTTGGAGTGCAAGTGGAACAGAAAATGCAAACCAGATGTGCCATACGAAGTACCAAAAGTGGTACATGAATACATATATAAAAAATTGCAGAAAATTTTGGGTGTACATCTGTACACCCATGACCCATGGGAGATCCGTCCATGTATGTGGGAGGAGATATGATCTGGTTATTGAGCATTGTTCTGGATAAGCATTAATCAATTACTGACATTGCGGAACCTCATCATGCCCGTACCATAAAGACCACATAGTTCACACACATGGAGCTTGGATAATTTAATAAAAATAGGTCGCTCACAGTTCACATACATCCAAACTTGGACAATCTAATCAATCAGGGAGGGCACTAATTGATAACTATTCTGTTAACCCTTATGCAAGCGAATGATCTAAGGAAGAGGAGGACGTCGAACCTGAAGTATGGGATCCAGTCTTCGAAGATGTCGAGCTACAGGGCCTGCGGCTATAGGGGCGTTACGACGGGTGCCGCAACATGCAGGGTATCGCGGGTGTCATGTGGTGGTGTGCAGGGCGGGGACCTCCCGTGCAGGCTCTCGTGGTGTGCAGCCTCGCACGGAGATCACATGGGAAGGGGGCGGCACCGTAGAGTCTCAGCGGGCAAGGTTCTCGAGCGGGCCTCCGGTGTTGAGGCATGGGGCGTTGGTATGGAAGGGTGGGGGCGTGGGGCGATTGAGATCTAGAATTCCGGATCGTATGCTACTGTACAGGGAGTTATTTCTCCTTTTTTTCCTCGGAGGCCTGTGTACAGGAAAATTTTCTCAGCGGGATGCGGAAAGTGGGATAAGTGATCCGCCCTACACAGTTAATTGCTAAACGTACACGGAGATCTGAACTGTGGGCCTGATTGTGTTTTTGTTTGGCCATGTGTGGTTTTTGGGGTGTATCTAGCAAAGTTTTTGTTCCCTCCTTTATAAGTAGTAGAGATGTGAATTATGGGCTATTCTTCATCTTTTCCAAAAAAAAAATCATTGCTTCCTACTCCTTAAGTCCTCCCATAGAACAACCAAAGATTAAAAGAGTTAGTGATAACATTTATCCTCTAAACAGAACAAAAAATGGGACGTAAAAAACTGGTTCAACATCTAAATGAGCCGAGCATGATACATCACTATTGTAGTAACCTTTGGCTAACAAAATAAAAGGACTATAATCATGGCAATCTTCATAAAACTACTTTATATTGACCAACTGGAGTGCTCGTATTATCTTAAGAGGATAACAAAATAAAAGGACTATAATCATGGCAATCTTCATAAAACTACTTTATATTGACCAACTGGAGTGCTCGTATTATCTTAAGAGGATTTCTTTGCACCGCAAGATTGTCAATTAATTGAGTGAATTATATAACTTTATCGACAACAAACAGATAGAACCAACTGAAGAATTTTATAGTCTGAAAGCTAGTTTTACATGCCAAAATATACACACCATGATTGGAAAGTTACAAGTCTCCCAACAAGATGGCGATAACGCGTGGGATCAGGAAGAGGATCACCATCAGTAGGACGAAGCTTAACATTAAGCTCCATAGGAGTCTCAATAGTGCGCTCATCTCCAAGAGCAGCACGAGCAAGAAGATCCTGAATATACTTTTCCTGATAGATAGAAAATCCATCAGAAGTGGAGGAGACCTCAATCCCAAGAAAATAACGAAGAGGACCAAGATCACTCATAAGAAACTGATCACGAAGACGAGCCTTGAAAAAGGTAATATACTCAGGATCATCACCAGTAATGATCATATCATCAACATAGAGAAGAAGAAGGGTGCGTCCACGAGGAGAACTGTGAACAAATAGCGCTGGATCATGAAAACTAGGAGAGAAACCAGCAGCAGTCACCATAGAGGCAAAGCGCTCAAACCAGGCACGAGGGGCATGTTTCAGGCCATAAAGAGAACGTCGAAGACGACAGAACATCCCATCGGGAACAGAATACCCAAGAGGAGGCTGCATGTAAACCTCCTCACTCAACTCGCCATTAAGAAAAGCGTTCTGAACATCAAGCTGGGACACAGACCAGCGTCGAACAGAAGCAACAGCAAGAAAAGTACGCAAAGTGGTCATATGAGCCACATGGGCAAAAGTCTCATCATAGTCACGGCCGTGCTCCTGCTGAAAGCCACGAGCCACAAGACGCGCTTTATAGCGCTCATGAGATCCATCAGAGCGGGTCTTAATTTTATAGACCCACTTACACGTGATAGGACGAACACCAGGAGGGGGAGAAACAAGATCCCAGGTGCCAGTGCGCTCAAGCGCAGTGATCTCCTCAGCCATGGCAAGCTGCCATTCAGGATGACGCTCGGCATCCCGATAAGAAGTCGGCTCGGAGACGACAGAGAGACCATACTGACTAGGAGAGTAACGGTCTGGAGCACGACACTGACGAACAAGCCGTGAAGAGGGAAGCTCATCGGCGGAGGACGACTCATCAGAATAAGAGGAAGAAGGAACAACAGAGGATGGGTTCGAAGCCGGAGAACAAGGTGGAGAAGAAACTAGGGGATAACGAGGAGAACTAGGGGAACTAGACGGAGGAGAGGATGGCGCCGCAATCGAAGGGGGCACATAAGAAGTAAGAGATGGAGAAGAAGGGACAGCAGGAGGTGCATCAGGTAAAAGAAGAAAAGAGATATCATCCACCGGGTAAGTACCAGAGGTGGGGCGAGGATAGAAGGGACGCGTCTCATCAAACGTGACATCACGAGAGATGCGCATCCTACGACCAACGGGGTCCCAACAACGATAGCCCTTATGCTCATCACTGTATCCAAGAAAAATACACTCAATACACTGAGCGGTCAGTTTGGTGCATTCGCGAGGAGGTAGAAGGACATAGCAAACGCGACCAAATAAATGAAGAGTCGAATAGTCTAGAGAGCTACTAGAGAGACGCTCGAGAGGAATACCACCTTGAAGGGCAGCAGAAGGTTGAATGTTAATGAGGTAAGTCGACGTAGCGACAGCCTCAACCCAGAAATGCGGCGGAAGAGAGGAAGCAATCATCATAGCATGGGTAGTTTCAAGAATATGACGATGCTTACGCTCGGCGACACCATTTTGAGCATGGGCACCGGGACACGAGAACTGAGCGAGGGTACCCTGCTCAGCAAGGACACCACGCAGGTGCTGGGAGATATACTCTCCTGCAGAATCAGCACGAAACACACGAATAGGCGTGGAATACTGAGTACGAACCATGGCTGCAAAACGTTGATAAATAGAGAGCACCTCACGGCGAGAGCGCATAAAAAACAACCAGGTGTACCATGAAAAATCATCAATGAATAAAATATAGTATCGATGGCCCCCTTTGGAAGCAAAGGAAGCCGGACCCCAAACAGCTGAATGAACTAAATCAAAAGGTCGCTAAGATACAAACACACTAGTAGGATAGGGAAGCTGAATCTGTTTGCCTAACCTACAACCCTGACACGAATGTAAAGACACATCTCCTGAGACAGACCCCAGAAGACCATGACGAACTAAGGACGATAAACAGGAGCCACAAAGGTGACCTAGCCGATGATGCCACTGCTGAAAAGAGCCAGTGACAGAAGCAGCAACCGCAGAAAAACTAGTAAATGAAGTGTCAGTGGATGGAACACGAAGCCAGTCTAACTCCCATAGCCCCGGAGACTCAAGGCTGCGAGGACCATCTTCAACCAGGGCCTGGGTACGGCGGTCCTGAACCGCACAAGAATCAGCGTCAAGAATGACACGACAACCAGAATCAGTAAGCTGACTAGCAGAGAAAAGGTTCATCTTAAGACTAGGAACATGAGAAACGTCAGGAACAGAGAAAGATGAAGTAGAAAGGGTGCCTCGACTGGAAACAGGAAGAGAGGTACCATCAGCCGTGATAACACGGACATGAGAAATAAGAGAGCGAAGAGCAGAAAGAATAGAGGACGCAGAAGTCATATGAAAAGAAGCTCCAGAATCCAGATACCACGGGGATGACGTACCTGACTGTGTAGAAGGTGGTGGTCGCGCGGTGCCAGAAGAGCTAGGCACAGAACCAGCAGTACCCGACGAGGAAGAGCCTGTAGCAGCGAGTAGACCACGAAGAATGTCCTGATCAGACAGTGCAACAGCAGAAGATCCTGAAGAACCAGCCTGCCTACGAGCATGGTACTGCTGACGTAAGCTAGGATCCCTCCTCCAGCAGCTAGAGACATCGTGGCCAGGCTTGCCACAGTAGGCACAGGGAGGACGAGGAGGTGCTGTCATACCACGAGGCTACTGAGGCTGACTCTAGCCCTGGACCGGAGGAGTAGAGAGTATCGTCGGTACTGGAGACCGCAACGAAGCCGACGGCACAGGAGGACCATGAGCAGCAAGTACGGAGGGAACCTCAAGAAGACCAGCACCACGAAGACGAGTCTCCTCAGCACGAAGCTCAGACAGTACCTCAGAGAGCGGAACACGACCACGGGCAAGCAGCTGGGCACGACGCGGCTCAAACTCCTTACGGAGCCACGACAAGAACTAAAAAACGCGCTGAAACTCCAGATCCGCGCGCACAGACAGACAGCAGGGACAGGTGGCACACACAGATGGACGAAAAGAATCAAGCTTACGCCAAATAGCAGCACTCTGAGTATAGAACTCATCAACAGTAGAGTCACCCTGCTAAAGAGCATGCTTCTGGTGAACCACAGACAGGTAAAGAGCATCCCCAGACGGCTGATAGCGCTGACGAAGAAAAGCCCACTGAGCAGCAGCAGTGGAAAGACCCATGAACTCAGCAGCATACTGAGGCAGAACACTGGAAGTGAGAACAACAGCAACACGAGCATCCTCATCTATCCACTGAGTGTAGTCAGTCAGATCCTGAGGAGCATCGGGGACAAGGGCAATAGGCGACGTAGGAGCAGCGGGGCGCGGCGGACAGGAGACCTCGCCAGAAAGCACACCCCAAAGACGAAGACCGCGCATGTGGACGCACATAAAGGCAGCGAAATCAGGATAATTCGTGCCATAAAAAATCACCGGACAGCTAGGAATCGCAAGATAGCCCGATGAGGAAGACATTTTTTTTTTGCTCTTTTTTTTGACGAAAATCAGATCAGATCAGATCAGATCTGATCCGCAACACGTAGCAACAGCCGCAGCGGGCGGATAGGGCGGGCGCGGGCGGCGGGCGGCCGGAAGCGGCCGGAGATGGCGGCCGGCGGGCGGCGCGGCAGGCGGCGAGGCAAAGCGGCGGGCGGCGGCCAGGACGGATCGAACGGGCGACAACGACCGGGGAGAACGGGGCAAGCTCGCAGGAGGCGAGGGAGAGGCAGCGGCGGCGGCCGGGCGCGGCGGCTGCAAGCCGGGGCGGGCGGCGGCGGCTGCGAGGAGAGGAGCTACCTTATAGCTCTGATACCATGTTAGGGCAATATACTTGTTGTATTACCAGAGGGTCAAAAGCCACAATATATAGTACATGTACAGGCGCAAATATACAGGAAACCCCCTAACACACGGGGAAACTACAATATACAAATATATACTCTAACACTCTCAACAAAATCAGTAACGCACATCTGTATGAACTAAAGCAATGCAGATATATAATTCAATCGAAATATGTGATGGTTCCTGGTTCAAGATCAAGTAGAAAACCATAAATAATAAAAAAGTTACCTTGAATGATGATTAAGAGGAACTTCGGCCTACATGATTTCATATTATTAGTCTATGTTAGAAAGTAACCAACCTGAGTATTGTCGCTTCCTATTTCAGAAATTGGAGAAATAGATGGTTGTTGCATTAAGTCAATAGACTCATACTAATTTAGCAACCTGGGAAAAATGGAAACACATTACACAGGAGAGAATTGAATGATGTATGCTCGGCAAGTGTACTTCTGAATTCTGCATCTAGCATATATCCATCTGTGCCAGAGAAAATTCTCTATAACTAAAGGAACATAATCAGCAGGACAGACAAACTAATCAACATGCAACTCCAGAATATTGTGGTGAAGAGAGGAGTAATTGTGTTGGGGATTAAATCTTGGCTAACCTGGTATGGCGAGGGCTCCAAATTTGTCATGGCCAACACACTGTCTTTCCGTGAGCTAAACATACTGAGTATAAACCATGGTCATGCTGGAGAGAGAAGGTAGAGAAAGGAAGGGGATGGAGCGTGGACTTGTTTGAAGGCGCTTGTGGAGGAGCAGTGGCAGAGAGGTCGCGACCTCCTTGTGGCGCACATGTAGGGAGGATCTGCGCTGGATCGACGGATCCCAACGACCTTGGTCTTCCTAGTCAGCCACCAGGTCCAGGCGAGTCCCTTGTCCATTGCTGGAGATCGTCCCAGAGACAGGGAGAGGTGCAATGCCGGCCTCCCTCGTCGGTCAGCAGGAGGGGCACCAGGGAGGCGCAGCTAGCGACGGTCAGTAGGCTGAGTAGCAGGAGAGACCGTGTGATGCATCAGTCAGCAGGATTAGTAGCGTGGGGAGGCCGGAGGCGGCAGCGCGTGGACTATGGTGTCACGTAGAAAGGATGCGGCGACGCAGGGCAGCGATGCAGGGAAAGATAGAGCGATCTGCTCGGAGACGAAGTGAACACGAATCGTTCTTTTCTTTCCACTCTGTGGGTGGACTGTGCATGCGTAGGTTTGCGGTGCGGGATGAGTACAGTCCGTCAAGATTATTTGCTAAGTGCATCAAAGAAAAAAAATTGGGCTAATGTGAGTTGTTAGATTATGTTTAGTGGGTTTGATCGTCTGGTTTCAGTATGTCTTTGAATATTTTGTTTGATGTGTTTAGCGAAGTTCTTGTTTGCTCCTTTATAAGTAGTAGATATAGAGATGTGGATGATAACTAAGCTAACAAATCAATAACCTATGTACACAATCAAACACGATTATTAGTAGCACAAACCTATTATTACTAGCTGAATGCCCGGGCGGTGATACGATCTATTTAGTTTTTTCTTGATAAAATTATACGCATGAAAATTCACGTTGATAAAATTCACGTCGAGGTAGCCAACATAATATTTGAAAAAATAAATATCGGCTCAATGAAAAATCATCGAATTTGTTTTTTTCCTCGTGACAACCCTCAACAACTCAAATTGGTCTCCTTTTAATGATAAACACCCTACTCCCACGCCAAGCCATTGGTTAAAAAATCTTGCACATTTCAAAATTTCCCCCAAAATTAATGGATCCAGTCAACACATGGACTTATTTTATTCATTTTTCTAACTACCTAAACGATATAACATAACATTCCACACACATAGAATGATAATATATTACAATAACAACACAACTGAAAGTGCATAAACTAAAATCATTTATACTTTAAATATATTTAATTTAGTCTACTACTTATTAGTCTCCGTATTTAATGTGCACTATCTTTTTATTTGATATATACTCTTTTCTACTAAATTTCAATTCCTAAATGCTTAGATGATGAACCTTTCACCAATGTAGGCATCCGTTCAGTATCACTTCTCAAATTGGATAGTGAAGGTATAGCACATTTTTCACAATAGATGACAACTTCAAGGTGCGATAGATTCCAATGGTTATAGAACAAATAGTCTCTCATACTCCTTGTTCAAGAAAACACGAAACGGTACCATGCGTGAGTAGTAGGTAATAATGCACGGTACATGAGCACGAGATTCAAGAAAATAGGCTCCCATACTCCAATCACCCCAAGTTGTTAGATTAGTAGGAATATACGGTTGTTATGATAGTTTAAATAGAATTTGGATCTGTTTACATATAGTTTTAATTTGACTTGTACTTCAAGATGACCCGTGTACACCTATATATACTTGTCCATAAGCCTTAATAATACATCCATCATATTTTGCCAAACTCATATTCTTTCATGGTATTAGACTAATTCGGTCCAAACCCTAGCCGCCGACGTAATTTCGCCGCGCCGCCCCCCCCCCCAACGGATTGATCTCCATGATCTCCGCCGGGGGCCGCGCGACCCGTAGCAGAGTTTGTTCGCCGATCCATGATCGGCTGTCCCGGTGAGTCTTTTCTGATCTCTAGATCGGGTTTTCCCTCCGTCGGTCGCTTGGCCGATCTTCTTTTTTGGTTTACCGATCATAGATCAGATTGAGTCGCCCACCACCGTATTCATCGATGCGCCTCTACTCCGACCACTGACATCAACGATCTACACCGTGCTCATTTGCCCGCCTCCTCCACTATCGCGCTTGCCTAAGCAGGCTGTTGCGGCCTCACGCAGGCTACCGTACACCTTGGCCGACTGCTACGCCTTCCTCGGAAGGATGTCATAGCCTCCCCCTCGGATCGTCTTTGTCATCATTGATGAGCTCAGTCAACTGCAGAGATTTGTTGGGAAACCCCAAGAGGAAGGTATGATGAGCACAGTAGTAAGTTTTCCCTCAGTTATGAAACCAAGATTATCGAATCTGTAGGAAGAAGAAAACAACTCCAAGGTGTTTCTAACAACTTGGAATCCTACACAATATAAACTCAAGACTTTGCCCCAACTTACAGTGAGGTTGTCAATCTCATTGGTTTGCTGAAAACAAATGATTAAGCGTATAGTGTGGAAGGTAATAGTTGCTCGTAGAAATTAAACGGTAACAGTAGATGATGTATCAATGATAAAGATTGGACCGGGATCCACAGTTCACTAGAGGTGTTCTCTTTAAGATAGATAACATGCTGGGTGAACAAATTACAGCGGGGCAATTGACAGATTGAGAAAGCATAACAATGCATATACTAGACATCATGACTCCTATGAGGTTTGGTTGGGCATTACAACAATATACATAGACCGTAATCCAAATGCATCTATGACTAATAATCCATCTTCAGATTATCATCCGAACCCTTTCCAGTATTAAGTTGCAAGCAATGGATAATTGCATTAAGCAATGTGTGTAAAGTAAACAATACAATTGTTCCATGAACAAAATATTGTTGTTTTCTCCCTAGTAGCAACATCACATCTACAACCTTAGAGATTTCTGTCACTTCCCCAGATTACTAGAGGAATGAACCTACTACCGAGCATAAATATTACCTCTTGGAGTCACAAGCATCTACTTGGCCAAGATAGCTACTAGTAATGGAGAGCATGCAAGATCACAAATAACACAAAAACGATAGAATCAATAATCAATCTGACATAGTATCTCAATATCCATCGGATCCCTGCAAACACAACATGTATGATTACAAATAGATGATCTTGATCATGAACGGAGCTCACAAGATTTAAACATGATAGCACAAAGGAGGAGAAACAACCATCTAGCTAGTGTATGGACCCATAGTCCAAGGGTAAACTACTCACACATCATACCTGAGGCTGGCATGGTGATCAAGAAGGCCTCCGGGATGATCTCTCCCCTCCGGCAGGGTGCCGGGAAGAGCTTCAGATCCCCCCCGATCTAGGGACAATGGTGGCGGTGGCTACAGACTGTTTCGTGGAGATCTGATCATGTGCTTAGGGTTTTTGCATCGGGGTGACTTTATAGGCGAAAGGGCAAGGTTGAAGGAGGGCCATGGGGCCCACAGCCTGCCCTGGCGCGACCTAGGGTGGACCCACTCCAGGGGGCTGTGGCCACCCTGTGGCGCCTGTGACACCCCCGGGATCAGCTAAACAAATCCCAAACCTCCATATGACGTAAGCTTAACCTTGAGCTCGAGAATATCCAGTGAAGAATCGGTAACATAACAGTGACCCTATGACACAAAATTTATTACAACAATCTCATAACTGAGCACATAACCAAATTATGACAAGCAGAGGTCACTGACCACAAACATCAAACAATGGAAGGCAAATTATGCTATTAAGTATAGCAAACTTAACAAATGTCCTAAGAGGCCTAAAGCATAACGATGATGTCCCAGCCCATAGATTCCAGGCTGCCGGCCGAAAACCCCAAGCTACTCGTCGATGTCGATGTAGTACCAAACTCGTCTTTAGGTGAACACTTACTCTGCCAAAAGTATCAAAAAACCAAGGGTGAGTATAGGGTGTACTCCGCAAGACTTATGGCTGGTGGAGTTGTTTTGCATAAAGCCATCTTTTGTTTATAAAACAAGAGAGAGAAGAAGCTCGTCTAATCAGAGTATTTTCAAAGGGGATAAGAGAGCGACATCTCCAAAGTATTGATCATCATCTTTTGATATCCACCAAATCATCATCATCTGAACTAGGATCACCCCCTCGTACCCATGAGGAAGCATCCTTAACAAACATTAGTTGCCAAGTTTTACGATTAGGTTCATGTTCTCTATGATCTCCCGCCATTCCCAAGTCGTCCATAACCGTGGACACGGCTTTCCGAAAGATTATTACCCTGCAGGGGTGTACAACTTTACCCACACGTACCAACAACCTCTTAATGCCACTTGACACACTTCCTTGGTGTGCTGACAGAGGGTGTGGTTGGACACGACCTTTACCTTGCTTTCGCCGAGACCATGAGTCACGCAATAAGTATGATTCCGCCATAACGGGTCAAATCCTGAAGCCGGTACTTAAAGATGTGAGGCGAGGTTGGTTCACCAGGGGCTCCATCGACCCCAAGCAACCCGGTCCACGCTTCCCTACCTGTATGAATGCACCTCCTTCTTTCGAAAACGTTTTCAATGCGTATGTCGAATGGAACGCCCGAACTATGTGACTCATGGAATCTACTAGGCAAGTTAGTCAATCATGGGGTCCCCATTTACCCCATGTGGTTGTACGCTCGTCTTGGTTCAAGAGGTAAGAACCTAGGGTCCTAAGGGTGGCGAGCATGGGACTAGAAAAACCACATCCCACCGTGGCCTCCCATACAAGCCTTAGCATGTTTAATCTCATCTCACTGATCTCATCTTATCACGTTCTCCTGTCATACTAGATTCTCTGCATCTGATACATCATCTGGATGAACCAGACTCAATAGCTAAGCATGGCTAAGCAAGACACATATAAAATCTCTAGCATTACACACAAGCCAAACCTAGTTATTCTAGGAGTAGTGGATCAGGTAATATAAGCTCAAGGGAGTAATGCAATAGATATGATACTCTATCTATCGATAAAAGACCATAGTAGAATCGTATGCAACATTGCAAGAATTGAAATGCTTTCGAAATCATAGGATTATATCATGGTGGGGCTATGCTTGCCTTTGCCAGTTGATAGGAGATAAACAGATATTCAGAAACCTTGTACTTTCCTTGGTTACAGTTGGTCAAGTATTTTTCTTCGAGCTTCGACGGTGTTGACCTCGGGCTTCGATCTTGATCTCGATATCGTATTCTATCGCGAAGAAGCAAACACCGGAAAGAAAGGGGAAACAATCAACGCATTGAAGGGTTTCGCAGCATAGTAAATCAAAATTTTCTACGGAAGCAAACAGAGGGAAAGCCAAGATCTAATCTAGGAGATGCAAACAACGAGAGAGATTGGATTAGATCTTCATACCCTTGAAGATTCAAGAGCGTTGCCGGAACGTGGGTGATGTAGTCGTACTCGCTTCTCCTCCTCGCGATCCGATCCGATCTAGCACCACAAGTGGCGGTGCCTCCGTGAGATGCACACGTGCAGCACCTCGACGTCTCCTCCTTCCTCGGACCAGAGAGTATGGTGGAAAGATGGATTGGATCTACAACACGACGGCGTGGTGTATATGGTGGAGAATTTCTGCTGCAGGGCTTCGCCTACAAACAGTCGGGAGGGAGAGAGGAAGGGCAGCAGGGCAACTAGGGTTGGAGGAAGGTGTGTGTTGAGGAGGGGGGCGCACCAGCCCTCTATTTATAGAGGGGGGCGGCCAGCCCTAGCCTCTCCTCCAAGCCTATCTCTAGTTTAAACAATTTAAACTCTCCCTTATCTAGAAAACCTATCTTATCTTATCTCTAGTTTAAACGATTTAAACTTATCTAGGATCGGCTGGGCCCTATGGGGCCTTGTGCCCCTGGCCCAATGCGGCCAGGACACTCCCTCATAGGCCCATGCCCCCTCCCGGAAGGTGGGACCACGTTGGCCCCTTCCGAAGGTTCTAAAGCTTAGGTACAATACCGATTAACCCGGAACAATTCCGAACTCCAAAAACTGCACTGCCTTATATGAATCTTAATCTCCGGACCACTCCGGAACCTCTCGTGATATCCCGGATCCCATCCGAGACTCCGAACAAAAACTCATAAACCAATTATCCAATCTATCCTAGCGTCGAGACACGTTAAGTGTGACCTGCGGTTCGAGAATATGCGACATGATCTTCTATCAATAATCAACAGCGGGTGCACCCATATTGACTCCCACACATTCATCGATGATCATATCGGATGAACCACGATGCCAGGATTCAATCAATCACATATATATATTCCCTTCGTCTCGCGATATTTCACTTGCCCGAGATTCGATCGTCGGTATCGTCATACCTAGTTCAATCTCGTTCACAGCAAGTACTTTACTCGTTCCGTAATCCAATATCACTTTGTGATTAACTCCTTAACCACATGCTTGCAAGCGGTGTTGATATCGATTACCGAGTGGGCCGAAGTATATCTCTCCGACTTGGGAGGACAAATCCCATCTCGATACATACAACCCAATGATACTTTCCGATCTCCTGAGAGACACCTTTATGATCACCCTCTCATAGGATGACGTTTGATGACCTCAAAGCTTTCTTCCGATACCAGGGAGTTGTATTATCTCATGGTCTAAGGAATACAATATTTGACATAGGAAAAGCTTCGCAAAGATGAACACGAGGACACGATCTAATTGCTTCGCTTAGTTTGGGTCTGTCCACCATATCATTCTCCAATGATATGATCTCATTATCAATTGACAACTCATGTCTATGGTTAGGAAACCTTAACCATCATTGATCAATGAGCTAGTCCATAGAGGCGTACTAGGGACACGGTGTTGTTCACAAACCACACGAGTATTAATGTTTCCGCTTAATACAATTCTAGCATGGAATATAAACTTTATCATGAACAAGAATTATAATAATAACATCTTTATTATTGCCTCTAGGGCATAATTCCAACAGTCTCCCACTTGCACTAGAGTCAATAATCTAGTTTACATTTGGCAACAATCTCACACCCATGGCACTGAGGTGCTGATCATGTTTTACACGTGGAAGAGGTTTAGTCAATGGATCTGCGACATTCAGATCTGTATGTACTTTGCTGATCTTCAGATCTCCATCTGCTATATAATCTCGGATTATATGAAACTTGCGGTTGATATGCTTGGTCTTTGGATGATATCTTGGTTCCTTAGCGAGTGCTATGGCGCCGTGTTGTCACACAATATCTCCAAAGGTCCAACGCACTTGGAACCACGCCAAGCTCGGATGAAGTTTCGATCCAAACTCCTTCACTTGACGCTTCGCAGCAGCCATGTATTCCGCTTCTCATCAGATCCCGCGATCACGCTTTGCTTGCAGCTTCTCCAACTCACAGCTCCTCCATTCAAAATATACACGTATCCCGTCTCGAGATTTAGAATCATCCTTGTCGGTGTCGAAACTAGCATCGACGTATCCTTTTCTGACGAGCTGTTCATCACCCCATAGACTAAGAACATTTCTTTAGTCCTATTTAGGTACCTTAGGATGTTCTTCACGGCTATCCAAAGTGTTCCACTGGATCACTTTGATATCTGCTCGTCAAACTAAGAGCATTGGACACATCCGTCTAGTACACAAAGATGGCATACATGATGGATCCTATGGCCGAGGCTTAAGGCACTTTGCTCATAGCTTCCTATCATTTATCGTATGGACACCGAGCCTTGCTCAATATCTTACGACAACATAGGTAATGAACCTTTCAATGCCTTATCCATTCGAACCTTTTCAGAACTTTGTCTAGGTATGTACCGCTTAAAGCTATCAGCGCCTTTGTCTATCTCTATAGATTTTGATGCCCAATATATAAGCAGCTTCACCTAGGTCTTTCATTGAAAAACACTTGTTCAAATAACTCTTCACATCGTTAAGCATGTGGATGTCATTTCCAATAATCAATATGTCATCCACATATAGTACCGTAAACGCCACCGAGCTCCCACTCACTTTCTTGTAGATGCAAGCTTCAGAGCAATTTGGAACAAATCCAAAGCTCTTGATCACTTGATCAAAACGAAGGTTCCAACTCCGAGATGCTTGCTTGATCCATAAATGGAACGCTGAAGTTTGCATACTTTATCAACATCCTTAGGATCGACAAAACCTTCGGGTTGCATCATATACAACTCTTCATCAATGTTGCCATTGAGGAAAGCAGTCTTGACATCCATTTGCCATATTTCATAATCATGAAACGTAGCAATTGCTAATAAAATCCGAATGGACTTAAACATCGCTACGGGAGAGAAAGTCTCATCGTAGTCAACACCTTGAACTTGTCGAAAACCTTTCGCAACAAGCCGTGCTTTATAGACGGTAACATTACCATCCGCGTCCGTTTTCTTCTTGAAGATCCATTTGCACTCAACGGCCTTTCGTCGCTAGGAGGGTCCACCAAAGTTCATACTTGGTTTTCGCCATGGATCCCAATTCGGATTTCATGGCTTCTAGCCATTTCTAGTCCGCTCATCATCGCTTCCTCATAGTTCGTAGGTTCACTGTCTTCTACTAACAAGACCAAGACATGGTTGCCGTACCACTCGGGAGGGGCACGCGACCTTGTCGACCCTGACGTTCAAGAGCAAGATCGCTCAAGCTTCATGATCCTTGTCATTAGCTTCCTCTATTGTTGGTGCAAAGTGACCGAACAATTTCAGGTGCGCTACTCTCCAATTCAAGAGAAGGTTCAATAACCTCGCCTAGCTCTACTTTCCTCCCACTCACTTCTTTCGAGAGAAACTCCTTCTCAAGAAAGGAACCGCTTCTTGCGACAAACACTTTGCCTTCGGTTCTGTGATAGAAGGTATACCCAATAGTTTCCTTAGGGTATCCTATAAAGACGCATTTCTCCGCTTTGGGTTCGAGCTTGTCCGGCATCTTGACGTAAGCTTCGCATCCCCAAACTTTAAGAAACGACAACTTAGGTTTAGCACCAAACCATAGTTCATATGGTGTCGTCTCAACGGATTTAGATGGAGCCCTATTTAAAGTGAATGCAGCGGTTTCTAATGCATAACCCCAAAATGATAACGGCAAATCAGTAAGTGACATCATCGATCGGACCATATCTAATAGGGTTCGATTCCGGCGTTCAGACAAACCATTGCGCTGTGGTGTTCCGGGTGGCGTGAGTTGTGAAACGATTCCACTTGCTTTGAGATGCGTGAGAAAATCATAACTCAAATATTCGCCCCCACGATCGGATCGTAGAAACTTAATCTTCTTACGATGGTTCTCCACTTCATTCTGAAATTCTTTGAACTTTTCAAACGTTTCAGATTTATGTTTCATTAAATAGATATACCCATATCTACTTAAGTCATCGGTAAAAGTGAGAAAATAGCGATATCCACCGCGCGTCGAAACACTCATCGGTCCGCATACATCGGTATGTATGATTTCCAACAAGTCCGTTGCTCGCTCCATCATACCGGAGAACGGGGTTTTGATCATCTTGCCCATGAGGCATGGTTCGCATGTGTCAAATGATTCAAAATCAAGAGACTCCAAAAGTCCATTAGAATGGAGTTTCTTCATGCGCTTTACACCAATATGACCTAGACGACACACAATAAGTAGTACTATCACTATCTACTTTGCATCTCTTAGCCTCAATGTTATGGATGTGTGTTTCATCCCTTTCGAGATTTAGAAGAAATAAACCATTCACAATAGGTGCATGACCATAAAAGATGTTACTCATATAAATAGAACAACCATTATTCTCTGATTTAAATGAATAACCATCTTGCAATAAACACGATCCAGAAATAATGTTCATGCTCAACGCAGGCACATAATAACACTTATTAAGGTTTAAAACTAATCCCGAAGGTAAAACTAAGGAGAGCGTGCCGACGGCCATCACATCAACTCTTGATCCGTTGCCAACGCCAAGATCGTCACCTCATCCCTCGAAGTCAGCCGCTCATTCCGTAGCTCCTATTTCGAGTTACAAATATTAGCAACTGAACCGTATCAAATACCCAGCACTACAATGAGGGCTAGTAAGGAAAACATCAATAACATGTATATCAAATATACCTTTGATGGTGCCACCTTCTTGTCCGCTAAGTACTTCGGACGATTCGCCCAAAGGACCCTTGTCCTTGCAATAGAAGCACTCAGTGTCCGGCTTAGGACCAGACCTGAGCTTCCTCTCAGCAGAGGCAACGCGCTTGCCGCCGTTTTTCTTGAAGGGCTTCTTTGCACCTTTACCTTTCTTAAAGGAGGGCTTGTTGACCATCAACACATGATTATCCTTTTTGATGTCCACCTCCGCAGCCTTCAGCTTTGCGAAGAGCTCGGTGATCGTATCAGTGGAACCAATCTGATTATGAGTCACTACAAAACTTTTGTAGCTGGGAGGGAGTGATTGCAGAACCCTGTCAATCTTGAGCTCCTCCGAATCTTGATCCAGTTGCTCAAGGCGTTGAGTGTAGCCCGACATCTTAATGGCGTGCTCACTAACGGAACTCCCTTCCTCCATCTTGCAGTTAAAGAACTTCTCGGAGATCTCATATCTCTCAGAACGGGCCTGAGTCTGAAACATGGTTTTCAACTCTTCGAGAATCTCAAAGGGCCCGGGAAAGTTTTCAAAACGATTTTGAAGTTCCGGTTCCATAGCAAACAACATGGTGCTCTTAATCACACCATAATCATCTTTGCGCGACTGATAGACAGCTTTCTCATCAGCCAGTAGATTGTTAGGGGTTACCTAACGCTTTCTCAAGGACATAGTCCTTTGTCCGCCGCAGAATGATTCTTAGATTGCGGAACCAGTTGGTGAAGTTAGACCCATTGTTCCTAAGCTTTTCTTTCTCAGCAAAAACGTTGAAGTTGAAGTTGGACTTGGCCATGTGATCTACAGTATTTGCAAGTACAATTTAGACTATGTTCATGATAAATAGTTCAACTTAATCAAATTACTAGATGAACTCCCACTAAATTCAACATCCCTCAAGTTGTTTAGTGAACACGATCCAAATTCACCACACCTAATCCGATCATCACGAGAAGAGATGTGGTTTCAGTGGTGGAAAACGAAGTGTCGATCATATCATTCATATGACTCATGCTTAACCTTTCGGTTCTTGTGTTCCGAGGCCATGTCTGTACATGCTAGGCTCGTCAAGTTAGACCCAAGTATTTCCGCAGTAAAACTGGCTTGCACGCTATGTGAGCGAGAGTCTATAGCACCTGATCATCACGTGATGCTTGGACACGACGAACTTTCGCAACGGTGCATACTCAGTTTTTAGCTTGATCTTTAAGTGAGGAATCATCTTATAATGCTACCGTCGCGATCTAAGCATAATAAGATACATAAAAGGATAAACATCACATGCATACAACTTTATGTGACATGGTATAGCCAATCTTCGCGCAATGATCTCCATCTTGTGCGTTCCGGCATGATCTCCATCACTCCACCATGATTGCCTCCACCACGAATAGCAACTACAACTATTGCTAACTACTTAGCGATAAAGTAAAGCTATTACATTGCGTATAAGAAGTTGACTCGCAGGTCATACACAATTATAAAGACAACCATATGGCTCCTTCCGGTTGTGTACTCATCGACATGCAAGTCGTGAAACATTACAAAACATGATCATCGCATACATTATACACATCACATCTTGGGCCATACCATATCACGAAAACACTCCTGCAAAAACAAGTTAGACGCCTCTACTTTGTTGTTGCATGTTTTACGTGGCTTATGGGAGTAGATGCTAAGAACGATTCTTACCTACGGAAAGCCACAATGGTGATATTATGGTTGCCAAACTCCGGTGTTAATCCCATGATCACTATAGTGAGAGAAACTGACATCCACCAGCCGCATGTGTGGAACAAGCCACACGTCAAGTGCGGAGGTCTCATGACGACGCCGCATAAGGTTGGCCTGGACGCTTCAATCTCACTATCGCGTCATAAGAAGAACACAAACAAGAGGCTTGCAACAGAAAACATCAACGCCGCAACAACCATGTTGCGTTCTACTCGTGAATCACATCTACGCATAGATCTAGCTCGATACCATCAAGGGTTTCGCAGCATAGTAAATCAAAATTTTCACGGAAGCGAGAGGGAAAGCCAAGATCTAATCTAGGAGATGCAAACAACGAGAGATTGGATTAGATCTTCATACCCTTGAAGATTCGCATGTGAACGTTAAATCGGAACATGGGTGATGTAGTCGTACTCGCTTCTCCTCCTCGCGATCCGATCCGATCTAGCACCACAAGTGGCGGTGCCTCCGTGAGATGCACACGTGCAGCACCTCGACGTCTCCTCCTTCCTCGGACCAGCGAGTATGGTGGAGAGATGGATTGGATCTACAACATGACGGCGTGGTGTATATGGTGGAGATTTTCTGCTGCAGGGCTTCGCCTACAAACAGTCGGGAGGGAGAGAGGAAGGGCAGCAGGGCAACTAGGGTTGGAGGAAGGTGTGTGTTGAGGAGGGGGGTGCACCAGCCCTCTATTTATAGAGGGGGGGAGGCCAGCCCTAGCCTCTCCTCCAAGCCTATCTCTAGTTTAAACAATTTAAACTCTCCCTTATCTAGAAATCCTATCTTATCTTATCTCTAGTTTAAACGATTTAAACTTATCTAGGATCGACGGGCCCTATGGGGCCTTGTGCCCCACCCAATGCGCCAGGACACTCCCTCATAGGCCCCCTCCCGGAAGGTGGGACCACGTTGGCCCCTTCCGGAAGGTTCTAGAAGCTTCGGTACAATACCGATTAACGGAACAATTCGAACTCCAAAAACTGCCTTTGCCTTATATGAATCTTATTCTCGGACCACTCCGGAACCTCTCGTGATATCCCGGATCCCATCCGAGACTCGAACAAAACTCATAAACCAATTATCCAATCTATCCTAGCATCGAGACACGTTATGTGTGACCTGCGGGTTCGAGAATATGCGACATGATCTTCTATCAATAATCAACAGCGGGTGCAGGCACCCATATTGACTCCCACACATTCATCGATGATCATATCGGATGAACCACGATGCCAGGATTCAATCAATCCCATATATATTCCCTTCGTCTCGCGATATTTCACTTGCCCGAGATTCGATCGTCGGTACCGTCATACCTAGTTCAATCTCGTTCACAGCAAGTACTTTACTCGTTCCGTAATCCAATATCACTTTGTGATTAACTCCTTAACCACATGCTTGCAAGCGGTGTTGATATCGATTACCGAGTGGGCCCGAAGTATATCTCTCCGACTTGGGAGGGACAAATCCCATCTCGATACATACAACCCAACAGATACTTTCCGATCACCTGAGAGACACCTTTATGATCACCCTCTCATAGGATGACGTTTGATGACCTCAAAGCTTTCTTCCGATACCAGGGAGTTGTATTATCTCATGGTCTAAGGAATACAATATTTGACATAGGAAAAGCTTCGCAAAGATGAACACGAGGACACGATCTAATTGCTTCGCTTAGTTTGGGTCTGTCCACCATATCATTCTCCAATGATATGATCTCATTATCAATTGACAACTCATGTCTATGGTTAGGAAACCTTAACCATCATTGATCAATGAGCTAGTCCATAGAGGCGTACTAGGGACACGGTGTTGTTCACAAACAACACGAGTATTAATGTTTCCGCTTAATACAATTCTAGCATGGAATATAAACTTTATCATGAACAAGAATTATAATAATAACATCTTTATTATTGCCTCTAGGGAATAATTCCAACACGCATGGCATCGATGCAATGCTCAAGCAATGATGATGATATGAAAAGTTAAAATTGCATTGAAATGTAACCCTAAGGCATGCTCGATAATTTAAACGGGGTTCCGAGGTGTGCAAACCCTAACTCGAGGAAAATCCGGAAACACATGAGAGGGGTTACTATGTTATTCTAATTAAACTTTCATTTAAGGTGTTGAACAATGCATGATTATAGCTTACCTAGTTAGATCTTATTTTTCTGAACATTTTGATATATTATTTGTATTTTTCTGACTTATAATGAATTAGTTATTGATTTTATAAGATTATACCATTTTCTGGAATTTATTTAATCAATTTAACACATTTATGACCTTAGGCTGACGTCACCACGGGGTCTGTGGCTTTTCTCACTAGGCTTAGGCTACCCAGAGTCATTGATGACTGGGCCCCATAGGATATTTATTATTTCCAGAAAAGAATTACATAAATGATATTAATAAAAAGGAAAACATGATATATTGCCTCATGTTGATGTCAGCATGACATCAGCAATGGGGATCCTCGAGTGGGTGATGTCCCGGCCGATTGCAGGCACGCGAGGAAGCGAGACTGGGCTCGTTCGATGCGACTCGTCAATGGGAACCAGAAACTGGCGGCGACGCTGTAGGATGACCACCGGAACATGGCCGGCGACGACGGACAGCGGCAGCGGTGGCAGACGCACGGTGCGAGATTGACAGAGGAAGAGGGGGATGCAACGGAGAGGCCCACTGGGTCCGTTAGCTCACCGAGAGAAAGCAGGGATCGACGACGAAGCTTGGGGTGGCCGAAATCGATAGGGACGGTGGTGGCCAGAGTCGGGTCAGAGACCTCGATTCGCTTGACTGCGAGCGCAGGGGGCTTCATGACCTAGATAGGGCGAATCAATGCATCTTGGCGATCTCAACGGTGGCCTCAGAATGGCGAGAGGAGGCCGGAGACGGCGGGACACGGCGGAGCCCGAGGGCTAGGGTTCGGCCGGAGGAGAAACTGGGGAGAAGGAAGAAGATAGGGTTCATCTTGGCGGCAACAGGGGGTCTTATAGGCGTCAGTGGCGTCGATAGCGATCATCTTGGCGCGGCGGGCATCTTGGCGAGGCAGGAACGGCGCCGGCATCGACACGCAGCAGCTCCTCGGTGGCGTCCTTCTGTCGCGAGGTAGAAGAAAAGGAAAAGGGGAACGAAGAGGTATGGGCTGCGTTGGGCTACACTTGGGCCTTAGCTGGGCCGCGGAACACTGCGCAGGGCGACAGGGAGGGAAGGGGAGAGAACTAGGCTAGGCCTGATTGCTGCTGCTAGCTCAATGTTTTTAGAATTGTTTTCCTTTTCTTGATTTTGTTTTCTCTCTTTATATTTCAATTCAAATTCTATTTTGGAGTAATTCAAAAATACCAGAACTTTATGAAACATAGGAAATTAGTGTGGGGCCCTATTAGTCTATTTGGGCTCCAACATTTTGGTAGTTTTCAAAATCAAAACCATTTGAATGTATTTTCAAATATAGGAAAGAATGAGGGTTTTAGGGTTTTGATTTATTTTCTTTGCATGCATTTTTATTAGATGATGATCATGATGCACAATCAAACCCTAAATAATGTTTATCTAAAATTGGGGTGTAACAGCTCTATCCCCCTTACGAGAATCTCGACCCGAGATTCCAAAGTTAGGAAAAGAGACAGAGAGAGAAAGAAACAAGGTCACTCTAAGGATAAGAGGGAACACACTGAACAACTCATAGAGTATCTAATGGTCAACTCATGGATGGAGTGTTCGGAAACAACTCTGAGATGACGAACATGAAACACGTCAAGGTAACGGAGGAAACAAGAGGAGAAAGTTTCAAGTTGTTAGATATATGGTCTTCATAAGGATTGAGACCATGGAGCTTCAGAAGGGTTTAAGCTTCTGAACAGGAAAGCTTACAACAGAAGGAACATGACCACAGACTTCAAGAAATGAACCTCTACTAAACAGCTTAAGTAGAGATTTTAGGTTGCAGAGATATGGATCAACAAAACCAAGCTGTTGAACTACTTTTGAAACAGAAGAGTCACTCTTTCATTCAACAGAAGGCCAAGACAGAAAGGTATTTTGGTGGAGAGCACTCGTATGAGTAACAAGGAACATGTATCAAGAGAAACTATTGATTATCAAAATCATAGTCACTCTTAAAACATGGTTGAGAAAACGAAGGAAACTCTTTATTCATCTAGGTTTATCAAAATCTTTGCCAAAGATCATGACATCACTTTGTACCACTAATATGAATAGTTAAGAAGATTCCTGATGACACGAGAAGAAAGAAACTTCTTTCTCAGACTTCAATTACTTGGCACAACAAGATGATTGCCAACATAAAATGGTCTAGAGGATCGACCGAGAGACATTTAGCAACACTACTTTAAATGTTCTCCTTGATGTTCGAGAAAACGATCATCAAGTAAAGATCAAACTTCGGATACAAGGAAAACCATAAGAATAACTCCTATAATAAATTATAGAAGAAGCCTCATGAAGAGTGGTTGTTATTGCTGAATCAAGGGATATGACAAAGGGTTTTTTCGGCTAAGTATGTCAACCATTACATCAATATTGCCGAATTTACAAAGAGACCTATTTCATAACCTTGAGGTACACCAACCATCATTGCTGCTTGAGATTCAGCTTTGGTTAGGTCAGACTCAGCGTGTCCGAACAGAAAGGGTGCAACATTTACCGCAAAGGTAAAGTTACTAGATTCTCAAAATATGGACTACAGTGTAAATCTCCAAAAGACTAAGCTAAATTGCTAGACCCATGTATTTACAACTTGCCGAGAGACAACTGTACACACATAAGGTTCTAACAACAAAACATACATGTGTCCTTAGGGAACGGGGCTAACTCTACTCGAATCCACGGCGACATCTTTCAACGTTTGCACGTGAACTAGAGAAGGTCACTTCTAACATCCAGAACACATACTTCGAGATGACTCGAAGATGGTTCTCGAATTTTTCCAACATTAATGCCAAATGTTCCATATGAATCAAATCTAGCATGGAGAAGATAAGGATGTCATCGATGGGCTCAACAACAAAGTTATCAAGACACTCCAAGAAGATGGACTCATATGTTGCATGAACAAGACAGAAATACTGGTTAGACCAAAGGGCATGAAGATGTACCCAAGTGAAACATCACAAGTAGAAACACCATCAAGATAGTCCTTGGAACTGAGTTTGACTAGACGATAACCCAAATATAATCAAAGGTGGGGAAGATAACATATCCTCATAGGAGATACTATCTTTCTTCAACACGAACAAAAGTATACATCCCTTTATGAAGGAACTGGGCGGATAACACTTTTGTCTTACAACTCTCCAAGTTGTTGTTTAAACTCATCCAACTAGTTCAAGGGTATTAGTTATGGATCCTTGGAGAAAGAGTAGTTCAGAGAACTTGCTTGCTCAAGAACTTGACAACATGGTCATATGGTGAAATGGCGATACTTCTAGTAGACATCTAGAATATCACGAACCACCGATATGTCCCTTAGTTCGAGAGGAAACTTACTTGGTAAGGCAAGAAGACATAGTCTTAGAGCTTCGGCACAAGCCTAACTCTTTGACCGAAAAGGTGTACCAGAATAACGGACTTGGTAGAACAATCAAACTTCGCTTGGTGATAGGGTTAACCAATCACGCTAAGAATGACACAAATGTACTTGGAGTTCAAAACAATAATAATTGCTGAGAATCTGAGATGGCCACATTGTTACGCACACGCATCACTCACGAGCGCGAAAGATCGAGGGAGGGTGGGTAAATATATGTAGGAGCATCACTTTATTAAGGGGTCATGAAACTCGGCACGACCTCTTAGTATAAAAGAGTGTGATACTTTAAGGTAGAACAGATGGAAGACAATCAATGCCTCTTGATCTGCGTATTACAACACTTTGACCTGGTCCTAGATATGACGAGGTGCTGGAGTTTGTTTCTCCTGACATCCCGAAATGGTTTGTCTTGATGAACCACAAGAGTATCTTGCTTCGAAAGACACCGATGCACATTTACTACTTGGCTACCAACCGGTAGACAAAGGTCGGAGAACAACAAGGAAAAGAAGGATCATACTCAGGATAGAATTCCCGAGATGTGGATGCATAGATTAACAATCTTCCGAAAACCAATGCAGAGAAGGGGTAAGGTGTGGCAGAGTCACGAGTATAGATGCAAGACTCACGAGGAGTACTCTTGTTGTGATCTATTTGGTTCCATTAGAGAACATATGCCATAGCATGTGGTAGGGGAAGTCCTTTATCATCACAATTCAATCACGACAATAACCACAAGCTTGGAGGCTAGAATTGTAATACCAGCAATACTAAGGTAATGTGTGAACATTAACAACAGGGGTCAAAAGAATGGATCTTGGGTTAAAGGTCAGCTTCATGTACAAGATTCACAGCACCAGAATCCAGCACAATCAGGGATCTTAGGTTCAAGTCCAAGGGTTAAAACCCAAAGAAAGAAGTAACTATTACTTGGGTGACATAGCGTGCACTACAAGCTAATAATCACAAGGTAGCTTCCAAGAGAAGAAATAACTTCTGAAGTACCCAAACAAAAAAGGAAGCACACGAGGCGAAAGGAAACCTCGAATCCTAGAACAGAACACTATGGAGCCAACAATATAATATTGTGGGTCCAAAAGATAGAGAGATCATGATAGAAAGAAATCTCTCAGATGAAGCGGAGCAAGGGGTAACAAGGAATTCACAACACACACAACTCTAGAGAACTCAACACTAGGTCAACTGGTTGAGAAACGACATGCCATGAAGGCACCTAAGCTTTGAAAGACTAGAAGAGATATCAAAACTTTTCCAAAATCAACACCAGATAAGATGACCCAGAGTTAGAGCGAAACTGGATAAGAAGAAAAAGAAGCATACTAGGGTTTTCGCAAATACTTTTCATCTTTTAAAATAGTTTTCTCAAACACTAGACTGAACATCGACCAATAGTAAGGTTTTCCTACGGTCGGTACTGCTCTGATACCAAGAACTATGACACCCCCAGGATCAGGGCTAAACAAATCCCAGACCTCCGTTTGACATAAGCTTAACCTTGAGATCGAGAATATCCAGTGAAGAATCGGTAACACAACAGTGACCCTATGAAACAAAATTTATTACAGCAAGCTCATAACTGAGCAGAGAACCAAATTATTACAAGTAGAGGTCACTGACCACAAACATCAAACAACGGAAGGCAAATTATGCTATTAAGTATAGCAAACTTAACAAATGGCCTAAGAAGCCTGAAGAATAACGATGACGTCCTAGCCCATAGATTCCAGGCTGCCGGCCGGGAACCCCAAGCTACTCGTCGATGTCGATGTAGTACCAAACTGGTCTTCAGGTGAACACTTACTCTGCCAGAAGTATCAACAAAGCAAGGGTGAGTACAGGGTGTACTCCGCAAGACTTATGGCTGGTGGAGTTTTTTTGCATAAAGCCATCTTTTGTTTATAAAACAAGAGAGAGAAGAAGCTCGTCTAATGAGAGTATTTTAAAAGGGGATAAGAGAGTGACATATCCAAAGTATTGATCATCATCTTTTGATATCCACCAAATCATCATCATCTGAACTAGGATCGCCCCCTCGTACCCATGAAGAAGCATCCTTAACAAACATTAGTTGCCAAGTTTTACGATTAGGTTCATGTTCTCTATGATCTCCCGTCCATTCCCAAGTCGTCCATAACCATGGACACGGCTTTCCGAAAGATTATTACCCTGCAGGGGTGTACAACTTTACCCACACGTACCAACCGACTCTTAATGCCACTTGACACACTTCCTTGGTGTGCTGACAGAGGGTGTGGTTGGACACGACCTTTACCTTGCTTTCGCCGAGATCATGAGTCACGCAATAAGTATGATTCCACCGTAACGGGTCAAATCCCGAAGCCGGTACTTAAAGATGTGAGGCGAGGTTGGTTCACCAGGGGCTCCATCGACCCCAAGCAACCCGGTCCACGCTTCCCTACCTGTATGAATGCACCTCCTTCTTTCGAAAATGTTTTCAATGCGTATGTCGAATGGAACGCCCGAACTATGTGACTCATGGAATCTACTAGGCAAGTTAGTCAATCATGGGGTCCCCATTTACCCCATGTGGTTGTACGCTCGTCTTGGTTCAAGAGGTAAGAACCTAGGGTCCTAAGGGTGGCGAGCATGGGACTAGAAAAACCACATCCCACCGTGGCCTCACATACAAGCCTTAGCATGTTTAATCTCATCTCACTGATCTCATCTTATCACTTTCTCCTGTCATACTAGATTCTCTGCATCTGATACATCATCTCGATGAACCAGACTCAACAGCTAAGCATGGCTAAGCAAGACACAGATAAAAGCTCTAGCATTGCACACAAGCCAAACCTAGTTATGCTAGGAGCAGTGGATCAGGTAATATAAGCTCAAGGGAGTAATGCAATAGATAGGATACTCTATCTATCAATAAAATACCATAGTAGAATCGTATGCAACATTGCAAGAATTGAAATGCTTTCGAAATCATAGGATTATATCATGGTGGGGCTATGCTTGCCTTTGCTAGTTGATAGGAGATAAATAGATCTTCAGAAGCCTTGTACTTGACTTGGTTACAGTTGGTCAAGTATTTTTCTTTGAGCTTCGACGGTGTTGACCTCGGGCTTCGATCTCGATCTCGATATCGTATTCTACCGCGAAGAAGCAAACACCAGAAAGAAAGGGGAAACAGTCAACACATGGCATCGATGCAATGCTCAAGCAATGATGATGATATGACAAGTTAAAATTGCATTTAAATGTAACCCTAAGGCATGCTGGACAATTTAAACGGGGTTCCGAGGGGTGCAAACCCTAACTCGGGGAAACTCCAGAAACACATGAGAGGGGTTACTATGTTCTTCTAATTAAACTTGTCATTTAAGTTGTTGAACAATGCATTATTATAGATTAGATAGTTAGATCTTATTTTTCTGAACATTTTGATATATTATTTGTATTTTGTGACTTATAATGAATTAATTATTGATTTTATAAGATTATAACATTTTATGGAATTTATTTAATCAATTTAACACATTTATGACCTCAGGCTGACGTCACCACAGGGTCTGTGGCTTTTCTCACTGGGGCTTAGGCTACCCCCAGTCATTGACGACTGGGCCCCATAGCATATTTATTATTTCCAGAAAAGAATTACAGAAATGATTTTAATAAAAAGGAAAACAGGATATATTGCCTCATGTTGATGTCAGCATGACATCAACAATGGGGATCCTCGGGTGGGCGATGTCCTAGCGGATTGCGGGAACGCGAGGAAGTGAGACCGGGCTCGTTCGATGCGGCTCGTCAAGGGGAACCAGAAACTGGCGGCGACGCTGCGGGATGACCACCGGAACATGGCCGGTGACGGCGGACAGCGGCAGCAGACGCACGGTGCGAGATTGACAGAGGAAGAGGGGGAGGCAACGGAGAGGCCTACTAGGACCATTATCTCACCAGGAGCAAGCAGGGCTCGACGGCGAAGCTTGGGGTGGCCGGAATCGACGGGGACGGTGATGGCCAGAGTTGGGTCAGAGACCTCGATTCGCTTGACTGCGAACACGCGGGGCTTCATGACCTAGCTGGGGTGAATCAGTTGCGGTGACCCAGCATACCACTGCATTATGTAGTATACTATAGTCGTTGACATAACACCAATGATGTTGGATAAGCTAGTTTCTAGTGGGCTGTTAAGGGTTTGTTCAGTTTCGACAGGTTTAGGACATGTAGATGTTTTAGTGATCTGCAGTCCACGTTTTTTCTTTTCTGTTTTGATCAAATCATAGCATAGAAATAGGATCTCTGTGGACCAAGCTCCAGATCGTGGGATAGCGCGATCTAGTAGGGAGAGTGGCGATGACCGCGGAGCCACGTTTGTAATCTCTTTTGAATAAAGAGGAAAGAAGGAACAGAAAAGCAGCACTTCGAGCTGCACAAAAATCTCCCTGAGTTGATCATCTTCTACCTCTGAAAAACCTCTCCCTCTCTCGATCTGTAATCTAGGGACAACAAGTGGTATCAGAGCGAGGTGAGTGAAGATGTCGAAGCCACCGGCGTTGCAGGGCATGGGCGGCGTGTCGGGGAAGTCCAAGCCCCCAGAAGACACACCGCGCCGCACGTCCGTGTCCATGATGCGACATCGAGGGCGTAGTCTGTCGAGGCGCGGCGGAGGAAAACTGGTGGTTCGGGAGCGCGTCGTGCGGGAGAGCTCCGGCTCCACGAGCTACCCAACCGTCACGCCCTCGAACTACGCCGAGTGGGCAATGGTAATGCGTGTTCAGTTGCAGGCACAACATCTCTCGGATGTGATCCAGTACGACGCGGAGGAAGACGGGGACGATCGCGCGGTGCTCGCGGCTTTGCTGCGTGCCGTGCCTCCAGATCTGGTGCGCACGCTCGCCGTCAAGGACTACGCCAAGATAGCCTGGGAGGCCATCAAAATGATGCGCCTCGGCTGCGAGCGTGTCAGGGAAGCCAAGGCCCAGACGCGCCGCCGTGAGTGGGAACAACTGCGGTTCAGGGCCGGGGAAACCATCGAGGAATTCGCGATCCGTCTAACAGTGATCGTGAATGACCTCGAGCTGCTGGGTGATCCCGTTGATGAGTACAAGGCTGTGCTCAAGTATCTGCGCGTGGTGCCGCGCAAGTACCGCATGCTGGCCATGGCCATCGAGCAGACGGTGAACCTCCGGAGCTCACCATCGAGGAGCTCACCGGCCGCTTCACCACCGCGGAGGAGGGGTACGAGCTCGATGATATCACCGACGGCCTCGGCAAACTCCTTCTCAAGGAGGAATAGTGGGCCGCGCGATAGAACCAGCACGGCGGGAGCTCCAGCGGCGCTAAGCCCATGTCTAAACCCAAACCCTAGGGAAACCAGGGGGAAGGGACAAGCTCCGGCGAGAAACATGCGACCTCTAGCGAACGGAGGAAGGGAAACTGCCGCTATTGCGGCAAGGAGGGTCATTAGGCCAAAGAATGCCGAAAGGCGAAGCGCGACCGTGAGAGCGGCATTGTCGTGAACCTTGCGGAGGTAGAAGGAGAGGAAGAATCCTCTCTTCTCGCGGCGGTCGACTGCGTTAACGTACAGGCCGCTCTGGGCGGCGTCGCTGAACGTCTCTCTCCTTCTGCGACGGGAGAGCACGTCTACCTCAACAAGGAGAGCGCACGCGTCGAGCTCCGTCTCCACGCTAACGACATCGACATGGCTTGGTACCTCGACACAGGAGCGTCAAATCACATGACCGGCGACGAGCTCGTGTTCGCGGAGATCAGCAAGAAGGTGTCCGGAACGGTGCGTTTCGGCGACGGCTCGCTCGTCGACATACAAGGCCGCGGCACCGTCATGTTCTCCGTCGACGGCGGGCGGCACAAGGCGCTGACAAACGTGTACTGGATCCCGCGTCTCAAGACGAACATCGTCAGCATTGGGCAGCTCGACGAGATTGGGTGCCCAACGCAGGTCAAGGACGGCATGATGACGGTGCGCGACCCTAACCGGAAGATCATAGCGCAGGCTCCGCGCCTCCGCAACCGCCTCTACGTCGTGCACGTCAAGATTGAGTGCCCCATCTGCCTCGCCGCGCACGTCGACGAGGATGCCTGGGTCTGGCATGCGCGCTTCGGGCACCAGGGCTTCGACGGTCTGAACAAGCTCGCCACCAAGGGGATGGTGCGTGGCATGCCCTGCATCACGCACGTCGAACAGCTGTGCGAGGCATGCCTCACTAGCAAACACCGGCGGGCGCCGTTCCCACAGGTGGCCAAGTACCGCGCCCACAGCGCCTCTGGAGCTGGTGCACGGTGATCTCTGCGGGCCCATCTCGTCGGCGACACCTGCTGGTAATCGCTACTTCCTGCTCTTGGTTGACGATTACTCCAGGTTCATGTGGATCAAGCTGCTGTGTACAAAGGATGAGGCTGCAGATGCGATGTGTCTTCAGAACCGACCGCGGCGGCGAGTTCACGGCCAGGGAGTTCATGGACTAGTGTGCTGATCGTGGCATGAAACGCCAGCTCATCGCGCCATACTCACCTCAGCAGAACGGCGTTGTCAAGCGCAGGAACCAGACGGCGGTGGGCACTGCATGGTGTATGCTGAAAGGAATGGGGGTGCCGGCTCGATTCTGGGGAGAGGCAGTGTCCACAGCTATCTTTCTCCTCAATCGCTCGCACACAAGGAGCGTTGAGGGACGCACACCCTATGAGGCCTGGCATGGTGTCAAGCCCGACGTGAAGTTCTTGCGAGTCTTTGGTTGCAGGGCACATGCGAAGGTGACGAAGCCTGACCTAAAGAAGCTTGATGACAGAAGCAAACCAATGGTCATGGTTGGCTACGAGCCGTGCGGGAAGGCATACCGGTTGTACAATCCTGCAACGAAGCACGTCCTTGTCTCATGAGATGTCGTGTTCGACGAGGGGAGAGGCTGGAACTGGGACGGCCTGGACGTAGTGGACGGCGAGGACGTGGCGTTCACCGTGGAGTACTCCCATGAGGCCATGCCTGCTCACTTCATCCCCATCTCGTCGTCGCCAGCGTCGCCAGCATCACCAGCACACTCTCCAACGTCTTCCACGACTACAGCGCCCTCGCCCGTCGTCCCTTCTCCACCAACAAGGTCTGCATCGTCGTCAGTAACACCGGCACACTTTATCTCACCACCGGCATCGCTCGACCCTGAGTTGTACGATGATGGAGATGATCCTGCTGCCCCGCATCGCTATCGCAACATTGCTGATTTGTACCAGGCGGATGAGGTGGATCAATTCCATGACAAGCGTCTGCTCCTGACGTGTAAGATCCCTCCTTTGTAAAGGAAAAGGATCCCTATGATTGCAATGCTAGTCCCTGGATCATTGCTAGCATCCAAAGTTTAAGATGAAGTACACAGATACAAAGGTCGTTTATTACATCCATTCCAGAGATAAAACATAGTATTTTACAACTCAAGGCCACAGGCCTACTACAAGAGTTTTGGAATAAGTAATTAAACATAAGTCTTCATCTTCATGTGCCACAGGCAAGCATGTTGAGTGTAGACTCATGACACCTAATCATCATCGGAGTAACCTGCAACATCACAAGTTACAGCCACAGTGGGTCAATACTTTGGAATAGTATTGGCAAGTGATACCTTAGTAAATTTTAAGTGGACTATATTACTATATGCTTTTTGGCTAAGTGTAGCTTGGCTTGCTTTGCTCAAAATAGGTTTTTCCTATTAGTTGAAATCACTAAGTTTTTCTTTGTCAAAAAACATTCCCAAGAAACCACCAATAGACATTGAGGTCCTTCACCCTTGTTCACCTACAAGTTTTACTTAGAAATTGGAGTGATGAGATTCTTGATAGCTTCCATGTCTTGATGCTCAAGTTGTCCATTGCCATGGACTTGGCTAAGTACTTAGATTTTCCATCTGCATAGGTTGTGCACTTTCCCCACCGGACTTGGTTTCCCAAGACAGGACCTTTCAGAAGCCTTCCCTTAGCCAAATGGACGTTGCCCAACCTATCATCCCACTACCACCAACTGTCCAAATGACTAAGTTCTAGCAACCTATATGATCAAGGCAGAGCCCATATTGCCAAGTGGCTGCACTATAAGCTTCTCAACACTTGGCCTCCAAATCCCTTTGTGCCTGGGTGGCATACCACAAGTGTGATACACAAGGTAAACCATGTCCATGGGCCTTGTGTAACCACTCAACCAAAAACCACCATTCAAGTCCCAATCCACCCAGGAGGTTCATTGACTTAGTTGTTTTATTAAGAAAAACTTAAGTCCAAAGACTTAGAAATATTTTCATCATAGCATGTATATACTTTACCAACCCTTGTTTGCTACTAGCTAGGCTAAGCATGGCATAGTAACTTAACTTAGGAAATTCCCTAGCAGTTCTACAATTCTACAACTACTTAGGATTTCCCATCATAGCATTTGGCAAAAAAAAACAACATGCAAGACTTAGCAAAATATTTCTAATGCTTGTACAAAATATAGGGATGGAAATATTCATGAAGTACCACTTGCCTTGGTAATGGGGAGAGTAGCACTCTTCACAATCACAGTCACTAGCAAAATCTACAAAAAAAAAATTGTAGCACACAATTACACACAATTCATATACAAACAAAAATATGGATGCATGCATGCAAGAAAATGCTAAGTGATGATTTTTGAAAACTCCACCAAGCAAGTGCATGATACAGAAACATAACTAAGTCAAAAACTTGCTAACTAAACTTATTTAGCACTAAAACAATTTACTAAACAAATTCTATACTCAAAATAGTCCTAAACAAGTTTCTGCATAAAAAGTCATTTTAACAGAAACATTTCACTAAACACATTGCAGATTCAGCAAGGGCTTGTCTCCCTGATTCCAACGGTATAAAGTTTGCAAAAATCTAACGTGGGAAACAAAAGTTATAGCCATTTGAAATTTGGATCTAAATCTGATTTGAATTCTGTTTTTGAATCTAACCCTAGCCACGCGCCGTGTTTCTATTGGCGCGTACCGATTCGTTCCGGATCGCGCTTGCTAGCCGTAGGATCTAACTAACGACGCACGGTCCAGATCTAGCATAACGGTTCGATTAGTGATTCTATCGCAAGCGTTGGATCTAGATCCAACGGCTCTCGAGCATGCGACCATGTTCTGGCGGCGTGGCGCCGTGGCGGCGGAAGCGCTTCGATCGGCGTTCTAGGTCGCGCGCGAGTGGGGGAAGGGTCTTACCAGAATCGTGGTGGCGTGCTGAAGCTCAATGTGGCGTTGGTTTGCGAAGGGGCGCGCGGGGTCGTCGGAGATTCCTCGCCGGAGTTTGCGAACGCGTCAGGCACGGTCAGTCGTCGACGTTGGCGAGGTTCCTCGTCGCGCTAAGCCAAAAGAGATGCACTGTTAGATGTGCAAGACGATGGAGATTCTAGGCGTATCAGTCAGAAGGCAAGGGGCGGCGGCTACTTACGGGGAGAGGTCGCCGGAGTTCGTGCAGAGAACGGTGGCGACCAGTCGTCGACGTTGCTGGAGCTACGGATCATGCGAGGGCAAATGGGGAGTGTCAGTAGGTGCGCAAAGACTTGCTGAACTTGATAGCATGAGCCAGAGACAGAGGGGAACACGGAACTCACCGGAATTCGTCGGCGTAGTCGTCGGAACAGCGGTGGCGTCGTGCGAGTTGTGGGCAGCCTGGTGGCGTGAAGGAGAAATTGTTTGAGGGGAAATGGTCGCGAGAGTGTGGGGATTTTATAGCCAGAGGCTCGACAAGAAACGCTTGCTGCATCAATGCAATTTATCTCGCGAAATCAGTGCAGCAACGGGCAGCGGCGGAGTTCATGCGCGGAATCTGGGGAAGACGACGCTGACGTGGAGAGGGCCCGCTCGTCAGCGAAACACGCAGAAAGGAGGTGGGGTCTGGTTGTCAGCGGCTGTGTGGGTGCGCTCGCGCGTGCGAGAGGGAGAGGAATGGCCCGGGTGGGCTAGCTGGGCCTGTTACGATCTTGGGCAGATTGGTGGCGCCTGGCCCTTTTCTTTTGTTTACTCCTTTTCTTTTTCTGTTTCGATTTTCTGAATTGGTTTTCAAATGAAATCAAGTTCCATTTGAATTCAAATTTTCTTGGGATTTTTGCAGTGAGCAGTAGTCTCAAATATAGACATAAAATCATGTGGTTGCTTTGCAAAGGCTTGGTCAAGCTTGGAGAACAAAATATCAGAGACTTGGCACTTGGTTTGCAAAATTTGAGAAATGGTTTTTGAATCCATTTCCAATTTGTAAATCTTGGTTTAAATTCTACACTCAAACCTTTCCTCATAGAAGGCAACAAACTTGGTTCATAAACAATCAAACTTTCAAATGGGGATGGCCATTTGATTTAAGTTTGTTCACATAAAATAGCACTATGTGCTTCTGTTTTTCTGAAATGAGTTTGAAATTGATCTCAAATCTATATGCATGCATGAATGATATGCAAACTTTGAAATTATGATTTTAGGGATGTTACAAATCTAACCCCCTTAAGGTGAATCTCGCCCTCGAGATTCGGATTGGCTAGCAAATAGGTGAGGGTGGTCTTTCCGAAGATCATCTTCTCTTTCCCATGTTGCTTCCTCTTCGGAATGATGATTCCATTGTACTTTGCAAAACTTGATAGTCTTTGTCCTTGTGACTCTTTCTGCAGTCTCAAGAATCTTGATAGGCTTTTCTTCATAAGTGAGATCACTTTCTAGTTGAACTTCTTCCAAAGGTATGGTATCCTTCAAAGAAGTTTCTTCCATTTCTGGGTGACATTTCTTAAGCTGACTCACATGAAACACATTATGGACTGCTGATAGAGATGCTGGCAGTTCAATTTCATAAGAAACTTCTCCTTTGCGACTCAGAATCTTGAATGGCCCAACATATCTTGGTGCCAACTTTCCTTTGACTCCGAATCTTTTCACTCCACGGAGTGGTGATACTCTAAGGTAAGCTCTATCACCAACTTCATAGGTGACTTCTCTACGCTTAGGATCGGCGTAGCTTTTCTGTCGGGACTGTGCTATCTTTAACCTGTCCTTAACCAATTTGACCTTCTCTTCGGCTTCTTTGATAAGATCTGGCCCAAATAAACTTCTTTCTCCCACACCATTCCATAACAATGGGGTGGTACATTTTCTTCCGTAGAGAAACTCAAACGGTGTCATCTCAATGCTGGCTTGATAGCTGTTGTTATAAGAAAATTCTGCGTAAGGCAGACTTTCATCCCAACTTGCTCCATAATCTAGGGCACATGCCCTCAACTTGCACGTCCGTGTCCACGATGCGACATCGAGGGCGTAGTCTGTCGAGGCGCGGCGGAGGAAAACTGGTGGTTCGGGAGCGCGTCGTGCGGGAGAGCACCGGCTCCACGAGCTACCCAACCGTCACGCCCTCGAACTACGCCGAGTGGGCAATGGTAATGCGTGTTCAGTTGCAGGCACAACATCTCTCGGATGTGATCCAGTACGGCGCGGAGGAAGACGGCGACGATCGCGCGGTGCTCGCGGCTTTGCTACGCGCTGTGCCTCCAGATCTGGTGCGCACGCTCGCCGTCAAGGACTATGCCAAGACAGCCTGGGAGGCCATCAAAATGATGCGCCTCGGCTGCGAGCGCGTCAGGGAAGCCAAGGCCCAGACGCGCCACCGTGAGTGGGAACAACTGCGGTTCAAGGCCGGGGAAACCATCGAGGAATTCGCGATCCGTCTAACAGCGATCGTGAATGACCTCGAGCTGCTGGGTGATCCCATTGATGAGTACAAGGCTGTGGTCAAGTATCTGCGCGTGGTGCCACGCAAGTACCACATGCGGGCCATGGCCATCGAGCAGACGGTGAACCTCCGGGAGCTCACCGGCCGCTTCACCACCGCGGAGGAGGGGTACGAGCTCGACGATATCACCGACGGCCTCGGCAAACTCCTTCTCAAGGAGGAATAGTGGGCCGCGCGACAGAACCAGCACGGCGGGAGCTCCAGCGGCACCAAGCCCACGTCTAAACCCAAACCCTAGGGAAACCAGGGGGAAGGGACAAGCTTCGGCGAGAAACATGCGACCTCTAGCGAATGGAGGAAGGGAAACTGCCGCTATTGCGACAAGGAGGGTCATTAGGCCAAAGAATGCCGAAAGGCGAAGCGCGACCATGAGAGCGGCATTGCCATGAACCTTGCGGAGGTAGAAGGAGAGGAAGAATCCTCTCTTCACGTGGCGGTCGACTGCGTTGACGTACAGGCCGCTCTGGGCGGCGTCGCTAAACGTCTCTCTGCTTCTGCGACGGGAGAGCACGTCTACCTCAATGAGGAGAGCGCACGCGTCGAGCTCCGTCCCCACGCTAACGACATCGACATGGCTTGGTACCTCGACACAGGAGCGTCAAATCACATGACCGGCGACGAGCTCGTGTTCGCGGAGATCAACAAGAAGGTGTCCGGAACGGTGCGTTTCGGCGACGGCTCGCTCGTCGACATACAAGGCCGCGGCACCGTCATGTTCTCCGTCGACGGCGGGCGGCACAAGGCGCTGACAAACGTGTACTGGATCCCGCGTCTCAAGACGAACATCGTCAGCATTGGGCAGCTCGACGAGATCGGGTGCCCAACGCAGGTCAAGGACGGCATGATGACGGTGCGCGACCCTAACTGGAAGATCATAGTGCAAGCTCCGCGCCTCCGTAACCGCCTCTACGTCGTGCACGTCAAGATTGAGTGCCCCATCTGCCTCGTCGCGCACGTCGACGAGGATGCCTGGGTCTGGCATGCGCGCTTCGGGCACCAGGGCTTCGACGGTCTGAACAAGCTAGCCACCAAGGGGATGGTGCGTGGCATGCCCTGCATCACGCACGTCGAACAGCTGTGCGAGGCATGCCTCACTAGCAAACACCGGCGGGCGCCGTTCCCACAGGTGGCCAAGTACCGCGCCACGGCGCCTCTGGAGCTGGTGCATGGTGATCTCTGCTGGCCCATCTCGCTGGCGACACCTGCTGGTAATCGCTACTTCCTGCTCTTGGTTGACGATTACTCCAGGTTCATGTGGATCAAGCTGCTGTGTACAAAGGATGAGGCTGCAGATGCGATCCGCCAGTTCCAGGCTGGCGTGGAGGTCGAGTCTCGACACACTCTATGTGTGTTCAGAACCGACCGCGGCGGTGAGTTCACGGCCAGGGAGTTCATGGACTGGTGTGCTGATCGTGGCATAAAACGCCACCTCATCGCGCCATACTCACCTCAGCAGAACGGCGTTGTCAAGCGCAGGAACCAGACGGCGGTGGGCACTGCATGGTGTATGCTGAAAGGAATGGGGGTGCCGGCTCGATTCTGGGGAGAGGTAGTGTCCACAGCTGTCTTTCTCCTCAATCGCTCGCACACAAGGAGCGTTGAGGGACGCACACCCTATGAGGCCTGGCATGGTGTCAAGCCCGACGTGAAGTTCTTGCGAGTCTTTGGATGCAGGGCACATGCGAAGGTGACGAAGCCTGACCTAAAGAAGCTTGATGACAGAAGCAAACCAATGGTCATGGTTGGCTACGAGCTGGGCGGGAAGGCGTACCGGTTGTACAATCCTGCAACGAAACGCGTCCTTGTCTCACGAGATGTCGTGTTCGACGAGGGGAGAGGCTGGAACTGGGACGGCCCGGACGCAGTGGACGGCGAGGACGTGGAGTTCACCGTGGTGTACTCCCATGAGGCCACGCCTGCTCACTTCATCCCCATCTCGTCGTCGCCAGCGTCGCCAGCATCACCAGCACACTCTCCAACGTCTTCCACGACTACAGCACCCTCGCCCGTCGTCCCTTCTCCACCAACAAGGTCTGCATCGTCGTCAGTAACGCCGGCACCTGCGGAGCCGGCACACTTTGTCTCACCACCGACATCGCTCGACCCTGAGTTGTACGATGATGGAGACGATCCTGCTGCCCCGCATCGCTATCGCAGCATTGCTGATTTGTACCAAGCGGATGAGGTGGATCAATTCCATGACAAGCGTCTGCTCCTGACGTGTAAGATCCCTCCTTTGTAAAGGAAAAGGATCCCTATGATTGCAATGCTAGTCCCTGGATCATTGCTAGCATCCAAAGTTTAAGATGAAGTACACAGATACAAAGGTCGTTTATTACATCCATTCCAGAGATAAAACATAGTATTTTACAACTCAAGGCCACAGGCCTACTACAAGAGTTTTGGAATAAGTAATTAAACATAAGTCTTCATCTTCATGTGCCACAGGCAAGCATGTTGAGTGTAGACTCATGACACCTAATCATCATCGGAGTAACCTGCAACATCACAAGTTACAGCCACAGTGGGTCAATACTTTGGAATAGTATTGGCAAGTGATACCTTAGTAAATTTTAAGTGGACTATATTACTATATGCTTTTTGGCTAAGTGTAGCTTGGCTTGCTTTGCTCAAAATAGGTTTTTCCTATTAGTTGAAATCACTAAGTTTTTCTTTGTCAAAAAACATTCCCAAGAAACCACCAATAGACATTGGGGTCCTTCACCCTTGTTCACCTACAAGTTTTACTTAGAAATTGGAGTGATGAGATTCTTGATAGCTTCCATGTCTTGATGCTCAAGTTGTCCATTGCCATGGACTTGGCTAAGTACTTAGATTTTCCATCTGCATAGGTTGTGCACTTTCCCCACCGGACTTGGTTTCCCAAGACAGGACCTTTCAGAAGCCTTCCCTTAGCCAAATGGACGCGTTCCAACCTATCATCCCACTACCACCAACTGTCCAAATGACTAAGTTCTAGCAACCTATATGATCAAGGCAGAGCCCATATTGCCAAGTGGCTGCACTATAAGCTTCTCAACACTTGGCCTCCAAATCCCTTTGTGCCTGGGTGGCATACCACAAGTGTGATACACAAGGTAAACCATGTCCATGGGCCTTGTGTAACCACTCAACCAAAAACCACCATTCAAGTCCCAATCCACCCAGGAGGTTCATTGACTTAGTTGTTTTATTAAGAAAAACTTAAGTCCAAAGACTTAGAAATATTTTCATCATAGCATGTATAACTTTACCAACCCTTGTTTGCTACTAGCTAGGCTAAGCATGGCATAGTAACTTAACTTTGGAAATTCCCTAGCAGTTCTACAATTCTACAACAACTTAGGATTTCCCATCATAGCATTTGGCAAAAAAAAAACATGCAAGACTTAGCAAAATATTTCTAATGCTTGTACAAAATATAGGGATGGAAATATTCATGAAGTACCACTTGCCTTGGTAATGGGGAGAGTAGCACTCTTCACAATCACAGTCACTAGCAAAATCTACACAAAAAAATTTGTAGCACACAATTACACACAATTCATATACAAACAAAAATATGGATGCATGCATGCAAGAAAATGCTAAGTGATGATTTTTGAAAACTCCACCAAGCAAGTGCATGATACAAAAACATAACTAATTCAAAAACTTGCTAACTAAACTTATTTAGCACTAAAACAATTTACTAAACAAATTCTATACTCAAAATAGTCCTAAACAAGTTTCTGCATAAAAAGTCATTTTAACAGAAACATTTCACTAAACACATTGCAGATTTAGCAAGGGCTTGTCTCCCTGATTCCAACGGTATAAAGTTTGCAAAAATCTAAAATGGGAAACAAAAGTTATAGCCATTTGAAATTTGGATCTAAATCTGATTTGAATTCTGTTTTTGAATCTAACCCTAGCCACGCGTCGTGTTTCTATTGGCGCGTACCGATTCGTTCCGGATCGCGCTTGCTAGCCGTAGGATCTAACTAACGACGCACGGTCCAGATCTAGCATAACGGTTCGATTAGTGATTCTATCGCAAGCGTTGGATCTAGATCCAACGGCTCTCGAGCATGCATACGTTCGGCGGCGTCGGCGCGCTGGCGTGAGCGCCAGTGCGGCGCTGGCGTTCTAGGTCGCGCGCGAGTGGGGGAAGGGTCTTAGCAGAATCGCGGTGGCGTGTTGAAGCTCAACGTGGCGTTGGTTTGCGAAGGGGCGCGCGGGGTCATCGGAGATTCCTCGCCGGAGTTTGCGAACGCGTCAGGCACGGTCAGTCGTCGATGTTGGCGAGGTTCCTCGTCGCGCTAAGCCAAAAGAGATGCACTGTTAGATGCGCAAGACGATGGAGATTCTAGGCGTATCAGTCAGAAGGCAAGGGGCGGCGGCTACTTACGGGGAGAGGTCGCCGGAGTTCGTGCAGAGAACGGTGGCGGCCAGTCGTCGACGTTGCTGGAGCTACGGATCATGCGAGGGCAAATGGGGAGTGTCAGTAGGTGCGCAAAGACTTGTTGAACTTGATAGCATGAGCCAGAGACAGAGGGGAACACAGAGCTCACCGGAATTCGTCGGCGCAGTCGTCGGAACAGCGGCGGCGTCATGCGAGTTGTGGGCAGCCTGGTGGCGTGAAGGAGAAATTGTTTGAGGGGAAATGGTCGCGAGAGTGTGGGGATTTTATAGCCAGAGGCTCGACAAGAAACGCTTGCTGCATCAATGCAATTTATCTCGCAAAATCAAAATCAAGAGCAGGCAGCGGCAAGTTTTCGTATGCAAAATCTGAGGAAGACGACGCTGACGTGGAGAGGGCCCGCCGTCAAATAAACGCGCAGAAGGAGGCGGGTCTGGTCACGGGTCAGGTAAGAGCTGCAGCGCGTGCGAGAGGGAGAGGAATGGCCCGGGTGGGCTAGCTGGGCCTGTTCTGATGCTGGGCCAGATTGGTGGCGCCTGGCCCTTTTCTTTTGTTTACTCCTTTTCTTTTTCTGTTTCGATTTTCTGAATTGGTTTTCAAATGAAATCAAGTTCCATTTGAATTCAAATTTTCTTGGGATTTTTGCAGTGAGCAGTAGTCTCAAATATAGACATAAGATCATGTGGTTACTTTGCAAAGGCTTGGTCAAGCTTGGAGAACAAAATATCAGAGACTTGGCACTTGGTTTGCAAAATTTGAGAAATGGTTTTTGAATCCATTTCCAATTTGTAAATCTTGGTTTAAATTCTACACTCAAACCTTTCCTCATAGAAGGCAACAAACTTGGTTCATAAACAATCAAACTTTCAAATGGGGATGGCCATTTGATTTAAGTTTGTTCACATAAAATCATAGCACTATGTGCTTCTGTTTTTCTGAAATGAGTTTGAAATTGATCTCAAATCTATATGCATGCATGAATGATATGCAAACTTTGAAATTATGATTTTAGGGATGTTACATGACGCCACATGGAGAACCGTCTACAGCCGCTGAAGCTGAGCGGGACGAGAAGTGGCATGCGGTGATGCGCGCTAAGCTGGCCTCAATCGAGGAGAACAACACCTGGATTTTGACGGATCTTCCTGCAGGAAAGAAACCGATCGGACTCAAGTGGGTTTTTAAACTCAAGCGCGACGCCAACGGGAACATGCTCAAGCACAAGGCGCGTCTAGTGGCAAAAGGCTATGTCCAGCGGCCGGGGATTGACTTCGACGAGGTCTTTGCTGCGGTGGCTCGACTGGACTCAGTACGCCTTTTGCTTGTCGTTGCCACACAGAAGAAGTGGGAGGTCCACCACATGGACGTCAAGACGGCCTTCCTCAACGGTGAACTCAGGGAAGAGGTCTACGTCGCTCAGCCGCCGGGTTTCATCAACGCCGGTGAGTCAAGCAAGGTACTGCGCCTCCACAAGGCGCTCTACGGGATACGACAAGCTCCGTGTGCGTGGAATATCAAGCTGGACGGCGTGCTCACCTCTCCTGGGTTCGAGCACAGCCCGTCAGAGCACGCGGTGTACACGCGCGGCCTCGGCGGCCAGCGGCTTCTTCTGGGCGTCTACGTTGACGATCTGATCGTCACCGGCTCCAGCACCGCTGCGATCACGAAGTTCAAGGAGGAGATGAGGACCAGGTTCTCCATGAGTGACCTTGGTCTGCTCAAGCTGTACCTCGGAATCGAGGTCGAACAGATACCAGGCAGGATTACTCTCAAGAAGACAGCATTTGCCAGCAAGCTTCTCGAGAAAGCAGGAATGGGTGATTGCAACTTGGTTCATGTGCCAATGGAGACACGGTTGAAGCTGTCGAAGGAGAGCAAGAATCCTCCAGTAAATGTGACATTGTATCGGAGCATCGTCGGCTCGCTGTGATACCTTGTGCACACACGGCCTGATCTGTCTTTTGCGGTGGGATATGTCAGTAGGTTCATGGAGGCACCAACAACTGAGCATATGAGCACTGTTAAGCAAATACTGAGATACATCTCTGGGACACTGAGTCTTGGGTGCTGCTATGCCTTCACCAGCAAGAATGGCAAGCATCTGATAGGTTTCAATGATGCTGATCTAGGTGGAGACGTCAATGACAGGAAGAGTACATCTGGGAGCGTCTTCTTCTTTGGTTAGTGCCCAATCACCTGGCAGTCACAGAAGCAAAAGTCCACAACACTGTCATCTTGTCAGGCTGAGTACATGGCTGCATCAACGGCATCCTGCCAAGCAGTGTGGCTCAGGCGACTTGTCGGTGAGCTCTTCAACAGAGAAGCTGAGGTGCCCACACTGCTCGTGGATAACAAGGCTGCAATTCAGCTCTTCAAGAATCCAGTGTTTCACGATCGAAGCAAACACATTGAGCTGAAGTATCACTTCATTCGTGAGCAGCTGGAGAAGCGGCACATCACCGTCAACTACATCGGCACCTACGACCAGCTTGCAGATATCTTCACAAAGTCACTTGGACGTGTGAAGTTTCAGGAGCTTCGTGCAAGGATTGGTGTCGTCGAGATCAAGTAACAATAAGTTCAGAGAGAACCTAGCTTAGGGAGAGATTGTTGGATAAGCTAGTTGCTAGTGGGCTGTTAAGGGTTTATTCAGTTTCGACAGGTTTAGGACATGTAGATCTTTTAGTGATCTGCTGTCCATGTTTTTTATTTTCTGTTTTGATCAAGTCATAGCATAGAAATAGGATCTCTGTGGACCAAGCTCCAGATCGTGGGATGGCGCGATCTAGTAGAGAGAGTGGCGATGACCGCAGAGCCACGTTTGTAATCTCTTTCGAATAAAGAGGAAAGAAGGAACAGAAAAGCAACACTTTGAGCTGCACAAAAATCTCCCTGAGTTGATCATCTTCTACCTCTGAAAAACCTCTCTCTCTCGATTTGTAATCTAGGGACAACAAATGAAACACCGTTCACTAGTATTACATCCCTCAGAATGGCACAACAGAAACACAGCGGGTCCAATACATGGCTAAAGGTTACAACTCACTCTTTACACAAGATCCAGAGAACACTCTAGGTTAAAGAGAGAGAAAGAACTTCTTACGGAGAAGAATCAAAGATAAACAATGCAAGAACTATCATACTATTAAGACTAGTATTTTAACTAAGGGATTGGTATTGCTGCTATTGCAATACACTATGGAATTAGGTTCTTTGGCTAGAGATTATATTCCTATATATTCAGTAACTTGTCTTCACTTGAGTTCAGGTATATGTTGACTTCCTTGTCTTCATTGAAGAGCTTTAGCTTTGGATGATAAGTCCTGGAGCATAACTTGATGTGGATGTTGTCTATCCCGTCTTCAGAATCTAGAAAGGGTTAAGAAGATACTTTGAGTACGAGCGTACTCAACAAGTTCACTAGAAAAGGAATGTTTGATGCACTATAACTACAACCACAGACCGTAGGTCATAGGCAATGCAAGTTTTCATAAACATTTCTTTAAAGGTTGCTTTTATTCTGAAAAACTATGTCCGTCCGCCTTCACGAGTTTACCAGAACTTTCATGGAGTTCCTTTCCCGCAGCGTTCGCAGCTCCTTCCCGGAACAGGGAGTAACAAGTTACAGTTCTTACACTCCACAGAGGTGCGTTACTTTTCCCATGAGAGATCAACTCCTTGTTGCACAACCGGGCAGCTTACCTATCCACAATTCCATGTTGTGGGGCCCAGTAGTTGGTCTAAGCCAATCACTGCCCTCTCCGCGACCCCATATGTCTGCACGATCCTTCGGGCTATCTCACCTTCGTTAAGCCCCCTTTCGGGCAGGCTAAAACCCTGATGAGTTCCCTAAGACTCTATGACCTGGTGTTGCCCTGGCAAGTGCCATATTAAATGGTCCATCCACTAAACACCATCCATAGATAATCTAGACACCAAAAGTGTGGGGCGTAAGGGTGCCCACCCATATGTTGGATCCACACAAGGAATCACAACGTCACGTTAAGGTCGTCTTGCCTCCATACAAGAGGAAAAGGATATAGCTGACTTCTCCATCCCATTCCAAATCTCATGGTTAACACGTAATATACGGCGCAAGAATCACTGGCGACATTGGTTGTTAAGTCCTATATATTATGTTCCTTTACCACCGAAACTGTTATAGTAAGTTATTACCTCATGGTAATAACCTATAATCACATTATTATGAAAATGATGTTTTCAGACCTTTTTCAAATGCAAGTGATGTCCATATTGGATTTGTAAAATACTTTACAGAAAATAACCAAAGGACATGAGCAAGTGCGAACTTGCCTTTTGTGATTGCAAAATTATGCATCTCGGTCTTCGAATCAGTATAAGATCCAAAATCTGAAATCGGCATCATTGGTCCGGTAAGGACTAATGTTTAAAGAGGAAATATGCTTTTATGCATAAGTAATGTGATGTATGTTATAAACACAAATCCCTGGAATAACTTGTTCTAGGGTTTGGATTCTAGAAAGGGTTACTTTAAAATATGTTGTCCTTTAGATAAGTTTCACACTTGTGCTTCTTATTAAGGCTGGTGAACGTGTGTGAATAACATATACTTATGTAGCAATAAAATATATATCTATTAAATGCTATTCAAAATTGTTTACACTTTATTAGTTTATCTCCGAACTTTACTTTATAAATAGGGTCACTTATAAATAGCTTAAGTGTTATTGCATCCTAGGTATACGAGTGAAGTATGAAGTAATGTGATCTTGATTATTTGGCATATATTGTCTGAAGTGGCAAAACGAATAACTTTTGAAGAATAGATTCATTTTCTAAGGTTTAAACAATCTTTGTGGTTAGTTAGTGGTGTTCGATGTTATTTGTGTTTGCTTGAATAGTTTTGGATTGAGATGCTTTATCACTTAACTAGTTCAGACCAAAGTTAACTATAAAACATATATCAACGCTTATAGTGTTATATTTAGATTCTTGTAGACTAAAGTTAACTTTAAAACAAAGATAGTTTGAAAGTATAATGCTTATGATATTTGTATCTTGTGTACCTGGTAATGTTTCCTTAAGGTTACTTAAGAATGATTATACTTTTACTTGGTGTAGTGGTTTATTGAGTTTATAATGGAATAGTGACATTTACCTTTTTATAGATGAGTGGTTATAGTTTATAAACCAAGATATAATATTACTTAATTACTTATGGACTTACTATAGTGTGGTGGTAATTTTTTTAATCTGGTGGTTAAAGTAGATAGAAAGGATTTAATTTATTCACAAGTTGTTCTTTAAGGTTTTTATTATGAATAGGAATCCTTTTAGAATATAACCTTCACTTAAGGTTAAAGATAACTTAATAAAAAGGTAGTTATAATGTTTTAAACCATTACGACTTCATATTATTAATATTCAAGACTAATACTATTTATTAGACTTAATTGTTTAATTTTAGAGATATTAAAAAAATTTATTTATCCTTATATGAATTTTAAATTAAATAAATAAGTTTGAACTTGAGTTATCAAAGTATTTGAAATTTTTATTTAACTCAAAAGTGGAATATTAAATTTTTAACATGTAGGTATTATTTTTGTGATCATTTTGGTATATTACATTTATTTTTGTGATTTATAAATAATAAGATATGATTTTTGAAAATTCTTACTACTTTATAATTACTTAATAAATAAGGGATATTTAATTAAGTGAATTAATAATACATGATTATAGTTTTAAACTATAGTTCTTATTTTTCTAAGATTTTTGGTATTCTATTTATATTATTAACATTTACCATTATTAAAATATGAATTATCAAAGTTTTATTAATTATAAAACCTTTATTAAATAATATTTATTTAAATAATCATCACAATAATATTGGATAATAAGTTTAAGTTGTACATTTTGTTTTTCTACACATTTTCATATATTATACATATTTTTCTAAATTATAAATCATAAGTTATTAATTAAACAAGTTTTAATCATTTATTTGATTTCTGGAATATTAACAATTGAGTTTATAACATTTTATTATTTCTTAAACAGGAAATACCTGTTTACACCGCACCCCCACCTAGCCTGAGTCACTGGCCAGTGGGCGTATCTCCACCTCAACTCTAAGGTTTAAAAAAATGTATTTGTTACCGACCCTGCCTCTACCCCCAGTCAATGACATATGGGCCCTAGGCCACGTCATACGCCACGCTAGCAAAGACTGGTCAAACTAGCTGACGTGATTCGAACCTGATGTAGGCATGACGTCACTCGAGTTGATCCTCACTGGTTGAGGATCGATCGGTCGATCTGATGCGCGCGCGGGGCTGTGACTAGGTGTGTTCGATAGATTGGGATCAAGGCGAACCTATTGGTGGTGGCACCGCTACCTAATGGTCACCGGAGCTATATCGGCGACGAGCTTCTGCGACGGCCAATGGCGGTGCTCAACGAAACTAAGCCTACGACGAGAATTAGCAAGCGAGAGTGGTGTCCAGAGATGCGTAAGCTAACCCTGATGACGATAGGAAGGTCGAGGAGGCTCGGGGAGGCGTGACGACGATGAATCGATGATAATGGTCACGGCGGCCGAGGAAGAGGAATGCTCGATTTCACATGATTCCTGGTGAGCGGGCCTCCGTGCTTGGTCCTAGGTGAGTAAGTCCACGACGGTGCTTCCAACGGTGGCTACCACGCGGCAAGGGGTGGTCGGAGTTGACCGGAATGACGAACTCCGACGAACTAGGGTTTCGGGTGAGGAAGGAAAGTGATGCTGGAGAGCGAGTCTGGAAACGAGATTGGTATGAGAGGATAGAGGAGGACGCGGTGATCTTATCTACTCCCTCCAGGGATGGCGTCACTCATCGTAGCGTGGCGGTTGATCGACGGCGGAGCTCCGGCCAGCGAGCTGCTTCTAGTAGGCGAGGTAGACGACAAAGTCGTTTGCGAAAACCTCGGAGCTTCTTTCCTCAACCCCGCAGTCCTTCCTGACCCCACTCGTCAAATCGATGTGAGGATAGAATGAGTTTGGCTGGTTACTGGGCCTTTGTAGGCTGCGCCTGGGCAACAGGTAAGCAGGTAAGGGTTGGGCCACGACCAGGTCTTGTTTTTTTTATTAATTTTCCATTTTTCAATTTTCTGTTTTCCTTTTCAGATTTGTATTTAATCTTTAATTTGAACTTTTCTTTATATAATTTATTTGCTGGATAATTGAAGTAATACTTAAAATATATTTAGTATCATTTGTGAACTTTTATTATACAATCTTTTTATATTTCTTTTATTATATAACCCATTTTAATATTTTGTAGAAGCTTTTCTTATATTTTTCTTTCCACTTTTAATCATGGATTTATTGAATGATATGTTCTTATTTGTTTATAAAACTTAACTCTAACTGACTCATAGTTTTGAATGAAAATTTGATATATGTATAATATTCCTATATCATTATTTGTTGTATGAAATATAAAATAAATTAGAATAGTTATTACTACTTCCATTAACTTGGAATGATAATGTATATATAATCTATTATGATAAATAAAGAAGTTTAGGGTTTGAATTGTGAATATTTATCCTAGGGTTTAGGGTTTTTAACATATTTATATTCCTTTATGGATGTGAGTAAAGATTTAATAACTAAACATATTGTTTTTTGTTTAGGATATTGGATGACATCACCTCTAGGACTAGAAAGTTATATTTAGAATGTTTTATAGAAATAAATAGATAAGTATACTTTTAAACACCTATAATGTTGATGGTTGGAGTTGATAGAGATGTGCTTATGTAATTTGCTATAGGGAGATACTCCTATTAAGTGATATAGATATAAGATGAGGAATTCTTAATATGGAATGAATATTATACTTGGTTTTAAGATTTAAAGTTGATTGTTTACCAAGAATTACTATCTTCCATAATTCATAATTCTATAATTCTTATTAAGGAATTCCTTTCCTAGATATACTACCTTTTCCTATATATCATCATGATTAACATGATGAGCTTTACTTCATAAAAATATTCTTATTCACTGATTAGCCTTCTAAACTCATGGATGAATCCAATGAGTTTGATACTAAAGCATTCATAACTTCCTCATATCCTTGCTTGGTTGTATCTACTACTCTACTATTGATAGCCTTCCATACAAGAAGTAGTTCCTTCAAACTCTACTCATAATCTTTCTTAATCATCCATCACTAATATTTCTTCATTAGATGTCTAGATCAAACTACTTCACATCAAGTGTTGGTATTTCCCAAGAGGAAGCTACTACCTCTATAATCCATGTTGCTCTATCATTATCTTAATCAAACTATCTTGTCTCTACTTAACTCCAGTATCTCATACTCCAACCTCACATTATATTAATGTGACTTGTCATAGCTATCTTAGGATAACATATCTATACTAGGGTTTCAATCATGTTCTACCCACCAATGTCACTTTTACTTGAGATAAATATTCAATTCTTGGTGAGCAAGATATGATCATTTTAATCCTTTAATCATTTATAACTTAGATTTTTAGTTGGCTAAGCAAGACTTTATCAATACACACTCACAATTATATTGGAATTATCTTATTAGTTGTTTCTTTGTAGACACTTATTTGTAAACTGTGTTATGATCAAGTGTTTGATAGGTTGAGAATGGGTGAATCAAGAGTTGATTTCTCAACATGGATGAACAACTGATATGGGAATATAACTCAACAGATATGATAAGGATTGATATGGAAAGAAAGATATATGGTGAATAAGCTAAACTTAGTTTCTTTCCTACTCAATCTTACTTAAGAAGTAGGATTAGTCATTACCATGATACTCATGGTATATGTACATGAGATTAAGATATAGTTGTTACATTCTTATTATTTGTGCTATATCCTTAACTTGGTACTCATGAGTGATTATAATGAATACTATAATATGATCACCTAAGGATCAAATATAAATCAAAATGTATCAGGGTTTAACTGTTATTACATTTGATCTACCCTTAGATCAAATCTCCATTCCCCCAAAATAAGGTTTTAGCAAAGGTCATATTGAAACTTATCGCAGTCCACTTGATGATCTACCTCAATTCCATCAAGTTAAGAGAAGCTTCAATCACTTTGACAAGTTTTGTTCAAAAGAGCAAAAATTATTCGGATTTTCTATGCATGAATGCAATGCACACATCTGGGTTCAGCTTATTTCTAGGCTCTAATGCTGGGATGTTACAGACTCTCCCCCTTAAAATAAACTTCGTCCCCGAAGTTCGCAAACTCTCTCGTTTCGGAGTAAGGAATTTACTTGTAGTGGTTGTTATATTTCTCTACTCCATGATGACCTTAAATGGAATTAATTGTAGTATTCTATAACTTGATTAGATATCCTAATCCAATTCTTTTAATTAATCACTAGACTTTATTACTTTGTTAAATACAGTCTAGAGGGCCTCACTAAAACAAGTTTCAAGTTTCTATATGCCCGTGTTTGTGATTAGCAGACTATGTTTCTATTTTTGTCATAGTATAGTTGATACTGATACTCCTTCCAATATTGGATTTGAACTTAATTCGTCCATACCCATTGGAATTTCTTGTTCCTCAATACTTGTCCAATTGGGTGTTTTCTATTACTTCTTAAGGTTTACTTAAGAATTGTTTCTTCTTGAATTGGTCAGTTAGGATTAACCTTTTATCACCTTCAAACTTATACCTTATTAAGTTTTCCTTTTCCTGATTGCTGGTTGCTGCTGCTACTAGCTCTATCTTTTAGAATTGTTTTCCTTTTCCTGATTTTGTTTTCTCTCTTTATATTTCAATTCAAATTCTATTTTGGAGTAATTCAAAAATACCAGAATTTTATAAAACATAGGAAATTACTGTGGGGCCCTATTAGTCCATTTGGGCTCCAACATTTTGGTAGTTTTCAAAATCAAACCATTTGAATGTATTTTCAAATAGAGGAAAGAATGAGGGTTTTAGGGTTTTGATTTATTTTCTTTGCATGCATTTTTATTAGATGATGATCATGATGCACAATCAAACCCTAAATAATGTTTATCTAAAATTGGGGTGTTACAGCGGCCCTCCGTCTCTCCTCTGAATTTCGTGTCCTCTCCGGTAAAATATTGACTTTGGCTTTTGTCCCGTCCAATTCCGAGAATATTTCCTTACTAGCTTTTCTGAAACCAAAAACAGCAGAAAACAGGCAACTGGCACTGCGGCATCTTGTTAATAGGTTAGTCCCAGAAAATGTATAAAAATACCTCAAAGTGTAGACAAAACATAGCAAAGTTGATACTAAACAAGCATAGAACATCAAAAATTATAGATACGTTTACGACGTATCAAGCATCCCCAAGCTTAACTCCTGCTCGTCCTCGAGTAGGTAAGTGATAAAAAGAATAATTTTTGAGGTGACATGCACCATCACAATATTGATCAAACCATTTCCAAAGCATTGAAAGCTGGGATCAAAGTACTCTAAACATGAGCATGAAAGATGTAGCTCTATTAATAAGACATAGTAACTATGTTGTAACATGAAAAGATACAAACAAAGATCATGAATAATAATGCATTGAAAGAAGTTTGTTTGTTTCACATATAGAAAACATAGCGAGAGTGGTATTCAGTGTGTCCCTCATGGAGTAGAAAAACATAAATGCATAGGACACCTTCAAAGTTCATAAGGGTGACTAGATACAAATATTTCAAGAACAAGCAATATAAATATTATAAATCAATCAATAAGTTTTGGGACAATGCACATAAAACTAAGAATGACAAGTATGCTCTCTTAATTGGTGTATAAATATAGAAGGTGGAGACTCAATATAAAAGTAGGAAGAAAGGCCCTTCACAGGGAAGCAGGGATTTCAAGTTTCATAAAGAGCTTCCACAAATTATGGTACTTATTTGCTTTCAGCTCTCATTGCCCCTATCATAAGCATCTTGAAGTGATTAAGATTAAAGTGAAACAAATATGGAGTATATGCTTCACAAATCATAAGTTGGCAATCTCATGTCCCTTGAGTACAAGGGTCGTTCCTCATGCTACTCAACTTTAGTCATAAGCAAGTTCTTGTCATGTAAGTACATGTGTATCATAGATAACCGCCAACAGGGTACCCCTTGCCCCATGATACAGGAGCTATCCCATATCAAAATGACAAGGCAACATACAATGAGCATCAAAACAATCCTTTTATTTACCATGAGCAAGGTGCATATTTTTTTATCTTCTCATTTTTTATATTTTTTCTAAAGATGCTTCATGGATTGCTCACTATGGTGATGCTGCAAGTTTCCACCATGATTAGGCATGGCTTAGGATAGCCGCCCAGGCGTTTCTCTAACATATATATAATACTCCATGAACTTACATGCTCCCCTTTTATTTCACACCGCCGACATCCATAAACAAAAGATCATGATATCAACTAGGTAATATGTACAGGTGTTGAAAGCGATCCCCATGACGACATGGTTCTGCTAATTCCCAACTTATAAGTGCACGCATATACGACATAGATAACACAATGGTTCAAGTTAATAGGAGCAATAAAGTAAAATGTGTCATCAAGTTTGTGAGAGCTTTAATCACTAATTTTCACATAACAAGTTTAATTTGGAAGATAGATAAAACAAGAATATACTTGGAATGGTGTAACACACCATGCATAGGAATTTATAGTGGACTCTTTGGAATAACTTGGTTTCTTGGGAGTTGGATGCATGAGTAGAGCTTACTCAATACAAGTGGAGGCTAGCAAAAGACAGGGAGCGACCAACTAAGAGAGCAATAATGGCCATAATCATACAGAGCGATAAAACATTATCAATCAAAGCATAAAGTGGTATCACAAGTCAAAAAGTAAATGATTATAGGGGATAAGGTGACTGGTTCAGAGTCATAACATGGTGTGAGCATGTGCCAAGTCAACTCAAACAAAACATCAAAGGAGAATACCACAATATTATGCTTTTGTATGCTAAAACAACGCATGATTCTTTGAAGGCACATTAAGCAATCTAAATTGTTTGGAACTAGTCATGCTACATAAATAATCACTAAGAATAAGGTCAAAGCAACATCTAGCATGACATGATAAAGTCTAATCCATAGTCAAAACAAGCTCCCTTTTGTACCACTATAAACATGAAACTTTCTACTCTTTTCCAGCACCAATCAACTTATTTGAAACAAAAGAGTGAATGCGGGGGTCCAACTACTTTATTCAAGTAAACTAAAAAAACAAAAACATAAAACAAAAACTAAGACGCTCTAAGAACAACACAATAGTGCATGAAACAATAAAAACGAAGTGTCTAGAAAGAGACCTGGGATTTTTATTGATGAATAAGGGGATGCCTTGGGCATCCCCAAGCTTTGACACTTGTACCTCTTGAATATTTCTTGGGATGAAACGGGGTGGCATCCCCAAGCTTGAGCTTTTGTCCATTCTTCATCTCATCACATCATTCTTCCCCTACACATGAAAATTTCCTTCATACAAAACTTCACACAATCTTCATTAGCAACATTAGTGTATTCAAAATAATAAACCTTTGGGTTTAGTTTCAACACAAGTAAAACTTACATTAGAACCAAATCTACTGTAGCAGTTCCTTTAAAAATCTTAATTAATCAAGAAGAACTCAAAAAGAAACCGATAAGAGGCAAATGCAAATAATGGAAGAAATCTGTCAAAACAGACGAGCAGGTAAAAACCGATTTTTTTAAGACCTTCCGTTGCTCAAATTGAGAAGCGTTGAACTAAAGAAAGTTATATAACAACCTGGGGCATAAGCTCAGAAAATTACAGCTCAATCCTACATACATAGATTTTTCACGAATTTTTACAGTGAAGCACAAAAATATGTTTTGGGACAGCAACTTTCCCAAATCTTACTTCTCTCTCATTAAAGGTTATTCTTGGCACAAAAACCGCACAAAAAGGATAAGGAGAGGTTATTACAGAAGTAATAACTTCCAAGACTCAACTAAAACTATTGGGTTATCTCCCAAGAAGTAGTTTTCTTTAACGCCTTTAAGTTAGGCATAAGAAGCAAGAATCAAGTATTTTCAAATGAAGAAGCATTAACATCAAATTTTTCTTTAATAGGAGGAGCAAAAGGCAACTTCTCTCTCCTTATAGGGAAGTGTTCTATACCTTTCTTGAATGGGAATTGAACTCCTTTAGCAAAGTTTCTAGAATAAAATATCTCTTTTCAGTATCCTTAATATCTTTAAGTTTAAGAAACATTACTTGCATCATGGGGTTAAGGTTAACAAACCTAGGGTTTGGGGTGGAGATGCCTACGCTAGGTGGATATGGCAGTGGCTGGGTGGTCCCTAGCCCGCGTGCATCCTTAGGCGGTTGGTTCCTCCTCCCTCTCTTGGGGCGGCAGCCCCCTCTTGGGCCTCTTCCTTCAGAAATTGGCCCATTAAGGTGGGCTACCCAAAAAAAATATTTAATATTAATTCCATTAATCAATGGTAAATACATATTATTTAATTCCCTATGACCCAAAACTCCTTTCGGATCACTCCAAAAATTCTTTGAACTCTCACGAAACCTTTACAGTTTCCTCTTCTCTTTACTCCGGTGATCCTAAAATATATCTAAGAATCACCAAAACCTTAAGTGTGTTTCCCTACGGTTCGAGAACATGGCAAAAATGATCAAGATGCTTCTTGGACCAATGATCATTGATATCTACGCACTTCTATTCTTGTAGACAGTTGTTGGGCCTCCAAGTGCAGAGGTTTGTAGAACAGCAGCAAGTTTCCCTTAAGTGGATTACCCAAGGTTTATCAAACTCAGGGAGGAAGTGGTCAAAGGTGTCAACACCCGGATTTTTCAATCCTGGATGCATGTTATGCCATACATCGCAATCCCAGGATTACCATTTTTGCGAGACATAACAGAATTGGATACCATAGTACATCATCCATTACAAACGATATAGAAGTTCTTACACAAATAGGGATCTCATGATCCAGTTCTTAAGACAACATCAAGCAGCGGAATACGTAATAATAACGGTAGCGTAGGCGAAGCTCCATCTTCAGGGTCACAGGCAATGCTGACGATGGGAGATGATCCTAGTTGTCGTAACCTTCCTGGGGTCCATCTTCCAGGTACTCCTCTTCATAGTCTGGCCATGGGAATAGCCAGGGACAAAGCCATGAGTACTCTTTAAGTACTCGCAAAACTAATACTAACAAGAAGAAGGGGGGTTGGTAATAGGACACTAGGCTCTAGGGTTGTTTTGCAAAAGCCAGATTTATCTCTACTAGGTTCCAAAGCTAGTCACAATTTTATAACTCCTAAGTGGGATCTTGTAACTCAAGTCACAACTCTGTTGTGGTCATGTCAAAGTCTCAATTCATTTCACAAGTCATTTTGAAAAGTCTGACGGGGAACAGTATGGCCACTCCAACTGTCCATAATCATGACGCCATTATTCGAATAGTTTGACACTCTACAGAGATTGTACACTTTTACCACAACATTCGATACATCCGTCAGGAACAAATCCTGAATTCACCATACTCAGTATGCGGATAATCAATCCTAACCTTTCAATTACACACCCTAGTATAAGCACCTCTCCTGTGAGTTTGGCCTCCCAACCATGACCAACTGTCATCTTGGGTACTGCACAGGTGGACAAACTTCACAAGGTAGCCTCAGCTCAGACCTTGGTTGTGAGGGAACTAATACTAAGGAATATAAGTTTTCAGTCAAGCCCTACCCAGTATTCGGGTATTGTGGTTGTACGATAAAATTGGAATGGTATCGCATCCAGACAACCATCAGTTTTATAAAGGGCTAAGGCTCATGCCTCATCATTTTCATCACCAAAATCATCAAGTGTTCGGAAACACATGTCCAAAACATTTCAATAGAATGATCCATCATTCCAAGGTTTTCATAACCATTTTTCCACCACGTATTTCCATCTAAGGTTGATCAAGTTTTATGCTTAGCACTAGCATCTATAAGTGGGGGTAGTACTAAGGAGGGGTGGTAAACTAGTGGAGTTTCAACTAAGTACAACCTTAAGTCTCAGGCTGAGATCAAGGTTTCTAACTTAGGCCAAATTTTATGCTCTTTATGCAACCTTCAGCATCTTTCCAAAATCTACCAGTCACTTAAGTAAACTCTAAGTAAGCTTTGATAAAGAAATAAAGTAAGAAGCTTGCACATAAAACTAGGATTGGTTTATCAAGTGTGTATGATCATATATGCTTAAGGCATATAGTAGTCATAGCACAAGTATGGGTTTGTGGCATCAATAGGGCATTTTGCAAGGGTTAGCTTGCATAGGTCAACTTGATTAGTAAGGCTTGCACAGGTATAGTATCAGCTTGCATCAATATCAGTATAAGCTTGCCTTGTGCAGAGCAGTGGTTGAAGTTCTCCTCGGCTTCTTCTTCGTAGTATCCTCCTTCCTCCTCGTATCCTTGGTCGGTACTAGCGTCTATGAATAAATACGAGGTACACAATCACCAAACAATACTTAACTACTTGCAATCATCACACACAAAGGTCTTATAGATGATCTAGCATCATCTCTAACATTACAAGGTTAGGGCTTGATTTAATTCCTTTTTATTTTTTAGAAAAGTAATTTCTACTCATTGAAAAACTACTTAAGATTTAATATTCTCCAAACCAAATATGGGATCATTTTGACACATGTTAGCACCACATATTGTAGTACATGGGAATGTGATTTAAAGTAGTGTCACAATTTAATAAGCTTTTACCCTTTTATTTTGATTAATTAAAGTGGCTAGAAATGCTTATGTAGCATTCTTTTATTACTTGGACAATATTTCTGCAAGTAAACCTATATGTTTTTATATATTATGAAAGGTATGGTTAAATGTGATTTTTGAGAGTTGGAAACAACTCAAAAGCTATTATAGTTTAAATTTGAAAAATGTTTGAATGCAGAAAATCTTCTGCCTTGTTATTTTTACCATGGGTGATCTATAGATCCAAATGACTTGAATGCAACGGGCTTGGATTCAGCATTCACAGACCTTTCCAACAAAATTGGTTTCATTCAATTTGGTGCACTAAATCGATCTGGGTTGATTTTTGAAGTTGTGTACAGAAGTGTGTTTGAATTGAAATAGAAAAAGGTTTAAGTTCAATAACTGGGCTGCGCGGGAAAAGTTACTGGGCCGGCCTGCTAAGCGCAGTGCTCCCGCGACCTGCTTAAGTGGGTGGCCCCACTCGTCAGTGACACGGGGCTGGGCGAAGCGGTATGGGGCAACGTGGATCGTTCGATCTAGTTCTAATCAAACGGCTGGGAGTCATCGTCGATGCGAGACAACTCCGGCGAGAACAAAACCTAGCGCGGCCAGTGAGGGTTGCTAGGGGCTCACCGGGTTGTTGGCGAGGGTCGGCGAGGCGGGCGAACGACGAAGTCGACGACGGCGAACTCAGGGGTGGTCGCGGCAGCTCCTGGGGTGGCTCCAATCGCTGGCTCCCTTCTTCTCCAGTAGTGGCAGGCTCCAGTGAAATTCCGGCGAGGTGGTGCTCGCCTTCCTCTGAGAACGGTGTGGCACGATCAGTGAGGAGGGGGGAGTGAGATGGTGTGAAGAAATCAAGCGGGGGTGGCCTCTATTTATAGTCGAGCGAGGGGACCGTCGGGGCGCACGGTGAGCTCGTCGGGGGCGATGTTACATGCGGCTATTGGCATGGGCAAGGGTAGGGGACGGTGAAGTGTCTCCTGGCGATGCTCAACGACATGGTCTTGAGGCATGGGGCGTTGTGGTTTGGTCTGGAACGGGCGGTGCTCTGCGCGGCAAAGGCGGCGTCTTCGACGGCGGGCGGTGGCTGTGCGGCACGGGGCGGCAAACGGGGATGTCTGGCGGTCTCCTGGGTTGATGGCGATCGTGTGTGCACGCGGTGAGGGCGGCGCGCGGTCTGTGGGCTTCGGTCGAGGGTGGCGCTCTGGCGCACGCTCGGCATGGTCTGGGCGCGGCTTGTGCGCGTGGTCCAGGGCTTGGCAACGCTTGCGGCTGGGACATGGAGTGGCTGTGGACGGTGGGCTGCCTCCCAGACAAGGTTGGCACGGCTAGTTCTTCCTCTAGCCTGCTGTCCACAATGGGGTGACAAGGGGGTGCTCGGCTGTTCACCATTGATGGAAATGGCAAGCTCACAGTGGTGCTAGTTCTTGGCTAAACTTCCTAGATGATCTACTGAGCTGTGTGTGAGCTAACTAGGGAACAAGTTAGGCCAAATTTACTGCACACTATAGTGTTTGATGTTTGTTTGATTTGTGTCTGCAACCTGTTTGATGAAATGGCCGCATGAAATCAAGTTTTGAATTTTGAAATGATTTTTGGTGGGTTTGCTAGATTGGTGCTGGTGAGTCTACAGATGCTTGGGTTTTGAAAGTTGAGCTTGTTTGAGTGTGTTTTGAAAAAGTGGGATCTTCCCATATGAAGAAGATTCAATTTTGAATTGGCATTTAAACTATGCATTTGAAAGTTTCTGGATGATCACAAAGTGGGCCTTGATACTGTGTTATGAGTACAATCAAGGGGTGCAAAGATCCAGCAAAGTTTCTGTTAAGTTTTGAAAGTTTGAGACAGCCAAAGTAGGCATGGGAGTTAAATTGGTCAAAGTGACCATTCCCTTAATATATTTGTTTTGATTTACTTGTCTTTAGGAAAAGTGTGGGAAATGTTTTAGATGAGGTTTATTTCATCTAAGAAACATTTTACAAGCAATGAAACAAACAAACAAGGTGGTTTTAAAGAAATTCAAAATCCATGCATACACATATGCATGCATTCATGATTTTATTTAGAAAAGTTTTTGTTAACCCTAATTTTGATGATTAGTGTTTGATGATCCAAGCTTAGTATTTTTGGGATGTTACAAACCTTCCCCCCTTAAAAAAAATCTCATCCCGAGATTTGAAAAAGGACGAAAAGATTACCTAGGACTTGAAGAGATCGGGAAACTCCGTCCTGATGTGATCTTCGCGCTCCCGGGTAGCTTCCTCTTCTGTGTGGTTGCTCCACTGAATCTTGAGAAACTTGATGCTTCGGGTTCGGGTAGTTCGAAAAGCTTCTTCCAAAATGCGGATGGGTACTTCGGGATAGGTCAGGTCATCTTTGATCTCTATGGTCCGATGATCGATATTCTTGAACACTTCGGTCTTCTCGGGAATTTCGAGACACTTGCGAAGTAACGAGATATGGAACACATTGTGCACAGCTGACATCTCTTCAGGTAGTTCCAGTTGATACGATACTTCTCCTCGACGGTTCAGAATTTTGAAAGGTCCGATATATCTGGGGGCTAACTTTCCTTTGAGTTGGAAACGCTGCATTCCCTTCAATGGCGACACTTTCAGATAAGCAAAATCTCCTATATTGAAGGCGAGGTCTCGACGTCTCTTGTCCGCATAACTCTTCTGTCGGGATTGGGCTGTCTTGAGGTGCTCATGAATCTTGTGAACCTTCTCTTCTGCTTCTCGTAGGATGTCGGGTCCGAAAATCTGACTCTCTCCTACTTCCGACCAGTTCAAAGGGGTGCGACACTTTCTTCCGTACATGAATTCAAATGGGGCCATTTGCAAACTGGCTTGGTAACTATTATTGTAGGAAAAATCTGCAAACGGCAGACAGTCTTCCCACTCGGATCCATATTCTAGCACACATGCTCTAAGCATATCTTCGAGTATTTGATTTACTTGCTCCGTTTGTCCATCGGTCTAAGGGTGATACGCGGTACTGAAATCTAGGCGGGTTCCTAAACCTTCTTGGACTTTCCTCCAGAATCTCGAGGTAAACTGAGTTCCTCGATCCGATACTATGTTCTTAGGGACTCCGTGCAAACTAACGATTCTAGCGATGTACAACTCTGCTAGCTTCGAACTCTGATATGTGGTCTTGACGGGCAAGAAATGGGCGACTTTGGACAACCTGTCCACTATGACCCAGATAGAGTCATTTCCACTACTAGAAGTAGGTAGTCCAGTGATAAAGTCCATTCCTACAGAATCCCATTTCCATTCTGGAATTTGCAAAGGTTGCAACAATCCAGCAGGTCTTTGATGTCCTGCCTTGACTCGCTGACATATATCACACTTGGCGATATAGCTTCCGATTTCTCTCTTCATCTTATGCCACCAAAATTGCTCTTTCAAATCTTGATACATCTTAGTTCCTCCGAGATGGATAGAATAAAGAGTATCATGAGCCTCCTTCAAGATAACTTCCTTCAATTCCGAATCTGCTGGTACACAAAGGCGTCCTTTGTACCACAGAACTCCTTCTTCGTCCTCGGTGAATCCGGGTACTTTGCTCACCGTCTGACGCTTGATTCCGTCGATACTAGCATTTCCCTTCTGCGCTTCTTTAATCTGACTGATCAAAGTGGGCTGAAGTTCTATGCTAGCCAAAAATCCTTCACTTACTAATTCTATTTGAAAATCTTCCATCTCTTTGTGCAAACTTGGTTGCTCCTTCAGAATCATGGAGTTCAAGCGGCACGGCAATCTGCTAAGGGCATCGGCTACCACGTTGGCTTTACCAGGGTGATAGTGAATGTCCAGATCGTAATCCTTGATTAGCTCAATCCATCTTCTCTGCCTCATATTCAACTCTTTCTGAGTGAATATATACTTTAGGCTCTTGTGATCCGAATAAATCTCACAACGGTTTCCCATTAGGTAATGTCTCCATGTCTTCAGGGCTAGAACTACTGCTGCGAGTTCGAGGTCATGGGTTGGGTAGTTTTGCTCATGTTGCTTCAATTGTCGAGATAGATAAGATATAACTTTGCCTTCTTGCATTAGCACACATCCGAGACCAATCTTGGATGCATCACAATACACATCGAAGGGCTTCATGATATCCGGCATGATCAAGATTGGGGCTAAAATCAATCTCCTCTTGAGTTCTTGAAAACACGCTTCACATTTGTCGGTCCATTCAAACTTCTTGTCCTTTTTCAGCAATTGGGTCATGGGTCTGGCGATACACGAGAATCCTTCTACGAATTTGCGGTAATATCCCGCCAATCCGAGAAATGAACGAACTTGGGTTTGGGTGGTTGGGGCATGCCAATCTTCTACATCTTTCACTTTGGCTGGGTCAACAGCAATTCCTCCGGCTGATACTATGTGACCAAGGAATCCTACCTCCTGTAACCAGAATTCACATTTGCTAAACTTTGCATAGAACTGATGCTCTCTAAGGGTTCCAAGAATGGTCCTTAGGTGTAGCTCATGTTCTTCTTCTGATTTGGAATAAATCAGAATGTCATCGATGAAAACAACGACAAACTTGTCCAGGAAGTCCATAAAAATCTTATTCATGAGGTTCATGAAATAAGCAGGGGCATTGGTTAATCCAAAAGACATGACTGTATACTCATACAACCCATATCTGGTGGTAAAGGCAGTCTTTGGAATATCCTCTGCGCGAATTTTGAGTTGATGATAACCAGTTCTAAGATCAATCTTAGAAAACACCTGGGCACCGGTCAACTGATCAAACAAATCCTCTATCTTGGGCAAGGGGTACTTGTTCTTGATGGTGACATCATTCAAGTTCCGATAATCCGTACACAAACGGTTACCTCCATCTTTCTTGTCCACAAACAAGACGGGTGATCTCCATGGTGACGCACTTGCTTGAATCAATCCGATTTCCAACATGGAATCCAGTTGCTTCTTTAGTTCTTCTAACTCCGATGGGTTCATACTATAGGGTCTCTGGGCTATGGGTCCTGTTCCGGGGATTAGTTCAATGATAATCTCAATATCCCGATCTGGGGGCATACCGGGCAAAACATCTGGAAATACATCGGGGTATTCACAGACTATCCGGACTTGGTCAATGGTAGGTTGGGCTAGACTCTTGTTACACTTGAATTGGCGAGGTAAGGTTTCAGATATATGCTCGACTGATATTCCGACGTTACTGGTCATGGTGATGGCTTTCTTAGCACAGTCAGTCAATCCCTTATGTTTGGACATCCAATCCATTCCTAGTACTACTTCCAAACCTTTAGTTCCGAGTAATATTAGATTAGCATAAAAATCTATGCCATGGATTCGGATAGGGACGGCTTTGCAAATTTGCCTAGCCTTGGTGGTTGATCCGGGAATTTGCACAATCATAACATGCTTCAATTTGGTTGGTTGAATTTTACTCGTGCAGGCAAATTCTTCGGTGACAAATGAATGCGAGGCACCAGAGTCAAACAACACTCTTGCAAGTAATGAATTAACAGAAAACATACCCAGCACGATGTCTGGCGCTTCCTGAGCTTCTTCAGCATGCATGAGAAAAAGACGGCCATTGCGGTTGAGTGAATTCCCTGGGGCAAATCTTCTTCCTGGCTGGACACGACGCTGTTGCTGAGCTGGGGCATTGGCATTAGGGACTGTAGCATTCTTCTTGTTGGGGCACTCGCTGGAATAGTGGCCTTTATTTCCACAGTCATAACAGGTCACTTGTGACTTGTCCTTGGCTGCGACAGGCAGAGCATTGCTTCCAGTCCTCGGGGAAGTGTTGGTGTTGGCGGTAGCATGGTTGGTTTTGAACTTGGGTGGGGCATCGGTGAAATTGCTAGAGTGATCGGGGTTGTTGTGATTCCCTCCGGGTCTAGGGTTTCCACGGTTGGGATAGGTCGGACGGGTCATAGGGGGTCTGTTGGTTCTTGGGGCAAATTCTGGAGATGGGTTGGGGCGATACTTTGGGGTCTGATGGGTTCCGGGTTGATGCATCATGCGACGCTTGAGGTTCTCATTGGTTTGGTTGATCTTTCCTTCCATCTGGATGGCAGAGTCGACAAGGGCTTCAATATCCGCAAAGGGAATGTTGACTAACACCGTCTGCATCTCGTCATGCAGACCATTCAGGAATCTTTCTTTCTTCTTGGCTTCGGTGTCTATCTCGTCCGTGGCATACCTAGCTAATGACAAAAATTTGTCACGGTATTCCACTACAGTCATCCTTCCTTGCTTCAGCTCCCTGAACTCGTCTCTCATTCTCTTGATCAAACCTGGTGGCACATGTGTTCTGCTAAACTTGACCTTGAATTCCTCCCAGGTCATCATCTGGCCTCCGGTCATTGCGCGAACACTGTTCCACCATGCCCTGGCATCTCCGGCTAGATAATGGGTGGCAAACAGAACTTTCTCATTGGCTTCCACTCCTGCTACTTCTAAGTTATTTTCCATGGTTTGCAGCCAATCATCGGCGTCTAGGGGTTCTTCGGACTTAGTGAAAACAGGTGGGTTGGTATTCTGGAAATTCTTGAGCTTAGATCCATGGTTGTCCTGATTTCCATGGCCTTGGTTGTTGTGGGCTAGCTGGGCTATCTGCTGTAGAGTGGCTAGCTTGGCCTGACGTTCCGCTCTTTCAGCTTCGCGGTCAGAAGTCAACATTTGCAGAATCTGCAACATCGGGTCCGGGGCTGAACCACTTCCTCCACGTGGCATCTGAAGATTGATATAGATCATGAGAAAAGAGGGAAATTTCTAAGGTTTTGGGGTCTTTGAAAAGTTTTTAAATGTTTGACTCCGATTTTTCTAGCAACTTGCTTTTTCATTCATTCATAGCACACAGTACAACACACACCACAACAAGGAAAAACAGATGGTTTTAAGAACCATTCTGGAAACTACGATACAGTGGGACCTAATACTACTCACTACGCTAGTGCTCAAGTGCTACTACTCCTCGGAGTTTGTGGCTGCATCATCTTCATCATCATCAATGAAGGCGAAATCATCCTCATCGGTGAAGGAGTCCATGGCCTGATCCTCCAGAAAATCATCGTCATCGCTGATATAGGAGTGAGGGTCTCCACGAAGATCCTCTCCTGCATTCGCCCTTTCCTCTAACTGCATGTCTCTCTCGTGGATGGTCTCCTCCAAAGATGAGATGCGGTGGCGAAGACGGGCAATAATGCGCTCCTTCTTGTTGAGCTGACGGCGATGAGACTTGCGATCCTTTGCTAGCATGGCTATGGTCTGATCCTTCATTTGGATGATGGCAGACTTATGGTTGCAATAGTCACGGCAGTTGTCCAACTCCTGCTGACGATCATACATCATGAAGCTAAGGTGGTCCAATTGAGTCTTCAGCCCGGGGTGATATGGGGCTTCCAGTGGTTGTCCATTTGCATCACGCCTTGGGAAAAACTCAAAGTGGGTTCCCTTGATCTGATTGATGCTCTGCCCACATAGACGGGAAAGAGCTTCCTGCATTGCTCTGGCAGGTCCATCGAGCCAGTTGTCTTCCCTTAAGGTAAACTGAATTCCCTCTGCAATGGGAGGTTCAATCTTTCCTCGGAGACTTGCAACAATTAGCCACTGCAGATCTTCTCCTCCTTGATCATTGAGCTGAGCTCCGAAGAACTCAGGGTGCGGACGCTCCAGAAGTTTCGAAAGCTAATCCAAATCCCTCTCAAGATAAGGTCTCCTCCATTCCCCAACTGATAAAACTTGCTATATTTCACGTCCATCTATAAAAATAGAGGATGAGTAGATTAGCAGAGTGATCAAGTGTGTCAAAACTTTATGTATTTTGCAAGAGTTTTTGAGGAACATGAATTTTTATGAAAGAATCAAAGAGATAAGAATGAGAATAAGTTTTTGTAAATATTTGTTTTCTTTGGTTTTGAAACTAAATTTTTGGTTCAAACATCCAGTCTAACTAGGGTCTCCTATGGTCAGGATGGCTCTGATACCAACTTGTCAACACCCGGATTTTTCAATCCTGGATGCCTGTTATGCCATACATCGCAATCCCAGGATTACCATTTTAAGTAGACATAACAGAATTGGATACCATAGTACATCATCCATTACAAACGACATAAGTTCTTACACAAATAGGGATCTCATGATCCAGTTCTTAAGACAACATCAAGCAGCGAACACGTAATAATAACAGTAGCGAGGGCTAAGCTCCATCTTCGGGTCACAGTAATGCTGACGATGGGAGATGATCCTAGTTGTCATAACCTTCCTGGGGTCCATCTTCCAGGTACTCCTCTTCATAGTCTGGCCATGGGAATAGCCAGGGACAAAGCCATGAGTACTCTTTAAGTACTCGCAAAACTAATACTAACAGGAAGAAGGGGGGTTGGTAATAGGACACTAGGCTCTAGGGTTGTTTTGCAAAAGCCAGATTTATCTCTACTAGGTTCCAAAGCTAGTCACAATTTTATAACTCCTAAGTGGGATCTTGTAACTCAAGTCACAACTCTATTGTGGTCATGTCAAAGTCTCAATTCATTTCACAAGTCATTTTGAGAAGTCTGACGGGGAACATTATGGCCACTCCAACTGTCCATAACCGTGGACGCGGCTATTCGAATAGTTTGACACTCTGCAGAGATTGTACACTTTCACCACAACATTCGATACATCCGTCAGGAACAAATCCTGAATTCACCATACTCAGTATGCGGATAATCAATCCTAACCTTTCAATTACACACCCTAGTATAAGCACCTCTCCTGTGAGTTTGGCCTCCCAACCATGACCAACTGTCATCTTGGGTACTGCACAGGTGGACAATCTTCACAAGGTAGCCTCAGCTCAGACCTTGGCCGTGAGGGAACTAATACTAAGGAATATAAGTTTCCAGTCAAGCCCTACCCAGTATTCGGGTATTGTGGTTGTACGATAAAATTGGAATGGTATCGCATCCAGACAACCATCAGTTTTATAAAGGGCTAAGGCTCATGCCTCATCATTTTCATCACCAAAATCATCAATTGTTCGGAAACACATGTCCAAAACATTTCAATAGAATGATCCATCATTCCAAGGTTTTCATAACCATTTTTCCACCAAGTATTTCCATCTAAGGTTGATCAAGTTTTATGCTTAGCACTAGCATCTATAAGTGGGGGTAGTACTAAGGAGGGGTGGTAAACTAGTGGAGTTTCAACTAAGTACAACCTTAAGTCTCAGGCTGAGATCAAGGTTTCTAACTTAGGCCAAATTTTATGCTCTTTATGCAACCTTCAGCATCTTTCCAAAATCTACCAGTCACTTAAGTAAACTCTAAGTAAGCTTTGATAAAGAAATAAAGTAAGAATCTTGCACATAAAACTAGGATTGGTTTATCAAGTGTGTATGATCATATATGCTTAAGGCATATAGTAGTCATAGCACAAGTATGGGTTTGTGGCATCAATAGGGCATTTTGCAAGGGTTAGCTTGCATAGGTCAACTTGATTAGTAAGGCTTGCACAGGTATAGTATCAGCTTGCATCAATATCAGTATAAGCTTGCCTTGTGCAGAGCAGTGGTTGAAGTTCTCCTCGGCTCCTTCTTTGTAGTATCCTCCTTCCTCCTCGTATCCTTGGTCGGTACTAGCGTCTATGAATAAATACGAGGTACACAATCACCAAACAATACTTAACTACTTGCAATCATCACACACAAAGGTCCTATAGATAATCTAGCATCATCTCTAACATTACAAGGTTAGGGCTTGATTTAATTCCTTTTTATTTTTTAGAAAAGTAATTTCTACTCATTGAAAAACTACTTAAGATTTAATATTCTCCAAACCAAATATGGGATCATGTTGACACATGTTAGCACCACATATTGTAGTCCATGGGAATGTGATTTAAAGTAGTGTCACAATTTAATAAGGTTTTACCCTTTTATTTTGATTAATTAAAGTGGCTAGAAATGCTTATGTAGCATTCTTTTATTACTTGGACAATATTTATGCAAATAAACCTATATGTTTTTATATATTCTGAAAGGTATGGTTAAATGTGATTTTTGAGAGTTGGAAACAACTCAAAAGCTATTATAGTTTAAATTTGAAAAATGTTTGAATGCAGAAAAGCTTCTGCCTTGTTATTTTTACCATGGGTGATCTATAGATCCAAATGACTTGAATGCAACGGGCTTGGATTCAGCATTCACAGACCTTTCCAACAAAATTGGTTTCATTCAATTTGGTGCACTGAATCGATCTGGGTTGATTTTTGAAGTTGTGTACAGAAGTGTGTTTGAATTGAAATAGAAAAAGGTTTAATTTGAATAATTGGGCTGCGCGGGAAAAGTTACTGGGCCGGCCTGCTAAGCGCATGCTCCCGCGGGCTGCTTAAGTGGGTGTACCCACTCGTCAGTGACACGGGGCTGGGCGAAGCGGTATGGGGCAACGTGGATCGTTCGATCTAGTTCTAATCTAACGGCTGGGAGTCATCGTCGACGCGAGACAACTCCGGCGAGAACAAAACCTAGCGCGGCCAGTGAGGGTTGCTAGGGGCTCACCGGGTTGTTGGCGAGGGCGGCGAGGCGGGCAAATGACAAAGTCGACGATGGCAAACTCAGGGGTGGTCGCGGCATCTCCTGGGGCGGCTACAATCGCTGGCTCCCTTCTTCTCCAGCAGCGGCAGGCTCCAGTGAAATTCCGGCGAGGTGGTGCTCGCCTTCCTCTGAGAACGGTGTGGCACGATCAGTGAGGAGGGGTAGTGAGATGGTGTGAAGAAATCGAGCGGGGGTGGCCTCTATTTATAGTCGAGCGAGAGGACCATCGGGGCGCACGGTGAGCTCGTCGGGGGCGATGTTACAGGCGGCTATTGGCATGGGCAAGGGTAGGGGACGGTGCAGTGTCTCCTGGCGATGCTCAACGACATGGTCTCGAGGCATGGGGCGTTGTGGTTTGGTTTGGAACGGGCGGTGCTCTGCTGTAGGCGGCGTCTTCGACGGCGAAGCGGTGGCTGTCAACGGGGCGGCAAACGGGGATGTCTGGCGGTCTCCTGGGTTGATGGCGATCGTGTGTGCACGCGGTGAGGGCGGCGCGCGGTCTGTGGGCTTCGGTCGAGGGTGGCGCTCTGGCGCACGGTCGGCATGGTCTGGGCGCGGCTTGTGCGCGTGGTTCAGGGCTTGGCAACGCTTGCGGCTGGGACATGGAGTGGCGGTGGACGGTGGGCTGCCTCCCAGACAAGGTTGGCACGGCTAGTTCTTCCTCTAGCCTGCTGTCCACAATGGGGTGATAAGGGGGTGCTCGGCTGTTCACCATTGATGGCAATGGCAAGCTCACAGTGGTGCTAGTTCTTGGCTAAACTTCCTAGATGATCTACTGAGCTGCGTGTGAGCTAACTAGGGAACAAGTTAGGCCAAATTTACTGCACACTATAGTGTTTGATGTTTGTTTGATTTGTGTCTGCAACCTGTTTGATGAAATGGCCGCATGAAATTAAGTTTTGAATTTTGAAATGATTTTTGGTCGGTTTGCTAGATTGGTGCTGGTGAGTCTGCAGATGCTTGGGTTTTGAAAGTTGAGCTTGTTTGAGTGGGTTTTGAAAAAGTGGGATCTTCCCATATGAAGAAGATTCAATTTTGATATGGCATTTAAACTATGCATTTGAAAGTTTCTGGATGATCACAAAGTGGGCCTTGATACTCTGTTATGAGTACAATCAAGGGGTGCAAAGATCCAGCAAAGTTTCTGTTAAGTTCTGAAAGTTTGAGACAGCCAAAGTAGGCATGGGAGTTAAATTGGTCAAAGTGACCATTCCCTTAATATATTTGTTTTGATTTACTTGTCTTTAGGAAAAGTGTGGTAAATGTTTTAGATGAGGTTTATTTCATCTAAGAAACATTTTACAAGCAATGAAACAAACAAACAAGGTGGTTTTAAAGAAATTCAAAATCCATGCATACACATATGCATGCATTCATGATTTTATTTAGAAAAGTTTTTGTTAACCCTAATTTTGATGATTAGTGTTTGATGATCCAATCTTAGTGTTTTTGGGATGTTACAAAAGGTATTCCTCTCAAGAAACCCTGCAATCAAGATACAAGAAGTCTCTTGTGTCCCCCACACACCCAATATAGGTGCACTAGTTCGGTGAAGAGAAAGTGAAATACAAGTGGTAACGGTGCTAGAATATAGCTTCTGACTTGTTGTTGATGTGGGGTAACGGTGCCAGAAAAGAGCTTGACAGTGATGTAAGGTAAAGGACCCAAACCTCCCCGGCAAATGGAACAAAGATGGAAGCAAGCAAACATGCAACAGATCTAGTAGCAAACGGTGTTTCAATGCTTAGAAACAAGGCCTAGGGATCATACTTTCACTAGTGAACACTCTCTCATATAAATATCCTCTCTTCATGATACTACTTGTAACATCCCAAAAATCATGAATTATAAAGTTTGCATATCATTCATAAGCATTTCGATTATTTTTCAAATAAGATTTCAAAACAGAAGCCAATTGTTGCCTATTATTTTATGTAGGAAAGGCAACGGCTTTATTTCCACTCTCAAATTATGATAATACTTGGTTTCAACCAGAAAGGTTTGAATGATGATTTCAAAAGCTTGCTCAAATTTTCAAAACAAGAATCTAAATTAAAACCAATTTCAATGCCTAATATAAATAAATATTTAAGGCATGGTTTTATTTTGTTTTCAATGGGCCAATGTATTTTTGAGTAAACAGCAATGTTTTATACTCAAATATGTGCATGGTTCACTTTACAAAAATCTAGAGGAAGTTTGAATTCAAACTCATTTGAATAGCATTTAAAAATGATTTTAGAAATAGAAAAGGAATAAGAAAATAAGAAAAGGCCGGCGCCACCATTCTAGCCCAACAGCAGATGGGGCCCAAAAGCCAGCCCACCAGGGTTCCCCTCACCTCTTTGTTTCTCACCCACGCGCACCCCCCCCCCCTCTCACTGATGCCCCGGTCCCACGTGCCCTGTCATCATCGTCCCCAAAATCTCGCTCCCGCAAACCACGTCGCCGCTGCCGTTGCTGCCGATAATGGCGCGGCGTAATTAGCCTTGATTCCGCATGTGTTTCCTGTCGCGCTGCTGCCTACTTAAACCCCTGCACCCCACAGTCATTTCCTCTCACTCAACTCACTCGCTCCGCCACCAGGATGCCAGTATTTCACACCGCACTGCCGATGCCCGACGAGCTTCGGCAAGCGATTACGTTGAGCTCCGAGCGCCCCTTTCTTTATGGTTCAAATGGGCATGATCCTCATGACCCTGTGCATCCTTTAACGCCTCCGGTTTGCCTTATCGTGACCCATGTCACTGTCCCCGTCCACCTCTGCAAATGACAGAGCTGCCGCTCAACTCCGTCGAGCAATCTAGGTAAAACCCGAGCGCCCCTTGCCTTCTCTCTAACCCTATCGTGTTCGCCTGATCTTTGTGCATGCACTGATGCTCTTGTCTTGTGCTAGGACGATCCAGAACGTCGCCAACGTCTCCGTCCACATGAACCCGACGCCGCCCACAACTCCGACGAGCGCTAGCCGCTGCTACAGCCTGCCCCTGTCCACGCCAGCAGCATGTTGAGCTTTCTCGTGTTCTTGCGAGTCAGGTAAGCCACACCACAACCCCCAGCCCCCGCTAGAATCGCCGGACCATCACCGCCAGTAGCGCCACTGCCGCCAGTGCCCATTTGCGCCTCCCATCCATGGTCGATTAGTCGGACACCGTTAGATCTAGATCCAGCGCGCCAGATTAGATCACTTAGCGAAAGGGTATGTTTAGATCTGAGCCGTGCCATTTCATTTAACTCCTTCGGATCTCGTTGATCGATCCAGCCGAACCGGTACAGGCCAATCAGACACGCCCACGTGTCTGTGCTTTTAAATAAAAAATCTGTTTTTGAATCTATTAGTTATTTAAACTTGTAAATTCAATAATTTGTTCTGTTTATCCAAAAAATACAAATAATATATCGTTGGACTCACAAAAATAAATCCTACACATCTGTAGGATGGGTTTTGTTATTTGCTTATATTATAATGGAATTTTATGCAGAGACATTTGTAGGCCTATTTTGTGTATAAAAATTATTTGGAAAATGTTTAAAAAGCCAAATTAAGTTTAGTTGGTGTATAAATGTTTAGTTTAATGTTCAGTACTGTTTTACTCGTCTTGTTTACTTTAGAAAAATCATCACATGGCATTTGCATGCATTCATATTTTTTTCCTTGATTATTTGAAATATGAATTTGGTGTTATCATTTTATGTGTAGATTTTGGTGCTAGTGGTGATTGTGACTGTGAGGATTATTGTTAGTCCCCCAACTACCAAGGCAAGTGGTGATTCATATTTTTGTCCCAATCTTTTTAACTATGCATTAGTGGTATTTTGTATAGGGCTTGGATGATGATTTTTGCTAAGTATCTATATGCTATGCTTGGGAAATCCTAGTAGTTGTAGAATTGCAAGAAATTTTCTCTAAGTTAAGATACTTGATATTGCCATGCTTAGCCTAGCTAGTAACAACCAAGGGTGGAATATATACATGCTATGGAAAATATTGCTAAGTCTTTGACTTGTGTTTTGCTTAATAAAACAACTAAGTGAATGAAACACCTGGGTGGAATGGTATGTTTGGGTTATGTTGAGTGGTTACACAAGGCCCGTATCTATGGTCTACCTTGTGTATCACACTTGTGTAAATCCACCCAGGAACAAAGGGATTTGAGATGCCATATGTTAAGAAGCTTCTAGTGAAGCCACATGGCATTATGGGCTCTGCCTGGTTCATATAGGTTGAAATAACTTAGCCAAATGGACAGTTGGTGGTAGGGGGTGATAGGTTTGGAGCGCGTCCATTTTGGTCTAAGGGAAGGCTTCTGAAAGGTCCTGTCTCGATGCATGTCGAGTCTTGTGGGGAAAGTGCACCACCTCTGCAGAAGGAAGAATCTAAGTACTTAGCCGTGTCCCCGGAAATGGACAATTTGAGCATCAAGACATGGAAGCTATCAAGAATCTCCCCATCCCAATTTCTAAGATAAAAACTTGTGGTTGAACAAGGGTAAAGGTTCACCAATGTCTATTGGTGGTTCCTTGGGAGTTTCTGCCAAACAAAAACTTAGTGTTTTCGACTGATAGGTAAAACCTATTTTGAACAAAGCAAGCCTAAGCTACACTTAGCCAAATTCATGTAGAAGCTAGAAACTATTATTCTACTAAGGTATCACTTGTCAATACTATTCCAATGTATTGACCCACTGTGGTTGTAAGTTGTGATGTTGCAGGTTACTCTGATGAGGATTAGGGTTATGGGTCTACACTCAACATGCTTGCCTGTGGCACATGAAGATGAAGACTTTTATTTATATTGTTAAGTTAAACTCTTGTACTAGCCTATGGCTATGGAGTTGTAAAATACTATGTTATCTCTGGAATGACGATGTAATAATGACCTTTGTTTCTGTGTACTTCATCTTAAACTGTGGATGCTAGCATTTGATCTAGGGACTAGCATTGCAATCACAGGGACCTTTACCTTTATAAAGGTGGGGTCTTACAGATGGTATCAGAGCACTGTGTTGCCTATAGGATTATGACCCTAGGCTGAATTAGACTAAGAAACCACTAAGGAAAAATTTTCAACACTTTGAAAAATTTCTACACTTGTCTTTTTCTTCTTGTAAACTTTTCTAATCTTCTTTCTCATCTCTATTTGTAGATGAAATCCATCAACAAAGCCGTCAGGAAGGGACCACTCATGACTATGACTTTGGAGTGTGAGACTGAATTTCCCAAGGCACTCAAGAACCTTATGGTTACCATGGGGATACATGGTGCAACTGTGTACAAGGGATTCCCTGTGATGGATGAAGGAAAAGAGTATTGGTGGGTGCAACTTCACTTGTACAAAAACAAGGAAGACAACCACAAGGAGTCAGGATTTTGCATGGTCACCAACTCCAAAATGCACACAACATTCTTTGACTCTACAAGAAATGCAGCTTGGAATTCCATTAAGGAGCTTGGTGATAGACTCAAGTGCAGAATGCTCAACATCCAAAATGACCTTAGAGAAGAAAACAAGCATACCCAAGAATTAGAGACTACCAACCAACAACTAAGGGGAGACATCATAGACTTAATATGGGAGTCTTGTAAACAAGATAGACAGATGGCCACTAAGGATTGCCTGATAGCTATTTTGTCTAGTGAATGAGAATTGTAACGTACTTCGTTAGTTGGACCACCACACCTATCGTTTTTACTTCCAAAAATTTGTCTAAGTTATGTTGAACCTTTGGTGTTTGTAATGGATTTGTGTATGCCATGACTTGTGTGTTTGTTGCAAAAAGATGTGCTTGTGATATTTTGTCTTGTGAATTTTCTCTACTTGTGTTGATTCTAACTTTTCTCTATCTTATAAAAATAGATGCCTAACGTTGTTATTAGCACGACCGAGGAGTTCAAGGGAACTCGTTTTGGTACTCGTCTCATTGATCTCACTAGCATGCTCAACCTTCCACTTCCTAGCATCACGACACTTCATCTCACCAAGTTTGAGTGGAAGGACCTATGGGACTTCAGAGTCACACAGCCGGGACGCCAGGCAGAGCCACCCACAGAGAATATCACTTTCAAGATGATGCCTGATGACAAGGAGAGAGGCTTAGATGTAGTCATGCAGGCGTTACTTGGATGCCTGGTAGAGAGGCACTCCACCGAGCTTAGAGGTCTTTACTTTCACCCCTTCGGGAGACGCAACAAGGAGGGTGAGGCTATAGAGTACGATGATGTTACTAGAGAGACGATGGAGCTGATTCGTCTGTACCTTCAGGACCTAGAGGGTCTTATTAGACACCTTGATACTGATAGGACCAAAATCATGCTTAGCAATGACGAGGTCCAGGTTCAGCTACGAGAGAAGGACAAGCTCTTCGCGGAGCAAGACAAGATCGTCGAGGAAATGGAGGCCAAATTTGAAAGCCAGGACAAGAAGTTCAAGAGCCAGGAGAAAAGAGTCCAAGACAGGAATAAGAAGATCCGGGAGATGAAGGAGGAGTAGTGTAGACTACCAGCAGGGAGTGATCGAGAGGCTTCGCTCACAGAAGAGGGATCTTAGGGCCAATATTGAGGCCTTGACCACTAGTGTTGATGAGTACAAGACCGCCATGGAGAATGCAGGTCTTACTCTTGTTGATGTGGAGATTGATGCGGAGTAGTAGTGTAGACTACTCGATTATCTTTCATCTACCGTACTTTGATTATTGAGTCGCAATGATCATCCAACATGTGGATGACTTGCTATGGTGTGTTTGCATTTTCAACACTTGTTGTTTATGTCGTTCAAACTCTATGTTATTTTGATGCTTGGTTATTGTGATTGATCTATGTGATGTATTCTGCATGTTAAGCATCTATGGGTATCTCATTCTTATCCTTATTAAAACCACAGATGCCTCCTCGACATGCCAACCCCAACCAAAACAACAACAACAACAATGTCACTCCCGAGATGCAATAGTTGATGACAGCGCAAGATCAACTGATGCAGATGATGACAACATTCATGCAGAACCAGAACCAGAACCATAATAACAACAACAACAATAACAACAATAACAACTAGAATAATCCGCCAGGATTTGACATGCTCACCAGATTTCTTAGACTAAGGCCTGCAAAGTTCTCGGGAACCACTGATCCAATGGTAGCCAATGACTGGTTACGTTCAGTCAACAAGGACTTAGTGACTGTTGGCTGCACCGACGAAGAAAAGGTCAGTTCAAGACATCTCGCTTGAAGGGCCAAAGAACTGTGGGATAATTTTCAGATCACCACTCCCATTGAGGATGTGACTTGGGCTATCTTTGAGGATGGATTCCGTACAACTCACATCTCATCCGGAGTGATGAATTTGAAGAAAAAGGAGTTCCACAATCTGAAACAGTGTCACCGCAATGTGGCTGAGTACATTGAGGAATTCAACAATTTGGAGCGTTATGCACCGGATGAAGTTGATACAGATGCCAGGAGGAAGGAGAAATTCCTCGAGGGACTGAATGATGAGTTGAACCTGCAGCTGTCTGTTGCCTATGTTCCAACCTATCAATCACTTTGTGATAAGGCTACCATCTTGGAAAACAAGATGAAACAGGTTGAGAGCAGAAAGAGGAAGCATAGCTTTGATAAGCACAACTCGGGATCGTCTCACAAGCGTTCCCATCATGATGATAGTGGGAGTTCTGGATCCCACAAACATGGAAAGTACAACAACCACCATAGCCACAACCGCCATCATGACAACAAGCATCATCGCAGTCATGATAATGACAAGTATAAGAACCACATGAGTGGACACAAGAGCCAACACAATGGAGGTGGAAGTGGAAGTGGGAGTCAGTCTGTAAAGAAGGATCTCAGTCAGGTTGAATGCTTCAAGTGTAAGAATATGGGGCACTATGCTAATGAGTGCCCAGAAAAGAAAGTTGAAGGTGCCAACAAGCCCAATCCCTTCCAAAAGGGACAAGTGAACCACATCAATGTGGAAGAAATATATGAGGAATATGATGCTGTGGCTGGTAAGTTCAAACTCAATTCTATTCCAGCACTTGTTCTTTTTTATACTGGTGCATCGCATTCATTCATATCAAGAGCATTTGTTGATAGAATGGGATTTCCATCTGAAAATATTGGGTGTCCTATAAAAGTAAGTTCTCCCGATGGAGATATGATAGTAAGTCTTGGATGTCATGATCTACTAATAGAATTTGGAAAGCATAAGTTTCCAGTTAGTTTGATAATCCTAGATTCCCAAGGATTGGATGTTATTTTGGGAATGGATTGGATGAACAAGTATGAAGGAGTACTAGATTGTGCCAACCGTACTGTCACACTCACAACCCCGGATAAGAAACGGATTAGATTCAAGTCTAACTTTGAATCAAAAGGGAGTAAGCTAAATTCTCTTAAGGGGGTTAGCATAGATAGTGTGCTAATTGTGAGAGAATATCCGGATGTGTTTCCGGAGAAATTGCCGGGAATGCCACCAGATAGAGATGTTGAGTTTCTGATTGACTTACTACCAGGACCAGGACCAATAGCAAAGAGACCTTACAAGATGTCAGTTGATGAGTTGAAGGAACTCAAGAAAAAACTTGGAGAACAATTGCAGGAAGGATTTATTCAACCAAGTTCTTCATCTTGGGGAGCACTAGTCTTGTTTGTTGAAAAGAAAGATAGAAGTCAAAGGTTATGCATAGATTACCGATCACTCAATAAGGTGACTATCAAGAACAAGTATCCTTTGCCCAGAATCAATGATTTGCTTGATCAGTTAGAAGGAGCCCGTGTGTTCTCAAAGATTGATCTCCGATCAGGCTACTTTCAGCTAAAGATAAGAGAACAAGACATACCTAAGACTGCTTTCACCACTAGGTATGGATTGTATGAGTACACCGTGATGCCATTTGGTTTGACAAATGCACCAACCTATTTCATGAATATGATGAACAAGGTGTTCATGGAATTTCTTGACAAATTTGTTGTTGTTTTCATCGATGACATTTTGATCTAGTCCAAGAGCAATGAAGAGCATGAAGAACATTTGCGATTGATACTTGAGAAATTTAGAGAGCATAAGCTATATGCCAAATTTAGCAAGTGTGAATTCTGGTTGAATGAAGTCGGATTTCTTGGACATGTTGTGTCAGGAGATGGTGTAGCAGTTGATCCCGCAAAAGTGTCAGCTGTAACAGAGTGGGAATCTCCTAAGTCAGTGAAACAAGTTCGTAGTTTCCTCGGCTTGGCAGGATACTATAGAAGATTCAATGAGAATTTCTCAAAGGTATCTAAGCCAATGACGGAGTTACTTAAGAAAGACAAGAAATTTGATTGGACTGAAGGATGTGAACTCAGTTTCCAAGAGTTGAAGAAGAGACTAGTGACAGCACTAGTCTTATGTATACCAGATTTGGAGATGGCTTTCCAAGTTTATTGTGATGCATCTCACCAAGGATTAGGTGAAGTTTTGATGCAAGAAGGGAAAGTTGTGGCTTATGCCTTGAGACAACTCAAAACTCATGAAGTGAATTATCCTAATCATGATTTAGAGTTAGCCTCTGTTGTCCATGCACTCAAAACATGGAGACTTTATCTTTTGGGAAAGGGTTGCGAAGTGTTCATAGATCACAAAAGCATAAAGTATATCTTCACTCAGGAAGAAATCAACATGAGACAAAGAAGATGGCTAGAACTCATCCAAGACTATGACTTGAGTTTGCAATACCACCCCGGTAAAGCAAATGTTGTAGCGGATGCATTGAGCCATAAGGTTTATGTGAATGGCCTTACTAAGGGAGAATTGCCATATGATCTGTGTGCCCAATTCAAAGATCTCAGATTGGAGATAGTGCATGAAGGACATCTCATGTCATTGGATGTTCAACCCACCTTGTTGGACAAAATCAAGGAATCCCAAAAGATAGACAAGGAAATTGAAGAGATTAAGGAAAAGATTAGCAAGGGAAAAGCCAAAGGATTCCATGAAGACGAACATGGTACTTTCTGGTATGGAAAACGTATCTGCATTTCGCAGGATCCGGAGCTTCGGAAACTGATTTTACAAGAAGCACACAACTCACCATATTCCATTCATCCGGATAACACCAAAATGTACATGGATGTGAAGGAAAGATTTTGCTGGAATAATCTCAAGAAGGACATCACCGAACATATTGCTTTGTGTGATGTATGTAGTAGAGTGAAAGCAGAACATCAGAAACCAGCAGGATTGTTACAACCACTACCAATTCCTGATTGGAAGTGGGACAAGATTGGCATGGATTTCATCACTGGACTGCTAAGGACTAAATCAGGATATGATTCCTTTTGGGTCGTAGTAGATCGCCTAACTAAAGTGGATCATTTCATACCCGTGAAGACAACCTATACAAGTGCCAAGTTATCCAATATTTATATGAATAGGATTGTGTGTCTGCATGGAGTACCCAAGAGTATTGTGTCTGATAGGGGAACTCAATTCACTTCTCATTTTTGGTGGCAACTGCATGAGTCATTGGGAACGAGATTGGAATTCAGCACTGCATTTCATCCCCGGACTGATGGACAGACAGAAAGGACCAACCAGATTCTAGAGGATATGTTGAGGGCATGTGCCCTAGATTATGGTGCTAGGTGGGATGAAAGTCCGCCTTACGCAAAATTCTCTTACAACAAAAGCTATCAAGCTAGTATTGAGATGGAACTGTTTGAGTTTCTCTATGGGAGAAAGTGTACCACACCATTGATATGGAGTGGTGTTGGAGAAAGAAATTTGTTCGGGCCAGAACTAATCAAGGAAGCTGAAGAGAAAGTCAAGTTGGTAAAGGACAGATTGAAGATAGCACAGTCCCGAAAAAAGAGCTACGCAGATCCCAAGCGTAGATAAGTCACCTATGAGGTGGGTGATAGAGCGTACCTTAGAGTATCACCACTTCTTGGAGTGAAGAGGTTTGGAGTCAAAGGAAAATTGGCACCAAGATATGTTGGACCATTCAAGATTCTGAGCCGAAAAGGAGAAGTGGCATATGAGATTGATTTGCCTGAATTGTTGTCTATAGTTCACAATGTATTTCACGTGAGTCAGCTAAAGAAATGCCCTCCGGAGATGGAAGAGACTTCTTTGAAGGATACTATACCTTTGGAAGAGGTCTAGTTGGAAAGTGATCTCACTTATGAAGAAAAGCCTATCAAGATTCTTGAGACTGCAGAAAGAGTTATTCGAACTAAGACTATCAAGTTTTGCAAAGTTCAGTGGAACCACCATTCTGAAGAGGAAGCAACTTGGGAAAGAGAAGATGATCTTCAGAAAGACCACCCTCACCTATTTGCTAGCCAATCTGAATCTCGAGGGTGAGATTAACCTTAAGGGGGTTAGATTTGTAACATCCCAAAAATCATGAATTATAAAGTTTGCATATCATTCATGCATTCATAAGCATTTGGATTATTTTCAAATAAGATTTCAAAACAGAAGCCAATTATTGCCTATTATTTTATGTAGGAAAGGCAATGGCTTTATTTCCACTCTCAAATTATGAGAATACTTTGTTTCAACCAGAAAGGTTTGAATGATGATTTTAAAAGCTTGCTCAAATTTTCAAAACAAGAATCTAAATTAAAACCAATTTCAATGCCTAATATAAATAAATATTTAAGGCATGGTTTTATTTTGTTTTCAATGGGCCAATGTATTTTTGAATAAACATCAATGTTTTATACTCAAATATGTGCATGGTTCACTTTACAAAAAATCCATAGGAAGTTTGAATTCAAACTCATTTGAATAGCATTTGAAAATGATTTTAGAAAATCAAATCAGAAATAGAAAAGGAATAAGAAAATAAGAAAAGGTCGGCGCCACCATTCCAGCCCAACAGCAGATGCGGCCCAAAAGCCATCCCACCCGGGTTCCCCTCTCCTCTCTGTTTCTCACCCGCGCACGCAACCCCCCTCTCACTGACGCCCCGGTCCCACGTGCCCCGTCATCATCGTCCCCAAAATCTCGCACCCGCAGACAACGTCGCCCCTGCCGTTGCTGCCGATAATGGAGCGGCGTAATTAGCCTTGATTCCGTGTGAGTTTCCTGTCGCGCTGCCGCCTACTTAAACCCCTGCACCCCACGGTCAGTTCCCTCACTGAACTCACTCGCTCCTCCACCAGGCTGCTAGTATTTCACACCGCACCGCCGCTGCCCGACAAGCTCCGGCAAGCGATTACGGTGAGCTCTGAGCGCCCCTTTCCTTCTGGTTCAAACGGGCGTGATCCTCGTGCCCCTGTGCATCCTATAACGCCTCTGGTTTGCCTTATCATGACCCAGGTCACCGTCCCCGTCCACCTCTGCAAATGACAGAGCCGCCGCTCAACTCCGTCGAGCAATCTAGGTAAAACCCGAGCGCCCCTTGCGTTCTCTCTAACCCTATCGTGTTCGCCTGATCTTTGTGCACGCACTGATGCTCTTGGCTTGTGCTAGGACGATCCAAAACGTCGCCAATTTTGCGTCCGCATGAACCTGACACCGCCCACAACTCCGACAAGCGCTAGCCGCTGCTACAGCCCGCCCCTATCCACGCCAGCACCACGTTGAGCTTCCTCGTATTCTTGTGAGTCAGGTAAGCCACACCACAACCCCCAACCCCCACTAGAATCGCCGGACCATCGCCACCAGTAGCACCACCGCCAGTGCCCATTTGCGCCGCCCATCCATGGTCGATTAGTCGGACACCGTTAGATCTAGATCCAGCGTGCCAGATTAGATCACTTAGCGAAAGGGTATGTTTAGATCTGAGCCGTGTGATTTCATTTAAATCCTGCGGCTCTAGTTGATCGATCCAGCCAAACCGGTATAGGCCAATCAGACATGCCCACGTGTCTGTGTTTTAAAATAAAAAATCTGTTTTTGAATCTATTAGTTATTTAAACTTGTAAATTCAATAACTTTTGTTCTGTTTATCCAAAAAATACAAATAATATATCATTGGAATCTTAAAAATAAATCCTACACATCTGTTGGCTGGGTTTTGTAATTTCATTCTGTTAAAATGGAATTTTACGTAGAGACATTTGTAGGCCTATTTTGTGTATAAAAATTATTTGGAAAATGTTTAAAAAGCCAAATTAAATTTAGTTGGTGTATAAATGTTTAGTTTAATGTTCAGTACTGTTTTACTTGTCTTGTTTAGTTTAGAAAAATCATCACATGGCATTTGCATGCATTCATATATTTTTGGTTGATTATTTGAAATATGAATTTGGTGTTATCATTTTATGTGTAGATTTTGGTGCTAGTGGTGATTGTGACTGTGAGGATTGTTGTTACTCCCCCAACTACCAAGGAAAGTGGTGCTTCATTTTTGTCCCAATATTTTTAACTATGCATTAGTGGTATTTTGTATAGGGCTTGCATGATGATTTTTGCTAAGTATCTATATGCTATGCTTGGGAAATCCTAGTAGTTGTAGAATTGTTAGAAATTTTCTCTAAGTTAAGATACTTGATATTGCCATGCTTAGCCTAGCTAGTAGCAACCAAGGGTGGAATATATACATGCTATGGAAAATATTGCTAAGTCTTTGACTTGTGTTTTGCTTAATAAAACAACTAAGTGAATGAAACACCTGGGTGGAATGGTATGTTTGGGTTCACAAGGCCCATATCTATGGTCTACCTTGTGTATCACACTTGTGTAAAGCCACCCAGGAACAAATGGATTTGAGATGCCATATGTTAAGAAGCTTCTAGTGCAGCCACATGGCATTATGGGCTCTGCCTGGATCATATAGGTTGCAATAACTTAGTCAAATGGACAGTTGGTGGTAGGGGGTGATAGGTTTGGAGCACGTCCATTTTGGTCTAAGGGAAGGCTTCTGAAAGGTCCTGTCTCGATGCATGTTGAGTCTTGTGGGGAAAGTGCACCACCTCTGTAGAAGGAAGAATCTAAGTACTTAGCCGTGTCCCCGGAAATGGACAATTTGAGCATCAAGACATGGAAGCTATCAAGAATCTCCTCATCCCAATTTTTAAGATAAAAACTTGTGGTTGAACAAGGGTAAAGGTTCACCAATGTCTATTGGTGGTTCCTTGGGAGGTTTTGCCAAAAAAACTTAGTGTTTTCGACTGATAGGTAAAACATATTTTGAGAAAAGCAAGCCTAAGCTACACTTAGCCAAATTCATGTAGAAGCTAGAAACTATTATTCTACTAAGGTATCACTTGCCAATACTATTCCAATTTACTGAACCACTGTGGCTGTAACTTGTGATGTTGCAGGTTACTCTAATGAGGATTAGGGTTATGAGTCTACACTCAACATGCTTGCTTGTGGCACATGAAGATGAAGACTTCTATTTATATTGTTAAGTTAAAATCTTGTACTAGCCTATGGCTATGGAGTTGTAAAAGTCTATGTTATCTCTGGAATGACGATGTAATAATGACCTTTGTTTCTGTGTACTTCATCTTAAACTGTGGATGCTAGCATTTGATCCAGGGACTAGCATTGCAATCACAGGAACCTTTACCTTTATAAAGGTGGGGTCTTACACTACTCTTAACTACTCTCTGGTTGGACACTCTAATCATCGGTAGGGCTATAACAGCACTCCTCAAAGTCCTCCTTCCCCAATCTAGATAACCCCACACTGTCACGTTGAGCGCTAGATGGTTGCAACAAACACCACAATTTCATAGAGACATCCAACTCCAAATATAACTCATAAAAAATATTCAATCTAGCCAAAGTGCCACACACGGTAGGCTCGCTGTCACTTTCACACACGTGGGGAAAGCATAGATCTATTAAAGCATAAATTGTATTTATGTGGACTCAAACCTAAGTGCCAGCATGGCATGAACGCTGTCACTTTCACACACATGGGGAGAGCAGAGATCTAATGAAGCACTTGAGTAGCAAGGTAGATCTACTTGATTACAAAGCCCATGACCACAAGATCATGCATAGAGAGAGAGAGAGAGATAAACACATAGCTACCAGTAGAGCCCTTAGCCTCGAGGAAGAACTACTCCCTCCTCATCATGGAAATCAGCAACGGTGATGAAGATGGCGATGGAGATCAATGGAGATGGCTCCGGGGGCACTTCCCTGTCCCGGCAGGGTGCCGGAACAGAGACTTTCTGTCCCCCGAATCTCTCTTTTGGTGGCGGTGCTGTGGAGGTTTTTATGGATTTCTTATGGATGCCCTAGGGTTTTTGGGTCGGAGGCTTCTTATAGGCGCAGGAATCAAGGTCGGTGGGGGTCCAGGGGGCCACACCCCCTGTGGGCGCCCCTAGGGCTTGCCCGCGCCTAGGGGGGTGAGGCCACCCTATGGCCCCCCTCCGGCTCTGCTTTGTGGTTCCGTGTTGCTCCGGGAAAATAATAACTTTGGCTTTTGTCCCGTCCAATCCCGAGAATATTGATTTTCTGCCTTTTTGGAACCAAAAACAGAAGAAATGAGGCAACATGCACTATGGCAACTTGTTAATAGGTTAGTTCCAAAAAAGATATAAAAAACCTCAAAGTATAGACAAAGCGAAGCAAAGTAGATACAAAACAAGCATGGAGCATCAAAAATTATAGATACGTTTCCGACGTATCAATCATCAGCGGGATCTGAATACCCATAATGACCCCTGCGCATTCCACGATTTAAATGTCACTTGAACCATCAACATCGGGTCCAATTCCTTTTGTTACTTCGATACATGACTTGTCCGAGATATGATCATTGGTATTAACATACCTAGTTCAATCTCATTACTGACACTACTTATCTCGTTCCCATGATATTCCATCCTCATGACATAGTCGTACGGTGTATCTTCTTGGATGCAATCTCACCGAATGGGCCCAGCGTATCTTCACGTCACGTGGGTGAACAAATCCCGATATCAATACATACGCCTCAACCTATCCCTTTGGAATACCCGAGAGACACCTTTATGATCACCCCTTTACGGTATGGCGGTTGATGCAGTCAAGGCAGCCTTGGGTGATACTAAATAGATATGATCTCATGGTCTAAGAAGAAGGTCACTTCATTTCCTAATTATCGCAACAATGAACTTTGTGACTTGATCGTGTTGCAATACTTATGTTGGGTAAGCGTTTCCATCACATAATTCACTAAATGATATAACCTCATTGTTGATTGATATAAATTCTCATGATCAGGAAACCTTGATCATCAGTTGACCAATGAACTAGTTGAATATAGGCTACTATAGACATGGTTTACTTACATACCACACGTGTACCAATGTTTCCAATTGATACAGTTATAGAATGGTATAAAACTATTATGAACTAACTGAGATATGATAATAAACACCCTTTATTATTTGCCTCTAGGGCATATCTCCTACATTTCCATCCTTGGTCTTATCTTCTTCCAGGCCGTGGCATCGGCTCTACCCAACTGGGATGCATGACAACCATGCTTTCTTACTTTCTTGGACAGGCTGCAGACACCATTAAGGAACTGTAATGCATGTGCCCTCTGCTTCCCGTCCCCCAAGGGCGCCTTTGTCTCTGATCTTTATCGGTCGCGGTCAAGACCGAGCGGACCGGGATTGTCCTAGAGCCGGTGATGTTGTCAGGGCTGATGTATTCTTGTCAGGGCCTCATGGGCCGCGGGATGGATCCCGTAGCACCTGTGTCGTTATGTGCCTCCCTCTCATGGCATTCCCAGGGACCCCACTTTAGTGGTTAAGGGACACCTCGGTTTTCCCAAATCCGACAATTATCATCAGTCGACGATATGTCATGCATACATGAGGCATGGAGTAGATCTAGATTCACGTTTTTGGATACCGTATGTGAGAGATTCTACCATACAAACGAGACCCACCACATGAACTTACCATAAGGAACCATGCATGCCCAGAAAGCAGAGATGTCAGCTCAGACTGTGCTAGGACTCAACACCAGCGGCTGTGGAGCTCTCCCACACTCGAAACTCCTATCTCCAAGGGAAGTCGTGCCCACTATCGATAACGCAAGCCCTATACGCGATATCAGTTCATGTCTAGTGACGCAGGAAGGAAAGGATAGGGGCATGTGCAAAATGGTCGCGGGGGAGGAGTGAGATTTTGCGCCTAGCCCCACACTTGGACCGTCTCCTAGGAGAGGGGGTTCTGCTGCGATGGAAACTCATGTTCTCCGGTGCTGATATCCCGCCGACTATTGTACTACCTCTGTACCAGTTTATTATGCTTAGTTTGGAACCAAGGAATCTAGTGATAGGGTGAGAGAATTATGGATTTTAACATAGGGAAGCGAAAACATCCCACTTCTAGCTAGTCGGTCTCATGCACACAATTTTTCGTCCAATGATGTCTCCAAGTGTAGGAGATATATTGTAGTACCTTTCAATATATAAAAGGTTTTCAAACCCACGAGGAGCTGAAGGTTTTGGTTAGCAAGTTCAATAAGTAAAACAATAAAAGATGCAAAGAGTTTTCTATTTTTGGGGTTTGTACTTTGTAGAAAAGTTTTTTGCTATAAATTAAATTGCAAGTAAGTAATGATCTTTTTAGAGAAATCACGGTCCTATAAGCATCAAGAGGACAATCTCAAGTGTTTTTTCTTATATGTTACAAACGTTCCCGAGGGCAACATCGATTTACTTAGCATAAAGATCTCTACAACAGCATGGTAATCATTTTATCAAGTTTAATTATCATGTGCAAATACACCCCTAATGATTGGTCCTAAGGCCATTTTCATGCGCAAACAACGGATTCATTTTTTTCGAAAGAGTATATATTAATATCACAGGGATACTAATTACACCCAGCCTCGGTAACAACGCATGCCCTAGCGGCCTTACGGATGCACACAACCCAGAAAAGATAAAGAAGAATTACAAAAAGAACAAGTCCCGCTACAGAGAACTAATCCTCAAAGTAACGACAGTTACACCATCAGAACAACACTAGTAGTCCTCCACTCCAATAACAACGCCTTCAACAAGGAAACAGTACCCAAGCGTCGTTGTTGTCCGATCAAAGATCATAGGTTTTCACCCTGGAGAACGTCCTCGCTCACAAAACAATGCCTTCAACAAGGTTATTGCCAGGCACAACCAGTTAAGGCCAGGCCTTGGATTTTCACCCTGTAAGGTAAGACTGGAAACTCCCCCTGTGTTGTCTTCCCGCACTAACAGTCGCTGCAACGTGTCCTAGATCACGCAGCCAGTTCTCCATCGCCACAAGAACAGAAATCACCATCGCTACCCTCATATTTTCGCTTTCCTCACATTCTCCGCATCTGACTTCACCATGGCTCTAAGAATGGCACTTGGTGGGAACAAACAACAGAGCTTCGCAACACTCCCGCTGAAACCAAATGGCCAGAAGAACAAGGTGCGCATGACCGAATACCTTCTGATCCAGCAATCTCCAGGCATGATACGCCCATAGGAGTTCGCCGGCGGAGCCTTCCGGAACCCGCCTCTCCATCCCAGAGAAACGAGGGCAGACATCAAGCAGATCTTCGTCTTCGTGCGAAAGAAACCAAAGGACCACCTCCTTTATTGGATCCAACACAGCGATCCCCACACCGTCGGTCGGTTTCCGGAGAACGAATCGAGCAGGCCGACCATCGGTGCCGATGAGCACGTAGGCTTAGCACCGCCACTAAGGGCGCGCGCAAACAACGGATTCATTAAGACATAAAAGTACAACCACTTCTTTATTTTCTAAGGTCCATGGTCAAGAATCCCCTAATGCAACTCAAAGTCTTAGGACACGTATTCTGTCATTTTGTCCCTCCCTACTCTCCTCATTACACTAATGTGCACCCCTATGAGCCAATATAGGTGAATTAATATGCATCCGATGCTCTCATATTACCTTCATATAACCACATAAAATATTAAAATTTGACCAAATACTCATTACATACTATATAGAAATCATAGCCGATTCATCATATGCCCTCGGGAACATGGGGAACTACTCACAATGGTGAAACATGATATGGATCAGTGGCATATGGGGTACAAAAGAAATTGAGGATATAACTTCACCAAAAAATAATGACAAGTTGCCAAGCACAATCATGCACACAACACTATAGAACAATATTTAGGGTTCAATCTACCACAAATTATGAGGGGCATGATGTCGATCTCGAGATGGAGATGGAGATGGTGATGATGTTGGGGATGATGAAGATGGTGATGGAGAGTCCCCCTACGCCAAGGAGGAGTGGTGGTGATGATGGATTCGATTACTCCATCTCCATTTGCCTCAGAGTAGCAGGATTTTCTCTCTCCCGGAGTAGGAGAAGACTTTCACCTCCACCGTCGCCTCTGTAATTATCGAGAAAAATATGGCATATGATTTATGTCGAGGCGGAGATGAGGTAAAAAGGAGGAGCTGAGAAGATGCTCGAGGCCTAAACAGGCATGGGTGGCGCGACCTAGTAAGGAGATGGTCCCTCTTCCTCGTCCAAGGCATCGAGGTGGCAATGAAATGGGGACATGCGACTTACTTCTTCAAAATCCTCTAGATCCTCGGGAAGTGAAGGGTGTTCTTGTCAGCGTCCTTGTAAAGTTGCTTTCGTTGTGGGGAGCTGGACTATGCTCTCCCTTGGAGTTCATCAGCAGAGGACCAAACATCATGATACGTTCTTCTTCTGGATGAATGACGACTCTCTCTTGCCACTGAGGATCTTGTGTTCTTGCTCGTGCGGCGGAGCTCGTCAGTCAATTATGGAGAAGAAGGACTTGATTGCATTTGCAAAAATCTTTCTAGGTTCCTCTGCGTATTTACAGGACCATGTTGTAATTTTCTTGTTCCTTGAGGTCCTGTTTCTAACTTGTGCCACCGCTTGGATTTAATTAAGAAGCTCTAGGTCCTTCGGGACCCTTCTCGTTCAAAAAAAGTTCTGTTCCCAGGCCCAGCGGAATTAAAGGGGCGGTTGGGAGGCAAACGAGCGTCTATGAACGAGGAAGAGAACGATGCAAATTATTAAACCATGCCAATTAATACAAAATTGCACCTAATTGTGAGCGCATACATAGATATGCAATGAATTAATTACTACTCGTATTTCTGGATTTGCAATGAATTAATTCTGTCTAAGAAATCTTTGTCATATCCAGTACTAGTATATAAAAAAGAGCAATTCCTACTACCTCCATTCCGGTTTATAAGGAAAATACGAAGTTCAAAAAAATAGTTTGACCGTAAATTTGGTAAACAAAATACAAACTATATTTAACAATAATTATATCATTAGATTTATATTTAAAATACGCTTCCGATGGTACAATTTTTATGACATATGATTTATATATTGTTGACTAAATTTACGGTCAAACTATTTTCTCGAAAGTCGTACTAGCCCTATAATCTGGAATGGATGGAGTACATATCTTCCGAGATTTGTCATAAATTCTTTCTATGAATGTATTATAAATAATACGTGTTGCTACACATCTTTTTAGATATGCAATGAATTGTTTTGAGCAAAGTGATCTTTGTCTTTGGATGTATAAGAGTAGTCCTTATCTGAACTCTAAACAACAAAAAGCTTTCCTTGTATCATTTAGTACCGTCTTCGTAAAAATGAAAGGCACAATTCTTCCTCTTGAATTATACATATAATCTATGCACCTTCCAATATTTTTACTTGTTCTGTTCATGGTATTTTCATACCATGTTAGTGCAGTATCATGGTTGCAGAATCCATATCTTTGGAATATAATTGCATTTGGGAAACAATCATCATTAAATAGTAGCTTGCTACTTGCAAAGACTAGCACAGAGAGTATGGTTGACCATGTAAGTTAAAAAGCTGGTAATTTGATTGTTGTATTTGATTATCCATATTTTTCTCATATTGTGTTATTACCTATGGACTTATGTTAACTTTTCACAGTATGCATGCTATGACTCAAACACATTCCCTGAATCTGTGCTTACTAGTGGCATGGGGACATTTGATGTATATAGCTTTACAACTTTAAATAATAACCAAATAAGCGCTTCCGCAATTTGGGTAACAAATGAGAAAGGACATGATAAAAGTAGCATCAATGCCGCAGTTGCTGGATGGGAAGTAAGTTAGTTTCTCTTCATTATTGACTTATTGGAATGTAGAAATTTTATGCATCGTAGATGCTATGATTTATATCTAGGACTTTTCCCTGTCGATTTAATTTCATTGCAGGTTAATCGAAAATATGGTGATAACAAAACACATTTCTTTACGGCATGGAGAGTAAGTAGTTTACCACATGCATGGTTCCGTAAAAAACCATGTTGTCATGCTTTTTGTGATATTTTTGTTGTATATAAATAGACCAACGACGCGTCAAAATTGACCGGATGCAAGAACATAGAATGCAATGGTTTTGTCCCCGTAAATTATGCTCCTATTACCCCAGGAGACACTATAGAGGCAATTGGTGGACAAACAAAGGTCACAATCAAAATATTTAAGGTAAGTACTTACAACATTTAATTACACACCAAACCTAATTCTCTTGCTAGGACTTTTTCCAGATGATAAATGTCTAATTTTTGTTTATTCTCCATATAGCACTTCCATATAGAATTTAATGTATAAATTCATAACATTTTCTCGAAATAGTTTTTGTTTCGCTATATTAATATAGAAACCACATAGTACAACAACGAGATTACTGCTGAGAAAAACAACATAGTCAATACCAAAATAAAAAAGAGAAAACAATGTCGACATCGACGGATCAATGAAAACAAAAATGACTCGCAACTGTTGCGTCGTCCGGAGTACTCCCACTATCATCTTAGCAATCTGAACTGTCGCGTACCATGCAAGCAGCACCTCCAAGAAGGGAAGTGATGACGACAACGATGCTGCTCATACTGGTCCTAGCTAGTTTCTCCCACTACGAGTGGTGAGAAGAGGTACACCCGATACCCTTCAGGAAGGAACGATGACACTCACAAGTGTCACCGTGTCGGTGTGAATATGATAGAGATTTCACCGGACCCTCCCCTTCCCCAAAAGAAAATATCTTTGGACAACCTGTAGTGCTCCACCAATTTCACCACCCACCAACTTACGCTACCATGGTCTTGTAGTTACCATCATCGTATTACCATGGCAAACAATGTGAGGTCAGATGTGCTGATAAGGACCAACCGCATACAAGAAGCAACAATACCACAACAACGCAAGAGGGAACAACCTCCCCGCCGCCATAGATGGTAGTCGACCGGATGCAACTGTAAGAGAAAACTAGGCCAACATTGGACCCCGGAGGGTAGCAGCAGCACATTCACCTGGAGGGCGCCCTCCACCGCCATCGGTGGGTGTCGATCGGACACGACAGCAAGGACACACCAGGCCAGGTAGGCCCGACCGGGCCCATAAGAGCCCGTAAAGTCCCCGGCGCCATGCTGTTACACGTAGGTTGCCGCCGCTACCCTCTTGTTTGGCACCATAGGCCTAGCCGGACCTAAAGGGGACCGCAAAGCTCCCGCAACCACGCTGCAGCAGATGCAACAACGTCACATACAGCTCGTCAGTCTAAACGTGATCAATAGGGACGAGCGTGACCAGCATGACCTAGAACGGGCCCAAAGGGCCTAGATATGGGCCTGCAGGGAACCTGACCAGGCTATGCCCCGCCGCCATCACTACCAACCGGTGGCTCCCCGGCGGCGGAGCACACCCTCACCGCCTGCAGGTCACCCTGTCGCCGCGCCGAACCTCCGCCGCCTAAACACTCTTGTGATGTCGTGCCGCCCCGTGCGGGCACAACACCGAGAGGGGAAAAGCTGGTTTTGCCACTGACGGTGATATCCCGTCCTAGCCCAGCACACACTGATGACCGCAGGGGAGAGGAGGTGGAGGGGGGCTCAGAGGAAGTAGATGGCAGCGGAGCCGGCCGCTTGTGTGGGAGGCGAGCCGGTCACTGAGAGCACGTCCTTTTATTTTCGCCGGGCGGTTTTTCCCAACGACCTGTCCAGCAAAAGTCTTTATAAATTCATAACATTTCTAGGGTGAATCATATTATCTTTTGATAAATTATTTAAAAATAAATATGTACACGCACTTTCTAGTATCTAAATTATATTAAACTCTATCTATTTTTCAGAGTAAAGATGACGGTGAGTGGTGGCTGCACTTTGGCTATGATAGTCAAAACCTTAGTAGCGACTACGGGAATGAACGCAGATGCTGAGCGGGAAATTCAACTTTGAGAGGAAATGGTCGGGCCGCTTGGCATAGGTCGCGCAGTGCCGTGGGCCGCAAAAATGCCGTCGGCATAGCAAAACCTTTGGCACATACGAGTAATGCCGAGAGGGACCCTCGGCGTAGTTATACCCTCGGCGTAGTTATACCCTCGGCGTAGAAGTAGCAATGCCGAGGGGTACCATCGGTGCAAGCTGAGCACGGGTCTCCTTCCCGCGTTGCGGACGGATAGTTCACGTTATATGGCAGTGCCGAGAGGCTTAACGTTGGCATAGCTCTGTGTAGTGAAAATTAACGGCACAAATCAAAGCCGAGAGGATTCCGCTCAGCATTGCGACACCTACACCGAGGGGAATCCCCTCGGCATTGCTATTAGCAAGCTAGCGGGAAAGCACACCTGGCAGGACCTACGCCGAGGGATTCCTCTCAGCGTTGCTAGCAGCATAGCACACCTGGCAGGACCTACGCCGAGGGGATTCCTCTCACCGTTGCTAGCAGCATAGCACACCTGGCAGGTCCTACGCCGAGGGGATTCCTCTCAGCGTTGCTAGCAGCATAGCACACCTGGCAGGACCTACGCCGAGGGAATTCCTCTCACCGTTGCTAGCAGCATAGCACACCTGGCAGGACCTACGCCGAGGGGATTCCTCTGACCGTTGCTAGCAGCATAGCACACCTGGAAGGATCTACGCCGAGGGGATTCCTCTCAGCGTCTATAGCAGCATAGCACACCTGGCAGGACCTACGCCGAGGGGATTCACGCAAAAACTTGCAAGTAGCCCTACAATACGTGTACAAGTGTGGTAGGAGGAAACTCCCGCCACGAATCAAACAGAGGGCTACCGGTGGATAAAGACCGCCGGAGCACCGGAATCACGCGAAAACTTGCAAGTGGCCCTAGAATACGTGTACAAGTGTGGTGGAAGGTCCATAGATGCAATTCCTAGCTCCCGGGTGCGTTCATGTTCGCTTGCATGCGATAACACATAGAAAAGTGATGGGCGTGTAGGAGGAAACTCTCGCCACGGATCAAATGGAGGGCTACCGGTGGAATCTTGGTCTCAACCTTTGTTTTCCATGTAGATATGACCTATACAAACCCAAACGATCGTGTGGGATATTGGCCAAAAAATATTTTTACTAATCTGGAAGATAACTGAATTTTGGTTTCACGATCCATGCCAACATTATCGTTACTGAAAAGTCTGAAGAAAATATAACTGAATACTCTTAGAGGTCCATGCAAATTTCTAGCTGGTTACTGGATTTTTTTCTCAAAGGCAGAAGACAAAGATAGCTGAACATTTTTTAAGCAAAGATATCTGAATTTTGGCTCCACATTGTGAAGGTTATACCTCGGTCACGAAGGGTACAAGAGATTGGAGGAGGGATGACTCTCCAGGCACAACTGTGCATAACATATTCAAAGCGCCCACCACCACCGGATGAGGCTTCATGTCATCACCAAGCCGATGTTACAATCACTCCAATATCGGTGATGCTCTCGCTTGATGTTACCCTGACAATTATGCAATGCATCCTTCTGAACTCTGAACAATATGTAAATATGTCTGTTACTTCTAATTATTCACTGGTTCAATCGGAAGAATATTGCTAGGGTTATGGTTCCTGAATTAAGAAATTCATGTTGTGAGTTAGCACCTTTGAAAAGGATACAGATGCCGCCTAGAGGGGGGGTGAATAGGCGGTTTAAAACTTTTACGATATGGGCTTAACAAAGGCGGAATAAAACTAGCGTTTACTTTGTCAAGCACAAAACCTAAATAAACTACGGTTCACCTATGTGCACCAACAACTTATGCTAAGCAAAACAAGCAACTATGTGATAGCTAGATATAATAATTCAAGCACGAAGGCTATCACAAAATAAAGTGCATAAGTAAATAGCTCGGTATAGAGATAACCGAGGCACGCGGAGACGATGATTTATTACCAAGTTCCTCCCATAAAGAGAGTACGTCTCGTTGGAGAGGGGGTGGTATCAAACCACCTACGCCACAAAGGCCTCCCTTATTCTCCGGTGAATCTCACCCCAACGGGATCGATCCACACTTCCACTATCGGTGCACTTGTCGGTGGCAACCGGAACCTCTCACAAGGTTGGGGCACTTCTCCACAACTTAATCGGAGGCTCCTAACAAATGCCACCAAGGCCACAACCTGCAACACCAACAAACCATCTAGGGTTCCAAGAACCCAAGAGTAAAAATCTTCTCAACTTTCACTCACCAAATCCTCCGAGGAGAACTCAAACCGATGCACCAAATGCAATGGCAAGAACACAGGAAGTGCTTAAGTCCTTCTCTCCCAAATTCCACAAAAGCTAGTGGGAGAACAAGAGAGGAAGAACACACGAGGAAATCCACACAAAAAACCCCAAGATCTAGATCCCAATATGTTCCCCTCACATAGTGGAGAGATGGATTGGTGGAGTTGTAGATCTAGATCTCCCCTTTCAAATCCCCCAAAAAGATTCAAGAAATATGGGAGGGATTGAGAGTATTTGCAAGCTCTTGAAGGTCAAAACAATGGAGGAGAGAGAGAATGCAAGTCACCAGACTAAGGAGGAAGAAGGGGTCTATTTATACCACTCCCCAACGAAATATGACCGTTTGGGACCTTCCAGGCCGGATAATCCGCCCCTCCCCCGGATATTCCGGGTTCCCCGGGCCAAAAAATGGCTAAGGACTTCGCGGCGCGACCCTCAGTATAGGGGCGGATTCTTGGGGCGGATAATAAGCCCCCCTGAAAACTGGCAGGAACAGCAAAACTGAAACCATCATAACTTTTTCATTCGGACTCCGATTTTGATGATCTTGGGCTCGTTTCGAAGATAGTAACGATCTCTACGAGATCATGCAGGGAACCATCATAGTCCAGCAATGGAGGATAGAACCAAATGATGAAAGGTTTAACCTATCTATAAAAGACAAACCGGTAAAACCTCCAATATCGAAAACACAATAGAGAATGCATAAGAAATCCGTTTTCGATGGACTTAAGCTTGTCATAGAGATTGACACAATATCTAAATCCTCTCATGGATAAGAACCAAATAAGAACCAATAAATATGATGCCAAGTATGCAAAGGTTTGAGCTCTCACCGAGGGATATGATCAAGTTACTCACTTGAGAGCCCCTCTTAATAGTACGGTTATCTATCATATAAACCGGTCTCTCCAACTAACACCACGAGACCAGTTAGAAAGAAACCCTATAAAAATCAAACCTTTGCCTTATATATTCCACACCTTAGTATGGAGCACCTTTCTTGATTGCACTAGCTTGGTGAAGATGCTCCCCCATACTCCACTATGGAAGAGCCTCTCTTTTAGGCATATCTTCACATATCCATGATCACCATAAGGATGGCACGATACACTTGAGATCATCTTAAGAAACCTTGATCAACACTTGATCTTCTTCACTTTATTCTTATTCCAACCTTGAAGCCACCATATGGTTCAAGCATTGTCTATGGACAAATCCTCCAATTAAAACTCAATGCAAACATAAGTCCATAAAACATTGTCATTAATTACCAAAACCACACATGGGGGCACACATGTTCTTTCAACCTTGTCATATCTGATATCATCAATAACAAGCAGACTATAAAGATTGTTGATTAAAATTATGTAAGAGCCTACCTATTCCACAAACTGGAAGTCTTGTGATAATATTGGAGTCTTCTGTCCATCAGTACATAAGCTGTAACAAAGAGAGATGATAAGTATCAAAAGGAAATTACTATCTCGGCTCTTGGATGAATTAAAAGATACTTATGCGGCACTATCTCAGCTCATAGGAATATACAAACTATTTATCTTTGACCATAACCACGAAGGGCACCTATAATTTTTAAAACATACAAATAGCCTTAATATCGAGAGGGTTGGTGAAACAGAATTAAGCTTCTAATAGTAAAAAAAATAGTAGGCCTTTGAACCTGAATAAAATTTCACGGTAGGGTTGGTGACCATTATTGATCTGATCATCCCTGATATTCACAACTTTCCTAGGTTCGACATAAAAAACTATCACCTCTCATGCCTTCAAAAATATTGTTGGGTTTAGCTTTTCTACATCAACCAGCTCGTAGAGTATTCAGACGAAAAACATGAGTTTTAAACACACAAAACTTGCCTGAAAATAAGTAGATATTGGGCACACCTATCTTTGATCTAAAGCTTGCCAGAATAAAACACGTGTCACTAAAAGTACAATACACCACACCTGATATCTAAGTTTGAACAGAATCAGAATTCATAGGCTCGTTGTCTTAAGTGCTTATCATGGACAATAAAATTATTGAAAACACAAATGTGAATCAGGAGTTTAACTGACCAGTTCCACTTGTAATGATCTGTGTTTGTCCAGTAGTTTTAATGTAGTCTTGCAATCAAAACCTAGAGACAGATACTAGATTCTGAGGATAACATCTTTTAGATGACATTGTCCTCTGAAAATATAGTCAATATAAAATGAGAGGTAATTTTATTTACAACTACACATTGAAAGTTAATCACCATGAATAATTAGAAAACATGATTAGAACTTGATTGAGATTGAGATCTTTGGCACGGTCCATACCAGCGATGTCGTACCATCTCATATTAGGAGTATCGGAGACGGTATTCATTGCAGAACTCTTTTCCCTGCCAACAAAAAGGATTGATTTAGTTTGTCAATGAAGGAATGTCAATCTTCTACCAAATGTCACAAGTTCGTGAAAAACAATCTAATTCCGTGACTAGTATACAGACCATCTACAAGTTATGGCTTACATGTTCGGCATACAATAATGGTAAAAGATAACATAAGTTCTGAAGACTTGTCAACCTAAAGCATCCATAACATGAACAAATATCAATCAAAGTTTAGATCAAAGAATCTTTGGGGCCAATATGTGGGAGGAGATAAGATCTGGTTTTTGAGCATTGTTCTGGATAAGCATTAATCAATTACTAACATCCGCGAAACCTCATCATGCCCATACCATAAAGACCACATAGTTCAGACACATGGAGCTTGGATAATTTAATAAAAATAGTTCGCTCACAGTTCACATACATCGGAACTTGGACAATCTAATCAAACAGGGAGGGCACTAATTGATAACTATTCTATTAACCCTTCTGCAAGCGAATGATCTAAGGAAGAGGAGGACGTCGAACCTGAAGTATGGTATCTAGTCTTCGAAGATGTCGAGCTACAGGGCCTGCGGATACAGGGGCATTACGATGGGTGCCGCAACATGCAGGGTGTCGCGGGTGTCGCGTGGTGGTGTGCAGGGCGGGGACCTCCCGTGCAGGCTCTCGTGGTGTGCAGCCTCGCACGGAGATCACATGGTGTGGGAGCGGCACCGTAGAGTCTCAGCGGGCAAGGTTCTCGAGCGGGCCTGCGGTGTCGAGGCATGAGGCGTTGGTATGGAAGGGTGGGGGGCGTGGGGCGATTGAGATCGGGAATTCTGGTTCGTATGCTACTGTACAGGGAGTTATTTCTCCTTTTTTTCCTTGGAGGCGTACCGCGTGTGCAGGAAAATTTTCTCAGCAGGATGCAGAATGAGGGATAAGTGATCCATCCTACACTGGAAATTGCTAAACGTACACGGAGATCTGATCAGTGGGCCTGATTGTGTGGTTTTTGTTTGGCCGCGTGTGGTTTTTGGGGTGTATCTAGCAAAGTTTTTGTTCCCTCCTTTATAAGTAGTAGAGATGTGAATTATGGGCTATCCTTCATCTTTTCCAAAAAAAAATCATTGCTTCCTACTCCTTAAGTCCTTCCATAGAACAACCAAAGATTAAAGGAGTTAGTGATAACATTTATCCTCCAAATAGAACAAAAAAATGGGTTGTAACAAACTGGTTCAACATCTGAATGAGCCGAGCTTGATACATCACTATTGTAGTAACCTTTGGCTATCAAAATAAAAGGACTATAATCATGGCAATCTTCATAAAACTACTTTACATTGACCAACTGGAGTGCTCGTATTATCTTAAGAGGATTTCTTTGCACTGCAAGATAGTCAATTAATTGAGTGGATTATATAACTGTATCGACAACAAACAGACAGAACCAACTGAAGAATTTTATAGTCTGAAAGCTAGTTTTACATGCCAAAATATACACACCATGATTGGAAAGTTGTATGCACACTTCGGAAGAATACTACTCCCTCCATCTCAAAATAGATATCGCAAATTTTTCTAAATTTAGATGTATCTAGACACTTAGTATATAGATACATCCAAATTTAGATAAATTTCGTACATCTATTTTGAGACAGAGGGAGTACCATAGATTAGCAGGAATAAAACTACATGACATAAGACAAACGGTAGTGTGTTCTATACATTAATCATTGGAAATTTTCTTTTTAAATTGCACGCTTCCTAGTTTTATGCATGGGGCTTGGCAAAACAGTGCCAGATGACAATATACGGTGCTAAAGCGAGATAACTGACATGCTTCGAGTTTCATCAAATAACTTGTCGACGGATGTGAGAATGTGATCTACACACTGGACATATAAAGTAATAAAAAAAGTGTAGATCAAAGCTTCTCTCAACAAAATCAGTAACGCACATCTGTATGAACTAAAGCAATGCAGATATATAATTCAATCCAAATCTGTGATGGTTCCTGGTTCAAGATCAAGTAGAAAACCATAAATAATCAAAAAGTGACCTTGAATGATGATTAAGAGGAACTTCTTCGGCCTACATGATCTCATATTATTAGTCTATGTTAGAAAGTAACCAACCTGAGTATTGTCGTTTCTTATTTCAGAAATTGGAGAAATAGATGGTTGTTGCATTCAGTCAATGGACTCATACTAATTTAGCAACCTGGGAAAAATGGAAACACATTACACAGGAGAGAATTGAATGATGTATGCTCGGCAAGTGTACTTCTGAATTCTGCATCTAGCATATATCCATCTGTGCCAGAGAAAATTCTCTATAACTAAAGGAACGTAATCAGTAGAGACAGAGAAACTAATCAACATGCAACTCCAGAATATTGTGGTGAAGAGAGGAGTAATTGTGTTGGGAATTAAATCTTGGCTAACCTGGTATGGCAAGGGCTCCAAATTTGTCGTGGCCAACACATTGTCTTTCCGTGAGCTAAACATACTGAATATAAACCAAGGTCATGCTGGAGAGAGAGAAGGTAGAGAAAGGAAGGGGATGGAGCATGGACTTGTTTGAAGGCGCTTGTGCAGGAGCAGTGGTAGAGAGGTCGCGACCTCCTTGTGGTGCACATGTAGGGAGGATCTGCGTCGGATCGACGGATCCCGGCGAGTCCCTTGTCCATTGCTGGCTATCAGCCCCAGACATGGAGAGGTGCAATGTCGGCCTCCCTCATCGGTCAGCAGGAGGGGCACCAGGGAGGCGCAGCTGGCGACGGTCAGTAGGCTGAGCAGCAGGAGAGACCGAGTGATGCAACAGTCAGCAGGATGAGTAGCGTGGGAAGGCCGGAGGCGACTGCGCGTGGACTACGATGTCACGTAGAAAGGATGTGGCGGTGTAGGGCAGGGACACAGGGAAAGATAGAGCGATCCGATCTGAGACGAAGTGACACTGGTGGAAAAAGGGCCTGCAGTCCCGGGTCGCAACTGGCTTTAGTCCCGGTTTTGGACTCGGGACTGCGAAAACGGGACTAGAGGCCCCCTCCCTCTAGTCCCGGCTCGCTACGGCCCGCGACTGATAACAGCCACGTGGTTGTTTCAGCGCCGCGGGGGGCGGAAACCCTCTAGTCCCGGGCCGTAACACCACCCGGGACTATAAGGTTTCCTACCGCGGCAGAGATTGTGTATTTTCTTTTTTTGCCATTTTACTCCTTTTTTCGTTTTGTGTTTCACTATAATTTCAAACATATATTTAAGTACACATATTCTACGCTACTACATACATAGTACATATTGATGCATCTATATAATTAATCGATCCCTCACAAGCATACATTGATGATATATATATCAAAAGGAAGAAATGTTTTGAAATTACATGGTCATTGATGAATATATATATATATCATATCAGCTACATGGAGATCACTAAGGCAAATCGAGTTCCACGTCATCCACATAATGCTCTCCATGTACATCAAGAACTTCCTTCATCATAAATCCCGCCAGCTCCTCTTGAATTGCTCTTATGCACTGGTCTGTCTCTAGTTTCTCCCGCAAATCATAAATATAATGTGAGTCAACTTTCCGTTCACTGGTCAACTCACGGATGTACTCGCAGACGTAGTATCCACATAAATGAGTTCCCGGTGGCTGCTGCAAACTCTTCACCATTTTATAAGTTAACTCCTCTTTGAATGGACCTGGTATTTTCTGTCTGAACCATGTCCAACACCTGCTCGGCAAAGAAAATGAATAAAGGAGTTATTAGTTACTTGATATCAGGAAATGAATGAAAGAGGACGATATAATGCGATAATGATTGAAATTAATTATGGAGCATTGCTTTCATGTCGCTGCACTGCTCTTGGTCTCAACTTCATGAGTCGTGGACTTTAACTAGGGAGTTGTCAACTTGAATGTTTAGCAAGATCCAGTGGAATCTGCGGACGTTTACATAAGCATACATGCATAGCTCATCCAGTAAGCAAAAATAAAATGTGTACAAGATATAAACACTCACTTGAAGTTATAAGGAAATAGTATTTCCTTAACAAAATTATTCTCGGTTAAGAACCTGCACAGGTCTTCCTCCACGTCCTTGGGGTGATTCTTTAACGTATATTCATTAACGATATATGGGTCAATGAACCCAATGTCGTATCTTCTAGCTCTTTTGCATTTAAGCATTTTCATTCTGTAGATTATAATATCATCATACAAAAGGATATATAGTTAGGATAATATATTAAATGCAATGAACGAGCTGAGATACAAACTTAATTATAGAAATAAATCACTTACAGACAGTAGCAACCAATGATAGATTTATCGAGGGCGCGCTGGTTGTATAACTGAAACAGTTCGGTCATTTGAACCTGTATCGAGTATGGTTTGAAGTGATGCTCTTTTCTAACGTCCACCGGAAACAATCTTTCTGATGCTTTTTTCTTCTTGCGACATGTACCATTCGTGCAGATTTCGCATATGTGTGGATAGACGCGCGAGCTCCTCATTACTGACTAGATGCTCCCCTTGGACATAGTGTCATACTATCTGACCCACTGGCGTATCTTCATAGCCTAAATATTGACCAAGAGACATATTTGCTTCGGTACCAAGTGCTTTGGCCTGCGATACAGTGATTCCCATAAGTGCAGCATTATTACGGGCTCTGGGGTCCATTATTTGCATGTCCATATCCATTTCAGCTCTGAAGGCCTTGTCGAGGTCTGAAATGACTTTGAGCTGATCGATTGATTCTTCTGTGCTCCGAGCTGGGCAACTTGCTTCCCGCTTTTTGCACTTGTGATTTTTTTCTTCTGTGCTTGTTTAATAATCTCCCGGTCATAGTCTGATTCCAGATTCATTGATATCTGGGATGGTTGCTCAAGAAAGGACTTAGCCCACTTTTTGGTTTTTTCATCATATACCGGCTTCGGCTCAGGCTTTTTGGGTGCAAAATGCGCCTTAACTTGGGCAGCCACATCCGCGTTAGTTTCCTCATCGGTCTTGTCATAAGGTCTCTTTGGAAGAGCCGGCGGGATGTCGACTATCTTCGCCGTTTGACCTTTCTTCGATGTGGGGCGCGAGGGACCGTCGAACTTCCGTTTCTTTGACGAGGTAGTAGTATTGCACGGAGGCGGAGGCGGAGATCGAGTATTGCATGGAGGCGGAGATCGAGTTGATGTACTCTTGCTGCGGTGATCGTCAGCGGGGCGGGGTGGACTTGGAGGTTGGCGATAATCAGGTTGGGGTGGACTTGGAGGATGACGATATTCGATGTGGGGTGGACTTGGATTCCTCGGAGTCGGTGTCCTTGGCGCCGAGCCTGGAAACTTGATGTACTTCTTATTCCATAGAATGATGTTGCGCTTGACATCTCCTAGTTTCGTAAGGCCTTCAGGCGTAGCGATTTCAATCTCTAGGTCCGCAAAATCCTCCACTATGTCATCCACCATGACACGAGCATAGACTGGTAGAATCGGAAGTGAATGGTGAAGTGCTCTAGGTAGACAAGGTAAAGCAGTGCCGATCGCCACATTGAAGGACATGTTGTTCATTGGCTGATGTAGCTCACATTGTGCCATCTCTCTGACATCATCCACGGGGTAGTGAGGAGCCGGTGCATCATCCAGCAGTGCTTGATCATCAGCCCGGACCTCCGTGGAAGCCACGCTGCTTCTCCGCTGGCTAAGATCCAATGCAGGATCATCATCCCGCAGGTGAGTTGACGACGGCGGCCTTTGGCTAATTTCATGCATGAGGTTCTTCAGATCAGCTAGGTCCTGCTCTACCACGAGATCCGGGTCGCCTCCGGTCCTTCTTTCTCTCGACGGCTTCAGAATAGCATCGCATCGAGGAAACCCTTTCTTCTAGGAGACACCGGCGCCTTTGCCTCGTGTTCTTCCTCCCTTTTCAGGATTCCCTAGGGCGCGTGTCAGCTCTTCGTTCTCTCTCTCAGGACGGAACAATCCCAATTGAGCATCGTTCATTGCTTGAATAAGGTCTTGGGAGGGTTTTAGAATTTTTTCATGAAATAATGTCTTCCATGTATCTAGGTCCAAGGATCCCTCGTGCCCGTACCACCAGTGCTTTGACCTCTCGGGCCATCCATCTGTACTAGGAGTGATGCCTCTAGCCCTCATTTTCTTCTCCATAGTTTCCCACTTAGGGACGGCACTCTTGTAGCCACCTATCCCCATTTTATGATGGTATTTATTTGGGGCAGCATTTAAAGCGTTCTTTGCCGACTTTGCATTTGCTTTATCAGATTGCTTATACTGTACAAAATCGGGCCACTGTTCTCTCAACTTCTCATTTACTCCTTTGAAGTATGGAGTTTTCTTTTCCACGACATATTTCGCGTATAAACCTTTCTTGTGGTTCTGGTACAGTTCAACCATCTTGCTTAGAGCCCACTCCTTCACTTTTGCTCTATTTTCAAGCCCACCCGGCCTTGGGGTAATACAATCTACCTCAAATTCTTCATACTCTGGAGGTAGTATGAAATGCGCTATGAGCTTCTGCCAAAGGTCATCTTTGGTATCATCGGTGACATAGCTGTTGGATTCTTCACCGGGTTTCTTTGACCGATTCCATTCTTGGATGGTGATAGGCAGGTTGTCCCTAACAAGCACCCCTCATTGATTTATAAACATCCTCCGGTGCTTCTCTGGAGAAATCGGTTCACCATCATCATCTATTTATTCAATGGTGAACCTCTGATTACCATCCAACTTTTTGTTCGGCCCTCGTTTCGTTCGATCTGTTGATTGCTTCGATCCGGTGGGCTAAAAGAAGAAGAGAGAGTGATTAATATATATCTAGATCAGTTAATGAATATAGGTAACACGAGGCTTTATATATATATAAATGTACCTCGTCGGATCCTGTCGAGGGGCCATCATTATTGTTGTTATTTGTTTGCCCTTCGTCCATCCGGTCTTCCCCTTGGTACATTAGGTTTTCCTCTAGTCCATCACCGGATGGATTCAGATATGAGGATATCTCTTCCTCGAGCAAAATATCTTCGCCGGCAGTAATATTAAGAGGAATTTCACCTCTTATCATGCCCTAAAGAAAACCTTCACCGATGCGACCAGGATCTTCGGATGGATCCATGACTTAATTATCTATAACAAAAAGAGAGTTAAACAGGTTAGAAAAAACAATAACCCTAATAACTAAAACAAAAAAAAATAACCCTAATATTATTTGCGGTAAAACAATAATCTTAATAACTAAAACAAAAAAAACCTAATATAAAAAAACTATAAAAAAACTATAACAAAAAACCCTAATAATCCTAATTATAATAATACTAACTATAAAAAAACTATAGAAAAAAATTATAACAAAAAACCCTAATAATCCTAATTATAATAATCCTAACTATAAAAAACTATAGAAAAAACTATAACAAAAAACCCTAATAATCCTAATTATAATAATCCTAATTATAATCCTAACTATAAAAAACTAAAGAAAAAACTATAACACAATAATTATAATTAATCCTAACACTCTAGCTAATTATAATTAAAATAATTATAATTAATCCTAACTCTAGCTAGAAAAAACTATAACAAAATAATTATAATTAATCCTAACCCTAGCTAACAATATAATCCTAATCCTAATAACAAAAACTATAATTCTAAATAACAAAAACTATAATCCTAACCCTAGCTAGCTAATAATTAAAAAAACACCAGCCAGATTCTTCCTCGAGCGATCGATGCCACATGACAAGAACATGAGACATATGGCGGGCGGCGTATGGATACATACAAGACGAGAGATAAGGCGCGGAGAGCACGGCGCCGGAGCGGCTAGCGGCGAGGCGGCGCGCGGTAGAGCGACGAGGCGCCGGAGCGGCTAGCGGCAAGGCGGCGCGCGGTAGAGCGGCGAGGCGCCGGAGCACGCACGGCGGAGCGGCACGGCGGCGACGGACAACACCTCCCCTGTGTGTTCGTCTTCGTCTGTGCGCGCATGCTTCGTCTTCGTCGAGGAATGCCAAGTGCTGGGCAGCACCTCCTGGCGCGCAGAATATATAGGGACACACCCTTTAGTCTCGGGCTAAGCCACCGCCCGAGACTAAAGGGTCTTTACTCCTGGGTCGTGGCTTAACCCGCGACTAAAGACCCCTCCCCCCTTTAGGCGGGGTTTAAGCCACGGACCGGGACTAATGTGTTTTTCTACCGCTATTTTCGCACAAGACGCACCCTCTAGTCCCGGGTCCAGCCACGACCCGCGACTAGGTTATTTTTTGTAAATTTTCTTTTTTAATTCAAATCAAATATAAAACTTTGGAAAATCATATCTTTTATTGTAAAAATCCAAATAAAACAAATAATATATCTATTATTATCAGAAAAATATAAAGAGTCTTAATATAATATCCATATATCTGTTTGCATCATTTATAAATTATTTCATTTGTAAATTTTCTTTTTTTAATCCAAATCAAATATAAAACTTTGGAAAATCATATCTTTTATTGTAAAAATCTAAATAAAACAAATAATATGTCTATTATTATCAGAAAAATATAAAGAATCTTAATATAATATCCATATATATTTGTTTGAATCATTTATAAATTATTTCATTTCTAAATTTTCTTTTTTTAATTCAAATCAATTATAAAACTTTGGAAAATCATATCTTTTATTGTAAAAATCCAAATAAAACAAATAATATGTCTATTATTATCAGAAAAATATAAAGAATCTTAATATAATATCAATATATCTATTTGCATCATTTATAAATTATTTCATTTGTAAATTTTCTTTTTTAAATTAAATCAAATATAAAACTTTGGAAAATCATATCTTTTATTGTAAAAATCCAAATAAAACAAATAATATGTCTATTATTATCAGAAAAATATAAAGAATCTTAATATAATATCCATATATCTGTTTGCATCATTGATAAATTATTTCATTTCTAAATTTTATTTTTTTAATTCAAATCAAATATAAAATTTTGGAAAATCATATCTTTTATTGTAAAAATCCAAATAAAACAAGTAATATGTCTATTATTATCAGAAAAATATAAAGAATCTTAATACAAACCAGGACCAAAGATATTTCCCGCCATTTCCCACCGCTTCCCGCCAAGTTTTCCCGCCCTTTCCTTTTTACGAGAGCTTCTAGTCTCGGTTGTAGTCACTAACTGGGACTAAAGATATTTCCCGCCATTTTCCAAATCTTCCCACCAAGTTTTCCCGCCCTTTCCCTCTATATCTAGGGCGATCACGCCATGGCTATCCATACATCCACACCTTCCTCTCTTAAAACAATGGATAAAGCGTACTAGGCCATTCTGACCCTCGAGGAGACCGGCAGGCGCAGCCACCGCCTTGTCCGGATGTCGAGCTTGGCCTTTGGAGGGGTTCCTGTCCCTCATGTCCCTCAAGGTTCCGCACGCCAGGCGGCCATCACGAACCACTTCTACCACGATCTCACGTCGGAGCAGCGGATGGATCCCCAGTGGGATCCCGACAACTACGACACCTGGAATGCCTTATTCGCTAATAGGCGGGAAAGGAAGCTCGCTAGGTACGAGGGTGATGGCTCGCCCCTAGTGAACCACAACAAAGCCGGCCGCCGTTTGTGGTGGGCGAACCATACTATCATCAGAGTGATGCGCTACATCGCCGGGGGAGACCATCCTCGCCTGCGGTGCCCACAAGTCCACCCGCCATAGAGCCACAAGAAGGCCCCTCCCCCGCTCGGAGGTAGCGGCATTGTCTTCCAAGATACCCCTCCCCCGCCCGCCGTGAATCCGAGGCCAGAGTGGCCCTTGGTATATGCCATGGCTGGGCTGAGGATCCCCGGAGTGGCAGGTGACGATGACGATGACGAAGAAGACCCTGAAGCTGCGTACTATAGGACTAGGCATAATTATGACTAAAGGGAGCGACTTTAATCCTGAGTGTTAGCTAGTCCCGCTTTGTCCCGGTTTTTAATATTAATAAATGTCTTGAGTGTTACCTAAATATGAAGATGTTGTATTTAGAGGAAAAGGCCTATAAATAGAGCAGCCTATAAATAGAGGAAAAGGCCTATAAATAGAGCAGCCTATAAATAGAGGGAAATGCCTATAAAGAGAGGGTTCATCTTTAGTCCCGGTTGGAGAAACCAACCGCGACTGAAGGGATTATGCGCAGGGCCAGCAAAGACTAATAATAGGGGTGAGTGTCGACATTATGTCGTGCGACTTGTACCTTGTCCCGGATGGTGTCACCAACCGGGACTAAAGATGAACCTTTAGTCCCGGTTGGAGACACCAACCGGGACAAAACATGAGTCAGCACTAATAATAGGGGTGAGTGTCGACATTATGTCGTGAGTGTCGACATTATGCCGAGCTGCTTGTACTATAAATAGGCATCCTTGTGAGTCCAGTCCTCTAGCCAGTTTGAGGCATCTCCAAGATGGTTTTCGAGAGCAGGGACACCACTACGGCCAGTTTCAGGGAGATGCCGCCGGAGCCCAGTCCTCTGGCATCTCCAAGAAACTGGTCATAGAGGCACTCCCTAATATGTGAAATTAGTTAGATCCCAGGCGTATTGATCTAGTTAGAGAAGTTACAAGCTGCAAGATGGTTTTCGAGAGCAGGGACACCACTACGGAAAGTTTCAGGGAGATGCCGCCGGATCCCAGTCCTCCGGCATCTCCAAGAAACTGGTCATAGAGGCACTCCCTAATATGTGACCTCACGCGTTTGGAGATCAGATCTTAATGGTAAGTATGAATCGGGACTAAAGGCCCCCCTTTAGTCCCGGTCCAGCCACAAAACGGGACTAACACACTCAAGATTTTTTGCAGACAACACTATAAAAATGGACACATGGAGCATCTTCACTCATAAAATGTTACAATTATTATACATCATTTCTTCGCGTGTGTTCCTTTCTAATCCCGCCGTATCCATGGAGCATCTTCATTCATTGACATGATGCTTGGGTCATCCTTCACCGCGAAGGGCGGAATTTCATGAAACTTATCACAATCTTCTGACATGTCTGTCTTGTCCTCCACTCCCACGTTGTTTCTTTTTCCTGAAAGAACTATGTGGCGCTTTGGCTCATCATTTGATGTATTCTTTTTCTTATTTTTTCTTTTTCTAGGTTTGGTAGACATGTCCTTCACATAGAAAACCTGAGCCACATCATTGGCTAGGATGAATGGTTCGTCTAAGTACCCCAAGATTGTTGAGATCCAACGATGTCATTCCGTATTTCTTGTCTACCTCAACCCCTCCTCCTGTCAACTTGACCCATTTGCACCGAAACATGGGGACCTCAAAAGTAGGTCCATAGTCAAGTTCCCATATCTCCTCTATGTAACCATAATATGTGGTCTTTGACTCATTGTTGTCTGTTTCATCAAAGCGGACACCACTGTTTTGGTTGGTGCTCTTTTTATCTTGGGCTATCGTGTAAAATGTATGCCTGTTTAGCTCGTACCCTTGGAAAGTCTATATAGTCGAAGATGGTGACCTAGACAACAAGTATAGCTGATCTCCAAGAGTGTTGTTTTTTATGAGATGTTGCAACCAACCGCCGAAACTCTTCATGTGTTCATGTCTAATCCAAGAGTCATGCTTTCCAGGGTTGTTGGAGCGTAAGATTTTCTTGTGTTCCTCAATATATGGGGCTGCCAAGATAGAATTCGGTAGAAAGGTGTAATGTGCTTCGGTGTAAGAATGTCCATACCTACATATTATTGATTTCCTTCCTAGAGTACCCTTTCCACTCAGTCTCCCCTCATACCGCGATTGAGGAAGACCAATCGACCTAAGGTCAGGAACAAAGTTAACACAAAATTCAATGACCTCCTCTGTTCCATAGCCCTTGGAGATGCTTCCTTCTGGCCTAGCAAGGTTACGAACATATTTCTTTAAGATTCCCATGAACCTCTCAAAGGGAAACATATTATGTAGAAATACAGGACCGAGAATGGAAATCTCTTCGACTAGGTGAACCAACAGGTGCGTCATAATATTGAAGAAGGATGGTGGGAACACCAACTCAAAACTGACAAGACATTGGACCACATCATTCTGTAATTGTGGTAGATCTTCAGGATTGATTATCTTCTGAGAGATTGCATTGAGAAATGCACATAGCTTCACAATGGGTACTCGAACATTATCTGGTAGAAGCCCCCTCAATGCAATCGAAAGCATTTGCGTCATAATCACGTGGCAGTGATGAGACTTTAGGTTTTGGAACTTTTTTTCTGCATATTTATTATTCCCTTTATATTCGACGAGAAGCCAGACGGGACCTTAATACTGCTTAGGCATTCAAAAAATATTTCCTTCCCTTGTTTGGTAAGAGCATAGCTGGCATGACCTTGAAACCATTCTGGATGCAGGCCATCTGGGTATTTCATACGTTGATGGTCCTTTCGTGCTTCCGGTGTATCTTTTGTCTTCCCATACACGCCCAAGAAGCCTAGTAGGTTCACGCAAAGATTCTTCGTCACATGCATCACATCGATTGCAGAGCGGACCTCTAAGAATTTCCAATATGGTAGCTCCCAAAATATAGATTTCTTCTTCCACATGGGTGCGTGTCCTTCAGCGTCCTTAGGAACAGATTTTCCGCCAGGACCCTTTCCATAGGTTACCATTTGATCCAAATCTTTGACCATATCAAATATATCAGCACCAGTACGCTCCTTAGGCTTCGTCTGGTGACATGCCAGACCGTTGAAATGCTTTCCTTTCTTTCTTAAGGGATGCTTGGCCAAAAGAAATCGATGATGCTCATTGTATACATTCTTCTTACAATGTTCCAAATATATACATTCAGTCTCATCTAAACAGTGTGTGCATGCATTGTATCCCTTGTTTGACTGTCCTAAAAGGTTACTAAGAGCAGGCCAATCATTGATTGTTACAAAAATCAATGATCGGAGGTTAAATTCTTCCTGTTTGTGTTCATCCCACACGTGTATCCCGAGTTCGTGCCACAACTGTAAAAGTTCTTCCACTAATGGCCTTAGGTACACATCAATGTCGTTGCCGGGTTGCTTCGGACCTTGGATCAACACTGGCATCATAATGAACTTCCACTTCATGCACAACCAAGGAGGAAGGTTATAGATGCATAGAGTCACGGGCCAGGTGTTGTGACTGGAGCTCTGCTCCCCAAAGGGATTCATGTCATATGTACTTAGACCAAACCTTAAACTCCTTCGTCATCTGCAAAGTACGGATACTTTCTATCGATTTTTCTCCATTGTGACCCATCAGCGGGGTTTCTCAACATCCCGTCTGACTTACGTTCCTCTTTATGCCATTGCAACAACTTGGCATTTTGTTTCTGAATAAGCGTTTCAACCGTGGTATTATAGGAGCATACCACATCACCTTGGCAGGAACCCTTTTCGGGGTGGACTCGGCCTCAACGTCACCAGGGCCATCTCGTCTAATCTTATACTGAAGTGAAGTGCATACCGGGCATGCATCCAAATCCTCATACTCCTCACCGCGGTAGAGGATGCAGTCATTATGGAATGCATGTATCTTCTAAACCTCTAAACCTAGAGGGAAGACAACCTTCTTTGCTTCGTACGTACTGGCGGGCAATACGTTATCTTTTGGAAGCATATTCTTCATCATTTTCAGCAACTTTTCAAATGAGGAGTCAGGTATAGCACACTCAGCCTTCCATCGCAGCAATTCTAGTGTGCTGCCCAGCTTTTCCAGACCATTTTTGCAATTTGGGTACAACAACTTTTTGTGATCCTCTAACATGCGATTGAACTTCTCCCTATCCTTTTCAGTTTCACAATCTCTTCGTGCATCGGCAATGGTCCGACCAATATCATCAGCGGGTTCATCATGTGTCTCTTCTTCATCCTCCCCTTCAGCATCCCCCATGGAAGTATCTCCGTATTCAGGAAAACCATGATAGTTGTCATCCTCCTCCTCTTCTTCATTGTTTTCCATTATAACCCCTCTCTCTCCGTGCTTGGTCCAACAATTATAACTGGGCATGAAGCCGAACTTCAACAGGTGGATGTGAAGGGTTTTTGAGTCAGAGTAATCCTTCTGATTTCTACATCCATTACATGGACAGAATACAAAACCATTACGCTTGTTTGCATCAGCAACACGGATGAATTCATGCACGCCATTAATGAACTCGCCAGAAGGCCGGTCAAGACTGCACATCCATTCCCGGACCATCTGCATTATAGTAAAAGTATATCAAAAACCATTACACAACATGATAAAAATATTACAAGTTATATTGAGAGCTTCTAGAGCATTAATTTTGAATTTTGAAAAATTTGCATGCACCAATTTGTGAATGGGAGAAAACAATCAACATGATAAATGTGGAGTTTTTTATTATAGTTCTATCAGTGAAAACCTTGTTCCATTCTAAGCTCCGAAACTCTAAAATTACACATTTCAATTTTAAGTAACTATGTGCCTAATCAAAATTTGTTACACATATATATCAAAATCCTTCTAGCTACTTCTAGAGCATGCATGCATTGATCCATATCTAGAGCATTATAGAGCTAAAGTAGCAATAAGAGATGAAAGAATGAAGTTCTAACCTTTTAAAGCTTTGGATTTAGGTGTTGCAAACTAAATCTTGACAAATCTTGAGAAAAAAATAGCATGAACTCTCTTGCTTCCTTGAGAAAAATGGCCACCATATGCTTTAGGGAAGCAGGACAGGAAACAGAATATATAGTGGTACACAACTAGTCCCGGGCCGTGATACGACCCGGGACTAATAGTCCACGAAAAGACCAGCTGGTCTGCTCTAGGTCATTAGTCCCGGTCCGTATTACGGACCGGGACTAAAGATCTGGTCCGGCCCGGGACTAGTGACTACGGCCGTTTCTAGCCATTAAAGGCCTCACGGCCCGGGACTAGTGCTCCCACTAGTCGCGGGCTGTGACAGGCCGGGACTACTGGCCTTGTTCACGTCAAACCGAAGATGGTTTTTCTATTAGTGTGAACGCGAATCTTTTTTCTTTCCACTCCGTGGGAGGACTGCACGTGTGTAGGTTTGCGGTGCGGGATGAGTATAGTCCATCAAGATTATTTGCTAAGTACACCAAAGAAAAAAATTGGGCTAATGTGAGCTGTTAGATTATGTTTACTGGGTTTGATCGTCTGGTTTCAGTATGTCTTTGAATATTTTGTTGAATGTGTTTAGCGAAGTTCTTGTTTGCTCCTTTATAAGTAGTAGAGATAGAGATGTGGATAATAACTAAGCTAACAAATCAATAACCTATGTACACAATCAAACACAATTATTAGTAGCACAAACCTATTATTACTAGCTGAATGCCCGGGCGGTGATAAGATATATTTAGTTTTTTTGATAAAATTATACGCATGAAAATTCACGTCGAGGTAGCCAACGTAATATTTGAAAAAATAAATATCGGGTCGATGAAAAATCATCTAATTTGTTTTTTTTCTCGTGACAACCCTCAACAACTCAAATTGGTCTCCTTTTAATGCTAAACACCCTACTCCCTCGCCAAGCTTTTGGTTAAAAAATCTTGCACAATTCAAATTTTGCCCGAAAATTAATGGATCCAGTCAACACATGGACTTATTTTATTCATTTTTATAACTACCTAAACGATATAACATAACATTCCACACACATAAAATGATAATATATTACAATAACAACACAACTGAAAGTGCATAAACTAAAATCATTTATACTTTAAATATATTTAATTTAATCTACTACTTATTAGTCTCCGTATTTAATGTGCACTATCTTTTTATTTGATATATACTCTTTTCTACTAAATTTCAATTCCTAAATGCTTAGATGATGAACCTTTCACCAATGTAGGCATTCGTTCAGTATCACTTCTCGAATTGGATAGTGAAGATATAGCACATTTTTCACACTAGATGACAACTTCAAGGTGCGATAGATTCCAATGGTTAGAGAACAAATAGTCTCTCATACTCTTTGTTCAAGAAAACACGAAACGGTACCATGCGTGAGTAGTAGGTAATGATACACGGTACATGTGAGCACGAGATTCAAGAAAATAGGCTCCCATACTCCGATTTGGCTAGCTCATACCCTGTTAGATTAGTAGGAATATACGGTTGTTATGATAGTTTAAATAGAATTTGGATCTATTTATATATAGTCTTAATTTGGCTTGTACTTCAAGATGACCCGTGTACGTCTATATATACTTGCCCATGAGACTTAATAATACATCCATTATATTTTGCCAAATTCATATTCTTTCATAGTATCAGACTAAATCGGTCCAAACCCTAGCCGCCGACGTGATTTCGCCGCGCCGCCCCCAACGGATCGATCTCCATGATCTCCGCCGGGGGCCGCGCGACCCGTAGCAGAGTTTGTTCGCCGGTCCATGATTGGGTGTCTTGGTGAGTCTTTTCCGATCTCTAGATCGGTTTTTCTCTCTGTCGGTCGCTTGGCCGATCTTCTTTTTTGGTTTACCGATCATAGATCAGATTAAGTCGCCCACCACCGTCTTTATCGCTGCGCCTCTACTCCGACCACTGACATCGACGATCTACATCGTGCTCATTTGCGCGCCTCCTCCACTGCCGCGCTTGCCTCAGCAGGTGATACGTTGGAAATGTATCTATAATTTTTGATGGTTCATGATTGTTTAGTATCTACTTTGCTTTGCTTTGTCTACACTTTGAGGTGTTTTTATATCTTTTCTGGAACTAACCTATTAACAAGTTGCCACAGTGTCAGTTGCCTGTTTTCTTCTGTTTTTGGTTCTAAAATGGCAGAAAATCAATATTCTCGGAATTGGACGGTACACACTACAAGAAATGTGTTGACTTGTGACCTTCTCATAGTGACGGGGAATGAAATCGTCATAGATCTATGACGATTTTGCACAAGATGGTCGTAAGCTATTTGGGAGGGTCAAAACCTTATTAAATTATGACGATTTTGGTTTAAAACGTTGTAATTTTAATAGACAAAATCGTCATAACGTGCTTAATACACCATAGAACCTTATGCATAGCGGATTATGACCAAACTATATCGTTGTAGTGTCTAAAATTGAAAAGGTTTAAATGACTGGTCTGCCACCTCATCATTTACGCACGTGTCATTTTTATGTGTCAATTTTTGACTATGTGACAATCCACGTGTCTGCTTCAGAGCGTTGCCAATTAAGAAGGGAAAAAAGGAGGTGAGCCAATTAAGCAGGAAAAAAAGGAGGTGAGGGGTTCAAACCGGCGACCAATTCCTCTATCCCTTGGAGGTCAACCACTACACCACTCATCGGTTCATGTAATAATAGGGAGCTAGATTTATTTGAACCAAAGCTTTTTTCGTTTGGCCTACAAAAAGTAAGCAAATAAATAGCACAAAAATTCAGGAGTTTCAGGATTCAAACCAAAGGCCTCTTGCTAGACAAGCAGGATCAGAGCCACGATGAATTCTGTGCTTTCATCACACGCTACACATTTATGAATATGGCCATGTTCGGTTAAGCATTGTCAATTAATAGGGCTCAAAGGGGTGGAGCGGGGGCTCAAAACCACAACCTCCAGCTAGGTCCGAGGGTATTTACCACTAGGACACTCATCAATTTGTGTCAAAGAACGTAGCTCGCCTTATTTGAACAACGTTTTCTTTGTTGGGCCTAGGCCAAGGAGACACGAGGCCTCTTGTTTTCCTCCACCTATTTTTTATCTTTTCCTTATACGGCTAATGGGCTTGTGGTTTTTTGGGCCCGCGTTTCCTTTTAGTTGGTGGTCCGGTTCTAGTCCTAGGCCGATGTGTTGGTCCACTTAGAAAGTTTTTTTCTTTTTCTATTTTTTTAATTATTTTGTATCTTTTTCATTAAAAATCCAAAATAATTGATTTTTGACTCTAAATTTTTATAAAAATCAGTAGATCCTCTTAGGGTGTTAATTATGAATACTTTTTTATTTTAAAATGGTGGATTTCATTTGGTGGTTGCTTCACGGTATGTCCCGTTTTGTGTACTCGGAAAATGAAAAATGCTTTTCTTGTGCGACGAAAAGAAAAACTTCAGTGGATGAGCCTCGCTAAACTTGCATTGCATCTCTGAAGAAATAGCATATTGTGAGTCTAAAAATGATTTTTTCCAAAAATCATGAGCATCAGATCATGTACATGTAGTTCAAACCGGACCCACTTCCTACCGATTCGGCAGGAATTTGTCTTTTTTGCCAGGGATGAATGGAAAGGTTTGAGATATCTCGGTTGGGACATTGTCCATGTAAGGTGGTCTAATATTTTTACAAAATGTGGTGGTACCATTCTAAAACTGTCATTTGGTGGTTGCTTCACAAAACGCCCCATTTTTTACGCTCGGAAAATGGAAAATGAATTTTCCATGCGTCGAAAAGGAAAACTTTCTCGTGCAACATTGTCGCCATCCCATGATACATATGTGTGCATAATATGGGCACATTATCACAAACTATGCCCTGATTCTAGCCATAACATTGGTCGTTTGGTCCGAAAGCCATGAAACCTCGGACATGATAGGTCATTTTTGAGAAGGTTTTTTTGAGACACTTGCAATATACCAAGGTTGGTATTTTTCCTTGCAACTATGTCACATAAGAAGACACCACGCAAAGGATTTGCATTGATCGGACCGTTTTTGAATTGTTTTATGCCTGTTTCAAACTATGGTCAAAACGGCGGACACGAAGGTTCTTAGATAGGGGCTGAGCCTCGCTAAACTTCTATTGGATCTAAGAAGAAATAGCATATTGTGAGTCTAAAAATGATTTTTTCCAAAAATCATGAGCATCGAATCATGTACCTGTAGTTCAAACCGGATCCACTTCCTACCGATTCGGCAGGAATTTGTCTTTTTTACCAGGGGTGAACGGAAAGGTTTGAGATACCCCGGTTGGGACATTGTTCATGTAAGGTGGTCTAATATTTTTACAAAATATGGTGGTACCATTCTAAAACTGTCATTTGGTGGTTGCTTTACAAAACACCCTGTTTTTTGCGCTTGGAAAATGGAAAATGGATTTTCCATGCGTCGAAAAGGAAAACTTTCTCCTGCAACATTTTTCGCCATCCTATGATATATATATGTGGGTATAATATGGGTACATTATCACAACCTATGCCCTGATTCCAGCTATAACATTAGTCATTTGGTTCGAAAGCCATGAAACCTCGGACATGATAGGTCATTTCTAAGAAGGTTTTTTGAGACGCTTGAAATATACCAAGGTTGGTATTTGTCCTTACAACTATGTCACATAAGAATACACCATGCGAAGGATTTGCATTGATCGGACCGTTTTTGAATTTTTTATGCCTGTTTCAAATTATGGTCAAAACGACGGACACGAAGGTTCTTAGCTAGGGGCTGAGCCTCGCTAAACTTGCATTGGATCTCTGAAGAAATAGCATATTGTGAGTCTAAAAATGATTTTTCCAAAAATCATGAGCATCGAATCATGTACCTATAGTTCAAACCGGACCCAATTCCTACCGATTCGGCAGAAATTTGTCTTTTTCGCCAGGAGTGAACGGAAAGGTTTGAGATATCCCGGTTGGGACATTGTCCATGTAAGGTGGTCTAATATTTTTACAAAATGTGGTGGTACCATTCCAAAACTGTCATTTGGTGGTTGCTTCACAAAACGCCCCATTTTTGCGCTCGAAAAATAGAAAATAGATTTTCCATGCGTCAAAAAGGAAAACTTTCTCCTGCAACATTGTTCGCCATTCCATGATACATATGTGTGCACAATATGGGCACATTATCATAAACTATGCCTTAATTCTAGCCATAACATTGGTCGTTTGGTCCGAATGCCATGAAACCTCGGACATGATAGGTCATTTCTGAGAAGGTTTTTTTGATACACTTGCAATATACCAAGGTTGGTATTTATCCTTGCAACTATTTCATATAAGAAGACACCACGTGAAGGATTTGCATTGATCGGACCATTTTTGAATTTTTTATGCCCGTTTCAAACTATGGTCAAAATGGCGGACACGAAGGTTCTTAGCTAGGGGCTGAGCCTCACTAAACTTGCATTGAATCTCTGAAGAAATAGAATATTGTGAGTCTAAAAATCATTTTTTTTTAAAATCATGAGCATCGGATCATGTACCTGTATTTCAAACCGGACCCACTTCCTACCGATTCGGCAGGAATTTTTCTTTTTTGCCAGGGATGAACGGAAAGGTTTGAGATACTCCGGTTGGGACATTGTCCATGTAAGGCGGTCTAATATTTTTAAAAAATGTGTTGGTACCAGTCTAAAACTGTCATTGGATGGTTGCTTCACAAAACGCCCCGTTTTTTGCGCTCGAAAAATGGAAAATGGATTTTCCATGCATCGAAAAGGAAAACTTTCTCCTACAACATTGTTCGCCATCCCATGATACATATGTGTGCATAATATGGGCACATTATCACAAACTATACCGCAATTCTAGTCATAACATTGGTCGTTTGGTTACTTATGGCATTTTTAAAATGTGGTTAAAAACCTGCCAATCAGAAGAGAGAATAAGGATACCAATGAATCAGCCTAACAAAACAGACCAACCGTTCAGATGGCCTCCATCCAACGGCCCAAAATACAACGCCACTTTATCCCTCTCCCCGTCCCCCACATTGTAGACATGAATTGGCCAAAATGCCCTACAATTCTAGTCTTGCACCTCAAAAGTCTGCAGGGGTACTTTCATAAAATCATCACACCACCGTCCAGATCGCGATCGAGAGGTACATCCACCCCCAAACCCTAAACCTCAAATGCTAGACGTAGATTATCACCGTCTCCACAACCTCGCCGCCTCTCTCCAGATCCCCAACCACGCCGGCGCAGACGCTGCCCCTCCCCAGTCAATTACCTACCGACGCCCCCCATCGTGCTCCTCGAATCATGCCGCTGCGGTAACCCTTCCTGGCGCCGCTACCATGATCCCCTCCTCTTCCTTCCAGATTGAACGCTGCCACCACTTCTCCCCTGGCCGGCAGCTCCCCTCCGGTGCTGCCCTTCTCCCCAAGCCACGGTCCTCCTCTCCTCCGCCATCTCCTCCTCCTCTCTGTCCCACAACCTCCTGTCATCCACTACTGCAATAGACCGACAACCACCGACCCATCCTCTACCACGATAGAGGCAGCTTAGCCCGGGCCATGGCGATGCAGCCGTCTAGCTCGCCGGTGCCTATGTGCATCCAGGCGCGTGACACCGTCGATCTGGTCGGACCGTGTCGCACTGGTCGGTCGAGGCGGCTCTTTGCGGGGCTCCTCGCTGGCAAGGTGTCTTCAGCCACCGGTAAATGTCGCTAGCTGCAGAGGACCGTACTCCTCCATGATGCAAGGAGGGCATCTCCTCGGACAAGGGGAACAACCATGTGTGGTGGTCTCCGCCCGGGCCATCGACTACGGCCGCCCGCTCATTGCTGCACTACCAGGTCACCCTTCTCTCTCGCTCCTTGCTGCACTACTGGTCCTTGCTATTTCCTGATGCTCTTAGAGGTTTCTCCAGATCGATTTGTTGGATAATCTAGCGATTGATGATGTTGTCGTGCTATCGGTAGTGCTGGGCAAAGTGAAGAATAAGAACCTCCCATGTACAACAGAGGTAGTTATACAATTGTTTTCGTCTTCACCAATGAGAACCACATGTTCGTCGTCCTTAATTCTAGTCATTGGACTAGTGCAAATACAAGCATAGTTAATTTACTTGAACATACAAGTATGTATGAATTTTTGTGAGCCCGTGACTGCTACTCCCCTATTTTTTGAACTATGATTTATATTGAATGCCCAGAAAGATGACCACCACTTGATTCAGTTCAGCCTCCATATTATTTGTGCTATGTGGTTTTTCTCTGCTTCAAGTGTTTTCCTTTCCTCTCTAATGCATGCCCTCCCAGTTCTCTAATAGGATCCATGTGCATTTCTGAATGTCACCTTCAAATAGCATAATTATGTAAGCCTAATGAAATTTGTGGAGGGATACATACTACATACTTAGATACACAACAACAGGTCAACAGATAGAACTATTGTTGTGCTTTTATGGGGAATCTATCATATTTAGAGCCATATTGTCAATGTCTTTAATGTTGTATGATCTAATCTGATCTATATATGGGGAAATTTATTACTGTTTATGCTACGTTCATGTATAAAATAGAAAATCTTTTAATTTCATTACTGTTTTCTGTAGCAGCAGGATTGGGGAGATGGCGATGGTAGCATCGAGGATTGGGGCTCTAGCGGTGGCCGGAGGGGGAAGAGGGGTGGATGTGGAGGAGGGGGAGGCCACGGTGGGGAGAAGTGGTCGTCCATGTCAGACTAGCAGGAGCACAGGAACACTATCGCCTTGACCAAGTAAGTGTTGGACTCATTGACCTTTTGTGCTGGAGCTCCATTAGGTTTCATTGCGGGTTTCCATGTATTACAGTGCCATGCATACTCTTGTATACTTGATAGTTAAATGTTCCTCATATTCCTTGCATTGCATTGTAATTTCTACTTGGGGAATAACAGTAGGATTAGTTTCCAAAATGGTTTGTTTGGTTCTAGTTATTGCTTTCTGCTCTGATGTGTTTTTTACTTAACCACAGGAACATTGTTGATTGTTCACCTTGATGGTTAATGTAACCAATGAAAACTCCTTTTCTAAGTCAGGTATGTAAAGAATGACCATATTGTGATCAAAGTTCACCCTTTCGATGCAGGAGGGCGACCAGGTCTGTTCTTCTTCAGCATTGTCGTCGCACTTGTCTTCCCAGCAGGTGAGTGATGCCCACTCTTGCCTTCTCCCTGTACTACAACCTTGGGTTTGTGAGATCATACCCGTATTGATGCAATGAGTCGATCGATCCATAGTTGATGTTACTTATGTTCTACTTAACTTAATCTTCATGCCGTTGTAAGCTGATATGTGTGGTATGATCTGTTATTTTTTGAGCTTGATACTTGCCTAGTTCTATACCTAGGTATATGGTGGTGTTTTTGTGCTTGCTACTTGCCATTTGCTTAGATCTTTCATTTTCTAATTTTCCATGCATGCCTATCTTAAATCATCTATATCGGCTTATTTGATATTTGTACTTGTTTCTTAAACACTAGGATGCCACCAGATGATCCAGGACGCCGGCTAAACACCACTCACACAACATTCAGAGGCCTCCACGTCACGTCGAGAAGCCGAAGTGTGTGAACCAGGCTGGGTACATGTTTGCATTTTTCTCAAGTGTATGAACCAGAGAATCTGCTTCCTGGGTACATGCTTATTTGCTGGGATATACTTGTATATAATAATGTTGTCATCTGTGATCCTGTGAATCTGGTTGTATGTTGTGGTGCTATGTAATCCAAATATTGGGAGTCAAATATCTATATTTATTTAGATTATGTGTGCTATTTTTATTTGTATATTCTTCAAAAGAATGACTTATTTAATTTTGGGCTTGCTCTATATAAATAGGTTGTGTAGTACTAAATATAAAGAGGCCAAGGCCCAGATAATATTGCATTCTAAAAAGGCCATAGCTGAATTATACTGGACCATATAATTGTAATGTAAAAAGGCCATAGCCCACAAATTTCGGATTATAAAAAGAAAGAAAATGAAAATGAAAAAAATGTAAAAGGGCATGAAAATGAAAATGAAAATGAAAAAAATGTAAAAGCCCAAAAGGAAATGAATTTTAAAAGGTGAATCCCGCAAAGAGAAAAAGGCCAAATTATTGGGCTTGGCCCATACACACTGTTGAAATAGACCGGGCTAAATTTGCATTACGACGATTTCGTTTCGTCATAATTTTGCCACGTCGGACTGGCCAAGTAGGATCTGACCTGGCCATGCCAGTTTTCCCATGACGATATCAGATCGTCATAGAGGTTGTGAAGATCTAATATCGTCATAGACGATTATGACGATTTCACAAAAAACATCATTGTGTGCAATTACTGATGCTCAGTTTTTGACGATCTGTTTTTCGTCATAAGATCGTCATATATTGTAGATAATGACGATTCAGTGACGAAAATGGAGGGTCTTGTGGGCCCCTGACCGCCTCCCAGCATCGTCTCTTCGCCTATAAGAAGCCCCCGATACAGAAACCCTAGACACCCGATCAAAACTCCACGAAACCTTCTGTACCCGCTGCCACCGTCGTCCCTAGATCGGTGGGATCTGAAGTTCTTCCCAGCACCCTGCCAGAGGGGAGATCATCCTGGCGGCCTTCTTCTCCGGTATGATGCGTGAGTAGTTCCACCTTGGACTATGGGTCCATGTAGTAGCTAGATGGTTATATCTCCTCCTTGTGCTTTCATGTATAGATCTTGTGAGCTCCGTTCATGATCAAGATCTAATCTATTTGTAATCATGCATGTTGTGTTTGTGGGGATCTGATGGATATTGATATTACTATGTCAGATTGATTAATGGTTTTGTCTATTTGATTCTACCATGTCTGTGTTGTTTGTGATCTTGCATGCTCTCTGTTGTTAGTAGATATCTTGGCCAAGTAGTTGCTAGTGACTCCAAGAGGGGGTATTTATGCTCAATAGTGGGTTCATGCCTCTAGTTTCCAAGGGAAGTGATAGAAATCTCTTCGGTTGTAGATGTGTTGTTTCTACTAGGGAGAAAACAACGGTCTCTTGTTCATGGAACAAGTGGATTGTTTACCTTACACACTTTTCTTAAAGAAGTTGTTTGTTGCTTGCAACTTAATACTGCAGGGGGTTCGGATGATATCCTGAAGGTGGACTTCTAGTCATAGATGCAGTTGGATGGCGGTCTATGTATATTGTTGTATTGCCCAATCAAATCTCATAGGATCTTTTTGTCTGGTATTGCATTGTTATGCCTTGCCTAGTTCCTGTCAATTGCCCTGCTGTAATTTGTTTACCCTTCATGCCATGTTGTTTATCTAAGGAGAGCACCTCTAGTGAACTATGGACCCCGGTCCAATCTTTACCATTGATACATCTTCCATTGTTACCTATTTACTTGTTGCAAACCGTTACCTTCCACATCATACGTTTAATCCTTTGTTACAGCAAACCGGTGATCTTAACAACCTCACTGATTCGTTGGGGCAAAGTCTTGAGTTTGTGTTGTGCAGGTCTCCGTGTTGCTTACAACACCTGTGTGACGTTTCCTTCCTCCTACTGGTTCGATAACCACGGTTTCTTACTGAGGGAAAACTTGTTGTTGTGCTGCTTCACACCTTGCTCTTGGGGTTCCCAACAGGCTCCACGTCAACCACGTGTACAGCCATCAAGTCTTTTTGGTGCCGTTGTCGGGGAGGCTAAGGACGTCTTCACAAGGTTTGAATTTCTCTTCAAGAAACATGTTGGATTCAGCTGCTGGAGGTACCTTTATGGGCCTCACTTTGGGTGCTGCAACAAAGCTCCTTGACAATATGATGGTTAATTACTCTGAATAGCATACTGAGAGAGCTCCACATGGTAAGAAGGTAAATTCTGTTGAAGAAACCTCCTCTTTGAGTGATAAGATTGATGTTATTTTTGGCTATGCTTGTTAATGGGAAAGCTCCTCTAGATCCTAATAGTGTTCCCTTAGCCTCTTTGGTTGCTCAAGAAGAGCAAGTTGATGTGAACTTCATTAGAAACAACAATTTTGCCAACAATACTTATGGTAATTATAGGCCTTATCCACCTAATAATGGAAATGCTTATCCTGGTAGATCTGGAATGCCTAGTGAAGATAGGATTCTAGAAGTTGAACGGTCCACTAAAAACTTTATGCAGATACAATATGAGCAAAACAAGATATTCACTAAAACTATGGAAGAACAATCTGTTATCTTGAAGAATATTAGTCATCAGCTTGAGAACCTGAATAGAGAAATTCCTAGTTTACAATCAAAAAATTTGAGTGCTGAGAAAAATATATCCTGAAAGTACCTTTGCTGCCACTCATGACTGCTAATAAAATGGCACAGTCCTCCTTGATTAATAAAATGGCTGCTAAACCTGAAACCATGGAAAGTACCTTTGCTGCCACTCATGACATACAAGTTACTATTGATGAAAATGTTAGACTGTTATCCCAACTTCATGCTAAGTGGGAAAGGGAAGCTGGAATTGATAGAAATAATAGTGTGTGCACCATCACTAGAACGGATACCACTAAACCACAAGAAGCCCCTATTCCTCCTCCTACAGAGCCTAAGCCTATTGAGTCTACTACTAGTGATGCTAAGTTTGATTTTGATATAGATGGTTGCAATATTTCTGAAGTGATTATGTTCCTGCAAAAGCTTGCTAGAAGTCCTGATGCTAGTGATATGCATGTTGCTTTCACTAAACACATTACAGATTCTCTTGTGAAAATTAAGGAAGAGAAGCTAAAACACAAAGCTGCTATTCCTAGGAAAGTAGAAGATAGTTGGGAACCCATTATTAATTTGCAAGTGAATGACTTTGATCTCAAAGCTTCATGTGATCTTGGTTCTAGTGTCTCTATTATGCCTAGGAAGATTTATGAAATTCTTGATTTGCCACCTTTGGAAGATTGTTATTTGGATGTCCAACTCAATGATAATGCTAAAAATAAACTCATGGGGAGTATTAATGATTTTCTCATTATGGTTAACAATTCTTATGTCCCTATGGATTTCTATGTTTTGGATGTTGAATATAATGCTTCTTGTCCTATTACTTTGGGAAGACATTTTCTTAGAACTATTGGTGCCATCATTGATATGAAAGAAGGCACCATTAAATATAATTTTCCATTCAAGAAAGGTATTGAACACTTCCCTATGAGGAGAGAGAAATTGCTTTTTGCTCCTCCTTTGAAAGCAAGGTTTGATGTTAATGCTTCTTCATTTGAAAATATTTGATTCTTCTTGCTTCATGTGCCTAACTTAAAGGCGTTAAAGAAAAATACTTGTTGGGAGATAACCCAAGAGTTTCCTTGACTCTTGGAAGTTATTACTTCAGTAATGATCTCTCCTTATCTTTTTTTTTCTTTTTGTGCCAAGAATGACCTCTTATAAGAGGGAAGTAAGATTTGGGGAGTTGCTGTCCCGAAACAGATTTATGTCCTCCACCATAAAAATTCGTGAGGAGTCTTGGTAACTCGGACTGAGCTGAAAATTTACGAATAAATCCCCCAGTATGTTAGATAACTTTCGTTAGTTCAACACTTGTTGATTTGAGCAACAATAGATTTTCAAAAAAATTGGTTTCTACCTGCTGGTCTGTTTTGACAGATTTCTGCCATTATTTGCATTTGCTTCTTATTGATTCCTTTTTGAGTTCTCTTTTGGGGAATTGAGCTTTTTGAAGGAGTTGCTACAGTATATTGTGTTTTTAGTGAAAATTCTTGCTATTCCAAAGCTTTGACTAAAGGTCTATTATCTTTTGAATACACTAATGTTGCTAATTAAGATTGTATGAAGTTTTGTATGAAGGAAAAATTTCAGGAGTAGAGAGAGAATGATGTAATGAGATGAAGAATGGACAAAATCTAAAGCTTGGGGATGCCACCACAGTTTCACCCCAAGAAATATCCAGTAGGTAAAAGCGACAAAGCTTGGGGATTCCCAAGGCATCCCCTTCATCAATAAAAAGCTCAGGTCTGTCTAAACACTTCGTTTTTATTGTTTCATGCATTGTTTTCTTGTTCTTAGAGCGTTTTAGTTTTAGTTTGGTTTGATTAGTTGTTTAGTTTGCTTGAATAAAGTAGTTTGGACCCCCGTTCTTGCTATGTTGTTTCAAATAAGTTGCTCGGCGTTGGAAAGGAGTAGGAAGTTCCTGCTTGAAAGTGCAAAAGGAGCTTGCATTGACTGTGACTTAGACTTTAGCATGACATGCTAGGTCTTGTTTTTGACCTTATGCTTAGTGATTATTGCTGTAGCATGTCTTGTTCCAAACAATTGGGATTATTTAGTGTGCCTTGAAAGAAATTATGCGTCGTTTTAGCATGCAAAAGCATAGTATTGTGTATTCTCCTTTGATGCTTTGTTTGTGTTTTTGAATAAGGCAATTAAACTAAGCTAGACTATTTTTTTGTGTTTTTTTTTTGAAAAGAGGAAAACAAATCCAAGAAAAATAAACAAAGCAAACTAAAAACAAAGTAAAGAGAAAGGAAGTGAAGGACTCCCCTAGTGAAGACGTCCTTAGCTTTAATAAACTCATGCCTCCAATTCCCAAGAAACCAAGTTATTCCAAAGTGTCCACTATAAGTTCCTATGCATGGTGTGTTACACCATTCCAAGTATATTCTTGTTTTCAGCTATCTTCCAATTAAAAAGTATTTTGTTATGTGAAAACTTAGTGATTAAACCTCTCACGAACTTGATGGCACACTTTATATTCTTTGCCCCTAATAAACTTGAACCATTGTGTCATCTATCTTGTATATGTTTGCACTTATACGTTGGAATTAGCAGAACCATGTTGTCATGGGGAACGTTTTCAACATTGCACTTGTACTTTGTACTTAGTTGATATCATGCTCTTTTGTCTATGGATGTCACCGATGTGAAATAAAGAGGGAACTTGTAAGTCCATGGAGTATGTATTTTGTGTGAGAGAAATGCCTGGACCGCTAGCCTAAGCCATGCCTAATCATGGTGGAAACTTGCAGCATCACCATAGTGAGCTATCTATGAAGCATCCTCAATAAAAAGCTATGCATATAGTAAATAAAAAGATCGCTGAGATGCTCATTGTCTGCTTGCCTTGTCATTTTGGTTATGGGATATCTCTTGTACCATGTGCAAGGGGTACCCCCATTGGCGGTTCTCTATGATATGCTGATGTTGCTGACATGGAGCACTTCGTTGGAAACCCCAAGAGCAAGGTGTGAAGCAGCAAGCAGAAAGTCTTCCATCAGTTGAGACCGAGGTTATCAAACCAGAAGGAGGAAGGAAACGTCACACAGGTGTTGGAAGCAACGTGGAGACCAGCACAACACAAACTCAAGACTTTGCCCCAACGAATCAGTGAGGTCGTCAAGCTCATCGGTTTGCTGTAACAAAGGATTAAACGTATGGTGTGGAAGGTAATGGTTTGCAGCAAGTAAACAAGTAACAGTGGAAGATGTATCAATGGTAAAGATTGAACCGGGGTCCATAGTTCACTAGAGGTGCTCTCCTTAGATAAACAACATGGCATGAAGGGTAAACAAATTATAGCGAGGCAATTGACAAGAACTGAGCAAGGCATAACAATGCAATTACTAACCAGAAAGATCCTATGAAGTTGATTGGGCAATACAACAATATACATAGACCGTAATACAACGGCATCTATGACTAGAAGTCCACCTTCAGGTTATCATCTGAACCCTCTCCAGTATTAAGTTGCAAGCAACAGACAACTGCTTTAAGCAAAGTGTGTAAGGTAAACAGTCCACATGTTCCATAAACAAGAGACCGTTGTTTTCTCCCTAGTAGCAACAGCACATCTACAACCAAAGAGATTATTGTCACTTCCCTTGGAAACTAGAGGCATGAACCCACTATCGAGCATAAATACTCCCTCTTGGAGTCACTAGCAACTACTTGGCCAAGATAACCACTAGCAACGGAGAGCATGCAAGATCACAAACAACACAGACATGATATAATCATAAAGATAGAACCATTAATCAAACCAACATAATAATCTCAATATCCATCGGATCCCCGCAAACACAACATGCATAATTACAAATAGATTAGATCTTGATCATGAACGGAGCTCACAAGATCTATACATGAAATCACAAAGGAGGAGATACAACCATCTAGCTACTACATGGACCCATAGTCCAAGGTGGAACTACTCACAAATCATACCGGAGAGAAGGCCTCCGGGATGATCTCCCCTCCGGTAGGGTGCCGGGAAGAGCTTCAGATCCCCCTGATCTAGGGACGATGGTGGCGGCGGCTATAGACGGTTTCGTGGATTTCTGCTTGGGTACTGAGAGTTTCTCTATCGGGGGCTTCTTATAGGCGAAGGGGGAGACCGAGGCGGCGCTGTGGCAAACCTACCCGGCTCTCCTCTGGACTTCTTGTTCCCCATGGAAATTTATTGACTTTGTCCTTCGTCCCGTCCAATTTCGAGAAGATTTCTTTACTAACTTTTCTGAAACCAAAAACAGCAAAAAACAGGTATCTGGCACTGTTGCAACTTGTTAATAGGTTAGTACCAGAAAACATGTAAAAAACTCCTCAAAGTGTGGACAAGTAAAGCAAAGTAGATACTAAATAAGCATGGAACATCAAAAATTATAGATACGTTTCCAACGTATCAGCATCCCCAAGCTTAACTCCTGCTCGTCCTCGAGTAGGTAAGTGATAAAAGAATAATTTTTTAGGTGACATGCACCCTCACAATAAAGATCCAACCATTTGCAAGCACTGAAAGCTGGGATGAAAGAACTCTAAACATGTGCATGAAAGATGGAGTTCTAAAAATAAGACATAGTAATTATGTATGCAACATGGCAAGCTACAAACAAAGATCATCAATAATATGCATTAAAAACGTTTGTTTGTTTCACATGTAGAAAACATAGCATAGTGGCAATCATCTTGTCCCTCATAGAGTAGCAATATAATGCATAGGACACCTGCAAAGTTCACAAGGGTGACTAGAAACAGATAGCACATGAACAAGTAGTAACACAATATGCATCAATTAATAAGCTTTGGAACATTGCACACAGAATGACAATTATGCTCTCTTAATGGTGCCTAAAGGTAGAAGGGGGAGACTCAAATAATGGTGGAAGAAAAGACTTTTTGTAAAGGAAGCAGGGATTACAAGTTTCAAAAAGAGCTTCCAAAAATTATGGTACTTATTAGCTTTCAGCCCCTATTGCCCCTATCATAAGCATCTTGAAGTGGTTAAGGTGAAAGTGGCAAAGCTAGAGTATATGCTTGACAAAGTATAAGTTGGCAATCTCAAGTCCCTTGACTATGAGGGCTACACCTCATGGATACTCAACTTAGGGCCCAGGCAAGTTCTTGTCACTGTAAGTATTTGCATATCATTGAGAACCGCCAACGGGATACCCCTTGCACATGGTACAGGAGCTTTCCCATAACCAAAATGACAAGGCAAGCAGACAATGAGCATCTCAGCAATTCTTCTTATGTACCATGGGAATATGGTGCCTTTTTCTCTCTTTCCTCTTTTCTCAATGTGTCTTTTTTAATAAGAAGAATGCTTCATAGATGTCACTATGGTGATGCTGCAAGTTTCCACCATGATTAGGCATGGCTTAGGATAGCGGCCTAGACGTTTCTCTAACACAGAATACAAACTCCATGGACTTACAAGTTCCCACTTTATTTCACACCGGTAACATCCATAGATAAAAGAGCATGATATCAACGGGGTACAAAAAGTACAAGTGCAATGCTGAAAACATTCCCCGTGACAGCACGGTTCTGCTAATCCCAACTTATAAGTGCAAGCATATACAACAAAGTTGCCTCAATGGTTCAAGTTTATTAGGAGCAAAGAATAAAATGTGCCATCAAGTTCGTGAGGACTTTAATCACTAAGTTTTCACATAACAAAATAGTTTTTAATTGGAAGATAGTTGAAAACAAGAATATACTTGGAATGGTGTAACACACCATGCATAGGAGTTTATAGTGGACACTTTGGAATAACTTGGTTTCTTGGGAGTTGGAAGGATGAGTAGAACTTACTCATACAAGTGGAGGCTAGCAAAAGACTGGGAGCAACCAACTAAGAGAGCAATAATGCCCATAATTATGCAATGCAACAAAGCAAACTAATCAAAGCAAAGAGTGGTACTGCAAGTCAAGGACTAAATGATCCTAGAGTCTAATGGTGACTTGTCATAGTCATAACATGGTGTAAGCATGTACCAAGTCAACCCAAGCAAAACATCAAAGGAGAATACCACAATACTATGCTTTTGCATGCTAAAACAACGCATAATTTCTTCAAGGCACACTAAGCAATCACAATTGTTTGGAACAAGACATGCTACAGCAATAGTCACTAAGCATAATGCTAAAACAACACCTAGCATGTCATGCTAAATTCTAAGTCACAGACAATGCAAGCTCCTCTTGCACTTCAAGCAAGAACTTACTACTCCTTTCCAAACACCAAGCAAACTTATTTGCAAAACAACACAGCGAGAACGGGGCTCCAAACTACTAAAGCAAACTAAACAAACTAAGCAAAGCAAACGAAAACTAAGACGCTCCAAGAACAACACAACTATGCATGAAACAATAAAAGTGAAGTGTCTAGATAGACCTGAGCTTTTTATTGATGAAGAAGGGTATGCCTTGGGCATCCCCAAGCTTTGACGCTTGTACCTCTTGGATATTTCTTGGGTTGACACCATGGTGGCATCCCCAAGCTTGAGCTTTTGTCCATTCTTCATCTCATTGCATCATTCTCTCTCTACACCTGAAATTTTTCCTTCATACAAAACTTCACACAATCTTCATTAGCAACATTAGCTTATTCAAAAGATATTATTGTTGGGTTTGCAGCATAGAAAACAAAAAATTTCCTATGACGGGAACATCTAAGTACCAAGATCTATCTACTAGATACAAGAAAAGGGTGGATATACATCCATAGAATACATACCCTCGAAGACCGAATAGTGTTAACGAGGTTGTACTCGTGGATGATGTAGACGAACGCTTGCCGATCTCAAGATCATGATGAAGTCCATCTGGTCCAGCCAGTCCAGCACCATCAAGTCCAGCACCGCAAAGCAGTGGTGCATCCGTGATCGCACACACGTACGGGTACCCTGACAACCTCCGTGCCCTCGCTCCAGCGAAGCAGCGGAAGCAACAAATCCTTCCAGAAAAAGCCACCGGGAACATGTATCTCGCTGATCCGAGACCGTGGGGAAATTCTAAAGGGGGGAGAGAGATCCTTCGCGAGGAGGTGTGAGTGACAAGTGAGAGGAGGGGTCCTTTTATAGGGGAGGGGGCAGCCCAAGGGGGCATGGCCGTCGAACAAGGAGGGTGCCCCCACCTCTCCCTCGTTCATGTGGTGGAAGCTCCACTCACATAAAAACATCTCCACTCACAATTCCACTCACATGCATTAATTTTCCACCAAAATTAATGCAAGCTCTCATTTTAATAAAACTCTTTTATTTATTTATTCATAATTTTGTTAATTAATTTAATTAACAAACATTCACATAAAACCCCTTTCTTGTATTCAATTTCACATGCAGAACCAGTTTCAGCAATTTCAACCGAAATAGTTCCGGTGTCTAGTGAAATAAATTCCTGCGCTTTTATTTTCTTTTTCTGACATATCATTTGCTCCGAATGGTGTAGGTATCCCTTAAGTGTGTCACCCTATGGTTCGCGAATAATGCAGACATGATCGAAACCCCTCTTCGATCAATAATCAGCAGCGGGACCTGGAGATCTGTATTGACTCCCACACATTCAACGATGACTTTTGTGATCGTGTGAACCTTTTATGCTAGTATCTTAATCCCTTTGTTTCACGATATATTACATGTCCGGGATTCGATCATCGGTATCTCCATACCTAGTTTGATCTTGTTACCGACATGCACTCTTTTCTTGTTCCCGTGATATAACATTCTAGTGATCAAATCACTTGCTTGCAAGCTAATCAATGTGATATCACCGAGAGGGCCCAGAGAATATCTATCCGTCATCGGGATGAACAAATTCCACTCCCGATCCATGAACCTCAACATAACACTTTAGTAGTTCTGAAGCCATATTTATAATCACCCAGTTACGGTGTGATGTTTGATGTCATCGAGAAACTCTTCCGGTGTTAGTGATTGACATGATCTCATGGTCTAAGGATTAGGATCACTTCGTAAGTTGTTATAGCAATATAAACTCAATGACTTTGATCGTAATGCTATAATTTGGATGGATGTTCATCACATCACTACACTAATGTTGTGACCTCATTATTAACAACATCCAATGTCCATGATCAGGAAATTTTGATCATCTTGTTAATCAACGAGCTAGTTTATAAGAGAGGTATAACTAGGAACTTCCTTTTTATTTATTAAACACACATGTATTAACGTTTCCGTATTAATACAATTATAGCAAGCAAAATAAACATTTATCATAAATAAGGAATACGATAATAACCACTTTATTATTGCCTCTCGGGCATATTCCCTTCAGTCTCCCACTTGCACTAGAGACAATAATCTAGTTTGAAAACTTTGCGTATTTGAACACCTATGGCTTTCTGGTGTTCCATATACGCAACTTCAAGTGGTTAACATAATATACGGATCTGACGCTTTCAGGTCCGTGTGTATTTGCATGTCTTTGCGTCTCCACGCATCACTCATTCTCTAATGAGATGGCATTGTATAAATTTGGTATTTTGGTGAGACCTTTAGTTCCTTGGGGTTAAATCATGTCGATACTATTGCCGTACAATATATCTTTAGTGTTATCCCATTGAGAACCACACCTTAGTTTGATAATAAACTACTTGACACAAATTGCCTCCTTTGCTGCTACTATAGCAGTCATATACTTAGCCTTTTGTTGTAATATCCGTCACAATGTCTTAACTTTGGAATTCATCCAAATCCATCATGGAAACTTTCTTTCCATTTCATTGTGCCACCCATAGTTTAAATTTAGATAAACTTAATTTGTATCTTGTGATAAAACTAGTATCAGTGTAACGCTTTACAATGAACTATTTGTAATTGTTTGTCACCTCTACACAAATATATTCTTAGTTCTTCCAAAAGATCATAAGAATATCCTTACTATCGTCCAATGATCATTTTATGATTCATTCTGGTATATGCTCATAACACTTAGAGCATAGGACATATCTGGATATGTACATATCATGGTATGATTGATCAAAACATTCTCGTGATTTCACTCATCAAGTGTCAAAGCACTTGAATCTTGTTTCACTTATCAAGTGTCGATACACTTGAATCTTGATTCAATTCCTTTCCATGCGACAAGAACCTTTTCTTGTTGTTTCTATATTGAACTCCTTCAATATATCATATATGTACGTTTGGCACAACCATATTAGCATCACAGTCTATCCACTATAGACATTCATGCTAAATATTCGGGTTTTGCCTAAGTCTTTCATCGAAATGAAATTCTTAACCTTTGTCAATAAAAATTACATCATTTCTAATCAACAAGATGTCCTCCAAATAATGTATTAGAAATATGTCTTAGCGCTCCCACTTAATTTCTTGCAAATACAAGCATCTTCATCGTCTCCTGATGAAAACTCCTTTTCATCACGATGAAGATTCCAACTCCGCGATGCTTACTTCAACCATTGAAGTTTGCATGCCCTTTTTAGAATCCTTTGAATTAACAAAACCCTTTGGACCGTGTCATGTACACGTCCTAGGTAACCATTCTATTAGAAGAACTTTGTTTTGTTTATTCATCTACCATATAACAAATTATATGTAGTGGTTGCTACTTTAATCCGTCTAGACTAAATATCGCTATGAAAGATCAAATCTTGTCATAGTCAACTCCTTGAACATTGTCGTAAAATACTTTACCGACATGTCGACTATTTCATAGATGTTAAACATCCATGTCTGTTTCTTTATAGATCCAAATACGACCGATAGGTTTTTACACCTTTCCGGAGGGTCTTCCAAGTTCAAAACTTGATTTCTCGTGTATGGAACTATCACGGATTTTATGGCTTCAAGCCATTTGACGGAGTCAGGGCCCATCATCGCTTCTTTGTATCTGGTCGGTTCATCATTGTCAAACAATAATGATTTACTCCCAAATCTCAGCATTTGATTTGTTTATCCGACCGACTTGGTTAAATAAGAACTTAGATCTCTGTGACCACAACCTTTGAGGCACATAAGCTATGAGCATTATGGCAGCCTCCGGAACAATTTCCGGCGCTGCGCAACTCAGCACATTTAGCTAAGGTTTGTTAACCTTATCAAAGTTCTATTGTCCTCCCACTTAGCTTTTGCAAAATATTCCTTTTTCAAGAAACTTCACGTTTCAAGCGACAAACCCTTTTGTCCTTGGTGTTATGGAGGAATACCCAATTGTTATTCGAAATAACCTACAAAGACATGCTCAACCGACTTCGGTTGTAAACATCTTACTTATGTTTAACATACCAAAATTTAAGAAATGACAACTTGGGTTTTACCCCAAACCATAACTCATATGGTGTCATTTCAACGGATCAAGATGAAGCTCTTTTCAGTGTAAAAGCGGTAGTCTCTAAAGCTTTAATCGTCTAAAACATAATGGCAGTTTTATAAATAACACTTTTGATCCAACCATGTCACACAAGGTTTCATTACAAATCTCAAACACGTCATACTCCTATGGTGTTTCGGGAGATGCAAATCTAGTGTTTTGCTAAACATGTAACTCAAATCAATCCCTTTATGATAAATCATAATTCATTTTTGTTGTTACACTTGTAACTCAAATAAATCCCTTATGATAAAATCATAAACCGTTTTATTTTCTTGTTACAATGATTTTCCACTTCATCTTGAAAGTCTTTGAAACATTTTCAAATATTTCATACTTCTTTCTCATTAAGTGAATATTCACTCAAATTTCCGGAGAAAGTATCTGAAATTGAAACTCATCGCTTACGACTACACATAATGGACTACATACATTGATATGTATAAATTCCAACATTTTAGTCATTCGTTCTTCTTTGGCCTTTGAACGAAGTTTTAATTATCCCTAGGAAAGTCTCACAAGCGTCACTTGATCAAATCAAAGACTCCAAAAATCCATGAAAATGGAGTTTCTTCATGTTTTATTTCCAATATAATTTAAACAGCGCTGTCACTTCGTAAGTGATCTTTCAATCATTTGTCTAGCGACATTTTAGCATTAGGTTTTATGGATGTGATTTCTCCAACTAGATTTGTAAATCATCCATATTATATGGAATACGGTAATTATTTGAACAACCTTTGTTCTCATAATACCTGATTTAAATAACAATTATTAAAACAAAAGGCAAGCTTTGATGTCAACGAGAAATACAAACAACGGTTTGTTTGTTTTCGATGAACATCATCACGTATTTTCTTGCTAGTTACTTAGGCCATTGTGGTTCATGAATTGCGTCGCTCCGTATGAAATTTCATACCAACCAATTCGGTACCCAATACCCAAGAACCACATTGTTTAACAAGCAAAGAATACAACCATAACATGTATATCATCCATATACCTAAATTGGATATTTCCAATCTTTTCTTTTCTGCCAAATATATTTTATAGATTCTCTTTCAGCATTTCCTTTTACTTTTTAAAAGAATCTATCAACATCAACAGTGGCACCATATACATGACACATAGTCCAAATCGTGTATATTCAAATAATAATACCTTTGGACTTGCACTTTGAAGTAGATCACCATCATAAAATGATCGGTATTCTTTCAAAATCCATTCTTTAGTAATCTTTTAGTGTAGTAAACACTTTTACATACATCTTCTATTCATCCTTATCCTGACGACTTTCATGATCAAGCTACTACAGCTTATAAAGGCGAATCGTGAGTATAACATTACTTTCCAAAACCCTTTTGGATGATTAGGATGTCTAGCATCTCCAACCTTCGCAAATTCTCATCCAATATGAGAACATACATTATACTCTATCATATTGCAACCAAAACATTGTTTCAGATATCGTTATATCTTCCATACATGATGCTTTCTGAAAAAATTCTTTCAGATCCTAGATAAACTTGATATTAAAACAATCAAGAATCATGGAGGCAAACATGATACTTAAAGATACTAACACTGGAATTGTTACTCTCGATTTAATACTAATTATTAAACTTCACGGAGTAAACAGAGTTTGCTGAAAGTTTACAATAGGACTTTAAACTTTGATTGACACTCAACACAATACGATACCAGTTCGTAAAGTAAATATCCAGAATTCTATAGTTCTATTATCTCAATTACAACTAAGCATAAGGTGGTGAACGAATGCCAGTGACTACAACAAATTGTGCAAATTCACTTTGATTTAATTTATGATAAATTGAGTTCTTCTAATCCAAATTAGAAATGAACTCCCACTCAAAAACGACATCCCTCGTGCCTTTTTGGTGAGTACATGAACCAAATCCACTACACCAAGTCTGATCATCACGTGAGTCGGTGTAGCTTCAAAGGCGAGCATCAAATGGGCATCATATCTTCCATATGACTCATGCTTAACCTTTCGGTCCGTGTTCCAAGGCCATGTCTGTACATGCTAGGCTCGCCAAGTAAGAACCTTAGTATTCGCATGTGTAACTGTCTTACACCCGAAATATGATCGTGGATCCAAGAACACCCGATCATCACGTGATGTCTTGGAGCGACGAAACATAATCGGTGATACTTAAGGAAGAACACATTCTTATCTTGATATCTAAATGAGGGATCATCTTATTATGCTAATAAAATGCCAAACAAGCAATATAAGATGCAATCAAACATCACATGTTAATAAGTGAAGTGATATGGTTCCCGCATATGATCTCCATCATGTGCACTGTGGTATGATCACTATCATACCTATATGTGTAAGGCCAAGGTCTATGGAACTTACACGTTATGTGTGTTATAAGAGTATCATCTCATACTTATACTTACAACATCACCATATCATAACACTAGCCCAACAATAATCTAAACTAGATGCCTCTAATTTATCTATTGCAAGTTTTACGTGGCTTAGAGCTTTCGAAGATAGAACTATTCTTACCTATGAACATGAACCACAACGAGGATAACCAAATTGTTGATAACTCGTTGAAAATTAGATATTGACTATAGTAGGAGAGACAGACACCCGCTAGCCACTTATGCAAAACTAGTTGCATGTCAAGCGTGGAACATGTCTCATGTGCGAGGACATGTAAAGTTTGTCCGGGCCGCTTCATCCCACTATGCCACCAATATCCAAATTACAACTAAGAAGCAATAAAATGATCATCATCGCCCACATACTCATATATGTAGTACCCGTACAAAGTATCTACGCATAGATCCAGCTTTGATACCACTGTTGGGTTCGCAGCATAGAAAACAAAATTTTCCTATGATGGGAACATCTAAGTACCAAGATCTATCTACTAGATACAAGCAACGGGTGGATATACATCCATAGAATACATACCCTTGAATACCGAATAGCATTAACGAGGTTGTACTCATGGATAATGTAGACGAACGCTTGCCGATCTCAAGATCGTGATGAAGTCCATCTGGTCCAGCCAGTCCAACACCATCAAGTCCAGCACCACAAAGCAGTGGTGAATCCGTGATTGCACACACGTACGGGTACCCCGACAACCTCCACGCCCTCGCTCCAGCGAAGCAACAAATCCTTCCAGAAAAAGCCACCGGGAACATGTATCTCGCTGATCCGAGACCATGGGGAAATTCTAAAGGGGGAGAGAGATCCTTCGCCAGGAGGTGTGAGTGACAAGTGAGAGGAGGGGTCCTTTTATAGGGGAGGAGGGAAGCCCAAGGGGGCATGGCCGCCGGCCAAGGAGGGTGCCCCCACCTCTCCCTCATTCATCTGGTGGAAGCTCCACTCACATAAAAACATCTCCAATCACAATTCCACTCACATGCATTAATTTTCCACCAAAATTAATGTAAGCTCTCATTTAAATAAAACTCTTTTATTTATTTATTCAGAATTTTGTTAATTAATTTAATTAACAAACATTCACATAAAACCCTTGCTAGTATTCAATTTCACATGCAGAACCAGTTTCAGCAATTTCAATCGAAAAGTTCCGCTGTCTAGTGAAATAAATTCCTGCGCTTTCCTTTTCTTTTTCTGACATATCATTTGCTCTGAATGGTGTTGGTATCCCTTAAGTGTATCACCCTATGGTTTGCAAATAATGCAGACATGATCGAGACCCCTCTCTGATCAACAATCAGCAGCGGGACCTGGAGATCCATACTGACTCCCACACATTCAACGATGACTTCTGTGATCGTGTGAACCTTTTACGCTAGTATCTTAATCCCTTTGTTTCACGATATATTACATGTCCGAGATTCGATCATCGGTATCTCCATACCTAGTTTGATCTGGTTACCGACATGCACTCTTTTCTTGTTCCCGTGATATAACATTCTAGTGGTCAAATCACTTGCTTGCAAGCGGATCAATGTGATATCACCGAGAGGGCCCAGAGCATATCTATCTGTCATCGGGATGAACAAATTCCACTCTCGATCCATGAACCTCAACATAACACTTTAGTAGTTCTTAATCCATCTTTATAATCACCCAGTTACGGTGTGACGTTTGATGTCATCGAGAAACTCTTCCGGTGTTAGTGATTGACATGATCTCATGGTCTAAGGATTAGGATCACATCTTAAGTTGTTATAGCAATATAAACTCAATGACTTTGATCGTAATGCTATACTTTGGATGAATGTTCATCACATCACTACACTAATGTTGTGACCTTGTTATTAACAACATCCAATGTCCATGATCAGGAAACTTTGATCATCTTGTTAATCAACGAGCTAGTTTATAAGAGAGGCATAACTAGGAACTTCCTTTTTGTTTATTAAACACACATGTATTAATGTTTCCGTATTAATACAATTATAGCATGTAAAAAAACATTTATCATAAATAAGGAATACGATAATAACCATTTTATTATTGCCTCTCGGGCATATTCCCTTCAAATAGACCACTAGCAAAGCTTTGGAACAGCAAGGATTTTCCTAAAAACACAAGCTACTGAAGTAACTCCTTCAAAGAAACTCAATTTACCTTAAGAGAGCTCAAAAAAGAATCAATAAGAAGCAAATGCAAATAATGGCAGAAATCTGTCAAAACAGACCAGCAGGTAGAAACGAATTTTTTCAAACATTTTCTGTTGCTCAAATCAAAAAGTGTTGAACTAACTAAAGTTATCCAACATACTGGGGGATTTATTCGTAACTTTTGAGCTCAATCCGAGTTACAGAGCCTCCTCACGAATTTTTTTGGTGAAGAACAGAAATCTGTTTCGGGACAGCAACTCCCCAAATCTTACTTCCCTCTCATTAGAGGTCATTCTTGGCACAAAAAGCAAACAAAAAGGATAAGGAGAGGTCATTAGAGTCGTAATAACTTCCAAGACTCAAGGAAACTCTTGGATTATCTCCCAACAAGTACTTTTCTTTAATGCATTTAATTTAGGCACAAGAAGCAAGAAGAATCATGTATTTTCAAATGAAGAAGCATTAACATCAAATCTTGATTTCAAAGGAGGAGCAAAAAGCAACTTCTCTCTCCTTATAGGGAAGTGTTCAATACCTTTATTGAATGGAAATTGATATTTGATGGTGTCTTCTTTCATATCAATGATGGCACCAACTGTTCTAAGAAAAGGTCTTCCCAAAGAAATAGGACAAGAAGCATTGTATTCAACATCCAAAACATAGAAATCAACAGGGACATAAGCATTGTTAACCATAATGAGAACATCATTAATACTCCCCATGAGTTTCTTCTTAGAATTATTATTGAGTGGGACATCCAAATAACAATCTTCTAATGGTGGCAAATCAAGCATTTCATAAATCTTCCTAGGCATAATAGAGACACTAGAACCAAGATCACATGAAGCTTTGAGATCAAATTCATTCACTTGCATATTAATAATAGGTTCCCAACTATCTTCTACTTTCCTAGGAATAGAAGCTTTGTGTTTTAGCTTCTCTTCCTTAATCTTAACAAGAGCATCTGTAATGTGTTTGGTAAAGGAAACATGCATATCACTAGCATCAAGACTTCTAGCAAGCTTTGTAGGAACATAATCACTTCAGAAATATTGCAACCATTAATATCAAACTTAGCATCACTAGTAGTAGGCATAGTAGGAGGAGGAATAGGGGCTACTTGTGGTTTAGTGGTGATAGTGCACACACTATGGTTTCTATCAATTTCAGCTTCCCTTTCCCACCTAGCATGAAGTTGATCTAACAGCCTAACATTTTCATCAATAGTAACTTGTATGGCATGAGCAGTAGCAAAGGTATTTTCCATAGTTTCAGGTTTAGCAACAATTTTATTAACCAAGGAAGTTTGAGCTTCAGACAAAGAGGATATACTTTTCTCAACAGTTAAAAGCTTTTCCTCCATAGTCTTATTGAAAGTGATTTGTTTACTAATAAAGTCCTTGAGCATGACTTCAAGTTCAGAGGGGGCACTTCTAGCATTATTGTAAGAGCTTCCATAGGAATTGCCATTATTAGGAGGATAAGGCCTATAATTGTTATTGCTACCAAAATTATTCCTATAGGCATTGTTGTTGAAATTGTTGTTTCTAATGAAGTTCACATCAACTTGCTCTTCTTGAGCAACCAAAGAGGCTAAGGGAACACTATTAGGATCTAGAGGAGCTTTCCCATTAACAAGCATAGCCATAATAACATCAATCTTTTCACTCAAAGAGGAAGTTTTCTCAACAGAATTTACCTTCTTACCATGTGGAGTTCTCTCAACATGCCATTCAGAGTAGTTAACCATCATATTATCAAGGAGCCTATTTGCAGCACCCAAGGTGAGTCCCATAAAAGTACCTCCAGCAGTAGAATCCAACAGGTTTCTTGAGGAGAAGTTCAAACCTGCATAAAAAGATTGGATAATCATCCAAGCAGTGAGTCCATGAGTAGGGCAATTTTTAACCAAAGATTTCATTCTTTCCCAAGAAGGAGCAATATGTTCACTATCAAGCTGTTTAAATTTCATAATGTCACTTCTCATAGCTATAATCTTAGCAGGAGGGTAGTATTTTCCAATAAAAGCATCTTTGCACTTAGTCCATGAATCAATACTATTTTTAGGCAAAGATAGCAACCATTCTTTAGCTTTTCCCCTCAAGGAGAAAGGAAAAAGCCTGAGCTTAATAATATCTCCATCTACACTCTTATACTTTTGCATCTCACAAAGTTCAACAAAGCTATTAAGATGGGCAGCAGGATCATCAGAACCAACACCAGAAAATTGCTCTCTCATCACAAGATTCAACAAAGCAGGCTTAATTTCATACAAGATAGCATCAGGAGCAGGTGGAGCAATAGGTGTGCTTAGGAAATCATTGTTGTTGGTGCTAGTGAAGTCACACATCTTAGTGTTCTCAGCAGAGTTCATTTTGGCAAAGGTGGACAAGCCAAAAACAGCAGCAGCAGCTAGAGTAGGAACTAATTTTTTGTGTTTTTGAATAAGGCAAGCAAACCAACCTAGACTAATTTTTTGTGTTTTTTTTGAAAAGAGGCAAACAAATCCAAGCAAAAGAAACAAAGCAAACTAAAAACAAAGTAAAGATAAAGGAAATGAAGAACTCCCCTAGTGAAGGCGTCCTTAGCTTTAATAAACGCATGCCTCCAATTCCCAAGAAACCAAGTTATTCCAAAGTGTCCACTATAAATTCCTATGCATGGTGTGTTACACCATTCCCAGTATATTCTTGTTTTCAGCTATCTTCCAATTAAAAAGTATTTTGTTATGTGAAAACTTAGTGATTAAACCTCTCACGAACTTGATGGCACACTTTATATTCTTTACCCCTAATAAACATGAACCATTGTGTCATCTATCTTGTATATGCTTGCACTTATACGTTGGAATTAGCAGAACCATCCTGTCATGGGGAACGTTTTCAACATTTCACTTGTACTTTGTACTTAGTTGATATCATGCTCTTTTATCTATGGATGTCACCGGTGTGAAATAAAGAGGGAACTTGTAAGTCCATGGAGTATGTATTTTGTGTGAGAGAAATGCCTGGACCGCTAGCCTAAGCCATGCCTAATCATGGTGGAAACTTGCAGCATCACCATAGTGAGCTATCTATGAAGAATCCTCAATAAAAAGCTATGCATATAGTAAATAAAAATATCGCTGAGATGCTCATTGTCTGCTTGCCGTGTCATTTTGGTTATGGGATATCTCCTGTACCATGTGCAAGGGGTACCCCATTGGCGGTTCTCTATGATACGCTGATGGTGCTGACGTGGAGCACTTCGTTTGAAACCCCAAGAGCAAGGTGTGAAGCAGCAAGCAACAAGTCTTCCCTCAGTTGAGACCGAGGTTATCGAACCAGAAGGAGGAAGGAAACGTCACACAGGTGTTGGAAGCAACATGGAGACCTGCACAACACAAACTCAAGACTTTGCCCCAACGAATCAGTGAGGTTGTCAAGCTCACCGGTTTGTTGTAACAAAGGATTAAATGTATGGTGTGGAAGGTAATGGTTTGCAGCAAGTAAATAGGTAACAGTGGAAGATGTATCAATGGTAAAGATTGGACCGGGGTCCATAGTTCACTAGAGGTGCTCTCCTTAGATAAACAACATGGCATGAAGGGTAAACAAATTATAGCGAGGCAATTGACAGGAACTGAGCAAGGCATAACAATGCAATTACTAACCAGAAAGATCCTATGAAGTTGATTGGGAAATACAACAATATACATAGACCGTAATCCAACTGCATCTATGACTAGAAGTCCACCTTCAGGTTATCATCCAAACCCCATCCAGTATTAAGTTGCAAGCAATAGACAACTGCTTTAAGCAAAGTGTGTAAGGTAAACAGTCCACATGTTCCATGAACAAGACACAGTTGTTTTCTCCCTAGTAGCAACAACATATCTACAACCGAAGAGATTATTGTCACTTCCCTTGGAAACTAGAGACATGAACCCACTATCGAGCATAAATACTCCCTCTTGGAGTCACTAGCAACTACTTGGCCAAGATAACCTGTAGAGGTCCCAACCTTTAATAAGGTAGAGATCCCTGTGTTTACAATGCTAGTCCCTGGATCAATAGCTAGCATCCACAGTTAAGATGTAATATCAAGAAACAAAGGTCATAATACAACTTTATAACCAGGAATAAAATAATTTATTACATCTTACATAGCTCATTTGGCTATCTCATTACAATGCAGCAGGAATAACTATAGCATGGAGTCCTTCATCTTCAAAGTGCCACAGGCAATCATGTTAGTTGTAGACTTGTAATCCTAATCAACACATCTCACTAACATCAGACAAACCTGCAACATAATTAGTTACAGCCACAAGGGTCAATACATTTGAATTGTATTGGCAAGTGATACTATGGTAGTATAGTGGAGTCTATCATCTATATGCATTTGTCTAAGTGGAGCTTAGGCTTGCTTTGCTCAAAATATATTTTCCTTATCTTTTGAAAACACTAAGTTTTTGTTTGTCAAAAATCACCCAAGGCATCTCCCAATAGAAATTGGTGATCCTTCAACCCTTGTTCAACCACAAAGTTTTTAACTTAGAAATTTGGATGAGGAGATTCTTGATAGCTTCCATGTCTTGATGCTCAAATTGTCCTTTACCAGGGACATGGCTAAGTACTTAGATTTTTCACTCTGTAGAGGTGGTGCACTTCCCCACAAGACTTGGTTTCACCAAGACAAGATCTTTCAGAAGCCTTCCCTTAGACCAGAATGGACGCGTTCCAACCTATCAAACCCCTACCACCAACTGTCCATTTGGCTAAGTTATTGCAACCTATATGATCCAGGCAGATCCCATAATGCCAAGTGGCTGCACTTGAAGCTTCTCAACATTTGACATCTCAAATCTCTTTGTTCCTGGGTGGCCATCCACAAGTGAGATATCAAGTTTTCCCCAGTATACTGGACTTGGTGATGTCCAAGTTTTCCCCAGCATACTGTACTTGCATAACCATTCAACACAAACCATTCTTTCCATTCCACCCAGGTGATTCATTCACTTAGTTTTTTTATTAAACAAAACACAAGTCTTTGACTTGGAAACATTCCATAGCATGAAATATGATCCACCCTTGTTTTCTACTAGCTAAACTAAGCATGATAGTAGTAGGAATCTTAACTTAGGGAATTTCTACTAAGGTTCCATCTACTAGGATTTCCCAAGGCATAGTTTACACTTAGCAAAAATCCATGCAAGTCCTACTTAGAAATATCACTAGTGCATAGTGAAAATAATGGGACAAAGTATGAAGCATCACTTGCCTTTTTGGTAGAGAATATAAGTTCACTACTTGATCTTGAAATGATCACACTCTTCAAATCACTACAATTCAATCAAGCAAGGCACAATTTCAATCTACCATTCAAGCAAACATCACATAAAATAATAGAAACAAAACAATGCATGCAAACATGCAAAAGATTGTTTTATTTGTAAAAGTGGTTTCTAATGGGTCTTAAACATGTGAAAACACCTAATGGTCATTTTATAAAGTGGCAAAACCATTTGCAAAAGATTCTATCTATAAACCATTTTTAAACCAAAGCATTATTTTATGTGGTTGAAAATGCCTTTAACAAAGTAACTATCTTTATAGGGTTCACCAAATACATTTTCAAATCATAAAACTTGGTGTTTGGGGTCAGAGTGTTTAAATCAAAACATTTCCCAAAGATTTTCCTCCAAAAAGTATTTTTAACATATAACAACATTTTTATTTGACTAGAAATGGTTTAAATCAAAGATTTATTCTTTTGCTTCACCAAATGTATTTTTGAAACCACCAATTGATTTCCATGGTCAGTAGGTTCAAAACAAACCATTTGCCAAAGGTTTTATCTCAAAAATCATTTTGGAACAAATTTTATATTCCAAATATGCATACATAAGTTTCTGCAAAAACAATCAATTTAACAGAAACAATTCACTAAACAAAGGGCATGGTCAGAAAGTACTTGTCTTGATGATTCCATGGATATAAAATTTGCAAAATTTGGACGTATGGTTTGAAAGTTATGAATTTTACAAATTTGGTCATCTAATAGACAAGTTTCTGTTTTTAAAACAGATTTCAGGCCACGTGTCTAGTTCCTATTCGCCGGTACCGTTTCGCTCGGATCGATCGCTGTGGAGCGTTGGATCTAACTGAATCGCACGGATTAGATCGCATACCCCTTCAGTTTAAGTGAATCTATCGCGTCACTCCGATCCAGATCGGACGGTGCATAGCAGGCTTGCCATCGAGTGGCGGCGCTGGCGGCGGCAGGTGGCGGTGCGCGGTCAGACGGTGGAGGTGTCGACGCTACAGGAAGCTAGAGAGTGAAAGGAGATTCTTACCAGAATCGCGGGGTCGTGGTGAAGCTCAACGTGCTCTCTGCTTGTCGAGGGGCGCACAGGGTCAGTTGGAATTCCTCGCCGGAGTTCAAGACGACGGCTGGTGGCTCTGTCTGTCGTCGGGGCGGAGCTAGAGGTCGCGCTAGATCAAATAGAAGGCACGGTTAGGTTCGCAAGAGGAAGGCGAGCATTAGAGTGTCGACTAAGGGGAGAGGGGCGGTCGGGTTTACCGAGGAGAGGTCGTCGGAGTGGAAACAGACGGCAGCGGTGACGGTCTTGGTCGTTGTCGAGGCTAGGGGTCAAGCGCGAGCAAGATGAGGCCACTGGGAGGTGCGGTGGTTGATGGGGAACAATTTAGCATGGTCGAGGAGGCAAGGTGCAGCGAGGGGTTGCCGGAATCGGCAGGGAAAGCTGTCGGAGTCAGAGGCAATGTCGCAGGCAATACTGGCAGCCTAGGGGCTCCGGTGGTGTGAAGATTGGGGGGAAAAGAAGAGGACAGCGTGGCGATTAATACTGTGGGGTCACGACGAGGATTAAATGCGGAATTAAGGAGAATTGATCGCGAGAAATCAGCGGAAGAAAACGGCCAGGGGCGTGGTCTTCGCGGGTGGAAACGATGAACAGCTCTGTTGGGTCCGACGATCAGCGAGAGAAGGAGTGGGGAGATAGGGTCCACGCGTCGGTGACTCAACGGGCAAAGACTCAGGTGCGAAGCCTTTTCCGTGGGAGAGAAGGAGTAGGCTGGTGTTGGGCTTAGTGGGCTGGCCAGATGGGTTGGGTTTGTTTCCATTTTTTATACTGATGGTTTTTCTTTTTCCCATTTGATTTTTCTGTTTTGATTTTGTTTAAACAATTTAAACATTCATTTGAATTCAAACCTTTACCAAATTTTGTGAAGACTCAAATACTGATTAATAGTATATTCTGAAGTCAATTTTGGGAATAAAACTTTATTCTCTTTGGGGTCTTTTAATTATTTAATTAGGCCTTTGTTTTAATTCAAATAAGATTTAATATTATCTTCAAACACCATTTGAATTCTAAAACCTTCCAAATCTTTTCAGTAGGTTTTTAGTTGTTTAATTGGGTGTCAAATAATTCACCTTGAACTATTTGGAATGTTTCTAATATGTTTTATTAATCATTTAAAATTGGATTTGTCTTTATCCAAAATAGAATTTGGCCTATGCCATTTTATTTTATTTTGGAAAAAAAATTATCCTTTTATTTTTATTTGGATTTGGATTATATTTATTCCAATTTCTTATGGATTTGGCCAAGATTTGATTTGGTCTTTAAATATTCTTTATTTAATATTTCTTTCTTCATCTTATAAATTCCATATCTTTTTATTTATAGATCCAAACTTGGTGATTCCAATTTGTAAAATCTTATTTAATAATTGTTTATACTTTTAAATCCCTTTAGGATTTTTTGCTCACCATTTGGTATGGATTTTAGTTAGGTGCTTTATTAGCTTTGGAAATTCAATTTCCTTATCTTACTAAATTCATAAAATTTTATCTATGGCTCCAAATTAAGTGAAACCAATTTATATGGTCTTATAATATTTCTATTTGTCTTTCCTGATCTTTTGTAAATGTTTGTTGACTAATTTTTATATGGATCAAATCCATAGGCTTGGAGATAACTTGGAAATGATTTTATTCCATCAGGGTTTAGGGTTTGGATTTATTTTCCAAGTGTTTAAATTTCAAGATACATTCATTGAGGAATGCATTTCCCTTGATTTGGATTTTGTTGGATTCAAACTTTAATTAAAGTTTGTTCAAGATGGGATTTTTAAGTTTCCATTTAGAAACAAAAGTTTCTTTTCACTCTAAATTTCAACAATCCTTTATTTTGTTTATTTATTTTTCACATTACAAGATTTAGAAAATCTTGGGATGTGACAGTGCATCCTTAGGCGGTTGGTTCCTCCTCCCTCTCTTGGGGCGGCAGCCCCCTCTTGGGCATCTTCCTTCAGAAATTGACCCATTAAGGTGGGCTACCCAAAATAATAATATTTAATATTAATTCCATTAATCAATGGTAAATACATATTATTTAATTCCCTACGAACCAAAACTCCTTTTGGATCACTCCGAAAATTCTTCGGACTCTCACGAAACCTTTTCAGTTTCCTCTTCTCTTTACTCTAGTGATCCTAAAACATATCTAAGAATCACCAAACCCTTAAGTGTGTTTCCCTATGGTTCGGGAACATGGCAAACATGATCAAGATTCTTCTTGGACCAATGATCATCAGCGGGATCTGGATACCCATAATGACCCCTACACATTCCATGATTTAAATGTCACTTGAACCATCAACATCGGGTCTAATTCTTTTTGTTACTTTGATACATGACTTGTCCGAGATATGATCGTTGGTATCAACATACCTAGTTCAATCTCATTACTGACACTACTACTTATCTCATTCCCATGATATTCCATCCTCATGACCTAGTCGTACGGTGTAGCTTCTTGGATACAATCTCACCGAATGGGCCCAGTGTATCTTCCCGTCACGCGGGTGAACAAATCCCGATATCAATACATACGCCTCAACCTATCCCTTCGGAATACCCGACAGACACCTTTATGATCACCCTTTTATGGTATGGCGGTTGATGCAGTCAAGGCAGCCTTGGGTGATACTAATTAGATATGATCTCATGGTCTAAGAAGAAGGTCACTTCATTTCCTAATTATCACAACAATGAACTTTGTGACTTGATCGTGTTGCAATACTTATGTTGGATAAGCGTGTCCATCACATAATTCATTAATGATATAACCTCATTGTTGATTGATATAAATTTTTATGATCAGGAAACCTTGATCATCAGTTTACCAATGAACTAGTTGAATATAGGGTACTATAGATATGGTTTATTTATATACCACACGTGTACCAATGTTTCCAATTGATATAGTTATAGAATGGTATAAAATTATTATGAACTAACTGATATATGATAATAAACACCCTTTATTATTTGCCTCTAGGGAAAATCTCCTACATTTCCATCCTTGGTCTTATCTTCTTCCAGGCCGCGGCATCGGCTCTGCCCAACTGGGATACATGACAACCATGCTTTCTTACTTTCTTGGACGGGTTGCAGACACCATTAAGGAACTGTAATGCATGCCCCCTCTGCTTCCTGTCCCCCAAGGGCGCCTTTGTCTCTGATCTTCATCGGTCGTGGTCAAGACCAAGCGGACCAGGATTGTCCTGGAGCCAGTGATGTCGTCAGGGCTGATGTATTCTTCTCAGGGCCGCAGGATGGATCCCGTAGCACATGTGTCGTTATGTGCCTCCCTCTCCTCATGGCGTTCCCAGGGACCCGCCATAAGTGGTTAAGGGACACCTCAGTTTTCTCAAAATCGACAACGATCATCAGTCGATGATATGTCATGTGTATATGAGGCATGGAGTAGATCTAGATTCACGTTTGTGGATACCATATGTGAGAGATTCTACCATACAAACAGGACCCACCACATGAACTTACCATAAGGAACCACGCATGCCCACAAAGCAGAGATGCTAGCTCAGACTGTGCTAGGACCCAACACCAGCGGCTGTGGAGCTTTCCCACACTCTAAACTCCTATCTCCAAGGGAAGTTGTGCCCACTATCGATAATGCATGCAGAGATTCCAGATCAGACTGTGCTGGGACCCAACACCAGCGGCTGTGGAGCTTTCCCACACTCGAAACTCCTATCTCCAAGGGAAGTCGTGCCCACTATCGATAACGCAGGCCCTATACGCGAGATCAGTTCACGTCTAATGATGCGGGAAGGAAAGGATAGGGGCATGTGCAAAATGGTCGCAGGGGGAGGAGGAGGGAGATTTTGCGCCTAGTCCCACACTTGGACCGTCTCCTAGGAGAGGGGGTTCTACTGCGATGGAAACTCATGTTCTCCGGTGCTGATATCCTGCCGACTAATGTACTACCTCTGTACCAGTTTATTATGCTTAGTTTGGAACCAAGGAATCTAGTGATAGGGTGAGAGAATTATGGATTTTAACACAGGGAAGCGAAAACATCCCACTTCCACCTAGTCGGTCTCATGACACAATTTTCAGTCCAATGATGTCTCCCAAGTGTAGGAGATATATTGTAGTACCTTTCAATATATAAAAGGTTTTCAAACCCACGAGGAGCTGAAGATATTGGTTAGCAAGTTCAATAAGTAAAACAATAAAAGATACAAAGAGTTTTCTATTTTTGGGGTTTGTACTTTGCAGAAATTTTTTTTGCTATAAATTAAATTGCAAGTAAGTAATGATATTTTTTAGAGAAAGCCCGGTCCTATAAGCAGCAAGAGGACAATCTCAAGTGTTTTTTCTTATATGTTACAAACGTTCCCGAGGGCAACATCGATTTGCGTAGCATAAAGATCTCTACAACAGCATGGTAATCATTTTATCAAGTTTAATTCTCGTTGGATAGAGTCTAAAATATGTGCAGCTATATACATGTGCAAATACACCCCTAATGATTGGTCCTAAGGTCATTTTCATGCACAAACAACGAATTCATTAAGACATAAAAGTACAACCACTTCTTTATTATAAAAATCATAGACAGCTTTCCCATTTGCAAAAATCTTTCTAGGTTCCTCTATGCGTATTTACAGGACCATGTTATAATTTTTTTGGTCCTTGAGGTCCCGTTTCTAACTTCTGCCACTGCTTGGATTTAATTAAGAAGCTCTAGGTCCTTCGGGACCCTTCTCGTTCAAAAAAAAAGTTCTGTTCCCAGGCCCAGCGGAATTAAAGGGATGGTTGGGAGGCAAACGAGCGTCTATGAACGAGGAAGAGAATGATGCAAATTATTAAATCATGCCAATTAATGCAAAATTGCACCTAATTGTGAGCGCATACATAGATATGCAATGAATTAATTACTACTCATCTTTCTGGATATGCAATGAATTAATTCTAGCTAAGAAATCTTTTTCATATCCAGTACTAGTATATAAAAAAGAGCAATTCCTACATATCTTCTGAGATATGTCATAAATTCTCTCTATTAATGTATTATAAATAATACGTGTTGCTACGCATCTTTCTAGATATGCAATGAATTGTTTTGAGCAAAGTGATCTTTGTCTTTGGATGTATAAGAGTAGTCCTTATCTGAACTCTGAACAACAGAAAGCTTTCCTTGTATCATTTAGTACCCTCTTCGTAAAAAATAAAGGCACAATTCTTCCTCTTGAATTATACATATAATCTATGCACCTTCCAATATTTTTAATTGTTCTGTTCATGGTATTTCCATACCATGTTAGTGCAGTATCATGGTTGCAGAATTCATATCTTTGGAATATAATTGCATTTGGGAAACAATCATCATCAAATAGTAGCTTGCTACTTGCAAAGACTAGCACAGAGAGTATGGTTGACCATGTAAGTTAAAAAGCTGGTAATTTGATTATTGTATTTGATTATCCATATTTTTCTCATATTGTGTTATTACCTATGGACTTGTGTTAACTTTTCACAGTATGCATGATATGACTCAAACACATTCCCTGAATCTGTGCTTACTGGTGGCATGGGGACATTTGATGTATATAGCTTTACAACTTTAAATAATAACCAAATAAGCGCTTCCGCAATTTGGGTAACAAATGAGAAAGGACATGATGAAAGTAGCTGGCTGTGGCTGTGGCTGTGGCTGGTTGTGCAGCTGTGCAGGAAAAGCTGTTGTGCAGGAAAAGCTACTTCTCTGAGTTTGACTGTTTGGGCTATGGCTGGCTGGCTGTGCAGAAAAAGCTTCTTCTCTGAGTTTGACTGTTTGGCAACTTGACTGGCTGTCTGGCTGTGTGCTAAGGAATTGTCTGTAATATCCCTGAAATTAATATAACACGTAAATTTCACTATTGAAGTGCATAAACACATATGTTATTATTACATACCATATGTCACATATTGGTTTGACCAAAATACATATCCAACCATTAAACAAATAAAGATAGTCGCGTAATGAACATAGATACATCCACACCGATCATCTTCTTCTAGCATTGTATAGTGCAGTAGCGATGCGATCACGCGTTTAGTTCATGTCTACTATGTGTAGTCCACTAGGAGCAGTATCACTGACTGATGTTGCTGATTGCCTTTGGACCTTAGGAAGATAGTCCTCATCTGCATCACACCGATCAAACTGCTTGTCGTGTAAGTTGGAGTCTCTGATGAAATTGTGAAGCGCTATGCAAGCAAGAATAATTATTTTCTGAGTAACCAGACCGTAAGAAGGAATATACTTCAATATGCGCCACTTGTTTTTCAATATACCGAAGACACGCTCGATAGCATTCCGGAGTGATGAGTGTAGATAGTTGAAAATCTCTTCCCTATTTGTTGGTCTCCCTTCTCGACGAAAATCTGGTATGTGGTACGTGTTCTGCTTGTAAGGAGCTAAAAACCCTTTTATATTTGGATAACCAGAATCAACAAGGTAATATGTATCTGCACATGAACGAAAAAAATCAAACATCAACGACAATGCATTTGTAAATATGTGTGTGCCATGTTGACAAAGATATAGAATATTACCACCAGGAGGGGTCGGAAACTCTATTGGATACTTCTCAATGGAGCGTTGTAGAATGCGTGTATCATGCGCTGAACCAGGCCATCCAGCAACAACAAAGGTGAATCTCAAATCGAACTCACATATCGCTAGAATATTCTGTGATGTGTAACCATGCCTTCCTGTATGGTTAACCACCTCTTCTGTAGGCACTTCAATTGGAATGTGTGAGCCATCTATGGAGCCAATGGCATCTTTGAAATGAGGCCAAAAGCGTGCATCTTGAATTCTTGGATGCACATCCTTGAACTCTCGATCTAGTGGCTTTATGTTATCCTTACCCAACTTTACAAGCAATCCAAAACCATGTGACACTTCCTATGAATTGTTTCAGTTGAACGACAAAAATGGTTCTCAAATTGGCTAAATGAATGTGGTCCTCCAACCATCCATAGAAACATAGCTAGGCATTCAACGGCTGACATGTCTCTAGTTGACTTTAACCCATAGCTAGAAACTAGAAGGTTGTGCAATGCATGAAACACATCAGGGTACATTCTAAACATTTAGTAGCATCTTTTCCTATTTCCAAGTTGTTTATTCACCCATTCAAGCCCAGTTTGTTCCGGAATCCTCCTAGGTTCTTTATTCAAGTACTTCTGACTATAGAGATTACCATAATATCCCAACACGGCAAGGTCATGCACCATTCCGAGCAACTGCAGTGTCTTTTCTAGTTCATAGTCACGATCATCACCACCACCATCCATCTACAAAATAATTAGAACATGTCAAAATCAGCAAATGCTTCACAAAATAATTACTATACATGCAACAATCATCAAATGCTTCACACAATAATGACTAGGCATGCAACAATCATCAAATGCTTCACACAATAATGACTAGACATGCAACAATCGTCAAATGTTTCACACAACAATCATAATGGTTGGCAAGTTTTACGATGATCACAAATAGTCTCGACAAAATAAATAAATAAAGAATAATAACAAATAGTCTCCAACGGATACATAGTACACACAAGTTCTGAAATGACAACAAAGCAATTACACATCTACTTGTTCATCTCATCATGTGTCCTCTGGAGCCAATCAAGCCTGCCCGCGGTTGTTGCAAATGCTGCGAATACCTCTCTATGATCCCTGTTTATAGCTAGCTTGCCAGCAGTGTACATGATAGCAGTTCCTTCACTCACTCCACAATCTCGAACCATTCCTAAAAACACATTCATAGTTGGGACCTGATCATCCTTGCTGCTAGAACTTCCTTCAGTGTGCCTTGATACAATTGTGTTCAGTGCATTGTTGTAAGCCGAGAAAAAGTCCTTCTCCCCATGCTTGCGTTTCCCTGTTCCCATTTCATTCTCTACATTCTTGTGTTTCGCTATTGCATTGTTGTAAGCTGAGGTATCATCATCAAGCATTATTGGAGCCTCATTGCCATTTCCTTCTTCCTGACCTGCAATGGCAGCTGATTGTCCAGTGACATGTGCCTTCCTAAACATAACATCTTGTTGTTCCAAGTTGGGAGGTGGCCTATTCCTAAATTTTGCATGGTCAGGGCGAATCTGCAAATAAGAACATAATAGAGAAATTAGTCCGATGATCAAAATAACAAATACAAAGAAAGGGCAAGTATAGAAAATGGTAACTTACCGCTATGTGATTCTTCCACCAATCATTATCTGCATCTATAGTTTTTGTTATAGGATCCCAACCAAGCCCGGTCGCATTTTGCAGTTCCATCCACCCCGTGTAATCCTTCTTTAAAGCATCTCATTTGTTCTTGAATTGTTTCTGCGTTAATCTTTCCCCTGTTTTTTCGAAAAAATTATCTCCAAGATTCTTGTACCCCTTTCTACTCAAGCAACCCCTATCCCTATTGTTGTCGTTCACTTCCTTCATACAAATGTCACAGAAAAGTCTATGGTATGGATCCCAAACCATCTTCGACATTTCAGCAAGACCAACACGTAGCAATACTACAACAAGCAACATAATTTTAGCAAGACCAACACATTATTAGCACCAAACATCATCAAATTGGTCATTCGGTTTCAAGTGACTTCAAATTTTCAAACAACACAACATCAACAAATTTTATAGCAGTACAACATCTAACAACATCCCACATCAAGAAATTTCATACCAGTACAACATCTAAATTTCATAGCAGTACAAATTTCGTAACAACAGTAGCCTCACCTATGCAATCGGATGAGGGAGGCCTTCTTGGCAGCAGGGAGAAGGACCGTCGGTAGTGGGGAACGGCAGGGAGGAGGGACTCCGCCGGTGGCAGGGAGGAGGCAGGGAAGATGGCACCGGGGAGGAGGCATGGAGGACGGCGGCCGCTGGAGGCAGGGGATGGTGGCGGGGAGGAGTGGTCGGCGGGGAGAAGGTCGGAGGGGAGGAGGCGGGACGGAGAATGGAGGGGAGGATGCAGGGAGGAGGGCGGCGGGAGGAGGAGGCCACCGGTGGTGGCAGGCGGCCAGGACGGGCGGGAGGAGAGGCAGGGGGTGGCGGCGCTGGCGAGAAGAACCCTATCGCGAGGGAGGCCTCACAGACGGTGTGGCGTGGGTCGTTTTTCTTCTTCTAGGAAACGGGTCGTTGGGTGGCATTATGTTGTAAATTAGGTGAACAACATGTCCAAGTAAAAAAAGGTTCGCCCGCAGCTGCGGGAAGCACCCCCAGACGTGCTTTGCACGATAGGTCGGTTTATAGAAGTACTTTAGCAAAAGCCCAACGCATACTGCCCGTTTGTTTCGTTTTTGGCTCCGCTTTTCTAGTGAAGAAGTGGTCAAAAGCCCAAACAAATACCCCCTCAATGCCGCAGTTGCTGGATGGGAAGTAAGTTAGTTTCTCTTCATTATTGACTTATTTGGAATGCAGAAATTTTATGCATGGTAGATGCTATGATTTATATCTAGGACTTTTCCGTGTCGATTTAATTTCATTGCAGTTTAATCCAAAATATGGTGATAACAAAACACATTTCTTTACGGCATGGAGAGTAAGTAGTTTACCACATGCATGGTTCTGTAAAAAAACATGTTGTATTTCTTTTTGTGATATTTTTGTTGTATATAAACAGACTTACGACGCGTCTAAATTGACCGGATGCAAGAACTTAAAATGCAATGGTTTTGTGCCTGTAAATTATGCTCCTGTTACCCCAGGAGACACTATAGAGGCAATTGGTGGACAAACAAAGGTCACAATCAAGATATTTAAGGTAAGTACTTACAACATTTAATTACACACCAAACCTAATTCTCTTGGTAGGATTTTTTCCAGATGATAAATGTTTAAGTTGTGTTTATTCTCCATATAGCACTTCCATATAGAATTTGATGTATAAATTCATAACATTTTCTCGAAACAGTTTTTGTTTTGTTATATTAATATAGAAACCACATTGTCCAACAACGAGATCACTGCTAAGAAAAACAACATAGTCAATACCAAAATAAAAAAGAGAAAACAATGTCGACATCGACGGATCAACGAAAATGACTCACAACCGCTACGTTGTCTAGAGTACTCCCACCCTGATCTTAGCAGTCTGAACTGTCGCGTACCATGCAAGCAGCACCTCCAAGAAAGGAAGTGATGATGACAATGCTACTGCTCATACTGGTTCTAGCTAGTTTCTCCCACTACGAGTGGTGAGAAGAGGTACACCTGATACCCTTCAGGAAGGAACGATGACACTCACAAGCGTCACCGCGTCGGTGTGAATATGACAGAGATTTCACCAGACCCTCCCCCTCCCCAAAAGAAAATATTTTTGGACAATCTGTAGTGCTCCACCAATTTCACCACCTACCAACTTACGCTACCATGGTCTTGTAGTCACCATCGTCGTATTACCATGGCAAACAATGTGAGGTCAGATGTGCTGAGAAGGACCAACCGCATACAAGAAGCAACAATACCACAACAACGCAAGAGGGAACAACCTCCACGCCGCCATAGATGGTAGTCGACCGGATGCAATTGCAAGAGCAAACTAGGCCACCATTGGACCCGGAGGGTAGCAACGGCATATTCACCTGGAGGACGCCCTCCACCGCCATCGGTGGGTGTCGATCGGACGCGACAACAAGGACACACCAGGCCAGGTAGGCCCGACCGGGCTCATAAGAGCCCGCGAAGTCCCCGGCGCCACGCTGTTACACGTAGGATGCCGCCGCTACCCTCTTGTTCGGCACCATAGGCCTAGCCGGACCTAAAGGGGCCCGCAAAGCTCCCGCAACCACGCTGCAGCAGATGCAACAGCGTCACGTTCCGCTCGTCAGTCTAAACATGATCAATAGGGACGAGCGTGACCAGCTCTGACCTAGAACGGGCCCAAAGGGCCTAGATCTGGGCCTGCAGGGAACCTGACCAGGCTCTGCCCCGCCGCCGTCACTACCAACCGGTGGCTCCCCGGCGGCGGAGCACACCCTCACCGCCTGCAGGTCACCCCGCCGCCGCGCCGAACCTCCGCCGCCTAAACACTCTTGCGATGTCGTGTCGTCCCGTTCGGGCACAACACCGAGAGGGGAAAAGCTGGTTTTGCCGCTGTCGGCGTTGTCCCATCCTAGCCCGGCACACACGCTGATGACCGCAGGGGAGAGGAGGTGGAGGGGGGCTCAGAGGAAGTAGATGGCAGCGCGGCCGGCCGCTCGCGTGGGAGGCGAGCCGGTCACGAGAGTGCGTCCTTTTATTTCCGCCAGGCGTTTTTCCCAACAACCTGTCTAGCAAAAGTCTTTATAAATTCATAACATTTCTGGGGTGAATCATATTATCTTTTGATTTTTAAAAATAAATATGTACACGCACTTTCTAGTATCTAAATTATATTAAACTCTATCTATTTCAGAGTAAAGACGACGGTGACCGGTGGCTGCACTTTGGCTATGATTGTCAAAACCTTAGTCGTGTGGGATATTGGCCAAAAAATATTTTTACTAATCTGGCGGACCATGCCAACTACATAACTTGGGGTGGTTTCACTCGATCATCTGTTGGGATGGTAGTCCTCCAATGGGCAATGGACAATGGCCCGGAGAAACATCAGCATTTATTCGGGATATCAAATACGTGAACACAGATGGACAAGGCCATTTTGAACCTGCTCCAGGTCACATGGGTCTTCATAACTTCACTAGTAACTAAGAGTCCAAGTCAGCATTTTTGTTTACTAGGAAAGAAGTACAGTTCCGAAGCAAGTAAAAATTTCCTGCGCTGGGTTAAAATAGACACCAATAAAATGTATAGTACATACAGTGGACATTCATCTTGAGTCGCCAGAAAATACAAATCCTTCGAGCTTACATAAACCTACTACACTACCGACAATTCTGTTAAAATTTCAACGCCATTGGAAACATAGGAAAAGAACAAAGAGCTGCTCGTAATCACAATACTGTGCCATGCGTAGATGTTAAGATTCATGCCTCCTCTGTAGAAGCTTACACGTGTAACCTACTACCAGAGCAAAGAGATAGGAACACGGACTCTGCAAAACATAAATTTTGAAGAGGAAATGAAATTGGAAAAAAATATTAGCATGGTCAAGCTTATGGTGCTAAAGACAAGTGTCGCTGAGGATCTGGTTCATTGGATTCACGTTGCTGAAGTGTTCTGACCAATGGATGACATGGTGGCACGCTGGTCGCTGCGACCCCGGACACTCTTCGTCTATGTTGACATCGCTGGTGGCCTGATCATCTTCGGGTCACCGTGAACCTGCATGGATTCCTATGATTCAAGATCCTAGATGTGCTTCCTCTGCCGCTTCATGTACTCAATCCTGTCACCGAGGATTGATGCCTTGTCCATCTGCATCGTTAGAAGATAACTGAATTTTGATTTCAAGATCCATGCCAACATTATCGTTACTGAAAAGTCTGAAGAAAATATAACTGAATACTCTTAGAGGTCCATGCAAAGTTCTAGCTGGTTACTGAATTTTTTTTCTCAAAGGCAGAAGACAAAGATAGCTGAACATTTTTTAAGCAAAGATATCTGAATTCTGGCTCCACATTCTGAAGGTTATACCTTGGTCACGAAGGGTACAAGAGATTGGAGGAGGGATGACTCTCCAGGGACAACTGTGCAGAACATATTCAAAGCGCCCACCACCACCGGATGAGGCTTCATGTCATCACCAAGCCGATGTTACAATCACTCCAATATCGGTGATGCTCTCGCTTGATGTTACCCTGACAATTATGCAATGCATCCTTTTGAACTCCGAACAATATGTAAATATGTCTGTTACTTCTAATTATTCACTAGTTCAATCGGAAGAATATTGTTAGGGTTATGGTTCCTGAATTAAGAAATTCATGTTGTGAGTTAGCACCTTGTCATATCTGATATCATCAATAACAAGCAGACTATAAAGATTGTTGATTAAAATTATGTAAGAGCCTACCTATTCCATAATTTGGAAGTCTTCTGGTAATATTGGAGTCTTCTGTCCATCAGTACATAAGCTGTAACAAAGAGAGATGATAAGTATCAAAAGAAAATGAGCAATATATGCAGTACTATCTCGGCTCTTGGATGAATTAAAAGATACTTGTGCGGCACTATCTCAGCTCACAGGAATATACAAACTATTTAGCTTTGACCATAACCACGAAGGGCACCTTTAATTTTTAAAACATACAAACAGCCTTAATATCAAGAGGGTTGGTGAAACAGAATTAAGCTTCTAATAATAAAAAAATAGTAGGCCTTTGAACCTGAATAAAATTTCATGACAGGGTTGGTGACCATTATTGATCTGATCATCCTTGATATTCACAACTTTCCTAGGTTCGACATAAAAAAACTATCACCTCTCGTGCTTTCAAAAAATTTGTTGGGTTTAGCTTTTCTACATCAACCAGCTCGTAGAGTATTCAGACGAAAAACATGAGTTTTAAGCACACAAAACTTGCCTAGAAATAAGTAGATATTGGGCACACCTATCTTTGATCTAAAGCTTGCCAGAATAAAACACGTGTCACTAAAAGTACAATACACAACACCTGATATCTAAGTTTGAATAGAATCAGAATTCATAGGCTCGTTGTCTTAAGTGCTTATCATGGACAATCAAATTATTGAAAACACAAATGCGAATCAGGAGTTTAACTGACCATTTCCACTTGTAATGAGCCGTGTTTGTCCAGTAGTTTCAATGCAGTCTTGCAATCAAAACCTAGAGACAGATGCTAGATTCTGAGGATAACATCTTTTAGATGACATTGTCCTCTCAAAGGATAGTCAATGTAAAACGAGAGGTAATTTTATTTACAACTACACATTGAAAGTTAATCACCATGAATAATTAGAAAACATGATTAGAACTTGATTGAGATTGAAATCTTTGGCACGGTCCATACCAGCGATGTCGTCCCATCTTACATTAGGAGTATCAGAGACGATATTCATTGCAGAACTCTTTTCCCTGCTAACAAAAAGGATTGGTTTAGTTTGTCAATGAAGGAATGTCAATCTTCTAGCAAATGTCACAAGTTCGTGAAAAACAATCTAATTATGTGACTAGTATACAGACCATCTACAAGATATGGCTTACATGTTCAGCATACAATAATGGTAAAAGATAACATAAGTTCTGAAGACTTGTCAACCTAAAGCATCTATAACATGAACAAATATCAATCAAAGTTTACATCAAAGAATCTTTGGGGCCAATATGTGGGAGGAGATAAGATCTAGTTATTGAGCATTGTTCTGGATAAGCATTAATCAATTACTGACATCCGCGCAACCTCATCATGCCCATACCATAAAGACCACATAGTTTAGACACATGGAGCTTGGATAATTTAATAAAAATAGGTCACTCATAGTTCACATACATCGGAACTTGGACAATCTAATCAAACAGGGAGGGCACTAATTGATAACTATTTTGTTAACCCTTCTGCAAGCGAATGATCTAAGGAAGAGGAGGACGTCGAACCTGAAGTATGGGATCTAGTCTTCGAAGATGTCGAGCTACAGGGCATGCGGCTACAGGGGCGTTATGACGGGTGCCACAACATGCAGGGTGTCACAGGTGTCGTGTGGCGGTGTGCAGGGCGGGGACCTCCCATGAAGGCTCTCGTGGTGTGCAGCCTCGCACGGAGATCACATGGGGCGGGAGCGGCACCGTAGAGTCTCAGCGGGCAAGGTTCTCGAGTGGGCCTGCGGTGTCGAGGCATGAGGCGTTGGTATGGAAGGGTGGGGGCGTGGGGCGATTGAGATCTGGAATTCTGGATCGTATGATACTGTACAGGGAGTTATTTCTCCTTTTTTTCCTCGGAGGCGGGCCGCGTGTGCAGGAAAAATTTCTCAGCGGGATGCGGAATGCATGATAAGTGATCCGTCCTTCACCAGAAATTGCTAAACATACATGGAGATCTGATCAGTGGGCCTGATTGTGTGGTTTTTGTTTGGCCGTGTGTGGTTTTGGGGGTGTATCTAGCAAAGTTTTTGTTCCCTCTTTTATAAGTAGTAGAGATGTGAATTATGGGCTATCCTTCATCTTTTCCAAAAAAAAAATCATTGCTTTCTACTCCTTAAGTCCTCCCATAGAACAACCAAAGATTAAAGGAGTTAGTGATAACATTTATCCTCCAAACAGAACAAAAAAATGGGATGTAACAAACTGGTTCAACATCTGAATGAGCCGAGCATGATACATCACTATTGTAGTAACCTTTGGCTAACAAAATAAAAGGACTATAATCATGACAATCTTCATAAAACTACTTTATATTGACCAACTGGAGTGCTCGTATTATCTTAAGAGGATTTCTTTGCACTGCAAGATTGTCAATTAATTGAGTGGATTATATAACTATATCGACAACAAACAGACAGAACCAACTAAAGAATTTTATAGTCTGAAAGCTAGTTTTACATGCCAAAATATACACACCATGATTGGAAGGTCGTATGCACACTTCGGAAGAATACTACTCCCTCCATCTCAAAATAGATGTCGAAAATTTGTCTAAATTTAGATGTATCTAGACACTATTTAGTATATAGATACATCCAAATTTAGATAAATTTCGCACATCTATTTTGAGACAAAGGGAGTATCATAGATTAGCAGGAATAAAAATACATGACATACGACAAACGGTAGTGTGTTCGATACATTAATCATTGGAAATTTTCTTTTTAAATTGCATGCTTCCTAATTGTATGCACGGGGCTTGGCAAAACAGTGCCAGATGACAATATACGGTGCTAAAGCGAGATAACTGACATGCTTCGAGTTTCATCAAATAACTTGTCGACAGATTTGAGAATGTGATCTACACACTGGACATGTAAAGCAATAAAAAAAGTGTAGATCAAAGCTTCTCTCAACAAAATCAGTAATGCACATCTGTATGAACTAAAGCAATGCGTATATATAATTCAATCCAAATCTGTGATAATTCCTGGTTCAAGATCAAGTAGAAAACCATAAATAATCAAAAAGTGACCTTGAATGATGATTAAGAGGAACTTCGGCCTACATGATTTCATATTATTAGTCTATGTTAGAAAGTAACCAACCTGAGTATTGTCGTTTCTTATTTCAGAAATTGTAGAAATAGATGGTTGTTGCATTCAGTCAATGGACTCATACTAATTTAGCAACCTGGGAAAAATGGAAACACATTACACAGGAGAGAATTGAATGATGTATGCTCGGCAAGTGTACTTCTGAATTATGCATCTAGCATATATCCATCTGTGCCAGAGAAAATTCTCTATAACTAAAAGAACGTAATCAGCAGAGACAGAGAAACTAATCAACATGCAACTCTAGAATATTGTGGTGAAGAGAGGAGTAATTGTTTTGGGGATTAAATCTTGGCTAACCTGGTATGGCGAGGGCTCCAAATTTGTCAGGCCAACACATTGTCTTTCCGTGAGCTAAACATACTGAATATAAACCAAGGTCATGCTGGAGAGAGAAGGTAGAGAAAGGAAGGGGATGGAGCATGGACTTGTTTGAAGACGCTTGTGCAAGAGCAGTGGCAGAGAGGTCGCGACCTCCTTGTGGCGCACATGTAGGGAGGATCAGCGCCGGATCGACATATCCCGACGACCTTGGTCTTCCTAGTCAGCCACCAGGCACAGGCGAGTCCCTTGTCCATTGCTGGAGATCGGCCCGAGACAGGGAGAGGTGTAATGCCGGCCTCCCTCGTCGGTCAGCAGGAGGGGCACCAGGAAGGCGCAGCTGGCGACGGTCAGTAGGCTGAGCAGCAGGAGAGACCGTGTGATGCAACAGTCTGCAGGATGAGTAGCATGGGGAGGCCGGAGGCGGCAGCGCGTGGACTATGGTGTCACGTAGAAAGGATGCAGCGGCGCAGGGCAGCGACGCAGGGAAAGATAGAGCGATCCGATCTGAGACGAAGTGAACGCGAATCGTTTTTTCTTTCCACTCCGTGGGCGGACTGCGCGTGCGTAGGTTTGCAATGCGAGATGAGTACAGTCCTTCAAGATTATTTGCTAAGTGCACCAAAGAAAAAAATTGAGCTAATGTGAGCTATTAGATTATGTTTAGTGAGTTTGATCGTCTGGTTTCAGTATGTCTTTGAATATTTTGTTGGATGTGTTTAGCAAAGTTCTTGTTTGCTCCTTTATAAGTAGTAGAGATAGATACGTGGATGATAACTAAGCTAACAAATCAATAACCTATATACACAATTATTAGTAGCACAAACCTATTATTACTAGCTGAATGCCCGGGCGGTGATATGATCTATTTAGTTTTTTCTGGATAAAATTATACACATGAAAATTCATGTCGATAAAATTCACGTCAAGGTAGCCAACATATATATTAACCAACAAGCTAGTTTAACAAGAGACTTTACTAAAGACTCTTACATGTTTACAAATCATACAAGTATTAATGTTTCCGGTTAATACAATTATAGCATGGTATGTAAACATTTATCATAAGCATGAAGATATGATAATAACCTCTTTATTATTGTCTCTTGGGCATATCTCCAATAGGGAGATCACTGATCGTCCTTATGGGTGCAAACCTGTAGGATGTAAGTGTGTGTTCAAAAAGAAGCTTAGGCCTGATGGTACGATTGAAAAGTACAAGGCTCGGCTTGTCGCCAAGGGCTATACCCAAAAAGAAGGTGAAGACTTCTTTGATACTTATTCGCCTGTGGCTAGATTGACCACTATTCGAGTTCCACTCTCATTGGCTGCCTCACATGGTCTTATCGTTCATCAAATGAACGTCAAGACAGCTTTCGTTGATGGAGAGTTGGATGAGGAGATTTATATGGATCAGCCAGATGGTTTTATAGTAGATGGTCAAGAAGGCAAGGTGTGCAAGCTATTGAAGTCTTTATATGGACTGAAACAAGCACCTAAGCAATGGCATGAGAAGTTTGATCAAACTTTAACATCTGCTGGCTTTGTTATAAATGAAGCTAACAAATGTGTATACTATCGCCATGGTGGGGGCGAAGGAGTTATACTTTGTTTGTATGTTGATGACATACTGATTTTTGGGACAAAAATAATTATCATCGAACAGGTCAAGAGTTTCTTGTCTAAAAGTTTTGGCATGAAAGACCTTGGAGAAGCTGATGTTATTCTAAACATCAAGCTGCCGAGAGATGAGAATGGCGGAATTACACTTCTGCAATCTCACTATGTGGAGAAGGTGTTGAGTCGCTTTGGCTACTCATATTGTACTCCTTCGCCGACACCATATGATCCTAGTAAGATGCTTCGAAATAACAAAAGAACAACTAGAGATCAGCTGAGATACTCTCAGATAATTGGCTCGTTAATGTATTTAGCTAGCACAACAAGGCCTGACATCGCGTTTGCTGTGAGCAAACTTAGCCGGTTTGTTTCCAATCCGAGAGATGATCATTGGCATGCTCTTGAGAGAGTAATACGCTATCTAAAGGGTACATCGATTTATGGTATTCACTATATCGAAGACCCTGCGGTACTTGAAGGGTATAGTGACTCAAACTGGATCTCTGATGCTGATGAGTTGAAGGCCACAAGTGGATATGTATTCACTCATGGTGGTGGCGCTGTTTCATGGAAGTCTTGCAAGCAGACCATCTTAACGAGATCAACAATGTAAGCAGAACTCACAGCACTAGATACAGCTACTGTCGAAGCAGATTGACTTCGTGAACTCTTGATTGACTTGTCGGTTGTTGATAAACCTATGCTGGCTATTCTTATGAACTGCGACAATCAAACTGTGATCGTCAAAGTGAGTAGTTCAAAGGATAATATGAAGTCATCAAGACATATAAAGAGAAGATTGGCATCTGTTAGGAAAATGAGAAACTCTAGAGTAATAGTATTGGATTATATCCAAACAGCTAAGAATCTAACAGATCCTTTCACAAAAGGTCTATCAAGAAATGTGATAGATATTGCATCAAATGAGATGGGTTTGAGACCCACATGAGTTACCATGGTAGTAACCCAACCTATGTGATCGGAGATCCCATGGATTAGGACCTGGGGAAACAAGTCAGTGGCTAACTGGAGGAGAGTAACTTTTATTAACCCACTCCGCTGAAGATGCATTACTCTCACGATTTGTATGGCAGGTTGACTTAGTCTTAATGTGTTCATAGGCTTGTATAAGCCAATATTCTATCCTACAGAGCAGTCTTGAAAGAATGCACCTATGTGAGCCCGACTGCTGGTCACAGTCTATAAGATAGGGTAATCTATAGGAAGCTCATGAAAAAGGCTAGGAGTGTGACTTATATGCTCCACCCGAGGGGTAGCCTTCGGCAGCCTAGTATCAGTATGACATTAGGTGAAACTCATTTACACAAAACTGGCAATTCAAGGCTTAGTCCATTGGTAGTTGTTGATGAGCGTAGTCAGGGACGGAGACAAGGGGGGACGAGCAGGGGCTATACCCCCCCCCCCCCCCTATGCTTGGGATTTTCATTGAAAATTTAGCCATGGAAGCTCATGTTTAAGCTAATTTAACTAGCTTAGCCCTCTCATTGAGATCACACACATGGTTTGCCCCCTTGAACTCAGTTTCTGGCTCCGCCCCTGAGCGTAGTCTAGTGCTCTAGGTGGAAGTTCAACTTAACCGTCTTCACTGAAAAATGCTGGTATATCAAAACAATGATTTGGAACAGAATGATGTGATGTGCCAATGAGACTTTGTGGAGGATTGTTGGAATTTGAGGCATATTTGATGTTGGACTTTGGTCCATAACAAATACAAATTCTGAAATTCTCTTTGGCCCATTACTATGGCAGCTCATGTGTGTGCTAGTGGTGTCAAAGTTTAGTCTCACATTGCTAGTGGAAGGGGAGTTGGAACACCTTATATAGTAGAGTGTTGCACCACTCACTAAGGTGTGAGAAGAAGAGAAGCCCTCGCGCACTCCTCCGACGCCGCCCGTCTCGCCTCGCCTTGTCACGACGCGTGCGCGCCGCGGGTTGCGGGAATCTCGCCGAGCCGAGCTTTATTTTGCTGTTTGGGAAAATTAATTGTGTATTAATTATGAGTCATTAATACGTCATTAACGGAAGCGTTCATCAACCGGCCGTTTCCACATCGTGGGCTGGTACCGACTCGGTCGTGGGTTGTTGCCCACGTCCTACCCGACCCGCACTATATAAGCAGGCACACGCGAACCCTAGCCGTCACAAGCAATCAGATTGCATCTGCCTACTTGCGCATCGCCGTTCCACCTCTCTGCGTTGCCCTCTGCTACTCCATCCCGCCGACTGCGTGCACGGCCATCCGGGAGAGCAGGCCTCCAGAACCCTGTCTCTCTGATCCTGCACCGGGAGAGAGGAGATAAGGTTTTTGGGGAGCGTCTAGGCACGACTGCTCAAGCTCTTCTTCGTCCTCTATGTCCGGCTTTCTCGACTTCATCGTCATGTCTGACGCTACCAAGCAGACTGATGATGTTGCCGCCGGTGGCGGATCTACTTCTGTTGCGTCGTTGGTCATACCATCGACGAACTCGTGCGTATCATTTACCCTCCTGTTATTTCCTATGATGATTACTAGTATTGCTGTATGCGTAGATGTGCTAGGTTTTCACTTGCATGTATGGTGCATGTCTACTATACGTATGCTAGTTAATCTTAGAAATTGTCCAGTCATGTTTTATACTTGGATTAAATTAATGTGAAAACTGCTAATTATTTTATCAGGGCGAAGATCCGGCGGGAAGCGAGAACAGCGGTGGCGACGCCATTGGGCGTGTTGTTGACTCCTAGGCTCTTAACGAAGAAGAAACAGCCCGAAGAGATAAGGTCATACGGGCCCTACCACGTGTGCATGCGGATGGGAGGTTACGATCACCCAGGGGATTGGTATCATTTTCCATTACTCTCTCCGGTCTATATTAATTGTCACTGGATTGGATGTATCTAGCACTAAAACATGTCTAGATACATCCATTTATGCGACAAATAATATGGATCGGAGGGATTAGGTAATTATTATGTCCTAATCTAGACACTAAATAGCCCAACGCGGGAACCCTGTCATGTGTCAGGCCTGTTCCTCCCTTTCCGCCAATGCCCATGGCGGTAAGAGCATCTCCACTCATTGGCCGAACTCAGGGCGAAATTTGGTTCGTTTTTCGGCCGGACTGAACTTGTTTTCGGCCTGGGTACGCCCATTCACCCATCCGCGTACCCAGGTCGAGTCCCCAAGTTCGGCTAAAACTCATCAAACTAATGCGATTTTCATTAAGTTGGGCGAAATATAGGCGGATTATATCAAAATTAAACGAAACTAGTACATAACTAAACTTAAAAAGGCCGTCGCCGGTGCCTTCGCCGTCCTACATGCCCAAGTTGTCGTAGAACAACGTGTAGTCCGGGTCGGCCCGGCCGTCATCCTCGCCGCCGTCGTCGTCGTTGCTCGGCGGCTTGTTCTGGCGGGAGATGCCCTGGCCAGGGTCGCCGCACCTCCATGACTGGTAGGAGGGGCCTGCGTCCTCGTCGTCGTCGTCCAGGACGTACAACGGGGCGCCTTGGTAGGCGAGCTGACGCCCAGCCAGCGCCCGACGCCGTGCGGCCTGCTCCTCGGCCTGCTGCAGGCGAGATGCGCCGTCTCCGCTTCTCCCGATCCCTCTGGACCATTCAGATGTCCGGCGAGGAAGGGCTCGACGGCAACAGCGTTAGCGGCAGCGGCGGCGAGCGGCAGCTTGCTCAGCGCCATCTTCGTGGCGGCGTCCTCGGCGGCGCCGACCCATCTTGGGTCGGCGTAAGCGCGAGTAACTGTTGGCGGGGTGCACGAGCGGCTCGCCGATGATGGCGATACAGCAGCAGCGTGTCCGCGGCGGTGAGCGCACCGGCGAGACATCTTCGCGCTTCACCGCTGTCGGCGTGCGCATCGGCGCCCTGACGGATGAGTGCGACGCCGAAGCGGAGGAGGATGAGCTCATGCTCGCCATCCTCCTCGGCGCCCATTTCGCCGAAGGAGCACGCCTTCCCGTCCTGGCCGCCGACGTCGGGTTGCGCGGGAAGCCGAGCCGCGGCGTGTTCCCGTGGTTGATGTGCTCTAGCACGGCGGCGAGCGTCTGCCCCGGTGCGCTCCACCAACGCCGGCGCCCCGCCGAGTTCTTGCGCGTCGGCGGGGACTCGCTCGATGCGCCCTCGTGGCGGGCGAGCTCCTGCTGGCGCCGCTCCTCGAAGAAGTGCGCCCAGTAGAGGTCGGCGGCGCTCATGGCTTCGCCGGGGTTGTCCATGCCGGCGATGTACTCATGTACATCGTACGATAACTCCTCCGGCGTTGGCCCCTGCGGGATTGGAATGTCGCCGGCGCTCAGCGTCCACCCCGGCGGCATCCGCGTGTCCGGCGGCGCCATGTACCCCGCCTCATACAGCATGCGCGCCTCCCATGTTTGGAGGGTGCGTCGGCCGAAGCCGTTCGCCGCAGCGCCGTCGCCGGGGTAGCGTTCGCCCATGGTGAGAGAAGAGGGAAAGGTGAGAGCTCGCCGGAGTTGGGCTTGTGGGTGGGGGAAGCTGTGAGAGAGTGCGAAGATCTCCAGCGAGGATTACGGCTTATAAAGGCCGAGGTGCGCGGCGAGGGCGGGAGGGGTGTAGCGGCGAGGGCGGGAAAAGTGGAAACGGCGGAAAGTTAGTGACCGCCGGTCCGTCGCGGGAGCCGAGGCGGCGACGGTGGCGCCATAAATCGGCGACGCGTGGACGACGCGCCGGGCAGTTATTGCCCGGCGGTCACCGCGTGGTTCCGAGGATGACGACGGCTCGGCTTCCGTCACTGACTCGGCAGGTCCACGCGTCGCTTCGTTTTTTTCCGCCGAAATCGCTGAGTCCGGCGTTCCCAGGACGTACCCGGAAACCTGGGTTCGGCCTGGGTAGCTCGGACCAAAAATGACCGAAATCCGGTCGAAAACAGGTTCTTGGGTACGCGACTGGGCTAGTTTTTGGCGTCCGGATCGAAATTCGGCGTTCGAATCGGCCTGCTGGGTAGGCGAGTGGAGATGCTCTAAGTCCTTCCGCCGTACCGCCTGTATTTTTAGCAATACCGGTGTACTATTTGTAAAAAAAAATCCGTAGGACGAACAAAAACAGTGCCCCTCATGAACAGAGTCGCCGTTGGACACCGCCGCCTCCCCTTCGATCTCTTCTCACTGGAGCCTCCGCCCTCCTCCGTCCGGTTGAACCGAATGGCCGTTTCCCAGGGTCCTTCCTTGTGCTTGATCCCCTTCCGCGGCCGCCTTCCTTGTTCAAAAAAATCCCCAAATCCTTGACACGCCGCCGAGCTCCCGTCCCCCACCGCTATGCCTAGTTGCCTACACCTTCTGGCGCACCGCCCCTGCCTCCGAGGACACCTTCCTCATTCCTCGTGTCGACTGCCCCATCTCTATCCGGGCCGCCTCCCCATCTGCGAGGGTACAGCTTGCAGCAAACGCCGGTGGGTTGGGACGCAACTGGGAGGTGGGCACTCGGCAAGGACGTAGGCACTCGGCAAGGACGTTGCAAGAAATTGTGTTGCTGCTGTAAGCTAAAGCCATCGGCCTGATATGAGTGTTGCTAATGTAAAACCAAGAAAACCCTGTGTGCTATAAATTTATTGTTGACGAATTTGTTCACAAAATCTTTCTCTATTTTCCTTTTATTAGGATGAGAATTATAGTGCATATTGGCAGATGGGTCTATGATCAACTTCTGAAGTTTAATGTGGATGATTTCATATTGCCAAGGCGATGATCGGGTAGGCTAGGGTGTGATTGCTTTGTGAGAATATGGGTGAGGTCGTGGCTGCCAGCCATCGCAGAAAAAAAAAGAGTCCCACGTCCGTGATGCTTTTCAAGCAGAGTTGTGTGTTTTATCTGAAGCTGTTTGCCTAGCTTCTCAGTTGGGAGCGATCGAGTGTGTTTTGAAACTGATTTCCAACACCTGCTGATGGGTGATGGCTATGAACATGCGGCAAGGCTAATTCCTCCCAGTATGCAAGTGTCATTGAAGATGTGAAGATACAGCTGAGACTCTGGTTCTCCCGGTGCGAGGTCAAGACGTGCAAGAGAATAGTGAATATGGCTGTTCGTGAATCGGTGGACTGAATTCTTCAGTATATCGTTTCTGCTGGCAGATTATCTTTTGTACGGCACATGTTGCTTATAGTGGGTGATTTGTCCAATGTGCCCCCTGAAGTTTATGCCTTTTCTCAAAAAGAAAAAAACAACAACGATGGAGTGCCACTTTCTTTTGATAGGAGCCCAGGACCCAGGAACCCTGCATCGACTGTGTCTTCGATAATAATATTTCTATGCATTCTATTGTTCCGCACGCAGGAAGCTAGTAGATATAACGGAACATCAATCATAAAGGACAGAGTGATCATTGAGATCCCTACCTAGAATGGAATAGCAAAAGGTAGAGATCTCGGTTTAGGCAATCACACATCATATGCTGTACGACGTCTACCACCCCGTGGATAACTCATCTTCGCTAGTTTTACTTTCACACACGGATATCTCCCTATGGCTTAATGATAGCCCTGATAAATTCATTTGGGAACTTAATCCTTCCGATACGTTTATTGTTAAATCTATGTATCTTGAGTTAATGAATGATGATACAAATTTTTCCCATAAATATTTATGGAAATTAAAAATCCCGATGAAGATTAAGATATTTATGTGGTCCTTGAGTAACAAAACTTTAACTAAAGACAATTTGGCAAAGAGGAATTGGAGTGGATGTTAGAAGTGTTGTTTTGTGATAGCAATGAAACTGTTGAACATTTGTTTCTCTCTTACCCGTTTGCTCACATATTATGGCAGATGCTATATTTTACTTACAATATTACACCACTAAACAATGTGACTAATATGTTTAGAAACTAGTTGAATGGGATATGTAAAGAGAATAAAGCTAGCATACGTATTGGAGTATCGGCGTTATGTTGGGAAATTTGAAATTGCAGAAATATACACATTGGATCATCCTTTGGTTCAACCTTCTCAGGGCTGAGCATGGTTTCTAGCTGCAACCAATTTCTCTATGTGGAGCAGTATTTCTACTACCTGGCTATTGGGTGGCAACGCACTAGTAAAATCCAAGATGCTAGTCTGGTTATGTCATTTTTGTCATTGCTTTGATACATGTCTCAACTCTTTGTGATCCATGATTGTATCGTCCTGATTCTATGAACTTTGCAATAAAAGGCTGTGTGCATCGTCATGATACAGAGGCCGTGGCTATGCTCCCCATTTTGGAAGAAAAAAAAAATCTCGGCTTTCAGACCGGCAGTTACGCTGAAGATCATTAGCCATGGCTTGAATGCTAGGGAAGATGCTGCTATGCTTGCCATGCTCTGAATCTTAGTCAATCCGACCGGTGGCATTGGACACAACAGCCATGTAGTTATCATAGGCTTCAGTAAGTTCCATTTGCCAGTTGTTTTTCTTTTGTATCTTCAAGGCCTTTGATTCCATCTGTCTGACAAGATCTCTTTTCACCTTCTTCTATCTCCCCAACTGAGCATAGCTGAAATCTTTCAGCACCTTCTTTTCATCATTCTTCATGTACCTAATCGCTTTGGTTGCAACTTGATCTATTGCTTCTTCTAAGGTATCCACTGGGTAGCTCGAAAGTGAGTGAGGGTGTGACGAACCCTGGATAAACTGTGCCAAGGGTAGAACAACACTTGGCTCTCGAAGTACCCGACTCCAACTTCAGTGTTTTCACACTTGGGACTTGGAAGGCATAGCTTCTTTAACATAGCCTCCAGCATAACACTGTTCAGAAGCTGGACGGTTTCCATCAAACTGCAACCATGGACATTTGAATAGATGAAGGCAGAACAAATAAAGTTACAGAAAGAACTCGACGATAATAAACTTTTGATAAACCTAGGGCCGACAAACATCTTAACCTAAGTAGAAGAGTAAGCACACTGTAATATCTTCTATCCTTTTTAGTCACATGAACATAGGGATATATAAACAAATCAAACGGCTTGCATCATGCAATATCTTATTCAAGCATAGTAAAATCATGAAGCTATTTTGAATTAATTGGTACTGAAAGGAGTGTAATAACAACAAACAATAGAAATACAATGAGGCATCCATAGGAAAAGAAAATACATCAAACATTGCACGGAATACACAGGACTAAATAAACTGTCGTTATTTTCTCTATGCATCAGATATGGAAGGAAGAGTTTTAAAAGGAGGTCAGTAGCAGAATTATGTGCATATGCGCAGCTCGACATCTATAACACAAATCAATAAAGAAACTGTACTACATTAGCTAGCAGCTTTGGGCAGATAGAATTACAATAACCATGATATAATCTAAACAACTTTTAATCTCTATCATATTTTGTCTTTACTTACCAAATATTCTGAAAAGTGGGCATTTACTATTTATACCCGAATCAATCGACGATCTGGCAGCATGCAAAGCATCAGAAAATCTGACATAGGGATAATCAATGTCACTATTTACTGTGTTCAGCTACAAACGAACAAGCATGTGATCCACACATGGTGTCTTCAGCTGTTTCATAATTTTCAGACTGGATTCCAGACGCTGACATATGCACAGGAGCGCACCTTCCAGTGTCAACGCAGGTGTTATAGAGTAGTCACAGGAACTTTGCTACCTTCACATAATTCAAGATGGTACTCAGCCTTTAAAAGGCCAAGCTTTTGTAGCATAAGATCAAGTAATATTCTATAAGGAACCTTGACTATCCTTGGAGTATCCTGCAACAGAAAATGCGAGCAGAAGTAAGCGCTAAGATCCACTCTAATCGAGTTCTTATTCTGAAGGCCTATGAATCTGTGGCTGCACATGCATGCGAAAATCATATTTACCAGTATAGGGAATAATTCCATATTAATTCTATATCCATAAGGATGGAGGATATAGCTGAAGTAAACGGAGCTGACATGACGAAATAAACGATACCTTGCCCTGGGTCTTGTTGGGTTTGAGGCCAGAGCTACTGGCAAATATCTTACTAACTTATGTTTCCACTGTTTGATTGATTGTGTATACACAAAGAGTCTTGTGAATTATAAGAGGACCTACTTGACCTCCTTGTAATAAATTAGGTGTTACAAATTTGATTTCTAACAATACTCTTCTCTCTTTTGTATCCCTCGTTTTAGCACAATAATAGGTAAGTTGTTTATTTATGCCACAGGATTATAGCATCAAGCATCAATATACTGACCTTTGCTAGTTTGTGATTTGGTTATTCCTCCTTTATTTGCCTTTGCATTAAACGCTTCTTCAACGGCTACCGCTGCATTATTGTCAGGTCAACAACCCATAAAATCTTCATACTTGTTGATCATCTCTCTCGTTTTCGCGTCGCTGTCAATTAGCTCCAAACAGGCTAAACCTTGGGCAGCTTCATTCCTTTAAATAGTACATGTCATCTGCTTCATTAACCCTGCCAAAACCTTCATCCACTGAAGCTTTGGATAGCAAAGATCAGAACGGCTTAATGTTCTGATATAAGCTTCATTATCTCCGTACAGCAAATTAACTACCCAAAGAGGATAACCATGGTTGCACACAAAATCACAAAAAGTTCAGACATGGAAGTCATAACACAAATCAACTAAAAATTAGATAGGGGAAAGAACTAAATCATGCATGCTCCAGCCAAGGCACTCAGCATCAATTGTGTCACAACAGAATAATCATGCATGCTTGAACCTGAAGTAGGAAACAAAAAAGAGAACAAGTTTCCAAGAGGAATAAAATCTCATACGAGGTGGCTATTTTGATGAATTAAAACTGAAAATTCGAAACTCTGAACCTGCTGAACCGAGTTAGTGTGAGGTGGAGCACATGCAATGCAGGGTTCAACGCAGCTCTTCTCTCTGTGCGTGTGCGTGTGCGTGTGCGTGTGCGTGTGCGTGTGCGTGTGTGTTCTAAGAACAACAGTAGCTAGCAGTGGCCATGGTAGTGTACTGCACAACCCCTGAACACACACGTAACACAACCTGGAGCAATCAAGTTCCCTGACCAAGGCAACCAAATACCAATAAAACTCAAACTGATTACAACATCCTTTGCTTTGCCCCAACAAAGTTCAAAGTTCAGACCAGATGAACTTAAGTTCAGAGAATCATATGCACTGATTCTAGCGCTAACAGTCAGTAAATGGTGATAGGGAAATGCAGTGAAAAGGAAAGGTAGCACAGGGTAATTTGAGTATCTAGCTTAGAAGCAGGAATTTATATTTAGATTCAATCATGAAACAGTTTCCATGAATAAGTCAATCATGAAAGGGCTAATAGAGGTAACATAATACTGGGGGAACAAAAAGAGTAACCAACCAGTAATGGAAGAAGATTATCACTGGATAATTAACAAAGCAAATAGAACCAGTAGTCAGTAAGCTATCATGAGACCTTTAATCTACTCCTTCCGTCCTGAAAATGCATCACTTCAACTTGCTCTTTTTTTTTGCTGTAACCTAAATATAGTTGAGTTAGTCATGTGAAGTCTAGGTATCGCCAAATTATCAACAACCTTATGCATCAACATTGGAATCACAGAGAGGTATCAAAATGGATATTGACCAATCAAAGATGTATGACAAAAAAGGTGCAAGGAATGCTCAAGTGATCAGTAAAACCAAACAGAACGACATATAAAGATAACCTCAAAAGGACAGCTAGATATACCACAACATTTCAAGTGGGACATGCATAATGATAAGCAAGCAACAAAATTGATAGGTTCTCACTCTAATTTATCTCTTGTTACTTCTCTGTTCAACAGGATCTTGAGGCACCAACCTACCCAAATGTCATGACAGATACACCATATTTATGAGGTAAAGTAATAAGAACCCTCAGATGCAATTACCAGGTCCACCCCTCTGACACGGCTTTCTCAGAACGTGCCTTCACCTCCTGCGCCATAGCCTGCACCATTCAAATTGCATCAGAATCAGAATCGAGCCAAATTAAAAACAAACTTCATGTAATTGTTTTTTATTTCAGTTACATAGGAACTATGAAAAAGATGAACAGAACACACCTGCGCATTGCACTATCTAATGAGATATCTAAATGAACCCACTTTACATTCAAACATCTATATGAAACAACTTCTTACCATTAATACCTATGATGTCTGTTTCCGTGGTTGAACCATCTTGGGCATTCGCTTTTCCTAATAGCCTCAGTACACACTGATTGTTCTAAGTTTCACATAGATATTCGGAATAAAGTCAGGAACATACAACAGAAATGGTGGATATTTTTAACTCAAAAACCACAATTAAAACACAATGCAGAAGTATGCTTATCATGGTAGAAGGGTGGAAGTCCAGACCTCAGGGTAGCTATTGTTGTAAATTTTCTGTAGCCACGTGATTAATTCACGCAGTTTTGCTGAAAATCTTAAAACCCTGCACAAGCACACATCAGATCATGTTTTGACAAAATGGACAAGTTGCAGTCTTCGGCAACATTAATGTTTTGACAAAATGAACATCAAGATTTGGTGTGCTCAAATTAATGTGCCTTTTTGCAGGAATTGGGCATGCTTGAAATATTGATCAAGAAGCTCCTTTCAAATTCTTCATATGGTACCGTATATAAATATACGATAATATATCATAGAGTACTATATAAGATAGTACAGTACAACTCCCATCTTGATAAACTATCTCAAAATACAGAGAAGTTCACACACCATCTACATCACTCGATATAACAGAGTTCACACACCATCTACATCACTCGATATACAGAGGAGTTCACACACACCATCTACATCACTCGATATACTGATAAGTCGTCTCGTCCACCACGCCAGTCGTCCATGTCACGCCACCGCTGCCCTGCACAGCGGGCAGCGTGGGTTCTCGTTCTCCCGTGCCACCTCCTCCCTGAGGCAGCAGCGGTGAAATGTGTGCCCACATGGGAGAATAGCAACACGAGCATACTTGTGAAATTGAGAGATGCATATCACACAGATTGTGTTTACGTCTCCTTCCGGGTACTTCATACCCTTTGGAGGGTACAAGACGAACGCTAAGTTCCTTCGACGCATGGCTAGCTCCAGCGTAACAAACCTATATAATCTATAGATAAGTGTCAGAGCCACCATCAGCAGTGCCCCTGCTATCACCATATAGCCAGCGAACACAAAGTCCCACTTGTCGAAACACCTCGGAACCCAAAGATTCGATCACTCGCCGCCATGGCTGCAATTTAAAATAGAGCATTTTCAGCACCTATGAAAGGCTATAACGCAGCTATAGCGGGATATTCCAATTTAGTTTATTTTCAAAAACAGGTCAAATTTCAATCAAATCTCTCGAACTTAACCAGGCCGTGGCTGTGTAGAGCAGTTCCCAGACAGAGATACATACCTTGTGGAGATCGATTCCCGGCCCACCTCCTCCTGAGTGGCAGTACTGCTCCCGGCCTACCTCCTCCTCCTCCTCCTCCTAGTCTGAGCTCCTGCTCCCACCTCTACGAGCTAAGATGCTCCCCTAACCCCCCTATTAATACCGGGGGGCCACGCGGGGGGGGGGGGGGGGGGCGAAGCTGGGAAGCCATTCTACTTAAGAAGCTTATCGCGTGACATATCCTAACCTCTATTTCTGGCTAGTTTAGGCTGGGAAGCAATAAGTGATAAGGAAGCTAAATGGTCTAGATACGTGCATTTCCAAAAAAAAAAAAAAAAAGCAGCATCTACTTGAAAACTTTCAGCTCAATCATCTTTAGGTTGTTCTATTGGAGAAAATGGCACCAACTTCCATAGTATAATTTAATCACCAACACTGCATTGGAGTTAAAGTGACTGAAAGATTAACAGCATAAGTTATCTCAACTGTACCCGCGCGCCAGGTTCGGGATGACCCTCCATAGCACCTGGTTGCCGCCTTCGGTGGTGTCAGGCGAAATTATTTCCTTGCTCTGCCGATGGTGGAAGCAACGTTGCCAGTAGAATTCACACTGCGCAAGCTTGACAAAGCAGATCCCAGAGCTTCAATTAGGAAGTTATTCTGAACAGAGATTCCATCGGAAAAAAAAAGGCGCAAGAAACGGATACGAACCTGGTAGGTGGACATGGAGTTGGTCAGACGAGGCGAAGATGTGACGAGGCGTCGTCCGATCCGTGGGAGAAAGATTCCCATGCTTGCCTCCGATCTTCGCTTCGATGATTTCCTTGCTGCCGATGGTGGAAGCAACGTTGCGATAGAATTCACCGCTGTAAGCTTGACAAAGCAGATCCCAGAGCTTCAATTAGGAAGTTATTCTGAACAGAGATTCCAACGGAAAAAAAAAGGCGCAAGAAACGGATACGAACCTGGTAGGTGGACATGGAGTTGGTCAGACGAGGCGAAGATGTGACGAGGCGTCGTCGTCCGATCCGTGGGAGAAAGATTCCCATGCTTGCCTTCTGATCTTCGCTTCCTGATGATTTCCTTGCTCTGCCGATGGTGGAAGCAACGTTGCCAGTAGAATTCACACTGCGCAAGCTTGACAAAGCAGATCCCAGAGCTTCAATTAGGAAGTTATTACGAGCAGATTCCATCGGAAAAAAAGGCGCAAGCGGATCTGAACCTGGTAGGTGGACATGGAGTTGGTCGACGAGGCGAAGATGTGACGGCGTCGTCGTCCGATCCGTGGGAGAAAGATTCCCATGCTTGCCCGATCTTCGCTCGATGATTTCCTTGCTCTGCCGATGGTGGAAGCAACGTTGCCAGTAGAATTCACACTGCGCAAGCTTGACAAAGCAGATCCCAGAGCTTCAATTAGGAAGTTATTCTGAACAGAGATTCCAACGGAAAAAAAAAGGCGCAAGAAACGGATACGAACCTGGTAGGTGGACATGGAGTTGGTCAGACGAGGCGAAGATGTGACGAGGCGTCGTCGTCCGATCCGTGGGAGAAAGATTCCCATGCTTGCCTTCTGATCTTCGCTTCCTGATGATTTCCTTGCTCTGCCGATGGTGGAAGCAACGTTGCCAGTAGAATTCACACTGCGCAAGCTTGACAAAGCAGATCCCAGAGCTTCAATTAGGAAGTTATTACGAGCGAGATTCCATCGGAAAAAAAGGCGCAAGAAAGCGGATCTGAACCTGGTAGGTGGACATGGAGTTGGTCGACGAGGCGAAGATGTGACGAGGCGTCCGTCCGATCCGTGGGAGAAAGATTCCCATGCTTGCCTTCTGATCTTCGCTTCCTGATGATTTCCTTGCTCTGCCGATGGTGGAAACGCGTTGCCGAGAATTCACATCGCAAGCTTGACAAAGCAGATCGAGCTTCAATTAGGAAGTTATTACGAGCGAGATTCCAACGGAAAAAAAGGCGCAAGAAAGCGGATCTGAACACGGTAGGTGGACATGGAGTTGGTCGACGAGGCGAAGATGTGACGAGGCGTCGTCCGATCCGTGGGAGAAAGATTCCCATGCTTGCCTTCTGATCTTCGCTTCCTGATGATTTCCTTGCTCTGCCGATGGTGGAAGCAACGTTGCCAGTAGAATTCACACTGCGCAAGCTTGACAAAGCAGATCCCAGAGCTTCAATTAGGAAGTTATTCTGAACAGAGATTCCATCGGAAAAAAAAAGGCGCAAGAAACGGATACGAACCTGGTAGGTGGACATGGAGTTGGTCAGACGAGGCGAAGATGTGACGAGGCGTCGTCGTCCGATCCGTGGGAGAAAGATTCCCATGCTTGCCTTCTGATCTTCGCTTCCTGATGATTTCCTTGCTCGCCGATGGTGGAAGCAACGTTGCGATAGAATTCACACTGCAAGCTTGACAAAGCAGATCGAGCTTCAATTAGGAAGTTATTCGAGCAGATTCCAACGGAAAAAAAAGGCGCAAGAAAGCGGATCTGAACTGGTAGGTGGACATGGAGTTGGTCAGACGAGGCGAAGATGTGACGAGGCGTCGTCGTCCGATCCGTGGGAGAAAGATTCCCATGCTTGCCTTCTGATCTTCGCTTCCTGATGATTTCCTTGCTCTGCCGATGGTGGAAGCAACGTTGCCAGTAGAATTCACACTGCGCAAGCTTGACAAAGCAGATCCCAGAGCTTCAATTAGGAAGTTATTCTGAACAGAGATTCCATCGGAAAAAAAAAGGCGCAAGAAACGGATACGAACCTGGTAGGTGGACATGGAGCTGGCCAGACGAGGCGAAGATGTGACGAGGCGTCGTCGTCGTCGTCCGATCCGTGGGAGAAAGACGCGCACTCGATGCTGTCATCTGGATCGGAGCAGATGGAACCTAATCGTGCCCGATTTCAGTAAAATCCTGCTCTGGAGGCAAGGATCCGCCCTCCCTCTCCCTCTCCTTTCTTGTGGGCTCGATTTCTTGAAGGATCTGCACGGGGGTGCAAATCTTTCGGAACCTTGTGTGGGGAAGAGGACGGCTAGGAACAGGCCGGGAGGGGCGATTGGCAGCCAATGGCCGGATTTGGCGAGCCAGGGCGGGGGGGCGACAGCTAGCAACTCCAAGTGGAGGAGGAGTGTGAGACAGTAGGAGGCGTGTGGACGAAACCTGCTTTGTCTGTACACTGGACGTGTCGATGGATGATTGCGCTTGGTTGGTTAGTACACGTGTCTTGGACGGGCTAGGACGCGGACATTTTCTACCGCTACAGGGACATGTGCAGACGAGTTACTACTACCAATTTCAAGTCTGGCTGCCCCTGCCCGATAGATAAGATAACCCGCTCGCCAAGTTTTCTCTTTATAGTCTAGTACTAGTTAAGTGTCACCATTTTAAGAATATGTAGTGACGATTTCTTAGATTAGCATGACAAACATCAACATCTAATCGCACATCTTTCTTCCTCCTATCACGCATCTCTTTTTCATCCTGACTCTGCAATAAGACAAGGTGACATCGTCATCTTAACTTCCTCCGCGTAGTTGGCCATGGCATATTGTGAGGAGCTTTCCGGGTTGCCTTGGATCACACATTCCGTGTGTGTTTCCATGATGACGGGACCCCTTCCACCATGGCACTACATCAGAGATGGAGTTGCTGACGAAACACAATAAATACCACAACGTCAGTGCGGTCGCATAGCACTGATATTATTGGAGCTGAAACGATCCACCAATATTCTAGCACCCTTGTAACAATAATGAGCTGAAACGATCCACCAATATTGCGCTTGGTCATCACTCTCATGGACTCCTACAATGGCCATGCCCTCAACGGGGATATGCACGAAAGGCACGCCACACCGGGCATGACAACGATGGCTAAGCCAGTACTTGATTCTTTTTCCCGCTAATTCGTACTCCTATCCAAGGGACTGCGAATAATAGCATTTCTTTCATGGTGAAGAACCGATATAACATTTTCTAAATGTAGGAAATGCATATGTATCTGAAAATTAGCTCTCTTTCTCTGCTATCTAACTCTGACCCCGGAGCTAGTAAAGTCACAGTAATTGCAAAGATTAAGGAGATTAGATCTTTTGTCTTGTAAAGCCTATGGCTTGTCATAAGCACTTGTCTCTAAAACCTTCTACTTAATTAATGAAAATGGCAAATCTTTTGTCTTGTTTAAAAAAAACTTGTTGTGCACCAGAACTTAATGCAATATATGGTTCATCAGCCTTGTTTTTTCTTTCTTCTAGAAGCTGTGTAACTCCGACCTTGGATTATCATATTTCTCATCAGAAGTAACAACTGGATGATAACAAATCTCGACCAAAATCAATGACAATTTTCAGCCTCACTGGGTTCAACAATAAACATTCTTGTCTGAAACCATCAGCTAGATGGGCATGTCGTTGACGATAACACGTCATGAAACCAAAACCTAGGAGATTAGTAGAGGATCTCACGAAGAACTAAACCAAATTCAGCAGAAAAAGTGTTTAGAACTAACACTAATAGGAAGTGTCACATATTAGTAAGGATTTCAGTAAAGTACAGGCAAATCAAACAAAACTTGCATCACAATTTAGGTCCCTTCCGCTAAAAGAAACAATTTAGGTCCTAGCAGAAAATTGGACAAACCATGTGCTTACGATGCCAAACCAACACTTGGAACTCCGTGTTTCAAATTGTAGAAGCTATACCAAACCTTATCAACTCTTTTACTCCGTTGCACAATTGCGACCGATTAGAGGTATCAACTGTCAGCATTGAGTGCAAGATTTCTTACATAAACACTCAAAATGGATATTGTGCCTCTAAGTTTACTGACGGACAGTGTTATCTATTCCGTGGAGTTCATCCTCGCTCTTGCCATCTTTGATTCTGAGAGGTTAGCAGATGATGCACTCCCGGTTGGACATTCTATATCTCCTTTATATGTCTCCCAGAGTGTGAGATTCTGAAAGTTAACTACAAGTTCGGGTAAAAACATATACTCCCCCTGTTTTAAAATATAAGATGTTTTAGTTTTGTGAAGCAAATGTATCTAGACTAATTTTAGTACTCCCTCCGTCCTAAAATAGATGTCTTGAATTTGTCAAAAATTGGATAAATCTAGACACTATTTAGTATATAGGTTCATCTAAATTTTGATAAATCTAAGACATCTATTTTGGGACGGAGGGAGTATGTAGGTTCACCTAAGTTTGGAGTGAATCTACACACTAAAATAAGTCTAGATATATTTTATTCACAAACCTAAAACGTCTTATATTTTGAAACGGAGGGAGTACTTAGATCACCTACTTTGAAAAATTGCAGCTAGTCACGGGAGTATCTGAACATTCACCCAACAGCAGCACCTTGGCATCAAATTGAAGAGAATAAAAGCAGCACCAAGTTTACGAAAAAATCAGGTTCTATTACTTTCATCCGACAAAGCTGCTGAACAACATATGACCCATGCCGCATTTGCAACCCAAGCTTGTAGCTTGGCCAGGAAACAACGGATTGATACAACAAACTTGATTTGAGTTATGGCAGCCTGGAGACTAACCTGATGAGTTACATTTTACGGATGGGATGGAACAACACATGGATGCATTTAATTACCCATTCTTGTAACTGAACGAAGCAAAGAAGTATGAGGCTGGAGCTCCCTTCCCTTGGCCATCGCAACTAGATTTAGGGGTGCGCCTTGGCGCACGATCCCTCTGAATTCATACTGATTTACATTAGTAAGATAGCTATAAATATCAGGCAGAAAAATGATTTTTAAACAATCGATAATATATAATCAGGGAAATAGGTGGATATATATATTACAATACAATAAGTAACATAGTATGGCTCTATCCAAAGTAGCAAAAGTAAGAAAGGAACAGCAAAAGGAAGGTGGTGTTTTGGATCATAGTTCTAGATACACGTAGTATCCAGATGTGCATGTGAAACTTTTTAAAATGCATTTTTATACAAGGGTGTATCTACACCTATGCGCTGAAGTGGATTTTCACAACAATAGTAACATCTACCTAAGCTTCCTATTGGAATTGTTCATGGCATGGAGCGAACACGAAGGAAGCGAGTGCAGAGGGTTGGTAGAAGCAGCATCCGGCCACTACAAAAGGTACGAACACATGCTTCGTAGTCCAAGTTGCACAAACATCAGAAATGGAACATCCACTTGCATGTTGTTTCACCAAAAGCCATGGCCCCTAGAAAATCATAGCAGAAATCAGCCGGTAAATAAAATGAAGAAAAAACAGAACAACAGCGAAGAGTAGAGGCCAGTGTTTATCACAACCACAGGACAATCAGTTATTCCTAATCATTAACTCTACAGGTAAAGCCGATGCTAAACCTAGTTCACTATGTACCCTTGACTAAAACTTGCAAGAATATCCACGGGTTGTTTATGAGAAAATCGTAAGATGTTTTAGATTTTATACCTAGTTCTGATCCAAGATCTCATCGTTTTCCATCTGCCAAAGCTTAATGCAGTAGCATCCTACGCTTGTGAATGTTTTACAGAGACCTCGATCAGCTTAACACAAACATACACACCAAAAAAATCGATACATGGGAGAGACTATTTAGTAGATGAGAATAAAAGGTACCTCTTATCAGTCGAAGCTGTGGCATATGCTGCAGGTCTGTGAATGTTTTATAGAGACCTCGATCGGCTTAACACAGACATACACACCACACAGATCGATACATGGGAGAGACTGTTTAGTCGATGAGAACAAAAGATACCTCTTATCTGTCGAAGTTGTGGCATATGCTGCAGGTCCCTCATTTGGATCATCAACTACAGATGCACCAACCTGGTATATATGAAAAATGAACTTGTAAGATAATGTTTACACCAGAAACACGCCCGAAAGGTCAAACAAAAGCTGGCAGGAGGAAAATCATCAACATAGGAAGCAACCTATTGGTAAAACCAATCGTACATCAGTTGATAGCAAGTAAAAGGATTAGTAGGACTTACACTGTCTAGATGAAAGCAATGTACAGATAGATTGATGGGCTGAAATTGATTGGGAAAGAAATAAAATAGTACTATCCATATCCATCAAGCCATGTCTATAGGTATTAAAACATGCTAAGCGATATGGTCCATAGCTATTTGTCATGTAGCGATTATTTTGATCACAGTAACGTCACTCATAGATTTCTTTTTATTCTTTTTTTCAGGGGTACATAATTCCAGGAGTAGTTCTTAAAAATCAATTTCGTTTCCTAAGTGGCATTAAACGTTTGCTTATAACTACCTAGAAAACTGATAGGAAAGTGCAGTGTTGTACTGTAATAAACATCATAGCCCAAACACACAGGGAGACTACAAGTCAGGTCATCAACTAAATCTTAAACATGATCTATGTGACAAGAGGTACATGACAGTCCAGAATTATGAATCCTAAGCAAGAAGAGGTGCATGACAAGTCTTATTTCGACAAGAACCATTGAGGTAGAGAAAAATGAAGCTTACTCTGTATCCCATATATATTTAGAACTATGCCAAGAAAGGCAGATATAGAAAACAAAGAAACATTCAGCTACATCACCAAAAGGAAACATGTTATAACCAAAAGAAAGCACACACTATAGAACTCGAAAGGCATGTAACAGAAGCCGACGATACAGATGAAAGTCACCAGAAAAGGGAACGTAACATGGTAACCGATGATATTATAAACCCTCAATGAACCCAGGCCAGCCAAGCAGCGGTAAAATGAGTTCTTGCAGCATGAAGTAAAAGAACATAGCTGCAGGTGGAACACATGAAAAACTCACCGGGATGTCCAGCACTCTAAATCCAGTCCCGTGACCACTCTTGAGACGGGTATATTGACCTGATATCGACATAGCAAAAGCAACCTACAATTTAGGAAAAGCGCCAAATACCAAAAGAACTGAATATGCTCAATTGGAGAAATTCCAAGTTCAGTTAAGGAAATGATCTTACAAAGTTATAATGGTCTTTATTGACCTGATATCTACATAGAAAAAGCAACCTGCAATTTAGGCAAAGCACCAAATACCAAGAGAACTGAATATGTTACAATTGGAGAAATTCCAAGTTCAGTTAAGCAAATGATCTTACAAAGTTATAATGGTCTTGGGGTGCACAAGAAGGTCTGTGACCCTGAAGGAATGAACTGAGGAAACAATACATGAATCAGGGTGCAGTATGAGATAAATCCTGGCCTATAAATAAAGAAATTACCTGGGGACAGAGCAAGCTAGACCTTGTTAGATATACCTTTGTCGATTCATATTGTCAGGTTTCCAAAATTATATGAACATGACTATAGTTAGAGACAAATGGGACCAATATTATCTGAAATGTTCTAACTCAAACTAAGGGAGGACACTTCATATATATGGACCTTAGTAGTCATTAAGATGAACTTTTTGTAAGTTGTAACAGCACATATGGTGTGAAAAGAACTATCCTTTTGTCTAGACAAAAAATTAGATAAAATGCCACTTCAATCAAACTTGTCTCACTCGGGCCTTGGTAGTCAGTTTACTCTTTCTGCTAGCAAAAGGGTGCACATCTCAATCTATGTCTGCATGTTCCTCTGTTATAAACTCGGCACAAAATGGAGTAGATATGATGTACTCCCTCCGACCCATACTAGTTGACTCAAATTTGTCTAGATTTGGATGAATCTAGACACTATTTAGTATATAGGTTTAGGTTCATCCAAATTTTGACAAATCCAAGTTAACTAATATGGGTCGGAGGGAGTACTAAGTTTTCATAAAGAGTACAGTACAACTCAGTCACCAGTTAAGATAGAAACATTCTAGATTAGTCCAACACATTGCCAAATTATTAATGTTACGATTGGCTGAAAAGGATGACTAATACTCTCACAAGAAATGGGATAGTACAGAAGATTTTTATAGAACATCCTTATTAAAGTTCATATTTTAAGATAAGCCGGTAGAAAATGAAAAAAATCTTGTACATCTGACTCTCATGAGTATAAACTATACATACCTGACTCATGACACTCTCAAAAGCAAACCTCGTTCTTTCCCATCATCCTTACGATGGTCCTTCTTGCAGCATTTATAAAACCATTCCAAACACTACAAACGGTCAAATGTAATTGGTGTCATGGTTCTGAGATGCACCTGAAGTACATGAACAAACATTCAACAAAGAAAAAAAATGCAAAAAAAACAGTATCTCCAGAATTTCCTTAACTTGTAAATGAATAGGAACCAAGAATCCATGTTGAAACACATAAAGCATCAAGAGGAATGCATTTGAGTCCAGAAGCATGAGCCGAAGTACTAAATGTAATCATAAGTTCAGATCCAGTATCATATCCTAGGAGAGGTCTAAGAGGTAGATATATTGCAAGAATCTGTCAAACCAGAAGTTTTAGACTTACCTATGCACCGCCAATCCTAGATGGTTCTGGAATTTCCATCTTACATTATTGCATTCACTAAATCCTGCAGTGAAGCAAAAAGTAGCAGTCACACTGAGACATAATTACACATAGCCAACCATGTAAGCATCATGCTTCTACATTGCAAGACAATTAGAAAACATAGTATTATTATTTATTGCACATGATTTCTGTTATAGTTCTCCTACAGTGCTTGCTTGGTAGCCAAAACATACCAAAATCAGGAAATAATTGGTTGATGTTTCGACTGGAAAAAAATGCACAGAACAGAAAAGCTAAATCTAGAAGACCCAAAGTGATCTTTAAGTATTTTACCAGGACAGGTAAGAAAGCATATCATTATAACTATACAATGGAACCATGCCATAATATGCATTAGGGATTACTTTAGGATTGACTGATTCAAAAGGTATATCTTGAATCCTCATCCCTGTAAATTTTAATTGCAAAAGCCATTATACTGAGCCATTAACAGGAAATGTGTGAGTAAATAAGTAATATCACGAAGAGAAATTGAACCCAGCAAGTTTTTTGTGCAAGGAACCATTATTTAAATCCTAATGTTAATCTCCCAATACAATGTTCTAACCCATGATCTAAATTTTACCATCAGAAGAGAATAACTATGGGCGAATAATGAATGTACAATCCAAATGTGTGACTGAACTAACAAAGGAAGGCATTTGATTTGCAAAGACGAGGAGTTTGGGAGCAGTCTAAACCATATATTAGAGCGCCTGAAGGGTGACCATAACTTCTAACTTGATATTCAGAGCATGCTTGACCGAATAATTATCATAAGCAGCACCCTATGCAAACAAAGAACTCAAAGAAAACTAAAACAACAACAGCCGGAAACTACATTGAACTTTTTCACAACAAACTACCTTTTGAGATACATAAAAATTGTGTTACTTCACTTCTTATTCCCTGCAAGGGATTTAAGCAAATGAAATTAAGTATCTGATAGCTGAAATATTAGAACGTGAGATATCTCAAAATTAGTAAGCACATAGGCATACAAAGAATCAATGTTCCGTAAACAAAAAGTACCTTTCTTGATTTCAGCTCATACCATTCAAAAGCTAAATAAATAGGAGTGCACCAAAAGACACATAATTGTTTACGCAAGATTTTCTATCCTTCAAACCGAACCAAAATTCCTAGATATAAGAACAAAAAATAGAACAATATATAACTTCAGAATATAAAGGGACAATAAGGGAGTTGAATCATCACCTATGAGTAAGAATATACACAAGTCTTCATCCCATTTCAGTAAGACCCTGAACACAAATTCCATTCATGAGTTTAAACTTTCCACCATGGTTTGATATGAAAGCAATTTAAAAGTTTGCACTGACTTAGAGAATACAAATAGGTGAATGGTAGGTAACATATTCAGAGTACTCACTAACCAGATGTTTTATTCATCTATATTGTAGGAACATGTAGTGTGCGGACCAGAGGTAGAGTGAAGAAGCAGCGGTGGATTTTATTTTCTCCCCTTTCTCCTGCCTCCTCTTTGCTGCCCCAGAAGGACCCAATGCTCCAATTAAGGGAAGGACTCTGACTCCCTTGTATATTTAGAAGTAGCAGAGAGACCTAGATGTGTGGCTGCCTTCTGGAAATGAGGATGACTGAAACAACGCCACCCACGAGACACACAGACATCAGCAGAGGAGGGCAGGCAGTGGCAGTGTTGGGCCAACTTCATTTTCTTACACCTGTACCAAAAAAACAGAGCATAAAGTCAAATAAGAAACCAAAAAGCATAAATGCAAGATATAATTGACACGAAGAGATATACTCCCTCTGACCCAAATTAGTTGACTTAGATCTGTCTAGATTCGATTGCATCTAAATATAATTTAGTATTAGATTTATCCGTATCTTGGTAAATCGAGTCAACTATTTGGGTCGGAGGGAGTACTAAATTCTTATAAGTGCTCAGTTGGATGATGGCATATATAATTCGGAAGCACATGGATTTGACCTAATCAAGTTCTTGTAGATTACAAGACACAATATCGTAACATAAATGAACACTCCGTGAAAATATGAGTAAAATCAACACACACATGACTTACCACTATGCACATCTGTCATGGAAAACAAGACCACAATAAGTTGCCCAAGCACCTAATACTTGCGTTCCCGCTTAATATCTAGGACATGAAAAAATCCACAGTGAAAAGCACATAAATCGCCATCTTCCAGAGCAGTCTTTGCCCTTAGGCATTTACACAAATACCTTCCGTGCAGACCTGCAAGGCTGCAACCTCACAGTAAGGGGAGCAAAGAAGATGTTCAAGAAAGGGGATGGGAAGCCAAGATAAGGATGATCGCTACACCTGGGGGTGGCGATGGTGCGTAGACGAGGAGAAAATCCTCCCGGCGCATTGCTGGGACACCGCGGGCAACGACTACATGGCAGCACAACAAACCTCATCGTTGCGCTTCTGGTGCTCAGGGGCGTCCCCACTGCAACGCCTCCTTCGTGCGCGACGGAGAGGAGAAGGGGCGGTCAGAGGAGTGTAGGCGGGAACTGCTCCTGCCCTCGCATGCGGCAGAGGCGCCCCGTCCTCAACGGCGCAAGGTCGGCGATGGCCGTGCTCCTTCCACAGAGTGTCCTAGAAGAGGAGATGAAGAGCGTAGTAGGGCTAGCGGCGGGAGGAGGACGGGGCGAGAGGAACGGCGGGCTGAGGCGAAGGTGGCGGCGCGTGGGGATTGGAGTAAAATGCATCAGCAGTGACTATGTCTAAAACGGTCCTGGAACATAGAAAATGTCTCAAAGCAGTCCTGAATCTTGTTATAGATGTCTATATACGGTCCTGGATACGTATTATGATGACGTGGCAATGGCGATGTTCTTTTGATGGCGCACCAGGGTGGCCTAGGACGGGTGGGCATCCTTACATCCTATAAAAATATTATCAAAACCCCCAGCAACTATTCTGACCAGCATAGATGTATTCTTTCGTCTTAGATAGTGTTAGCACAGTCCTTGTCACTGACTACTTTCCGACGACACCGACGACAAAGTTCCGACGAGATGCGCACGTACCGAATTAGCCCAAGCTAGCTCTCCTTACTTTGCACTAACGACTGCTAGCTAATAATTGACAACAATCGATCAGCAGCTAGTACTACTTACACGCACAGCACGTAACACAGGAAGCAATATTTTTTGGATTGCCACGGGGGATTGTCGCTCATGTATCTTTATTTCTCAACTTCACGGTTGTGGTCTGGTACTCTTACAAGGGTTTGATCACATGTATATATACGCTAGCTACTAGTACACCACGTTGCCGACTTCACAGCCAAAACAACTCTTGACTAATTCTAGTCCTACTCGGTTACATGCATGTGTACCCAATTGAACACATATTTTTCGATAAAGGGCGTTTTATTACTTAAAAGTCTTAACCGAACACACATAGGTCAATTACTAGGAAACCTATACGTAAACGACTCGTATACGGCGAAGCGCGCGGTGCCATGCCGGCAATGTCGGGATTAATTCCAATAGATAGGAGATCAACAGTTCGTTGCCGTAGACTCCTATCTAAGATCTCCAAAATGTTTCATTATACATATCGCATGGACCAGCCGTAATTAAATTGCAGTTTTGAATTATTTTAAATTCATACTGTACCTTTCTCGACCTGGTGCCGGGTTATGTACAGAAACTGTTGCACGGTGTTCTGGATTTACGTGCAAATAGGAACGGAGATTTGCTGGACTCATCCAGTACATATGGGTATATGTTTTCTATCGGACTAGAATTGTAAAATAAATGTTTGCTGCTGAATACGGTTTCTACTCTGAGATTATAAGCATATTAAATTGCTCTCAAATTTTTAATAGCTTATTGATTAACATTTGCTCGTCTACTTGTTCTTCTGCAGGATTTACCTGTAGTATATAGAGCAAAGGAAGTCTGCATATACGGTGAACTGGAGTAAACCCTCACCCCCCCCCCCCCCCCTCCCCACACAGTGGGGTTCTTCTGTACCACACAGTGCCGGCCAGGCGGGCTTTGGCAGAGCCTCTCACCCCCCCCCCCCTCCCCCCCCCCCACACACACACGGTCTTTGCTGAGATCTTTTTCCTGATTGGCCTTCCCTCCTTTTCTCAAGCTCGATCTTCGCCCATCTTACTCCCCACTGACCGGCTAGGTTCCTCCAAGCCTGGACCTGGGTCTCTCTCTACCATCACGGTTCTGTTTTGCGTCTAGCAGTCTGTATCTCTTTTGGTTGTCTCAGGCATCATTAAATTTCATATCTGCTTGGTTATTCCAGGCAGATCTGCTCGTCTAAAGGGGCAATGTGGGACTATTCGATGAACACAACAGGGATCCTATCGGATCGGAAATTAAATTAGGAGCGCTGGGCCGGGAAGGAAGAGCAATGGGCCAGGCTACCATCAGGGGAGTTGACGGTCCACTTCGACGAAAAGGTTTGACTGACGGACGTACCCAACCACAGAAACAGTTTTGAAGTTTTTCGGTGGGAGGGAAAATCGGTCCAAAAAAATGCAAGAAACACTTTGTGCTTTATTATTATATATATAACAAGATGCCCGCACGATTGTCGCGGAAAAGAAAAGGAGTTGTTTACTTAGAAAATAAAAAATACTCATAGGCAACATCTATCCATACATGGTGAGGAAGGTTGTGTCATATTGCACCGATCGGATAATTTTTTTTAATATGTTGGTACTCCCTCCGATTCAAATTTGGATAAACCTATATACTAAATGGTGTCTAGATTCGTTTAAATATAGACAAATTTGAGTCAATTAATATAGATCGGAGGTATTAAAAACATCTAGGCAATAAAGCCAATCCGCTGATGGGTGATGCAACTTCCAATTTCTACACACTGCAAAATCTGTTTATTTTTGGCAAATCTTTTACTACTCTTTCCACTTGAATTAGTTGATTCAGATTTATTTAGATACGAGTTGTATTTAGTTACTCCCTCTGACCCATATTAGTTGACTTGGATTTGTCAAAATTTAGATAAACCTATTACGAAATAGTGTCTAGATTCATCCAAATCTAAACAAATGTGAGTCAACTAATATGAATCGGAGGGAGTAATTTTTACTAAACAACAATTATTTTCCTTCGTGCTAGGAATAACCAAGTTTCATATTTGCATGCTGGTGTGCTAAACTGAATATATTAAAGCTTATTTAAAGCAAATATCTGTCCTTCGCGCTCCCAGTCCTTTGCGTCCCCGCCGATGTTGATGTCCCTCGCGTTGCACATTTAACTATGGCATAACTCCTCCTTCAATTATGCCAGCAGCCTACAATTATATGGTTTAATTACCATCCAAATCATCATCACATATAGACACCTTAATCTCAGCATGCAGCCACAACAATCCCTTCCCTTTAGTTACCGCACACCTCATGCAGCGATCAACGTTTTGTAGTTTGCTGTTTTCCGGCTTGCTCATATCCTAGTCAATTTGCAAACGTATATAAATCGGTAGAGAAGAGATTAAGAAAGGAGTATGGGACTAAATCTCAGTTGTACCAGGTCTTGACACGCGTATTTGTGCCATTTATTTATGAAGCACGGCAATAGAGCTAGGCCTGGCCCATTTTTAACGGTGCAAGATTGGATTAGTTGGGCCCGGCGACCAAATCACGTGATTTGGTCTATTCGAAGCAAAACAGAGAGTCCCGCGTGTGATGAAAAAAAAAAACAGTTACGTTACTTGTGAATGGCACGGTGGGTAATACATCCTAACTATTTAGGACAAATTCGTCTAAAAAAGTGTTGGACCAGGAAAAACACTTCGTGCTTTATAGATTAATTAGGTATAGATATAGATATAAAATATAAAATATAACTAACAGAAGTGCCCGTGCGTTGCTACGGGTGAGCCTGTGATTTTACACGATTTGATAAATGATCATTGTTATTTGCAAGAAAGAAGGTTTTAAAATAGTTAACTATGGATGCTGAAAATAGTAGCAGCAAGAAAAATTAAGGTGTAGTCATAGTTTAGTTGATGGACTACATGGACAATTTAAACAATTGACTCATTAAACAAACGTATAATCTTTTCTTCTGCTAGAATCAAAACTCCCCTCGGCTTCCCACCTTTAATTATGCAAACCATCCACTCTTGGGACACACCCATAATTCGTTCCTTTCAATTAGTGTGCAGCGACTTGTTGTCTCCTGATTTGCTTGCCGATACTCCATGTAACTTGTCAAGGTATATAAATCGGTGAAACTTACTGTAAAGAAGCAATGTGGGACTAAATATGATAACTAGCACAAAGCCCGTGCGTTGCTACGGCATCACACTAAATCAAAAACTTTCTCTAACCCATACAAATTTAAGTCAATTAATATAGGTCGAATGAAGTAGCACAAATGACCGTACGTACTATGACCAAAATATTTAGACCTAGTTTCTTACATAATAGATTAGTCTCTGAAACAGCAGAACGGTTGGCTCCTATATTTTTCTCAATTTTGTCAAATGATGTTTTATGGATGTGGTCAAAATGACTGTGCATAGCCGTATTAATAAATTTAGCAATCCAGGCCAAGAACACCTCAAATTGACTTATATAAAAAAGTTGTACACATTGTTTCCCGAAAAACCTTGGGTAGGATGACACCGTCTAGTTAGAGACTTTTGTGTCGGCGACCTCACAGAATTCTTCATCTCAAGATGATAATTATTGTAGAAATGTCGCACACTTTAAGAAAGAAAATGAAAATTAATTGTGACCAGTGGTGGACTAAAAATTGAGGTTAGCAGGCATAGCAGGGATAAAAAATTTAAGGCACACATAAAGCTTCTTCTCGACCAAACCGTCTACTCAAAAACAGGTCATATATAGGTAGGGAAACAGGTCCCAACAATAAAATGGGATGGGTGATTTACCTGTAGCACCTTCACATCACGATTCCTCCATTTATGCTACTCCTCACGATTCCTCCCTCTTCTTTATTTCTTCATAGAAAAATCTTCCCATATGCATCTCTCGGCTCTTAATCTCCCTGAATCCTAACATGGAACCGTCTCCTCCTCTATATCGTGCCACCAGGGAGCCTGTCTTGGTGACATGAACCAGTGATGTTCTCCCATCAGGAACGACCAAAGCATTGTCTTCCGGCACCAGACGACTCGTCCTATTGATCTCAATACGTGTTGAATTTTAATATAAACAAAATACATTCATAAATGAATTACATGTTGGCATGTTAAGCTGACAGACTCCATTTATAAATTCACTATGCGTCAACAATTCTCTAGGGTAAAAAAGACACAATGGCAAAGATAATGTTATGAAAGCAATTATTGACCTATTACTAATATAGTAGTACTAATTTTTTATATATTTTACACTTATGCGAGATATTTGGCATTTGTGATATCATAAAATATTCTCGTTCACCTGCTCCAAGGATGCCGCCGGGATAGGTAGTAATGCTATACCTGCGTTGAGAAGAGAAATCAATTAATTTTTGTCCAGAAAATCTGCTATGGTGAAATTGGAGTATACATTGTGAACAATGTAAACCAATTGTTTTCCTCCTACCTGCTAGGCGCTTAGGCAAGTTTGGCCAATGACTCTCTTTTAATTAAAAATTATAAACACAATTCGGGCTTGTACACTACAATTTAATGCTGAAATTTCATGATAGAGATTTTGCAATGTAATGGTTTTCAGATACATATGCACATCTTACACTATAATGCCGGGAAGTCCCACAGATTGAAACCTGTCGTCAAGTACGCTACAAATCTGAAACTTTGATCTTTGAGAAAACCTGAAACTTTGCAACACAAGATACCTGAAACTTTGCAACACAAGATATGCTTGTAGTGTACGTGCCTGAATTATCTATAAAAGTTAGGTAGTGCCATCAAAGCAAAGTTTATGTGCAATTACCTGGCTTTGGCTGTCCGTCCGTGTGCATGAGGCAAGTCTTAATTCTCCGTGGATCCATCTGATCTTGCTCGTGTCTAGAAGTGAAACCTGACTGCCCGAGGACGTTGTTCCATATGCATGCACATGAGGAGAGTTAAGCCGGCTGAGTGTATTGGATCAATCTTGTATTGTCTGCATGTGTAAATTGGAACCGGACGACACTGATCCATGTGCATGGCTTCTACCGGCTGATTGCGGAGGAACGTTGGAATATGAGCCACTGGCGGCGGCGCTGTAAGAGTGCCCGAGGACGGCATACCCTAGATTAGTTTTGATGACGGCGCTAATTATGTCTATTAATCCTTTTCTTTTTGCTTGATTCGAATGGTTAAAAAGAATTAATAAAACTTATGTATGGTATTGGTCGATAATTTGCTATCTGGTGGAAGGGTAAAACGGTCCAAAAAAGTGTTGGACCGGAAGAAACACTTCGTGCTTTATTATTACTAGCACAATGCCCGCGCGTTGCTGCGAACGAGCAACCTTGGCCGACGTCCGCTTCACAAGCAATACGCCTTTGATCCGCCAAATTTCAACCACTCCAATTGTATGCGCATATCAATTTTGCAGACCATGAAATGATGTGTGCAGTATACGTGCATATGGCAGAGAGCGCGTCTCCTTTTCCATCTCAAAAAGTAGATGAATAGAACTTGAGGATCTCCCCTATTTTAATAGGAACAAAACTCTCACATGGATCTCTCTATTTTTCTTTTTGTTTATTTTTTTCCTTGGGCCTTTTCTTCCACACGCCTAGTTCCTTGTTGATTTTTTTTTTCACTTAGGATTTAGTGGGAGAGTAAAACCATGTGTTGCACCGGAAGAGATAAAGTACCAACTTATTGGCAAAACATAGACATGATCCAAATTTTGCCCAAACGTCGATCAACCCCAGAGCATCACATGCTTCAATCCCTCACAAGTCACAAACTCAAGTAACACAAGCTGCCAATGCGCTCACTTGGTACATCAGGGTTATTAATTAAGTTCAGTCTTTGTACTACTACACAAGGTAGTAATGTCGGCACTGTTTTTTCTCATGGAGATATATAGCTCGTTTTCGTTTTCATTTTCTATGGACCAGGGCACATGTAGCAGGGACGTTGTCCCAGGCTCCCAAGCATGTATTAACTAACTTGCCCAAGATGTGGGACGTTGTCCCAGGCTCCCACAAGATGTGGGCGAGACCAGGTTCTGTATGTCCGAAGGCATCGAGTAGTAGAGCTAGTACTATCATGCAAATTCACCCCGTATGCCAGCAGGCAGCCACACAAATTCAGAGCCCACGATCCTTTCCGCCGTTTATAAATCCAAACTCAAAGCCCACACAATCCCCTCCTGTTTATATAATTAGCTCAACGCAGCCCACAATCCCTCCGGCTGCTTGTTGATTACCAAGTCGGGTTGCTGATATTTAACGCAAAAGAAAACGTATATAAACCGGTGGGGCTTGTTTTAAGAAAGCAGTGTGGGACTAATCTTGAACCACATCTCGCTGCCATTGATTCCACGTGAGTAACGGGGCCTGCCATTGATTCCACGTGAGTAACGGTCGAAGTAAAACCAGGGCCCGTTTGATGTTGGTGCACCAGGTCTAGATGCATATTTGGTCCGGCCAATGGGCCGAGCCGAACAAAGTCAGAAAAGGAAACATGCCTCCTCTAGCTTAGCAGATGCATACGTGCCTTTACTTGTCACCCGCGACCATGCAGCATGCCTCCCAGCTCGTGCTGCCAGCCCTCGGTTCCCCGTCCATCTCCTCTCTCGCACTTCCATTCTCTGCCCGGTCGACGCACGGCTCGGCCGCCACGAGCACACCATCCCTGGCCGCGTCAGCCTCCCAGCCGCACGCGAGCGCACCCCTCCGACTCCACCTAGTGCCCGTCTTGGTCCTGGAGCTGGGTGCCTGGGTGGCCGATGGGTAGCAACCACTGGTAGGCCAGCAGCAACCAAGTCTCGTTCGTTCCAGAACAGACGGCAACCAGTGGTCGGCCAACAGCAACCAAGTCTCGTTCGTTCCAGAATAGACGGGAGAGAAAAACAAAGAAAAGAACGAATCGGTACAGGGCCATTGTGCGCAATACTTAACTCGGCGGTGGCACAAGGTGTAATAGTCATGAACCGGTAGGGTCAAAATCGTCCAAAAAAGAGTTGGACCGGAAGAAACACTTCGTCCTTTATTATTAGGTATAGACTAGCAAAAGTGCCCGCGCGTTGCGGCGGAAGAAGTTAGTCTTTGTTATGCCGGTGGTGAGTTTTGTCTTTGTTATGCCGACGGTGAGTTAAAAAAAATAGTGGTCTCGATCAATTGATTGAGTCCCCCATGAATTTATTTTTCTTCTGACGGTTTGACTATAAGCAGGGTATATATAAGTGGTGGCATCGTTTGTCTCTCAGCGCGCCGCCATCGATCGTGAGCCACCCCCAATCCCACCCCACGCTCCACTGTCTATCTCGCCCTCGGACCACGCCGTGTGAGCCCCATCCCATCCACGCCGCTTCTGCTCTCCCCCTTAGACCCGAGATCCATGCCTCGACGAACTATGCCTCCTGCATCCGCCCCGTGACCTTCTCTGCTCCAGTTTTTCAGTGCTCGTTGATTTGATTTGCTGTTCCTTTCTCATATCGAGCTCATCCTTGGCTTGTTGACAGCCCATATGTGAAATTATATAAACATGTGTAATTTAGTTTAAGATAGCGAGGTGGTATTATTTGCAACCATTGGAAGCAGGTTCGGGCGTAATATTTGCCGACGGTCCAGGCCATGAGAACGAGGTGAAACTAATTCAGAATCCAAAAATGCATGACGCGGGAGGAATAACAGGGCCAGGCCCGTACATGTGATGGACAAAAAATTTAACATCGAGGAATCTGGTGGATGAAACGTGGACTGAGAGTCCTAGAGGCGTGGCTTGCATATCTCAAAATAAAACAAACGACCAGTACGGTACACGGTACCGCGGCATTATAAAAAATTTAGTGAGAGGACAAACCTATTTAAAAAAGAGTTGGACCGAAACAAACACTCTGTCCTTTATTATTATGACTGAAAATGATTTTTGGCACACCACCAAACTCTCTCTTGGATTTGTTGTTTTCCATCTATTCCCCACAGTGATGAAACATCCCCAAATGCAATTATCCATACTTGGCCGTGAATTTTATTCACTTAAATTCACTTAATGGCCTATGGCGTCTAAGCTCTCGGCCTGCATAATTATCCATACTTGGTCTTGAATTTTATTCACTTTAGCTATCTAGATCTTCCAATCTCTTATCGGTCCCAAACAGTCCACTTAAATTGTGCACAGGCTCACAATTTCATTTATTTAATCAATCATGCAGCGTGCCCTGGCGCACAGCATGTAGCCCACACTCCCTTCAAATTAATTAGCTCACACCTCCACGGTATCGCTGCTTGTTGATACCCAACTTAGCTCGCTGATACTATGGCCAACGTTGAACATATATAAACCGGTCGTGTTTGGTATTACGGGGCAAGGTGGGACTAAACATGACTCCTACAAGTTACGGTTCGGCATTTGATTTTTCTTATTTATACGAACATGTGTAGCTGAGGCAGCTCATGGGGCGCAGCTGCAAAAAGAAGGTTGGCCCATACCATGAAACGGCCCATCGGCACTGAACGCAAATCAGAGAGAAAAAGATATAACAAACCGGTACATGGCATATGCGGTAATATGGAAATTGGTGGAAGGATAAAATCGTCTAAAAAAGAGTTGGACCGGAAGAAACACTTCGTCCTTTATTATTAGGTATAGATATAGATTAGGTATAGGTACTAGGTGAATGCCTGTGCGTTGCTACGGGTAAAAATTAATTACTTATTTTGTATTTCACAAATATGCAGGAAACCCCGTCGAACAATGGCAAGTAAGGTGCAATACCCCACCACATCAGACAATGGAAAGGAAGGCGCAATTGGCTTCACGCAATATCATGTATTTATATGGTTCACTCATTCACAACTTATGTCAATAGTTGTTTAGAGACCTCTAGGATATTAGTCTTACATAATATATCTTTTAGTAGAAAATAGGCCATGTCTAGAAAAACCCCTAAAATGGGTAAAACAAACAAAAGAAAGACACAATATAGAAGGTAAAATTTATTTCACACATCCTCACTCCTAAGTCCATCAATGATCAGATCATAAGAGGCTTGCATACAACATAGTAGTAGAGGATTGTCACGAATCTGCTGGCTGTAATTTTATCATGGCTCTTCCCACTGGATTACAAAAATTGGTGGTTCAAACCTTTGTGGACAACCAACAGTGATTTGTTCTCGCGAATATAAAAAGTGGTCGGATCCTTCAACGAACAATTAAAACAGTATAAAGCCTGAGCATATGACACAAGTTGTATGCGGAAGAAAATCAAATAAAAAGGAAAGAAAATATGACATAGCTAGAATAAAGAGGAAATACTAAGGAAAATCACGTGCTTATTCGTAATGCCAAACACATCTTCAGGGCTTTCCAAAGAGCTTGTCGGGGTAGTTCATGAAGTACTGGTCTAGGGCATCGTCGAAGGCGATATAGACGGCCACAAAGTACTTCGATCGCGAGACCACCCTGCTGCCATATGGTGGTTGTGCTGCCGAGGAAGCTGAGGTGGAGCATGTCGTCAATGTGACCGATATCTATGGACATCTCCTGCACGTTCGTCTCTTCCACACCGCGGAGCCTTCCGCCGAAGAGGTCCGCTACAATCTGCCGTAGCTCACTCGCCAAGTACCTAAGTTGAGGGGGGAGCGAGACTGCCATCTTGGGCTAGCACATGCTCACACCACTTTCTCGTCTTACAGAAGACGATGCAGAGCAGCCCGTGCTGGACCATCTCGGTGAGCAGCCGTTCCACCTTAAGAAAAATGTATTTCAGACATTCAGCTAATGTATATCTAAATATGTGAAATTAAAAGGAATGTAGTTCAAATATTAAGCTACCTAATCTTAGAACAGGGGCAACAAACACGTTCCTATATATTGGTTGGAACACAAACATGAAACTATCCCTGAATCAAATAAAACGTTCATTTCTTGATAGAAAAGTGAGACGCTCATGATTTTCCTAAGCAGACACATGAATCGACAAACTATTAAGCGAATACAAGCGTCCCAAACCATGCAATGGAATGATCTATCACCTGTGCGCTATCCCGATCTTCATATTCATTCTCTTCAGCATCATGGTCCATCTCTTCCCCTACTAAAAAATAGCACACTAATCAACATCCGGAAACATGAGTGGGAGAAACCATGACTAAATTTTGGAAAATCTACCTACAAAGCATCCCAAAAAACGACCTGGATTTAGCAGAAGCATCAAACTGGAATTTTGCATAATTATATTTCATTTTAGTTTGGACAGTGACAAAACCGCCCCCAAATATCATGCTACATTAGAACCTCAAGCAGATATCGGCAACGTTCTGCTAACGGAGATTTCACCATTTCAGCAAGAACATAGATCACAAACATAGCTATCTAAGTTGATTGTTCCGTTTGGACAACCGACATTGAACAAATTCCACCTTGTTGTATCAGCTCTAGCTCCCGCGCATATCAAAGAGATTGCTCGATAGCTGAAGTGAGTGTACACCAACACGAAATTGGGGTCTCGCCAAGTGAAAAATGATCATAGAGTTCTGAAACTCCCATTCATGTCGTCGCTGCTGTCATCAAGAGTACTTATATAGTCAGAAGTGGTACCGTTAACAATCAATAGACATGATTATATGGTTTGATTAGTAGAGTAGTTGCACATTGGTTGTACTCGGGCCTTTTAACAAGATATCTTTACCATCCTTCAACTATTCAAACGCCAGCTATTTTTTATAATTTTTCTCATATCAAAACATGGCGATGAGACAGATGACGAGAAAAAACAACATTTACGTCTAACATGTACTCTAGAAGCTGTTGTCACAGGAAAACATCAGCATTTCCATGGCATCATTCACTACAAGATCATATGCCTGACTGATTAGCTATTTCATCTATACAAAGAAACATGTAGAGAAAACCAGCGGTCAAATGGTGATCTAATGAGAAATATGAAAGATATATATTATTAGAAGAGAATCAAACTAATTAAATGATTACTTTCTAACGATGGTTTTAAATGTTAATGATTCTACCATTGCCTCCTTTGTTTTTATGACATCACGTAAGATCCTCCTAATTTTATCTATGCATATTGCATAGATACAGTTAAAATTTCAGATGATTACTTTCTAAGAACGGTTTTACATGTTACTTATTCTACCCTTGTCTTCTAATGACAGTACCATATAGAGATCATCTACATTTTATGAAAACTTTTGGCTACCGGAGAAGTACACTGAGATATATAGTAGCTTCAGCTCAGAAGTATATGCATTTGATATATTGGAAATAATTAAATAACCAGTTATATTGGTAACACAAAATTTGCAAGAGCAAACTTGGCATACTTGCAGTTTTGTCTCCATTCCATCAATGTAAGCTTCGCAACGAGAAACTTGATCTTCTTTTTCTTTCTTCACAACGAGCAAACCTGGCAAACAACAAGTCCGTGTTTCAGCAGCAAGTTGTTTTAATTCATTATCAAATCGTTTCTTTGAAGCTTCAACATTCTTCACCCTCTCTGCCAATGTATTTGTCTCCATTGTTACTTTCTGTGGCATATAAGAAAGATGTAAACTGTAAAACATTAAATTGTTCTTTTCAATGAAATTTCCAATGGCGTCATAAGGAAAACATAACTGCTAATAAAACAAACGAACATGGATTGCTTCATATAATTCTGAAATTAGAAACTTAGGTGGTATACCAGTGCGAGTTAATCACCAAGGTAGGCAGGAAGCTCTTATCGCTTATCGAACTACCTTCAATATTTATTCTACACAAATAAGGAAAAAATGCATGGAAAATTATGAAAATCTAAGGTATGGTGTCTCGTAGCAAGTATCTTGGGAGGACTGGCACAAGGGGCCACTCTTTACATAGGCAAAGATACCGGCAGGACAACAAGAGCATGCATGCCTCACTTGATTAACAGACCCTACATGCCGCCAAATTCTTGGAATGGTTACTCTCCTCTGGCATCAATCGTAAATTAACAACACCACAGTTGCAACAGGAAGTAGTATCATCTACCTCGCTGTCGTTGCAGCATTCTTTGAATTCCTTGATTTGGTGGGCACATACTTGTTATAGGTTGTACTTGAGTGCTCTTATAATGCTCCCATTGTACTTGTCCCTTTGCTGCCATGCACCAAACCTTGCCTGCCATTTGTCCAACCTTGGTCCTCAAGTTTGGAGTTCCTTTTGTTGATATTCTCCATTTCTGACTCTTTATCCTGTATTTTTCATAGGATCTTGTCTTCAACAAAGTCGAGCGCTTGAAATTATTTTTCCTGAACTTTCTCCAATATAGACTGTCTCAGGCGCTCATTCTGTCAGTTAAACATTTTTTATTAGAAAATTAAAATATCACCAAGTATTGAATTGGAAGCTTTGTTTTTAAAAGTACTTTACATGAGATTCAAGCCAAAATCATCCATGAATAGTCCTAGAAATAATTCAGGCTGATATAATTGATTATAGTTGTTTAACATCGGCAACACAAACATGTCCATTTCTGAATTCCTACAAATTCTGAACAATATGGCCATGCTCAAGCAGTAGATATGGACATTTATTATTCTTGCAAATTCATAAAAATATGGACACACCCAAGCAGTAGATATGGACATACTTAGCCTCAGCAAAAAACTTACGCACTAATAACATAAGGAACAACACAAGCAAAAAACTTGAATCAGGTTCGTACCTTGATATGGATTTGTCTCCTTGCCCTCAGCATTCATACCTTTAGATGTGCTCAAGATGATGTTAGTCAAGCGGGATAATGCACCAAGAAAGAAGTTAAGGAGAGGCGTCCCAACCTACCTAGTGGATGAATTAGACGTCGATCGAGGTTATGCTTGCCGGAGGCGTGCTGACGGCGGATGAGTTCGACAAGCGCGAGGATCCATGGCTCGTCGGCATGCGCGTCCCTACAGATGCCGGAGTCAACGATGTCGTCGACAGCCGCCACCTCTGAGTCCGACAGGAACTCCAGCAGCCCAATTCCTATGGCGGCCACCATCCCTAGAGATCAGGGAATGGAAGAGAGGATGCGATGCGGGATAGGAGGATAGCTTAGCAGAGGAAAGGTCGGAGGTGGCATGCGGCGCCGTGGTGGAAGCCCCTGGGTTAGCGATGTGGCCATGTGAATCTGCTGACGACCATATCCTCTTTCAACAGCGCCATCTCCTTCAACATCGGCAGTCACGAAAGATCGAAGGTGTGTGTGCGGTGCACAAGACTTGGCAAGATGCGTTCGTAAGTTTTTCCCAAAATAAAACAGTACAAACTGAATAAGGACGTGATCATAAACCAACAAGTGAGCCACACGGCCCACACCAATAGTCTATAATCGAGTTAACATCAAGCAGGCACTTTCACTGGCATTGTCAACCAACAAGACAGAAAAAACCTACAAGTCCTTTTTTCCTCTGAAAGATAGACCACGGAAACTTTAAGTGTGTGTGTGTTTTTCGAGCAAAGATAAACTACATGTCAGTAGCGCATGTTCAAAAATTAAGAAGTGTGTGTTGCATGTGCATACCATGTTATGCATCTGATCCTTGCAGGGAAGAGATCCAACATACGACTCCCATCCTGATCCCTACAAAGTAAACAACCATCGGTTGATAGGTTTTACCCCAAATCCATTTTTAACTGAAATGATTCATGACAAAATATATTCCAGAAAAAACGAAATGCTAGGCAAGGGCTGCTACCTGTCCCTGGCGCTGCTCCATCATGAGGAGCACGACAATCTTGGTGGTATCTCCCGCGACACCATCGGGGAGTTTGTCTTCAGTAAGTTGCTGCACGTTACAAGAACCAATAAAGAAAGAGAAAATGAATCTGACAAACCATCGTAATTAGCAGGATGTTCTTCGGAAAGGGGGATTGCAGATTGTTTAGCTTAGCTTAGCAAACATAGAACACTGCGAGGCACTTCCATTATGCAGTCCCCCTCTCGTACGGGCCACGAGGCGAACAGGGACCTGACGAGGAAGACCAGGATGTGAGGACGGTTGCTGCTACCCAGAACAACAAGTACCGTAGAGCTCAAGAATAGCGAAAATGAGATCGGATCGACCTTCCGAGTAGAGAGGCTCCGACGCGCAGCATAGAGGAGATGCTGGTCCCCGCCTTGCTCCGCAGCCAGGGCAGGAAACCGCTGCAGCGCTCGTTGTCCTCCGCCTGCTGGCGTTAAAATTCGACCAGCAAAGGGAGGATCATAAATCGATTCGCTGAGAATGGGGATTCGTTCCTGATGAAGTGGAACCCTAGCAGGGATAGACTTCTTACCTTGGCGGCGGTGGCGGCAGCAGCGCGCCGGCCGTAGGTGGGAGTAGAGGCGGCCGTAGATTGGGGAAGAAGGGATTCAGGCTTTTTGGTTGGACTACGGGATAGTGGGTCCTAGCCCAGCTGCGTGCGTAGACGGGAGAAACAACGAAGAGACGAGACGTATCAGCGACCACAGAGCGCAATTCCCACTTATCGGTGGCAGACCAGTGTAATTAGCTAAGCTATGAACTACCTACCATCAGATGCAGATCGGACGGTCCTCATTGTTTCAATATTTGATGTTTGAGGACGACCTACGATCACCAACTCCCTTTTAATAGTAAAGATTAGGTATAGGTATAGGTATAGGTATTAGGTATTAGGTATTAGGTATAGGTATTAGGTATATGTATAGATTAGGTATAGATATACATATAGATATAGATATAGATTGGTCCTCTTTGCACTCCGTCTCGCGTCCAGCCTGTACCCCGTGAAAATATTCCTTCCATTAGAGTCTGTTAAACGTGCCCGTGAGCAGCTGGGCCCAGCGTCAACGACCAACCTGATGTGCGCATAGCAGATCACTAAATCACTGCTAATGAGGGTAAAAAGGACAAGACAGAAAATCTACGATCCAAATCTCCTGTGGAGGTTAAATCTAACGGTCAAAATGCTCTAATCGTTGTGGCAACCTCCAGGGGTTGTCCCTATTATATTTTTATAGACGGTCAAAATGCTCTAATCGTTGTGGTAACCTCCAGGAGTTGCCCCTATTATACTTTTAGATGCCATCATTTTCCTTGATGAAACGGCCAATCAAAATCAAAGACAATTTTCAGCCTCACTGGGTTCCGCAACAACATTTTCACTATTTTCAGGCACAGAGATCAGAATAAGAACACACAAACCATATACCCTCCGTCCCAGAATAACTGACGCAGGGCATGTTCAAATTACAAAGTGCAAATAAACCCACATAAATTCAAATCATCACAAATTTAGCTGGAATCCAAATTGAAAATTCCACTCCGGCCGTGATCCCCGCCCGGCCGCGATCAACACGATTTAGCTGGAATCCAAATTACAAAGAATGCGTCTGTTGTCACTGTTAGTTCCTGAATCAATCTGTAAAAATTTGAATCAAACTTCAATTTGAATCACTTTTATTGTCACCATTCAATTTGAATCACTATCACCGTTCAATTTGGTTCAGTTTGAATGGAGACAACTAAATCAATTTGGTCAACTGAGACATGCTCATGCCAATTCAGTGACACTGGTCGTAAGCCACCTAAAGCAGCAAGCACGCTCATGCCAAATATATTTAAGAGACAGTAATTTTATTCTTGTGCTCTAAAAACCAGAGCAGTGAGAGGAATACCACCTCATCTCATGCTAGGACAATTAGGTTACAGTTCGGGTCTAGTTCATCTACTGAAACCTGATGATATATCAGAAAATTAAATCAAGGAGAATGAACCATGGATATATCACAAGCTGTCATTAGGAATCAATGATTGAACTAGACATGTAGGAGCAGTACTAGTGACTAAGAACACATGATACTAGATGGTTCATATCTTACAGGAGATTAGTTGTGCATGATTTATACATGGCATGCTTGGAATACAGTCATACTAGATGGTTCGTGTCTTTGTATCCCAACGTACTTGCTGAGACCTTTGGCTCTTATCGGACAAGGAGGAGAGGTAGAGAGAGGAGAAGGAGAGGTAGAGAATAGTAGCAGGAACAATAGCATGTACTCATGTACACATGTGTAAGTAGATTAATCATTGGAGAGACCCCCTGATCCTATATCAGTACATGTACTGTTGGGGTCTAGTTCATCTACTCATCCTATATCAGGATATGTAGGAAGATATGCTGTGTGTTAAATAAGTATACTCCTAGTAGAATGGCTCATGTATGTGCACTATCTCATTACTGCAATGCTAATCCTACGAGTACTTGCTGTAAATTTTAGACAACACGGACACCTCGTTCTGCAAGAAAGACCATCGAAACATGACACAAGTAAGACACGACAAACTGGAAATTTTACACGACAGTTCAATTAGAATGGAAATACACAAGGAAATCTAAATGATAATGGATAGTGATTAAAAACTGAAAAAAAAACAAGTGAATAGTACTGTAAACTCAACAACTATCCCAAGAACTACGACACATTATATCAAATGAATAGTACAACAGAAATGATAACTCATGCTTGTTCATAGTTCATTTTAGCACCATACTTACAAATTAATTCACAGTATAGTTTTTCACCATACTTCCAAATTGATATTGCTCATGGTTTGGTTTTGCTTGCGATCATACTCTTATTTGCCTTATAACCTGATTATGCATGGACTTAAGTTGTTATTCGCAGGATACATGTCCTCTAAGTGCTAGGTCGGCTGTTTGCGTTTTCCCCCATTCTGATTCTCGGACGCCTGCAAAACTACATCAGAGTTTTGTGGTACACAGGTTTATTTAAACTGAAAGAACTTATAGAAGGACATATGCAATAAAATATAAAGATGACAATAGTGAACTTATGCAGAAAAGTAAAACCCGCTCAATTCCACGAGATGAATTGGACAAGCTTATCATCAAGATTGGAATTATTTCCCACTGAACAAAACCAGCAAGGACATGATCTTATCATCACCACTACGCCAGTCGCCAGAATTAATGGGTTAACTGACATTTAACTAAAGTTTCTTCTTTTGTGCCTACAATTCTGCAGCTGTGGCTGCCACTACTCCATGAAGCATCTCGAGAGACCATGTAGTAAGCAAGTAGCATGTTAGCAGCAAGAAATTAGCATGTTTCAAAAAAAACTACTCAAAAGCAATTCTAAACAAAGTAGCAATTGCAGTACATGTAGAACTGCTCGTGAATGAATCTAAAAACGGCTGCCCACAAATCCCTCAGTGAGAATACATGTAGAACTGCTCATGAATGAGTCTAAAAACGGCTTCTGGTGTGGTCACACGGTGAGCTGCTCGATCTCCATCGTGCGGTCAGCGCGCAATCTTGACGCATCCCCCTCTCCGCCTCTCCACCTCTTCCTGGCCAGCCGCCACAGCTCCTCCTCCCCTTGTCTCGATACTGACCTCTGCCACGGGCATCGCCGCCGTCTCCCTCCCCTCCCAGACTCCGGCCCACCTGCGTGTCACCTGAACCCGTAGAACCCCACACGATCTCTCCCCGCTGCCTACTTCGATCCAAATGGAGTCCTGAAGCGGCGGCAATGGGAGGCTGCCAAAGATGCAGTCGGCGGAGATGGGTGGTCCCCGGCGGATCCTATGAGGAGGATGAGATCGAGAGCTGCTACATGGTGTGCGCGGCAAAGACACCCAGACGTACGCCCTGGGACCATGGCAGTGAGGCGGCTACTTGGACGTTGTCGATGATGAAGAGGACGCGCCCCTACGTCAGGGCCTCGTGCGCACCGGCCTGCGTGCTGACTCCTTCGACTCGAAGATCTTGACGTCCGGGCCGGCTTGTACCGCCACCAGGTCTGCTTCCCATCCGCCGCCATGGCTCCATCTTAGTTGCGCGCTAGGTGTTCGCAATATTGCCTAACCGAGTCTGGGTAGCTGTTCCTGGTATCTGCATTCCCTGATACACTTTCCGCTTCCTTTCTCTTGTCACGGTACAGCACTTGGTTTTGAGATTGCTCATTTGTGCATCCGTGAGTCAAAGCTTGGTTTGTCATACTAAGATTGTTAGCAAATCTTATAATTCTGTAGCAACAGCAATCGCAGTATAATATAGCATTCCACATAGGGGATTTTTCTTGTTGAATTGAAGTGCTAATTGCTGCTTATTGTTCACAAGGTCAGTGTATGAATTTGCTCACTTTTTAGGTTGTTTTTCGTCATTTTTTTGTGTGCATCAGGATAGGTTTAGGTGGGGGTTCAGTGTTGTACTGTACGTAAATGGATGGATTTGTAGTTCTCGACATTGTATAAATGGATACGTGGAAATAACCAGCTGCCAACCCCCTCTGTATTCTAGCTAGAAGTACCCTCGTGTGAATTTTGATGTAACTCAATACTAAGCAAGAAGTAATTAGTAAATTTTGATGCAACTAAATGCCAAATTAGAAGTAATTATTTGCTGTGGGATGTAAGTGAATACTAAGCTAGAATTAAGTATGTGAATTTTATGTAACTCCAAACCAAGCTAGTGATTTTTGTATGTATCTTGGCACCAAACTAGAAGTAATTATGTGAACTTTGATATAACTCCTCTGATTCGACTACAACATCTACGGCTTCCCCTCGGTGAGCTACCTTCTCCCCTGCTCTCTCTCATGCTCCTGATGATCTGGTCATTGTGATGTGGTTAGTTCTAGGGTTAGTAGTGTGGTGATCTCCTGTTCATCACAATTTGATGAGTAGGACGATATGGTCTGTTCCTATTCTGTAGATTAGGTTCATTGGTAATGGATTTAGGTCTCCAGGCCATGTGAATGTGCTGATTTTGATGATCTGTTCCTGATGTATTTATACAAGATCCATAGAACGTTGATGCCATTTTGTTGATCTTGTTTCTGATCTAATCCTTGTTTTTGTGCATTGATCAACTTGTTTGCTGCGCATAGAACACCTCTTGCTCGATTTATTTTTGCTTGCTAATAGAGGTTAGGTCATACAAACCCCACCACTCTTTTCTATTTCTTGCATCCACTGTTTTTTACAGGCTGACTTGACTCACTTTTTTCGTTGCAGTTACAGGGTTGTTTGATCCAGTAAGGAGGAAGCTATAGTGCTATGTAACTTGTGTTTTTCTCCCAACATCAGGTTAGGTCACACTAACCTTAGGTCCTGTGTAGTTTGTGTATTAGATGTATATCAGTGTATATCTCCATGTATATTAGCTTTCTATTTTCAAGGTTGATGCATCTTTTAGTTTATATATAGGTGATAGCTGGATGTATATTAGCTCATATCAAGACTAGATGTACGTTAGCTTTGTATCTAGATGTTTATTTTTCAGTCTATGTCTAGGTGTATATTAGGTTATATCGAGATGTATATTAGTTTATAGATAGATGTACATCATCTCAGGTCTAAATGTACATTAGCTTTCTATCTAGATATCTACTTTTTAGTCTATGTGTAGATGTAATTGGTGTATATATACATGTATATTTGTTTATTGGTAGATATACAATTTCTCATATCCAAATGCACATTAGCTTTCTATCTAGATATCTATTTTTTAGTCTATGTGTAGATGTATATTAGTTAAAGGTAGATGTACATTAGTTTTGTATCTAGATGTCTATTGTTTTAATCTATGTCTACATGTATATTAGTTTATATCTAGATGTATATTAGCTACTAGGTCGATGTATGCTTACTTTCTTGTTTATCTGGACGTATATTAGCTTTATCTTGATGTATACTAGATTTTATATAGATGTATATTAGAAACAAGGTGGAGGTATTCCATAGAATCAAACTTCATGCCAACGAACAGCTTCCACGGGACAAGTCCTTCAAGAGGTTACTTCATTTCTTCGTCACCACCAGTGTCTTCGCTAGAGTGTCACTCCTGTTGCATTACCAATATCTGATGTGTGCCCTGTGTCTGCAGTGCCATCCCCAGCAGATGATGTGCTTGTACCTTGCCCCGCTTCGATCTCAATATCAGCGTCAAAATGTTTTGCAAGCGGTTCGTTAAGATCAACAACCATCTGTTACGTCAAATGCAAACATAGTCAAATATACTCCCTCTGTTTCAAAATATAAGATGTTTTAGCTTTGTGAAGCAAATGTATCTAGACTTCTTTTAGTATGTAGGTTCACTCAGGTTTGGAGTGAATCTACACACTAAAAAAAGTCTAGATTCATTTTCTTCACAAACCTAAAACATCTTATATTTTGAAACGGAGGGACTAGTTGATGTCGACATGTCCATATACTAGAAAAATAAGACCAACATTACCTCTTGCTTATTTTATCATGTTTTCTTATGCAGCTACACATCTGCATATTAATTTGCATCAAACAATCTAATCTTTTTCTCTATTTCTTATGCAGGCACACATTCTTCCAAAGAGAGCAAATCTGTAGATTCTGGGTGTAATATGCAGGTTTAGATGGATGTTCACTCTAAGGGCTTGTTTTGCACGGAGGTTTTCCAGAGGATCGCTGAGTATTACCCTGGCCCAGCCCAACATCCTGGCAAATCCCCGGTGGACTGTTTTGTAGGCCAGGTTTGCATGGTCTCAGCCCCTAAAAACCCCAGCAAACCCCTCTGAAAACTTCTAATCTGCGTGTATATGGAAAATCTAGTTGACCTCGCGTTTTCCCCTCTGAAAACTTCTAATCTGCGTGTATATGGAAAATCTAGTTGACCTCGCGTTTTTGATTTTCTGTCGTTCCCTCACTCTGGCCTCGTGTTTCAGGTGGACCGGTTGTTTTCACCAAATCCCGCCGGTGGGATGAATACTCGCGGATCCACTAAAATAACCCCGTACAAAACAAGGCCTAAAAGGAACAATCTGCAATCTGTTCCACTTCCTGATTAGTTTGCATTTTATCTTTAGTTTGCAGAGTTCATCATCAAACTAGATGTTCTACAGTAGTGATGTTCTCTAGTTTGCAGATAACAGCACATTATAGAACTTTGTGACAAGGATATATTGTAAATTTCAAAAGGTACTTTTCCATGAATATTTTCTGCCATCCTATTCCATTGTCCATCAAAATTTTCTCATATGTGGATGTATTCTCGCAGATTTCTAACTTTTTCTGCTTTTGTTAGAACTACATGTATATTCCTGAAGTCATAAGGATGTAGAAGGGGTATAAGTAGATCTTAGTAAGGGAGGAATTAGATGATAAACAGAGATCGATTCATAGGCTTCAGCGATGTATATTTGTTAGATCTCGGTCTGCCAAGTTTTCGTTCTGCACAGTTTAGCTTTGTGTGCACAGGAAACCACGTGCTTTTTGTCCAGGCAGCACCCGAGACGCGCGGGTTGCTGCACGGCATGTTTGGCGCGCGTGAGTTTTGGTCCGGTAGTTTTGATTTGGTACCATTTTAGGAAAGATCCCTTTTCTAAAAACGGAAATAACACCTGTTCCGAGGTGCAAAAGGTGGTTGACCACTTTGCAGTCGCGTCCAAAGAGAAAAAATAGATTCTGGGAGAAGATCGATTCAAGCTGCAGCTGTCGGCGAACTGGGCAATGTGCGCGAGCTCGGAGACGTGCGAGAATTCCGGGGATCGATTCTGCTGACGATTAGCAAGATCTAGGTGTCGCGCGCGCGATTTCGGCTGGGCCGTGATCTGGGCAACGCATGGTTCCGGCTGTGGTATTTTTTGTACATCCGTGAACTTATGGGTTCTGTCGTTCTATTTTGTAGAAGGGGGTACTACGCGTCCGGGCATAACTCTCCAATATCTTTCGGGTACTCAAGGTGACATGTGTTCCTAAAATTGACCTTTAATTCTGTTTTTGCTACACTGACTTGATTTTGCTACCCCTTCGTCCTAAGACTTAAGGCATATAACTTTTTAAAAAAGTCAAGTCATGTAAAGTTTGAACAAACTTTTAGAAAAAACCATTCCCTCCGTTCTAAAATAGATGTCTCAAATTTGTCAAAATTTGATTGAATCTAGACACTATTTAGTATATAGATTCATCCAAAATTTGAAAAACATAAGACATCTATTTTAGGACGGAGGGAGAATCAAGAACTATTACTCCCTCCGTCCTAAAAAGGATGTCTCAAGTTTGTCTAAATTTGAATATATCTAGACACTATTTACTATATATATACATCCAAATTCAAACAAACTTGAGACATTCTTTTTAGGATGGAGGGAGTATATTATATAAATACCATGTGAAAATATGTTTCATGATGTATGAAAGGGTATGTATTACATATTGTAAATATTAATATTTTTCTCTAAAAATTTGGTTAAACTTTAGTTGATTTGACTTTTAAAAAAGTAATATGCCTTAAGGGAGGTAGTACAAACTAGCCCGCTTCTGCTAAATGTAGCAGAAAATGGTTTGTTCATGAGATAAAAAAGAAAAATATAGATCTCGTCGGAGACCTCGCCAGAGTTTCACCGGAGACAATGTAGCAATAATATTATGCTAATATGGCAAATCCAACTTCGTCGGAGACTTTCGCTGGAGACCTCGTCGGGAACCTTGTAGCAAAAAATTACACCATTATAGCAAAACCACAAAAAGGTGGTAGCAAAAAAATATGCTAATGTAGCGAAAAAGACGTCCTCGCCAGAGACATTGTGAGTGGCTTGGTAGCAAAAAATGTTGGGATGCTGACTTTGCTAGGGACTTTCGTCAAACATATCGTAGCAAATACTTTGTGATATTATAGCAAAAACATAGAACAGAAATAGCAAAATGCTACTATTGTAGCATCCCTTGTAGCAAATTCTCAAAATGCATTCATTGGTCGGGTAGCATCGCAACCCTTCATTTGTAGCAACGACGACCACTTCTAGTAGCATCGATCCTGCCTATGTAGCACCGTGCCGGTAGCCATCGTTGTCTCCGCGTGTAGCAGCTGCCGCTTTGCACGGAGGTGCGGCGGGGTGGAGGCGGAGCAGCAGGGTGTCCTGGGCGCTGCAGCCATGTAGGTGGCCTCCATCTCCGACGGCCAACGGTGCTGGTGTGGGGTGGAGGCGGAGCAGCGGGGCGCCCTCGAGCGTCAGCCATGGTGGGTGTCCTCGAAGTACCTCCCCTCGCCGGAGGTGGGAGAGAGGTGAGCGGCAGAGCGATGGAGCGGTGCCTGGTTGAAGGTGAGGCGCGGGGCACAACGGGAGAGGGAAACATACAGGTGTGGGGCATGCGGCGGTGTCCGCCGACAGGAGCACCAGGAGGGTGGGGCGCATCGGTGGGTGTTGCAGAGCGCGGGGAGGTGGGAGCTGGAGGTCGAAGTGGCGCGAGCGCCGCTCACAGGCGGCAGCGCAAGGGAAAACAGACGAGGGGATGAGAAGCGAGCAGTCCCAGAGCGTGTGTCACTGAGTCAACGACCCGGGGGGTCAAATCGATCGATCCCCAAGGGAACTGTATCGTTTTCCTTTGTAGAACATCTTATGTTCTAAATCGGAGGGAGTATTAGTCTAGCTATACGTTATACTAGACCATGATGGGGCCGCATCTGTCTATTTTCTCAAACAATATACTGCTTATTTCTAAGGTCGGTTATTTCTCGTTGTCTGTGTCACCAAATACATGACAGTAGAAAAAAACAAAAGACCTAACAAGCCAACGTTTGATTAAACCGAGAGTGAGAAATCCATCGGTCGGTATGGAAGGGGCTTTTCATTCTTCAGGAGCAAACACACTCTCCCAAAAGGGATCAATGTGATCTTATAATTAATCAAAATAAGGGTACAGTTGAGACAAAAAAGAAGATGATCGGTCACCGACAAAACAGGATACCTAGATGAGAAATAAATTAGCTTAATTAAGGAATTTATCGCTCCATTTCCTCGAAACAAACTTTTGTTCTGCTATATTAATATAGAAACTAACCGATATAAATTCGAGATTACTGCCAAGACGAACACAATCCAGCCCAAAATAAACAAGAAAGAGAAAAAAAGACAAAACAACAACATCATCCGTTCGACGAAAACAGAGATGACTCGTAACCATCGTGTCCTCCACTAACATCCGCTATATTAATGAAAGCAAACACCTCCATATAAAAGCTCAATGCACTATCATTTCACGAAATTGCAAGTGGTAAGCAACACTCTGAACATGCCTGAGCTCAACGTACTATCATTTCACAACATATCCTACATTCTGGATCCATAGTGATTGAAGAAACAGTGTATAGATGTTTCAAGAAATTGACAATTTTTACCAAAGGAGGGATGAAGGAGGACTGCTGTATAACAACATATATAATATTTAGAATAGATAAAGGTACTTGCGAGTTGGGACTGTCCTAATTTTTTTTTGAAGTTTCTCATCGAAGAAGACAATCAGGTTCACTGGCAGTAAGCAGAGAATAGATATTGTAGAACAGTTCAACATTTTGAAACCAGCTATACATACACCAAATTTATGTGCATAAGAGGAGTAAGAATAGGTCTCTTGCCATCGGTAAAAAAATCTCACAGTTGGCCTTCTGGTTGGTCAAAAGGCAAAATGAACTAATAAGATCCATGGTCTCAATGTGTTGTAATCTGCTTGCCAAAGAACATTTTTTCATAATTTTCTAGCAGATACATATTATACAGGAGGTAAATTTTCTAACCATAAGAGAGGAAAATAATAGAGAACGTCAGGACAGATAGATAAGAAAATGTGAGCAGCCTGGGCCAGGATGCAGCGGTTTGTCATGAGTTGGCGAGCCACAACAACGGCTGCCTCCTCTTCATCCTCCTCTGCACCCTCAAGCTGCTGATAACGGTGCCTCATGCTCCTCCTCCGCATCGTTCGCTCTCTCTCTCTCTCGAGAAGAAGGTCACGAAGCTAGTGGGCTACTGTTTTGATGTCAAGTTCGCCTCACTAGATTCCTTGCCGGCTGGTCTTATGAGTAGCTGCTGGAATTTGTCCTTCAATAATATTAAACATGGTGCTCTTTTAGCAAATATCATTCAAGTAATTTTTTCACTGTTAGCTTGTTTCCTATATCTGCCAAATAATCGATGAATATCATTGACATTCTTATAAACAGATCGAATATTTGCAACATGGAACTCAAGATCAAACCATAGGAAGAGACAAGATGGGAGAGAATCCCCAATCCCCAGAAAAAATGGCGGCTCCGCACCAACTACATGAGGCCGGCTACCTAAGTAAAAACCATGTATGTTAGAGAAACCATAGGGGAAGAGGGAATCGACTCAAAATAGAATACCGTGATCTTCCCCTAGGATTCCCCTCACACATACTTTCTAGGCTGCATGGCCATCGCCTATGAGTGGGAGATACACCATCTCCATCTCCCCATGGGAGAGAGATGTAGAGGAAAGTTGGGAGGGCCAAACAATGATGTGGAGACGAAGCATATATACACACAGAGACGCATGATGTATGGCGGCGTTACAGTAACGTACGTCCATAAATTACCGGCAAGAGGCGAGAGGTGGCAGACTCAGAAGGGTTGACCTTCAACCATACATTGATAAAGCTGCCTCCCTCTTAAACCCTCTAAATGGTAGATTTCTTAATCGGGTTGGATGATGTGCCTATGTGAAATCAGTCCTCTCGTTTAATGCCGATCTTCCTGCTCACAACTCTCAAAGCGGATAAGGGCATTCTCGGGGCCTTTGCCAAGATCAGTCGCGTAATGCTTTGGGCTTGCAAAGAAAATGTAAGTGGTGGGAAATGCAAAGTCAACTGGCAAAAGGTCTGCCGTCCCAAGGAGCTTGCCGGTTTGGGGATCCTTGACATGGAGAAGTTCTCCCGCGCTCTAAGGCTCCGCTGGCTCTGGTATGAGTGGATGGCCCTCGAAAAACCTTGGGTGGGTTCCGATACTCCCAACGACGCTTTCGATAGGCAGCTTTTTAATGCTGCTACTAGAGTTACCATTGGTGATGGTAGAAAGGCTTCTTTCTGGTCTTCTTCTTGGCTTGCCGGAACACTTTCAAAAGACTTGGCTCCTCTGATCTTCAAAACCTCGAGAAGGAAAAACCAAACGTTACAAGATGCCCTAAATGGTCAAAATTGGGTCTCAGATATTACGGTGGACTCCTTCTCCGTCGAGCACATTGTCCAGTTCGTTCACCTTTGGGGTATTATCTCGGACGTTCATCTCTCTCCGGGGATTGAAGATTCCATTACATGGACTCTGTCTCCTAACGATTGTTACTCGGCAAACTCTGCTTATAAGGCGCAATTCATGGCATCTTTGCCTTGTTCCTTCGGGCCGATCATCGGGAAGCCCTGGGCCTCGCCCAAATTCCGCTTCTTCGCTTGGCTGGCCATCCAAAATCGCCTTTGGACCGCTGAGCGTCTGGCTAAGCGTGGATGGCCGCACCATCCCACCAGTCAACTGTGCAGATGTTCCCCTGAGACGGCACGACACATCTTCTTTGAATGTCGGTTTTCCAAGAGAATCTGGTCGGCTGCTGCAATTTGGCTTTTCTGCCCTGACTTATTACTTAGCATTGGCTCCGACCGTCACAAGGTGATTGACTACGGGCAAGCCACTGCCAGATCACCCGCTTGCTCTCCCAAAGGTCTTAGAACCTCGATCATGCTCATCACATGGAAGATCCGGAAGGAGAGGAATGAGAGAGTTTTAACAACAAATCTTCGCTACCTTCTGAGGTCATGCGTAGGATAAAAGAAGAGGGAAAGGGTTGGATCATAGCGGGAGTAAAAAGCCTGGCGGAGCTTGTGGGTTAATCGGTTGTTTTTGTTGTGTTGTTGATCCTTTTTATTTTTTGATGGCTTAGGCTGTCACCCCTTGTTTTGCTCCTTCTATATCAATATATAGGCAAATCTTTTGCCTCATTTCAAAAAAAAAATACTGGCAAGAGGCGCACATGAGTGCTTGCTTCAATGTTGGTTTGAATCGCCCTCCCCGCATCACTCGACGCCGCCACGAATCTTCGCTTCTCCCTGCCGCATCAGGTGCTAACGACTCCATTGACGTGCGAGGACTCCTTCTATATCAATATATAGGCAAAGCTTTTGCCTCGTTTCAAAATAATAATAATTACTGGCGAGAGGCGCACATCAGTGCTTGCTTCAATGCTGGTTTGAATCGCCCTCCCGGCATCACTCGTCGCTGTCGTGACTCTTCGCTTCTCCCTGCCACATCAGGTGCGAACGACTCTATTGACGTGCGAGGACTGCATCGGGTAGGCCGCATATCCTGCTCCGTATCAGCCGTGACCAGGCCACCAGGGAGTTCTCTAGTAGGGCATCATTTTTCCCTCCCCTAGCAAACAAATCAAAGTGGATTAGATAGTGAGCATGTAGTACATATGGCCTGTTTTTGGCCCAATTAACCAGAGAATCTATCGATCAACCTAAGGAGTAGCGGCCCAAGGCCGGCTTTTGCCGTGAGCTACGTTGAAGCAGCTTTCCGCAACGTTTTGACTGGACCGAGAAGATCTAGAGAGTTCAACCGAGTGATCGGACGCCTGCGGCCGCAAAATCGTTGTGGTGACTCCTAGACGGTTAAGTTTTACTGTTTTTTAATGTACTGAGTCGTGTTGTACTATGTTTGTAAGCTTATCCGTGTATATAAAGTGAAGACGTCATGGGAAGACTCCACACAACCCCAAATATCTGTCTCTAAAACTTGGTATCGGAGTCAATCCGCTGCCACCGCTGCTCAAGTTCACCAGAGCCGCCACCGCTGATGTGATGACGTCCTCCGCATTGCAGATCTCTGACGTGAGCGGATCCCTGTTCTATGCTTTTTCCTCGACAATTCCTACTAGGGTCATCACCACCATCTAGTCCGATTGGACGGAGAGACAACTTCACCCTCTAGAAGGGGCTCACACTCCCCAATCTTTCTGGTGCCAATCTCCATGGTCATCTCGACGAAACCATTGTCGTCCCGGAGAAGACTCTTACCAAGGGCACCAGCAACAAGGCAGTCACCGTCTCCAACCCGGCGTGCCAACGCTGGTGGATCCAGGACCCAAAGGTCCTTGGCCTACTCCTCTCCTCGATGGAGGACATCGCTTGCCAATCGATTGGCTGCAAGACCGCGGTTGCGGCCTGGACGACGGTTCACGCCTCTAGGGTATATCTCCTTCGGTACTTTATGGTGAGATAAGTCGCGAAGGTGAAGAAGGCTGGGAAGGAGGATGTAGCTACGGCGTTGACATCGACAGTCCCTAGCACCATTGACATCTCTTTGGGTTCCTCTTTTGAGTTGGACTCAGATTTCTAGAATGATATCACTGGCGACAACGATGATGAGTTTTAGGTTAGATTCTATGAGTCGATGTTTAGTTCTACTAGGAAACAGCCCGTGCGTTGCATCAGAAGAACTATAAAGATATTTTTGTATGAAACACTAACACAACACATATTTTACTTGCTTTAAATTTTGAGAAGAAGAATCACACTATAAATTTCTTGGAGTAAAGATTAAAAAAATTGTCATGCATTTCGTCAATTTAAAACCTAAAGAACTCTCTTTCCAAAATATGAGAAATAGACAATCGCAATGGCAATGCGTGTGACATTTTTGTTGAACTGTATGTAACATTATGGTTTCCCACTTATAAGTTTTGCCATGGTAGAGTGAAGGCACTGATAGAAGAATGCATTAACATTTTTTCACACCCAATGTTGCCCTGTTGCACTAAAACTAACCATAATACATAGTTTTTACACTCCCAAATCATGAGTAATCAGTAGAGAAACTATATTTACCTCAACATCTCATCGGCTTCATCCATGGCCTAGAAAATCATACTCACCCTGCTCCTTTCGTTAGCACTGCCCACAACCGTCTTCTTCTTCTATATGAACCACATCATGGGCTATACTGAGAACCACAGTGTGAGTAGCTTGGTTAGCGTGGCCACTACCCAGATACTCAGTGAGAAGGGTACATCAGTTACTACCTAAAAAGGTCGTGGCTGGCCGGATCATCATTGTAGCGTTTTCTTAGTATTTGGCTCAATAGTTTCATTGTTTGCAATAACGTCTCCACCTTAGGTGCTAGAATAGTTTCATAATTTGCAACAGTTGACATGGTTATACCCTGCGGGTACACGATCTTAGTATACCTAGTCCAGTCCAAGGAAGGCCCACGAGAACATGCGCCAGCCCATGAAGACTTTCGGGTGGCCAGGGCCCATGACGCCTTCGGATCCTTGGAGAACAAGACTAGAGTAGATAGAATATTCAAAGGGGCGAACCCTAAAATCTGTAACCGACTCGATCTGTGCCTGGGATCTGCCTATCTCTATATAAAGGCTAGGAGGACACGACGAGGAGGGCACTTTGCATACCACCGCATACACACCTCCACGCCAGATTGCATTTGCGCACCCCTGTAACTTTCGGTTCCGCCGTAATCAAGAGCAGACAAGCAGGAGTAGGGTTTTCCCTCCGGGGGCCTGAACCTGGGTAAACCTTGTGTCCCGTGTTGCTTGTTTGCTAACCGTTTCGCGATCTTCAGCATCCCCATATTCTCCAAAACCCAAACTCATAACAATGGGCATTGACAAGATTAAACCTCGTCAACAACGCCTCCACCTAATGGTCTTATGTCTAGCGCTTGATGGCCTCCCCGCCATTGGACCTGGCCTTACAATAGTGGGCCTTACGCGGTGCTGTCGTGGCTAGCGCCTGCACCCCATCGGCCTGATGGCAAGTACCTCAAGGAAGGAGAAAATCGTCCTGATCAGTGCTTGCACCCCATTGGCCTAACGGCAAGTACCTCGAGGAAGGAGAAAATCGTGCTGATCACGGCGATTGATATGATTGTGGTGCACGTCATCGACGATGAGCTCCAGGAACAGTGCTTGTGCAGCCTTCTCGATTCGATCATCTCCGTCCCATCTATATGAGTATATGACCACCGCTCTGAACTTAGATCGTCTCAGACTGAGAAAGATTTGTTGATCAAGGAGTGGTCGGCGCTCCGATCCAAGATCGATCGGCTCCGAGCCAGGGAAGAACTGTTCTGCTGCCACCATCGAAGATGGCGCCCGCAGCCAAGTACTTTTATCCAGTGACACAGCCGATGCAGAGGAGTCCGACATGGATCGGCTGAAGTCGCTAGATGTTCCATCTATGACTATGTGTGCCTCCTGCTAGCACATAAAGAAATAAAGAATCCAGAGATCGTTGCTGGTTCGCTAGAAAATGAAGCACGAAACGCATCGAAAGATCATGGTCAGTCGATTCCATGCGCTGGCCGGCTCCGTCCCTCCGGGTCTCGCCGTCGGAGAGGTCTGGATGAAGAAGATGCGATCGATGGCCATGGGTTAGGGGCTTAGGGCAGGTATATAAGTATATTGGTACAATGGTATTCATCGTAGTCGATCTCGTCTCCTCATCTCACGTGTATATACTACTATATAGAGGAACCCTGCGTGTATGAGCTAGGAGTCTACTCATCTCACGTGTATATAGAGGAACCTGCGTGTATGAGATAGGAAAGGATCGATCTCCACTTGTTTTGCTTTTCCATCGAGCGTCTTGTTTATTTCTGTTTACGTGAGCAGGACCTGGATGACCCGGTGCGCCATTGGCGCCGAGACCGAGGGCGAGACAATATTATAGCCATAAATTTTATCCACACTTGTTATCCATGATTGAAATCCATTGACTTTTAAAAATCGTGTGGGACCAACACATAGACTGTAATGTGCAAGAAAAATATGAAGCAAATAACACGGCACTCGAACACAAAAAGCTAAAAAGATTGGATGAATAATATGTGTTGTTGCAGGTATACATGTCATTTATGAGTCTAAAGAATCAACACAAATGAAAGTACAATCAAACAACATCTTAAGATGTATACATCTTCTGAAAGGATAATTTTATAAATATTTAATCCATATAGAGGTGTCTCGTAAATACATAATATCCAAGATAACCCTCTATGACCATCCAAGATAACCTTGTTGGTGTGGTGCATCTAAAGATGTCATTGATGCCCCTCCATGGGGTTCTTAGGCTGGTTAGGTGATGTGGGCCGTTGGATCGGCATCTGAAACAAGATCTGGGCCAGGCTGGTTAGGTGATGTGGGCCGTTGGATCGGCATCTGAAACAAGATCTGGGCCGTTCAATGGTGCAAATACAGTTTTACCCATATGTGCAGTAAAAAACGAAAACACTGGTTGTACACCTTTTTCTACACAGGGCTTGTGCTTCTCTCTGGCCACCCCCATTTAATTCCGGTCGAGAGCTTCCGGACCCGCCTGTCAGACTCCTGCAAAGATTCATGAGGCCGCTTTGCGCGTATTTTAACTTTGGCAGGGGCAAACGCCCACCCACTCCACCGGCCCATCCCCCGCCCATACGTCGCGTTAGTACGCTTGCAGCCGGGATTGACTGGCTCTTTTTTACCCGCTTGCTATCTACTCCCTTCGCTGGACGTGGCCCCCTTTTTTTTGACGTCTGCTTGTCAGCGGGCTGCCATGGGAGTGGGCGAAGTCGCCCGTCGTGCTCGCGGCGGCGGAAAGATCTGCTCGCGCCGGGGCAGGGTCGGGTTTTCCTCCAGCTGCGTGGTGCCTATTCCTACTTTCCGTCCGTCGGCCGCCTCCGCCCCTCGCGTTTTCCCTCCCTCGCTCGTCTCGCAACCCGCCCCGGCTCTTCCGCTTCTTCGTCTTTCTGCCGGAGAGGTCCTCGGCCGTCTTCGCCGGCTGCACCGACGCCGCTTTCCCTTGCGATGGGTGCCTTCTGTGGCGGGTTCGGTTAGGTGAGGCACTCTTCAGTTCCTTCTTCCCAAGCCACCGCCACCTTCTCCCGTTCCACCTCCTCCTCGCCCAGCACGCGGGGGAGACCAGCAGTGATGCCATGGCTTGAGGAAGCGGAGGTCTGCTCCACCACCGTGCAGGGAGCGCGGCGAAGGCGCCGAGCAGGAGCAGGGCGCGGCGCGATGGGCGAGCAGGGTAAGGGCAACCGACGAGAAGGCGGCGACGGGCGAGCAGCGGAGGCGACCAATTCGGCGACGCCCGGGCCGTCGGAAGGAGAAGCTTGTAGAGGTGGGCCAGATTGCGGGAGCGCGTTGGAGGTGGGTTTCGTTGCCGATGGGAGCACTGTGTGGTTTCTGAAAGGTTCGTTCCTTCTTGAGTTTCTTGGTAGGGTTGCTGATTTGGTCTTTTTTCTGTCTTCCGCCCACTCACGCCCATGCCCAGACTATGTACTGCTCCGCTTCCTTGATTTATAGCTTGCTACGTATGTATTTATCACCGGTGGATCCATTTTATTGTCATCACATATTGTTTCTCCTCCAGTTCAGATAGTAGAATCACCCTCCACAAGTTTCTTGAAGGATTTGGCAAGACAAGGACATGGGAGATTGACTAAAAAGGTTGCTTAAGTGAAGCCAGCTCGGCCAGCCATGACAAATGTGTGCCTCTCTTCCCACCTTACTAGCTGATTCCTAGAGTAGATAAATTGTTTATGGTTCCTGTACATCTAATTTTACTCTCTGACAATTTTTTCAGGTGTATTTTGGAGGAAAAGGATGAAGTTCTTATTGCTTCGTATCCAATATATTTTGGTTTACGTACAGTCTAATGATTTTGCCAAATGCATGCTACAGCTGCTGGTTAGAGTATTTCTGAATCCTATGGTTTGGTATCCATACATAACCACTGAACCTATTGTACTGCCAGTACTTTTATCTACGCTGGACTTATTGCTCCTATCCATGTGCTTCAATGCTTCTTACTTTTTTATGTTCCATATCCATAAATTTGTATTCCATTTCTAACATCTTATGATGGATTCAAATGTCTAAAGTTGCTACAGAATATATACATCCATAAGCTTATTGTCGTCCTTGAATTGTTTATGTGTGCATTTTGATAGGTTTTGCAGCCAGGTTCAAATCTTCCACTTAAAGTTTGTATTCTAAGCATTCTGATATTTTTCATATGGTTATTTGTTTGGTAAAGCATGTTTTGTGTACCATGATATCAACATTATTGGTTGCTTTTTTTTGCCTTGGGCATAGGAAATCACACCATGCTCGGAACAGCTTTCAACGAGAGGTAAGCCGCGAGCTTACGATGAAAGTTCACCTTTTGTATGACACATAATGATCAGTACGAGTAAATATATTTTTGTTGACTTACTTCAAGCACCTAAAATACATTTAATCTTTGGCTTTGTGTGAGAAATGGTCCTGGTTTTATGCCCTCGCTTCAGTGATGATTATTTTTATTGTGGTGGCAGCTTCTCCCGGTGCCTGTTGTGCTAATTAAGAGCAAGATCAAGAAGGATAAATAGATTGTCTATTTCACTTCTATAATCATTTATTTTACCCTATTAGAGTGCATGTTCCATTTCAGGTCATTGCTCTCAGCTGATTAATATTCAGTGACATTCTATGCATTTTGATAGGTTTTGCAGCCAGGTTCAGATCTTCCACTTAGAGTTGATGGGATTGGAGCGAGGAGAGTAAAAGGGATAACATGGTTTGTATTCTAAGCATTCTGATATTTTTCATATGGTTATTTATTTGGTAAAGCATGTTTTGTGTACCATGATATCAACATTATTGGTTGCTTTTTTGGCCATGGGCATAGGAAATCACACCATGCTCGGAACAGCTTTCAGCGAGAGGTAAGCCGCGAGCTTACGATGAAAGTCCACCTTTTGTATGACACATAATGATCAGTACGAGTAAATATATTTTTGTTGACTTACTTCAAGCACCTAAAATATATTTAATCTTTGGATTTGTATGAGAAATGGTCCTGGTTTTATGCCCTCACTTCAGTGATGATTATTTTTATTGTGGTGGCAGCTTCTCCCGGTGCCTATTGTGCTAATTAAGAGCAAGATCAAGAAGGATAAATAGATTGGCTATTGCACTTCTATAATCATTTATTTTACCTTATTAGAGTGCATGTTCCATTTCAGGTCATGGCTCTCAGCTGATTAATATTCAGTGACATTCTAAGAAATATTTAAATTTTACTATTCAAGAGGATATCAATATACCACTAACACAATTCTTATTATCTCTGGAGATAGTTTGTTGTGTATAAAAAATCCATGTAGTTTGTGGTTGTACTTTTAGTTTTCCGATTTCTTGGTTTGCATAGTGCTCCAGCTTATGCAAATTATCCAGTCATACATGTTGTGAATTTCAAGTTTTCAGACACTCCAATACATGGTTTACACTTTGCCCCGAGTTCCTTGACTTCGTGGATCATTATTTATGTTAGATCATGTTGTTTATTTCTGAGTTGTGGATGATCTTTTACATTACTGAACTAAGTAAATAAATTTGTAGAAATAGTGTTATGTTATATCATTTACCACATCGATCAGTTAATATTTTCTTACTTGCAGATGTCACCGGAGGTTCCTATATGGGAAGGTGTGTCCAATAAGTATCGGAGGTGCCCTTTCTATTCATCTTGCTTTGTTTTAGAGTGAGAAACAAGAGGAACCAATTTTTGTGGGACTTCTATGAAAAAATTACACATCAAGTATCTCATCTTGGACCTGCTACTTTCATTGGGGACATTATCTTTGCTCACATATACTAATGTGGCCCTTAACCTGACTGCTTGCCAATACTTTATTTACCCGAAGGGACAAAGCTGTTGGTCTATAGAGCCTGAATTGGATCATTTATTTCCTGGTCAGTTGGCTTAGATGTATGTCAGGTAATGAAACAAATACATATGCTTTGGTATCTATTATTCTATTGAGTGAGACAATTTCTTGCCATTGGCCTCATTATGCTTTTCACTGAGTTATTAATCCATGGATTACCCTCCTGTATACCGCCATCAAATTTATTTACCAAAGTTAACTTATTTGTTAATCTTAATATCCCATTTGTCCTATTAGCTGCTGCTTTTCTGATGATCGGCCAACTATTCTTTCACTTAATAACTGTAATATTGATCCCGCTCTCTGTTCAGATTTTGGGACTACAAAGACGCTATTCAAGAAATACGGGAGTACAGAGAGAGAATATTTTCATTCTTTCTCTGACTGATTTTGTTTACATGTATGATTGCTTGACATGTTTCTCTTAAAAAATGTCAAGCAGTTCACTTATAGCCTGTCATGTTTGTGTCTCTTTAATTTTCACCACTCTCATGTGGCGCATGGACTTTCTTCATCGTTTGAACCAATTCTGCAGTAACATTATACTATACGTATCCTACCACTAGCATTGGCGTCGAAATTTAGTATTCTACCATATGTATGCAATTGTGATACAATACTAATTTTTATTTTGTGTTTCTCCTAGGTCTTTCTGTTTGTCCCTGAGCTCCTGACATGTGTTAATTCAAAGGTAAGCTGATTGAATATTTATCCTGGTTTTTTGAAATGATTGCGTGTTTCTAGGTGAAGCTGCAACGATATCTGTCTCATTGATATCAGGGAGACATTTCTCGAGCTTCAGACGAAGAAGGAATTTCGCCATGTTATCTTCAAAATCTAGAAGCAAAAGCAGCTTTTTGTGGGGATGACAGCGGCTACAACTCAGAGTTATGATGTTTTCCTGGCTTCTCTCCCTGAAAATGACTGAAGATACGCCCTTTATTATTTTTGCTTTGTTACCGGTTAAAATGTGTGCAGAAAAGCAAAATTTCCTTCATTGCCTGGCGATCTTCATGATCATATATCCTTATGTTACTGCTATGTATCGCTTGCATAATCTTAACTAGCTTTTGATAGATTTTTGAATAGTCATGTGATTTCATGATAGGCTGAAATCCATAAAGGTAAAAAGAATGTTGTTTCTCATGCATCTAACATGGCAACACGGTAAGCATGGACATATTAGATAAATAGGTATTGTTGGGGTCTCACTTCTATACAAAGTCAGAATTTAATAGTGAACTTGGATTGAACATTGCTGGAGAATCTGGTATATGATAGCTCTCTTCCTTGTTTAGTTTGTTACCTGGTGCATCGGCGTGTAGATGTCAAGAAAGAATAAGAGTGCTTGTCCAAATGTCTTCTTTAAATATTACTTGCCAATGGTGTAATTTGTTTACTTTTTAGAAAGTTTTTAATGGCAGTACTATGCATAGCTAAAAAATTACCATCCGCAGAGCCCTGATGTAGCCTGCAATTTTGCTTCTTCTGTCGTCGATTGCCTGTTGTGAATGTTGAAGCTATGCTTGTATGGATGTTGTGCAGGCCGGGATCTCATCAGGGCAGCAGCAGCTGCCATAAGGGTCTCGCCAAGAGGCTAGAAAATTCTGGGAAGCTGATTGTGGTAATTAAGCGTGCAGCGACATTGTGTAGTTTCGAGCTAGCTAGAATAAAATTTACTTCTGCAGCATCAAATGATACTAATGTTTTGTGTGGACAACATTGCAGGTTATCTTCCCGAGCTTTGGCGAGCGGTACCTGTTGTCGGTGCTTTTCAAGTCCATCAGAGAAGAGTAATACGGCAACATGAATACTCTTGCTTGACTTGCACACATTTATTTTTTTCATATTGATTGTATAGAAAATCTATTTATCCATTTCCATTAGAGAAACAATGCTCATTAAAAAAGAAGCAGAAATAAGTCTTTCAATGCCACGAACACTAGAATTGGAGATCAATTTCAGTTCAGGTACTTGAATGATAAAAGAGTCGCGCACCATAATTAGTCCTCCCTCTGATCCAGATCCACCTTACTTGTGGTTTAAATTAAAACTTGGAACTAAAACCATCAACAGGTCTTATGGATCCGAGGGAGTTGTAATAAAGTCAATTGCATTTTAGCATTTCAGCTTGTGGTGTTCCTTCCGTCGTGTAGTCTGTACTGTGATGAACCTGATACAGTCTGCCCTGCAACTTCATACTCCCCTGAACACGTGCAGGAGGTGAACGAGGAGCAGCAGCGGAGACGTGACCCAGCGTGCCAGCATGTCCTTCCCCGGCGAGCAGCAGCGAAGATGCGACCCCGTGCAGAGGTCGTGCACCTGGGCGGCTTGCTCTCTACGGATGTTATTTTGGTCCATTATTTCTGTTACTCTCTACGGATGTCATTGCTCTCTACGGAGTAAATTAAATGTCCACTGTTTTTAAGTATGTGATGTTTCCTGGAACATAGTTGCCAGATTAAGAAACGTTTTGCACAATGATTCATGTCGCTGGGAGGGGAAAGTGGTATCCATCGTCACATTCTATCTGTCAATTATACCGTCTTTAACTTGTCTATTATCATAGTCTTTCACTGTAGCCATCCAATGGATTGTTGGAGGCTGCAAATAATAACGCGGCAACGCATGCTATGGATGGTTCGAGTTTCCCCCCGGCAGTCTTTCCCTTATATTATTTCGAGTTCTCTTCCGGCAGTCTTTCCTTATATTCTCCACGTCTACTTATTTGCTATCTGCTTACTATTGAATTGTATTAATGGTTTAAAATAGCAATTTACAAATCGGAAAAAGGTGGATTTTTGTATTCACTTACCTCTTTCTCATAATATTTTTCATGCATGACTAATATTTTTTTTAAATTGTTTAACAACGTGAAAGTTGAGGAACATGCCCGAAGACACACCCTTAAGACATTTATCCGTCTGAAATTAAATCGATGTATTAATCCTAAGAGAGTTGCCTAATTTACATGGATAATTTTGCTAACATATCTCAGAGTAGCATTTCTCCAAACAGTAAGCATAAAAACATATCAGCAGGGAGTGGAGTTAAAATCCAACAAGGAATGGAGAAATGAGAATCCACTCAAGAGATACTCTTGCCTAGATGGAACGGACATGCTCGAACCCTTCGACTGTGGACATGGAAGGACAACAACCTATGTTAGTGGTCTTGCAAATTCGGGGCAGCGTAGGTGGCGGCTGCATGCAGGCAACTTTGGAGAGAGGCGGGGTAGTCGCGGTGGATCTCTCCACGCGGTTGTTTATAGAGGCGAGGGGGACCGGTGGCGGCGTGTAGCGTCGGCGGAGCTGGCGTGCAAGGTGGCATTGGCAGCGTCAAGTTCATGGTGGCGATGATTTGAGTTTGAGATTCCTCCAGAAGTCCAGAAATTCAGCAACACTGTGTTTGGATGTTGGAAAAAAACCTTGGAATTGGAATTCTGAAATTAGTTGAGCTAATTCAGGCGTTTGGAAAGGCATAGAAATTACGTGGAAAGAGGGACCAATTCCAAGCAGTCCTCCCGCGAGCGTGCGCCCCCTGCTACTACTTTCCGAGCCGGCCCGCTCGGAAACAGCGTGGAAACGCAAACCCCTCACCCTCCCCCCCGCGCGACCCTCCCTCGTGCGACCCTCTCCCGCCTCTGTTTCTCGCGACAGAAGCCGTCGCTCGACCTGGGAGAGGCGCCGCTCGCCACCCCTCCCCGCCGGTGAGCTCCCCTCCCCCGTCCCTCCCCTTCCCCTCCCCTTTCCTTCCTCCCTCCCCTGCTTGGAATAGCTGGGGGTGCCCCCTCCCCTGAACCCTAACCCCATGGCAGCGGCATGCCCTGGCGTCGGCGGGAGGTTGCTGGAGGCGGCGCCCTCCCTCTCCCATGGTAGTAGGTTGATGGAGGTGGTGCCCTCCCTCTCCCTTCCTCCCTCCCCTTCTTCTCCAATGATTGTTGCTGTAATTTTTTCTTTGTATGAACACCTAATTTGTTATATATATGTGAACTGCAGATTTCTACAAGAATTAGTACCACCTCAGTCCAATTGAAGGTATAAACTTCTTGATCTGTACTATTGTTTGTTGTGTTTCTTACCGATTTATGATAAGACCATATGTATGTTAGAAACATATTTGTGACATGTTCTTCTAATAAGATGAGATATGGATGATTGTTTTATACTTATGCTTTACATAATTAGATTTTAAACATTGTTTACATTGTAGAATAATCATGTCCCAACAAGAGTTGGTTGCTTACATTACCGAAGAGAACAAAAGAAGAAAAATAAAAAGGATAGTATTGACAAAGAAGTTTTTTGAGATGTCATGTCTTGCTCTAGCTTATGTTAGTACGCAGCGGGGACCGAGAAACCTAAGATGCTTCAACGATGATGAGGAGAAGGTTGCATATAGAAAGTACATCTTAAAACAAACATATGATGGTTCCGAGACAACTTGCTATGATAAGTTGCTTTTAACTAAAAGGAACTTTCATGATCTTTGTGCTATGTTGCGTGCGAAGTGTGGTCTCAAAGATAGCACATATGTGACAGTAGAAGAGAATGTTGCTATATTCCTACAAGTTGTTGGACATGGAATTAAATTGAGAATGTTGGGTGGCACATACCAACGGTCTTTAGAGACTATAAGTAGGCATCTCTCTACTGTGTTATCAGCCATCCTATCTTTACATCGGGAGTTCATCAAGCTTCCCGATCCTTCTACCAACCCTCCCAATGATTACAAATGGAAGTGGTTTGGCAATGCACTTGGAGCACTAGATGGGTGTCATATTCCTGTGTTCGTTAAAGCCGCTGATAAAGGGAGGTATAGAAATCGAAAACAAGATATCACCACTAACATGTTAGGTGTGGTTGATTGGAATATGAAATTTCTATATGTTCTACCTGGTTGGGAGGGCTCGGCATCGGACTCTAGAGTGCTAAAAGATTCTATGAGAAACGATCGCAAAGATGCATTTCTTGTACCACAGGGTATGACTCTTTCTCTTGGCTTTTATTTCTCATATTTAATTGCTAGCTAACTTATTTACTTGACAATAGGAAAGTGCTACCTAGTTGATGCGGGCTATACCAATGGATCTGGATTTCTATCTCCATTCAGATCCACTAGATACCACTTGAAAGAGTGGGTTGCAAGTCAACAACAACCTCAAAATGAGAGGGAGTTGTATAATTTGCGCCATGCTCGTGCTAGAAATGTTATGCAGAGAACTTTTGGTTTGTTGAAGAAAAAATGGGCCTTCTTGCGTTCATGTTCTTTCTTTCCCATAGAGGAATAGGTACGATATGTCCATATGGTTGAGATAATCAATATGAAACAATAAATGTTGACTATGAACTAAACATTTGTAGATTCGGCTTATTAATGCATGTTGTGTGTTACATAACTATGCAAGGGATAGGCAACATGTGAGGGATAATTTGTTGCTGCAAGAAGTCGACGCCAAACTAGAGTCTATGGTTCCTGAACCTGTAGACGATGCTTCTTTAATTAGAAGTGTCCAACAAACTGCTGCATGGTCTAATTTTAGGCAACAATTGGATTGTCAATGAGCTCTTATATGAAGCATTCATGTCACTTCCTGAGAAGTTCAAGAAGAACTATCTACTTACCTTGCCTTGATGGTTTCTACAATGAGTGCTTGTTCTTATTAGTTACTATCTACTTTGTTGTTTGTGAACTGTCCACTACTGTTATGAGTGCATTATGTGTAAGAGACATAAACTATCTACTTCTGCTACTTGTAAGAGACAAATTTATTATCCGTGTTATGATTGTCGTTGGTATTTAATAACTATTTTGTGTCATGCTTCATTTACAATTTAGTTATTATGGTGACTTTATTCATTATACTTTTATGTTGTCATGTGTGAAAAATAATATATAAACCTCAAATATATAATATACTATTGTGCATACACATGTAGGGAAGTTTATATTGTCAAATATAAAAAAACATTCAATTCCATGTTATGTACATCCAAACATGATTTGGAATTGGGTACTATCCTTTGATTCCAACAGAAAATTCCTTGCACATCTAAACGGAAGAATTGGAAATAGAGGCCATTTCCTTTCCATCTTGGATTTGGAATCTTCAGCCCAATTCAATTCCAAGCTTATTTTCCAACATCCAAACATAGTGTAATTTTTTTGAGGGAGAGATTTAGCCATTACATGCTTACCTCCGCTTTGGGCCGGTGTTGGGCTTAATCTCCATCGATGTAGAAAATATTTTGTTACACAGAAATATGAAAAGACCCATGCTACAAATCCGTTGGATCAATTCATACTACACCATGTCTTGAGACCAGTAAAAGGAAGACCATATTGCCTAACAAACAAGAGGTTCCCTGCTCTTACATTCTCTATGTGTACTTATTAGCCAACTACTTAGTAGTATCATTGAGTAGTATTAATGCTTAAAAATAGTGTTTTATAAATATTTTATTGTATGGAAGGCAGGGTCTACATCACGCGGCACTCGATGTCACTCGATGACTATCGTTGAGTTTTATTAATGCCAACGCTGGCGACTAGGTATACTCGGAGTCACCGTACTAAGGTGTCGCTCGTGTCCCTCCTGGTGATTTCTTTCGTACGAGTCTAGGATGGCAGCCTTCTTGGGGTCTGTCGGCAACTCATCATCCGCCCTCTCATATCCCAAGAGTTCTCCATGTCTTCTTCCAACATCTCCTCCTCAACATAGTGTTCTACAAATCGTTTATTGTGAGAATGTTAGGAAATGGTGGTACATCGCGTTATCTTATAGTCAAAGCTCGGATTAGACCTAACGAAAGCGGTATTTCATTCTCGGTAAAAAATGTTGCACTACAAAGGTTTAGCCTATTTTCCCAGCTTGGGGGTTGCACAACAAATATTGCACTACAAAATTTAACATTATTCATGATGAATTGTGACTACACCTCATTATTCCTTAATATAAGATGTTTTTCCCTCTTGGTGTTTTTCACCGTAACACACAATGTATATTAGTGCGAATATCACGCGGTCGTGCGCCAAGGCGCACCCCTAAATCTAGTCCTAATTATGGTCTCGTTCACATCACACTCTATAACCATTCTCTTTCCTCTCTTATCATATGCACCTAATTAGGGGTGGGCGTATTAACCCAGAAGGACCGAAAAATCGAACTCAAAAAACCAAGACCAAAACTAAAAATTCTTTCACAAATCCGGTCGTCAGTTTCTAGGAACCGAACATGAAGTGACCAAAGAATCTCGATCTGTGGCCCAAAGGTGCACGTAATCCAGCCCGGTAGCTAACAAACAGCCCAATATATTCAAAGGTGTTATTGGTGCTACCCCATGGAGCTCCTAGGCCGGCTGCTTGCTGTGCACCGTTGGATCGGCATGTGAAATAAGATCTGGACCGTTCTTTGCTGTAAAGACGGTTTTGCCCGCATGTACAGTAAAAATCGAAAATGTTGGCTGTACATCTTTTCCTACACAAGACGTGTACTTCTCTCTGGCCATGCCCGTTTAATTCCCGTCAGGATCTTCCGGACCCACCTATCGGTCTCCTGAGAAGATTTACGTGGCCTGTTTTTCGGGTGCTTCAAGACTGGCAGGGGCAGACGCCCGCCCACCCCGTCGACCCACCCCGCGCCCATTCCCCGCCCGTCCCGCGTCAGTCACGCACCCATACGGCGCCGTGAGTTACGATTCAGTCCACCGGATGGACTGCCTCTTTTTTGCCCGCTTGATATCTACTCCTTTGGCTGCATGTGGCCCCTTTTTTTTGGACGTCTGCTTGTCAGCGGGCCTGGCACGGGGTGGGCGACGCCGCCCGTGGTGGTTGCGAGGCTCCTCGCGCTGGGCAGGGCCAGCTTTTCCTCCTCTACGCGTGCCTATTCCTACTTGTTGTCCGCCGTTCGCCTCCGCCCCTCTCTTGTCCCGTGTCCCTCCCCACCTCGTCTTCCTGCCGGTCTTCCCCAACCTTCGCTGATGCCCGCCTTTTTGCTCGCCATGGATGCCCTCTGTGGCGGGTTCAGTTAGGGTGAGGCGCTCTTCGATTCAGAGGGCTAGATCCGTTTTGTTCTAGGAAGCTTCTTTGTTCCTTATTTTTCCTTGTGACGGCAATTCGACACGACACGCCTGTCGCTTTTTTGGTTGGTTTTGGTTGGTCCTTTCCGCCGCTGTCGGGATCTGGGGTTTGGCCTGTCTACTTGGTGGATGCAGACAGCGAGGAGCTCTATTATCATTTCTTAGAGCCAGGTTCCGGCAGCAAGCTTTTGTGATTCTTCTTCCCTTGCTTTCTTCCTTTTCGTACGATGCCAAATAGATACCGCATGCTTGTCTCTTTGGGGATCTACGGTTTGGCCGTTTGCTGTTGTTTTCCTCGTTGCTTTTTGGTGGTTCTTCCTTTTGTCCTGACGTTTTGCTTTTCCTCACTGTTTGCCCTTTTTTGGTTTTGCAGGTGTCTGGTTCATTGACGATTGGTGGTTCGGGTCGTCGCCTCTGCTTTGCTCGCCTTGCCGTACGTCGGGGGTTGCTGGTGAGCGGTGAGTTCCACATCTCTATGACTTCTGCCTAGGATTTGATTGTGTCGGGTTCTAGGTTTACTTTTTGCTTTGTTTGTTTATTTATTTATTCAACTCTTAGCAAAGTCAGGTTGCAGGTCTCTAGATGTCCGTCCTTAGCATCTGCAAGAGCTGCTGAAAACACCTCTTTCTTCTTTAATAGCAAAAATCCTAGAATTGGTGCTGTCGAGGTTGTTAGACAGAAACAATATACTCTCATTCACCTCATTTAGTGAAATTGTGGCCTCGTCCAGGTCTGCTTGAAGAGCTCTTCAAGATCCCTATTGAGAGTAGCATTATTTTTAATAGCAAAAATCCTAGGCTTATTTACTGTAGCCTATTTTTCATATGCGCCAACCAAGTCTTTATCAAGTACATCATGTGCTCTTCTGTAACAGACACTAATTACGGGCCAAGAAAAGTTTTCTGCTGGTTTACAGTTGTCCGCTGATTCTGTACCCTCTTTTCATGGATCACTGTCAAATATTATGTTGTATTGAAGGATCAAATAAATTCTCACTGTTAATATATTTTCTATAATATGTAGGCCAAGAAAAATTTCTTGCTGGTTTACTATTGTCCGCTGATTCCGTGCCCTCTTCTAATGGATCACTGTCAAATATTATGTTTCTTACGAGACTAGACTTGAGGAGCTGACCATAGTGTCTCCATTAGGATGGACTTGTTGGAATTTGATGATTTTCTTTTATAGGTTTGTTTTCTTTGAGTACCGATAAAGGTGATACACATAATTTTCTTTTAGGTCATGAGAACTTGTATGAATTTTCATTATCAGTCTGAATCAGTAGTAATGCTTCTCACATTTATTTGATTGCAAAAGATTCGAAGCTTTTCTCTATATTGTATCACTACGCTTGTGTCATATATAAACACGCTGTCAGCCGGAACTCATGGTGCCGTATGGGCCGGCCCGCCTCCTTCCGATCTAGGCGACCTGGTCTCTGGTTTGGGAGGGTAAAGGTGTGACTCCTGATTGGGGACGAATCGATAGGATAAGCTCGGCTGCTTGGCTCCGTGTACCAGCTGCCTTGTAAATGTTGCATCGGTCGTTCCTGAAGTGGATCATGTGTTCTCGCTCCCCATGTTTCTTCACCGTATAGCCATTGTTGCACCTGTGGGTTTTGCTTGCTACATTAGAGTTTTGTAAGGGGTTCAGACCATTGGCTGCTTCCCCATATATTTAATTTTGACCATTTCTTCTATCCAACTTGCTACAGCTCTACTGACCCTATCCTAAGAATTTGAATTTCTACACGGTTACAACTTGACAGATTAAATTTGGTCTCATAGGTTCACAAGTGAATATCAATTTATATGCGTGTCTGCTTGAACTAAAAGCATATTTTATTATTCTGCATAGTATTATTAATGTCGACAGAAGCTGTATTGGAGATTTTGGTGCTTAATGCGGCTTCCCCATGGTTCTTTCAGGTTGCCTCCTGCTGCGGACTTACTGTGGCCTTCCCTGGACTGCTGGTGCTCTCTCTCTTTGCTTGTGTTAGAATCACCGCCATCGCTCGATTACGCGTCATGTTTATTCAGACGTGTGTTCTTTGCTTCTGATGTGTACATGCTCTGTGATATTTACCATTGCCATGTCTTTAGGTTTTCACAGTTAGATTTGTACTGGCTGTTGACATTGGTCGGTTAATCAGCTTGGCGATTGGTCGCGGTTATTATCTTACTGAAAGTCCGTATGGAGTATAGATGGGTATTTACTCGATTTTGTTCTTTTCCCCAGGCTGCCTGCTGCTGTAGCTTCCTTCATTGCCTCTTTCCAAATAAGCGGTGTTTTTCTTTGTTCCAGGGTACGTTTAACATCTCTTCTTCTGGTGCATTCTTTGTTGGTGCATTCTTTGTTAATCTGTACAAGATTTCCATCTGTTGCATTGCCTGTATGGTGGAAGTCTTATTTTTGTGTTTCCTTTTAGGTTGGCTTGTGCTCTGGGTTTTGCTGACGGCTTTTCTTAGAAGGGCAGTTTCCTCTTCCTCTGTTTCAGGTTGGGTTTCCTATCCCTTACAGTGCCGTGTTTTGTTTGTCTTACTTTTTTTGTTTCCTGATATGTGTGTATGTAACATCCCAAAAATACTAAACTTGGATCATCAATTTCTAATCATCAAAATTAGGGCTAACAAAAACTTTTCTAAATAAAATTATGGAAGCATGCATATGAGTATGCATTGAATTTGAAATTCTTTTAAACCACCTTGTTTGTATGTTTCCTTGCTTGTAAAATGTTTCTTAGATGAAATAAACATCATCTAAAATATTTCCCACACTTTTCCCAAAGACAAGTAAATCAAAACAAATAAAATAAAGGAATGGTCATTTTGACCAATTTAACTCCCATGCCTACTTTGGGTGTCTCAAACTTTCAGAACCTAACAGAATTTTTTCTGGATCTTTGCACCCCTTGAATGTACTCATAACAAAGTATCAAGACCCACTTTGTAATCATCTAGAGACTTTCAAATGCATAGTCTAAATGGCAGTTCAAAATTGAATCTTTATCATATGAGAAGATCCCACTTTTTCAAAAACCACTCAAACAAGCTCAACTTTCAAAACCCAAGCATCTGCAGACTCCCTAGCATCAACCTAGCACACCCACCAAAAATCTTTTCAAAATTCAAAACTTGAATTCTTGCGGCCATTTCATCAAACAGGTTGCAGACACAAATCATCAAAATCCTAAACACTATAGCGAGCAGTGATTGAAGCCTAACTTGTTCCCCCTTTAGCTCACAACCATCTCAGTAGATAATCTAGTAAGTTAAATCAAGCACTAGCCTCACTGTAAGCTTGGCATTGCCATCAATGGTGAACAGCCGAGCACACCCATGCCACCCCAGTGGAGACAACAAGCTAGGAGAAGATTTAGCCGTGCCAACCTTGTCTGGGAGGCAGCCCACCGTCCACCGCCACTCCCTGTCCCAGCCGCGAGCGTTGCCAACCCCTGGACCACACGCACGGACCGCGCCCAGCTCGCCAGCAACCGTGCCGAGCATGCGCCAGAGCGCCACGCTCGACCGAAGCCCACAGACCGCGCGCCGCCCTCGCCGCGTGCATACGCGACCCCACCGACCCAAGAGACCGCCAGACATCCCCGTTCGCCGTCGAAGACGCCGCCTCTGCCGCGCAGAGCACCGCACGTTCCAGACCAAACCGCACCGCCCCTACAAGCGCATTAAAGCCGTAGAGCATCGCCAGGAGACCACCAAGCGATCGCCACCGCCGGCTATGCCTCTAGCAGCCCGTAGCCATGTCGCCACCGTCGCCTGCCCATGCCGTTCGGTCTCGCCGTCGAGCCTATAAAAGGAGGACTCCCCCGCTCGAATTCTTCACACCATTCCACTCCTCTCTCACCCAGAACCACCCCACCTCAGTCCCGGAGCAAGGCGAGCAGCGCATCGCCGGAATTGCGCCGGAGCAGGCCGCCTCTGGAGAAGAAGGGCGCCATCGATTTCGTCCACCCCAGGAGCCACCGCGACCACCCCTGAGTTCGCCATCGTCGACTTCGTCGTTCGCCCGCCTCGCCGACCCTCTCCTGCACCCCGGTGAGCCCCCAGCAACCCCCACTAGCCACGCTAGGTTTCTTTCTCGCCGGCGTTTCCCAACGTCGACGATGACTCTCAGCCGTTGGATTAGAACCCGATCGAACGCACCATATCACCCCATACCGCTTCGCACCCCATGTCTCACTGACGAGTGGGGACACCCACTTAAACAGCCCGCGGAAACGCTGCGCTTAGCAGGTCGCCCAAAGATCGCCTCACAAGAGCCCAGTTATTTGAATTAAACCTTTTCCAATTTAATTCAAACACACTTCTGTACCCAGTTTCAAAAATCAACCCAGGTCGATTCAGTGCACCAAATTGAATGAAACCAATTTTGTTAGAAAGGTCTGGGAATGCTGAATCCAAGCCCGTTGGATTCAAGTCATTTGGATCTGTAGATCATCCTTGGAAAAAATAATAAGGCAGAAGCTTTTCTGCATTCAAACATTTTTCAAATTAAAACCATGTTAGCTTTTGAGTTGATTCCAACTCTCAAAAATCACATTTAACCATACCTTTTAGTATATATAAAAATATATAGGTTTACTTACAAAAGAATGTTCAAGTAATAAAAGAATGCCCCATAGGCATTTCTAGCCACTTTAATTAATTAAAATAAAAGGATAAAACCTTATTAAATTGTGACACCACTTTAAATCACATTCCCATGGACTAAAATATGTGGTGATGACATGTGTTAGCATGATCCCATGTTTGGTTTGGAGAATATTAAACCTTAAGTAGTTTTTCAATGAGTAGAAATTACTTTTCTAAAAATAAAAGAAATTAAACCAAGCCTTAATCTTGTAATGTTAGAGATGATGTTAGATCATCTATAGGACCCTTTGGTGTGATGATTGCAAGTAGTTAAGTATTGTTTGGTGATTGTGTATATCGTATTTATTTATAGACGCTAGTACCGACCAAGGATACGAGGAGGAAGGAGGATACTACGAAGAAGAAGCCGAGGAGAACTTCAACCACTACTCTGCACAAGGCAAGCTTATACTGATATTGTGCAAGCCTAATACTACTAGTGAATGTGCAAGCTAACACTTGCAAGATACTCTACTGATGCAAGCAAACCCTTACTTGCTACCATGCCTACTATATGCCTTAAGCATATGTGATCATACCCACTTGATACCCCAATCCTAGTTTATTTGCAAGTTTCTACTTTATTTCTTTATCAAAGCTTTAACTTAGAGATTGACTTAAGTGACTTGTAGATTCTAGAAAGATGTAGCTGAAGGTTGCATAAAGAGCATAAAATTTGGCCTAAGTTAGAAACCTTGATGTCATCTTAAGATATACGGTTGAACTTAGTTGAAACTCCACTAGTCTACCACCCCTCATTAGTACTTATCCCCACTTGTAGATGCTAGTGCTAAGCCTAAAACTTGATCAATCTTAGATGGGAATACTTGGTGAAAATGGTTATAAAAACCTTGGAATGATGGATCATTCTATTGAAATGTTTTGACATGTGTTTCCAAAACACCAGATGATTTTGGTGATGAAAATGTTGAGGCATGAGCCTTAGCCCTTTATAAAACTGATGGTTGTCTGGATGCGATACCATTCCAATTTTATCGTACAACCATAATACCCGAAGATTGGGTAGGGCTTGACTGGAAACTTATATACCTTAGTATTAGTTCCTCACGCCAAGGTCTGAAATGAGGCTACCTTGTGAAGATTGTCCACTGTGCGGTACCCAAGATGACAGTTGGTCATGGTTGGGAGGCCAAACTCATGTGAGAGGTGCTTATACTAGGGCGTGTAATTGAAAGGTTAGGATTGATTATCCGTGACATCGAGTATGGTGAATTCAGGATTTGTTCTCGACGGATGTATCGAATGTTGTGGTGAAAGTGTACAATCTCCGCAGAGTGTCAAACTATTCAATAATCAAGGTCTGCTGATTATGGACAGTTGGAGTGGCCATACTGTTCCCCCGTCAGACTTTTCAAAATGACTTGTGAAATGAATTGAGACTTTGACTTGACCACAATAGGGTTGTGATATGAAATACCAGTTCCCACTTAGATGTTATAAACTTCAACTAGCATTCGTTGCTCCTAAACTTAGTAGAGATAAATCTGGCTTTTGCAAAACAACCCTAGAGCCTAGTGTCCTATTATCAAAAAAAACCTTTTAGTTGTTAGTATTAGTTTGCGAGTACTTAAAGAGTACTCATGTCTTTGTCCCTGGCTATTCCCATGGCCAGACTATGAAGAGGAGTACCTGGAGGATGGACCCCAGGAAGGTTACGACAACTAGGATCATCTCCCATCGTCAAGATTGCTCGTGACCTCAAGATGGAGATTCGCCTACGCTACCTTTATTATTACGTATTCCGCTGCTTGATGTTGTATTAAGAACTGGATCATGAGATCCCTATTTGTGTAAGAACTTATGTATGGTTTGTAATGGATGATGTACTGTGGTATCCAATTCTGTTATGTCTCGCAAAAATGGTAATCTTGGGATTGCGATGTATGGCATAACAGGCATCTGGGATTAAAAATCCAGGTGTTTGGACGTGAAGTACAGCAAGTTTTATCAGTTGGGGAATGGAGGAGACCTTATCTTTGAGAGGGATTTGGACCAGCTTTCGAAACTTCTGGAGCGTCCGCACCCCGAGTTCTTCGGAGCTCAACTCAATGATCAAGGAGGAGAAGATCTACAGTGGCTAATTGTTGCAAGTCTTCGAGGAAAGATTGAACCTCCCACTACGGAAGGAATTCAGTTTACCTTAAGAGAGAACAACTGGCTCGATGGACTTGCCAGGGCCATGCAGGAAGCTCTTTCCCGTCTGTGTGGGAAGAGTATCAATCAGATCAAGGGTACTCGCTTTGAGTTTTTCCCAAGGCGTGATGCTAATGGACAACCACTGGAAGCCCCATACCACCCTGAGCTGAAGACTCAATTGGACCACCTTAGCTTCATGATGTACGACCATCAGCAGGAGTTGGATAACTGCCGTGACTACTCCAACCACAAGTCTGCCATCATCAAGACGAAGGACCAAACCATCGCCATGCTAGCAAAAGATCGCAAGTCTCGCCGCCATCATCTCGACAAGAAGGAGCGCATTATTGCCCGTCTCCGCCACCGCATCTCATCTTTGGAGGAGACCATCCACGAGAGGGACATGCAGTTGGAGGAAAGGGAGAATGCTGGAGAGGATCTTCGTGGAGACCCCTACTCCTATCTCAGCGATGACGATGATTTTCTGGAGGAACAGACTATGGACTTCTTCACCGATGAGGACGATTTCGCCTTCATCGATGATGATGAGGATGATGAGGCCACAGATTCCAAGGAGTAGTAGCACTTGAGCACTAGCGTAGTGAGTAGTATTCAGTCCCACTGTATCGTAGTTCTCAGAATGGTTCTTAAAACCATCTGTTTTTCCTTGTTGTGGTGTGTTTTGTACTGGGTGCTATGAATGAATGAATGAATGAATGAAAAAGCAAGTTGCTAGAAAATCTGAGTCCAACTTAAATTTTTTTTCAAAGACCCAAAACCTTAGAAATTTCCCTCTTTTCTCATGATCTATCTCAATCTTCATATGCCACATGGAGGAAGTGGTTCATCCCCGGACCCGATGTTGCAGATTCTGCAACTGTTGACTTCTGACCGTGAAGCTGAAAGAGCGGAACGTCAAGCCAACCTAGCCACTCTGCAACAGATAGCTCAGCTTGCCCACAATAACCAAGGCCACGGAAATCAGGACAACCATGGATCTAAGCTCAAGAATTTCCAGAATACCAACCCACCCATTTTCACTAAGTCAGAAGAGCCCCTAGACGCTGATGATTGGTTGCAAACCATGGAAAATAACTTAGAAGTCGCCGGAGTGGAAGCCAACGAGAAGGTTCTGTTCGCCACCCACTGTCTAGCCGGAGATGCCAGGGCATGGTGGAACAGTGTTCGTGCAATGACCGGAGGCCAGATGATGACCTGGGAGAAATTCAAGGTTAAGTTCAGCAGAACCCATGTGCCACCAGGTTTGATCAAGAGGATGAGAGACGAGTTCAGAGAGCTGAAGCAAGGAAGGATGACTGTAGTGGAATACCGTGACAAATTTTTGTCATTAGCTAGGTATGCCCCGAATGAGATCGACACCGAAGCCAAGAAGAAAGAACGATTCCTGAATGGTCTGCATGATGAGATGCAGACAGTGTTAGTCAATATCCCCTTTGCTGATATTGAAGCCCTTGTAGACTCTGCTATCCAGATGGAAGGAAAGATCAACCAAGCCAATGAGAACCGCAAGCATCGCATGATGCATCAGCCAGGAACCCATCAGACCCCAAAGTATTGCCGCAACCCATCTCCAGGATTTTCCCCAAGAACCAACAGACCCCCGATGAACCGTCCCACCTATCCCAACCGTGGAAACCCTAGATCCGGAGGAAATCACAACAACCCCGGCAACTCTAGCAATTTCAACCGTGCCCCACCCAAGTTCAACAACAACAATGCTGCCACCAACACCAACACTGCCCCGAGGACTGGAAGCAATGTTGTGCCTGTTGCAGCCAAGGACAAGTCGCAAGTGACCTGTTATGACTGTGGAAATAAAGGCCACTATTCTAACGAGTGCCCCAACAAGAAGAATGCTACATCCCCCAATGCCAATGCCCCAGCTCAGCAGCAGCGTCGTGTTCAGCCAGGAAGAAGGTTTGCCCCAGGGAATTCACTCAACCGCAATGGCCGTCTTTTTCTCATGCATGCTGAAGAAGCTCAGGAAGCGCCATACGTCGTGTTGGGTATGTTTTCTGTTAATTCAGTACTTGCACGAGTGTTGTTTGATTCTGGTGCATCGCATTCATTTGTCACCGAAGAATTTGCATGCACTAGTAAAATTCAACCAACCAAACTGAAGCATGTAATGATTGTTCAAATTCTTGATCAACCACCAAGGCTAGGCAAATTTGCAAAGCCGTCCCTATCCGAATCCATGGCATAGATTTTTATGCTAATCTGATAGTACTCAGAACTAAAGGTTTGGAAGTAGTACTAGGAATGGATTGGATGTCCAAACATAAAGGATTGATTGAGTGTGCCAAGAAAGCCATCACCATGACCAGTACAGCCGCAATATCAGTCGAGCATATATCTGAAACCTTACCTCGCCAATTCAAATGCAACAAGAGTATAGCCCAACCTACCATTGACCAAGTCCGGATAGTCTGTGAATACCCCGATGTATTTCCAGATGTTTTGCCCGGTATGCCCCCAGTTTGGGATATCGAGTTTATCATCGAACTAATCCCCGGAATAGGACCCATAGCCCAGAGACCCTATAGTATGAACCCGTCGGAACTAGAAGAACTGAAGAAGCAACTGGATGCCATGCTAGAAATTGAATTGATTCAACCAAGTGCGTCACCATGGAGATCACCTGTCTTATTTATGGACAAGAAAGATTGAGGTAACCGTTTGTGTACGGATTATCGCAAGTTGAATGATGTCACCATCAAGAATAAGTATCCCTTACCCAAGATAAAGATTTGTTTGATCAGTTGACCGGTGCCAAAGTGTTTTCTAAGATTGATCTTAGAACTGGCTATCATCAACTCAAAATTCGTGCAGAGGATATTCCAAAGACTGCCTTTACCACCAGATATGGATTGTATGAGTATACAGTCATGTCTTTCGGACTAACCAATGCCCCCGCTTATTTCATGAATCTCATGAATAAGATTTTTATGGACTTCCTGGATAAGTTTGTCGTTGTTTTCATCGATGACATTCTGATTTATTCCAAATCAGAAGAAGAACATGAGCTACACCTAAGGACCATTCTTGGAACCCTTAGATAGCATCAGCTGTATGCAAAGTTTAGCAAATGTGAATTCTGGTTACATGAGGTAGGATTCCTCGGTCACATTGTATCAGCCGGAGGAATTGCCGTTGACCCTGCCAAAGTGAAAGATGTAGAAGATTGGCAAGCCCCAAGCACTCAGACCCAAGTTCGTGCATTTCTCGGATTGGCGGGATATTACCGCAAATTCGTAGAAGGATTCTCGAGTATCGCCCGACCCATGACCCAATTGCTAAAGAAGGACAAGAAGTTTGAATGGACTGACAAATGTGAAGCGAGTTTTCAAGAACTCAAGAGGATATTGATTTCAGCCCCAATCTTGATCATGTCGGATATCATGAAGCCCTTCGATGTGTATTGTGACGCATCCAAGATTGGTCTCGGATGTGTGCTAATGCAAGAAGGCAAAGTTATATCTTATCTATCTCGACAACTGAAACAACATGAGTAAAATTACCCAACCCATGACCTCGAACTCGCAGCCGTAGTTCTAGCCCTGAAGACATGGAGACATTACCTGATGGGAAACCGTTGTGAGATTTATACGGATCACAAGAGTCTGAAGTATATATTCACTCAGAAGGAGTTGAATATGAGGCAGAGAAGATGGATTGAGCTAATTAAGGATTACGATCTGGACATTCACTATCACCCTGGTAAAGCCAATGTGGTAGCAGATGCCCTTAGCAGATTGCCGTGCCGCTTGAACTCCATGATCTTGAAGGAGCAACCAAGCCTGCACAAAGAAATGGAAGATTTTCGAATAGAATTAGTGAGTGAAGGATTTTTGGCTAGTATAGAACTTCAGCCCACTTTCATCAGCCAGATCAAAGAGGCACAGAAGGAAAATGCTAGTATCGACGGAATCAAGCGTCGTATTGGTACAGGCAAAGTACCCGGATTCACCGAAGACGAAGAAAGAGTGCTATGGTACAAAGGACGCCTTTGTGTACCAGCAGATTCTGAGTTGAAAGAAGTTATTTTGAAGGAGGGTCATGATACTCTTTATTCTATCCATCCCGGAGGAACTAAGATGTATCAAGATTTGAAAGAGCAATTTTGGTGGCATAAGATGAAGAGAGAAATCGGAAGCTATATCGCCAAGTGTGATATATGTCAGCGAGTCAAGGCAGGACATCAAAGACCCGCTGGATTGTTGCAACCATTGCAGATTCCTGAATGGAAATGGGATTCCGTTGGAATGGACTTTATCACTGGACTGCCTACTTCTAGTAGGGGAAATGACTCTATCTGGGTCATAGTGGACAGATTGTCCAAAGTCGCCCATTTCTTGCCCGTCAAGACCACCTATCAGAGTTCGAAGCTAGCGGAGTTATACATCGCTAGAATAGTTAGTTTGCACGGAGTCCCCAAGAACATCGTATCGGATCGAGGAACTCAGTTTACCTCGAGATTCTGGAAGAAAGTCCAAGAAGGTTTGGGAACCCGCTTAGATTTCAGTACCGCTTATCAACCTCAGACCGATGGACAAACAGAGCGAGTAAATCAAATACTCGAAGATATGCTGAGAGCATGTGTGTTAGAATATGGATCCAAGTGGGAAGATTGTCTGCGGGAAGATTGTCTGCCGTTTGCAGAATTTTCCTACAATAACAGTTATCAAGCCAGTTTGCAAATGGCCCCATTTGAATTCATGTACGGAAGGAAGTGTCGCACCCCTTTGAACTGGTCGGAAGTAGGAGAGAGTCAGATTTTCGGACCCGACATCCTACGAGAAGCAGAAGAGAAGGTTCATAAGATTCGTGAGCACTTCAAGACCGCCCAGTCCAGACAGAAGAGTTACGCCGACAAGAGACGCCGAGACCTCGCCTTCAACATAGGAGATTTTGTTTATCTGAAGGTGTCGCCATTGAAGGGAATGCAGTGTTTCCAACTCAAAGGAAAGTTAGCCCCCAGATATATCGGACCTTTCAAGATTCTGAACCATCGAGGAGAAGTATCGTATCAATTGGAACTACCCGAAGAGATGTCAGCCGTGCACAACGTGTTCCATATCTCGTTACTTCGCAAGTGTCTCGAAGTCCCAGAGAAGACCGAAGTGTTCAAAAATATCGATTACCGGACCATAGAGATCAACGACGACCTGACCTATCCCGAAGTACCCATACGTATTTTGGAAGAAGCCTTCAGAACTACCCGAACCCGAAGCATCAAGTTTCTCAAGATTCAGTGGAGCAACCACACAGAAGAGGAAGCTACCTGGGAGCGCGAGGATCACATCAGGACGGAGTTTCCCGATCTCTTCAAATCCTAGGTAATCTTTTTGTCCTTTTTCAAATCTCGGGACGAGATTTTGTTTAAGGGGGGAAGGTTTGTAACATCCCAAAAATACTAAACTTGGATCATCAATTTCTAATCATCAAAATTAGGGCTAACAAAAACTTTTCTAAATAAAATTATGGAAGCATGCATATGAGTATGCATTGAATTTGAAATTCTTTTGAACCACCTTGTTTGTATGTTTACTTGATTGTAAAATGTTTCTTAGGTGAAATAAACATCATCTAAAACATTTCCCACACTTTTCCCAAAGACAAGTAAATCAAAACAAATAAAATAAAGGAATGGTCATTTTGACCAATTTAACTCCCATGCCTACTTTGGTTGTCTCAAACTTTCAGAACCTAACAGAAACTTTTCTGGATCTTTGCACCCCTTGAATATACTCATAACAAAGTATCAAGGCCCACTTTGTAATCATCCAGAAACTTTCAAATGCATAGTTTAAATGGCAGTTCAAAATTGAATCTTTATCATATGAGAAGATCCCAATTTTTCAAAAACCACTCAAACAAGCTCAACTTTCAAAACCCAAGCATCTGCAGACTCCCTAGCATCAACCTAGCACACCCACCAAAAATCTTTTCAAAATTCAAAACTTGAATTCTTGCGGCCATTTCATCAAACAGTTGCACAAATCATCAAAATCCTAAACACTATAGTGAGCAGTGATTGAAGCCTAACTTGTTCCCCCTTTAGCTCACAACCATCTCAGTAGATCATCTAGTAAGTTAAACCAAGCACTAGCCTCATTGTAAGCTTGGCATTGCCATCAATGGTGAACAGTCGAGCACACCCATGCCACCCAGTCAAGGAGACAAAGAAGCTAGGAGAAGATTTAGCTGCGTACAACCTTGTCTGGAGGCAGCCCACCGCCCACCGCCACTCCCTGCTCAGCCATGAAGCTGCCAACCTCGACCACACGCACGGACCGCGCCAGCTCGCCAAGAATCGTGGTTATGCGCCAGAGCGCCACGCCGATCGCCATTTGCGTAGAACCGCGACGTTCAAACCAAACCGCACCGCCTTCTACAAGCGCATTAAAGCCGAGAGCATCGCCAGAGACCACCGTTTATCGCCACCGCCACCATGCCTCTAGCACCCGTAGCCATGTCGCCACCGTCCATGCCGCTGCCGGTCTCGCCGTCGAGCCTATAAAGGAGGACTCCCCGTCAATTGTCACACCATTCCACTCTCTCACCCAGAACCACCTCAGTCCCCGAGCAAGGCGAAAGCGACGCCGAATTGCTCCGAGCAGCCGCCTCGAGAAGAAGGCGCCATCGATTTCGCCCATCCCAAGACCGCCGCGACCACCGAAGTTCGCCGTCGTCGACTTCGCCGCTCGCCGACCTCGCCGCACCCGGTGAGCCCCAAAGAACCCCAATCGGCCGCTAGGTTTCTTTCACGCTGGCGTTGCCCAACGTCGACGATGACTCTCAGCCGTTGGATTAGAACCCGATCGAACGCACCATATCACCCCATACCGCTTTGCACCCCCTGTCTCACTGACGAGTGGGGACACCCACTTAAACAGCCCGCGGAAGCGCTGCGCTTAGCAGGCCGGCCCAGTATCGCTTCCCGCGCAGCCCAGTTATTTGAATTAAACCTTTTCCAATTTAATTCAAACACACTTCTGTACCCAGTTTCAAAAATCAACCCAGGTCGATTCAGTGCACCAAATTGAATGAAACCAATTTTGTTAGAAAGGTCTGGGAATGCTGAATCCAAGCCCGTTGGATTCAAGTCATTTGGATCTGTAGATCATCCTTGGCAAAAATAACAAGGCAAAAGCTTTTCTACATTCAAACATTTTTCAAATTAAAACCATGTTAGCTTTTGAGTTAATTCCAACTCTCAAAAATCACATTTAACCATACCTTTCAGAATATATAAAAATATATAGGTTTACTTACAGAAAGAATGTTCAAGTAATAAAAGAATGCCCCATAGGCATTTCTAGCCACTTTAATTAATTAAAATAAAAGGGTAAAACCTTATTAAATTGTGACATCACTTTAAATCACATTCCCATGGACTAAAATATATGGTGATGACATGTGTTAGCATGATCCCATGTTTGGTTTGGAGAATATTAAACCTTAAGTAGTTTTTCAATGAGTATAAATTACTTTTCTAAAAATAAAAGGAATTAAACCAAGCCTTAATCTTATAATGTTAGAGATGATGTTAGATCATCTATAGGACCCTTTGGTGTGATGATTGCAAGTAGTTAAGTATTGTTTGGTGATTGTGTACATCGTATTTATTTATAGACGCTAGTACCGACCAAGGATACGAGGAGGAAGGAGGATACTACGAAGAAGAAGCCGAGGAGAACTTCAACCACTGCTCTGCACAAGGCAAGCTTATACTGATATTGTGCAAGCCTAATACTACTAGTGAATGTGCAAGCTAACACTTGCAAGATACTCTACTGATGCAAGCAAACCCTTACTTGCTACCATGCCTACTATATGCCTTAAGCATATGTGATCATACCCACTTGATACCCCAATCCTAGTTTATTTGCAAGTTTCTACTTTATTTCTTTATCAAAGCTTTAACTTAGAGATTGACTTAAGTAACTTATAGATTCTAGAAAGATGTAGCTGAAGGTTGCATAAATAGCATAAAATTTGGCCTAAGTTAGAAACCTTGATGTCATCCTAAGATATACGGTTGAACTTAGTTGAAACTCCACTAGTCTACCACCCCTCATTAGTACTTATCCCCACTTGTAGATGCTAGTGCTAAGCCTAAAACTTGATCAATCTTAGATGGGAATACTTGGTGAAAATGGTTATGAAAACCTTGGAATGATTGATCATTCTATTGAAATGTTTTGACATGTGTTTCCAAAACACCAGATGATTTTGGTGATGAAAATATTGAGGCATGAGCCTTAGCCCTTTATAAAACTGATGGTTGTCTGGATGCGATACCATTCCAATTTTATCGTACAACCACAATACCCGAAGATTGGGTAGGGCTTGACTGGAAACTTATATACCTTAGTATTAGTTCCCTCACGGCCAAGGTCTGAGCTGAGGCTACCTTGTGAAGATTGTCCACCTGTGCAGTATCCAAGATGACAGTTGGTCATGGTTGGGAGGCCAAACTCACAGGAGAGGTGCTTATACTAGGGCGTGTAATTGAAAGGTTAGGATTGATTATCCACATACTGAGTATGGTGAATTCAGGATTTGTTCCTGACGGATGTATCGAATGTTGTGGTGAAAGTGTACAATCTCTGCAGAGTGTCAAACTATTCGAATAGCCGCGTCCGCGGTTATGGACAGTTGGAGTGGCCATACTGTTCCCCCGTCTGACTTTTCAAAATGACTTGTGAAATGAATTGAGACTTTGACTTGACCACAATAGGGTTGTGATATGAAATACCAGTTCCCACTTAGATGTTATAAACTTCAACTAACATTCGTTGCTCCTAAACTTAGTAGAAATAAATCTGGCTTTTGCAAAACAACCCTAGAGCCTAGTGTCCTATTATTAAAAAAAACCTTTCAGTTGTTAGTATTATTTTGCGAGTGCTTAAAGTGTACTCATGGCTTTGTCCCTGGCTATTCCCATGGCCAGACTATGAAGAGGAGTACCTGGAGGATGGACCCCAGGAAGGTTACGACAACTAGGATCATCTCCCATCGTCAGCATTGCCTATGACCCCGAAGATGGAGCTTCGCCTACGCTACCTTTATTATTACGTATTCCGCTGCTTGATGTTGTATTAAGAACTGGATCATGAGATCCCTATTTGTGTAAGAACTTATGTATGGTTTGTAATGGATGATGTACTATGGTATCCAATTCTGTTATGTCTCGCAAAAATGGTAATCCTGTGATTGCGATGTATGGCATAACAGGCATCTGGGATTAAAAATCCGGGTGTTGACAGTGTACTTCTTGTGCTGTTTTTTTTGTGTGTGTGCGGTTAGTGTTGTTTGTGCATGTGCTGCTCCAGAATGTTTGTTGTCTGCTATTCCTCTGTTCATTTGCTCGAGCTGGTTGCAACCCGGTGTCGTCTATCCTACCATTCTTACCTGTGTGAGGTGGGCATGGATGGTTCCGTCCTTGGCGGCGTGGAACTTGGGAATGTTTGTTGTACGAGACTTTAATTACGAGGGAATGGGAGCTTATCGGGAAATCGCCTGGTCGGCTGTTGTATTGGCGGTTTCGCTTGCTAGATTGGTTAGCCCTGCGTCATTTGTTGTTGATGCCAGTAGCATGGATCCTCTGAGTGAAGCAGCCCAGTGGCAGGCTATATGTAACCAGCTGATCTTTCTGTGTGCGACATGTAGCGCTTGCTGTCAACGCTTTATTTGTTTGTTCTCGGGTGTCTAAGGATATTTCATTGTTGATGTACTGCCAAATAAATCTCCTGAGTAAATTTATCTTTGGTGCTATATGCGTTTTCTGCTTCTTTATGTTGATATGTTGCTGAATAAATGTGTGGTTCGTGTGTTTGTTACACCCCTATTCTTTCTAAATGATTTTCTGTTGCCTCTTCTTGCGTCTACGCTTTTATTTGGGTAAGCTTTTGTGTCATCTGCTTACCTCTTTTTCCTTTGTGCCGGATCCACCTTCTGTTAGATGCAGTGCCAGTTCCAAGCTGTGTATTAGAGGCCGCGATGCCCCCCAAAAAGCCAGCTTTCTGGGTAACTCCTCATTGGGTCCCACCGTCACCGGATGGCGAACCATCTTACAAGAGGAAACATATGTTCTGGTTTCTACTGCTTGTTTTTGGTTCTTTGTGCTCTCCAGGCTACCTTCTTACCGCCCCTTACCCTTGTGCCAACTAGGTGACGGCTGGCTTCCGTTCCTTGCCGTTCCTGTTTCACGCTACTATCGTAAGAGAAGGAGGCTCGTGATTGACCTACTCCATACCGGTTATGCAGGTGTGGGGTTTAGTCCTCTGTCCTATGAGCACGTTATGTGGCCTTGGGTTCTTGTAAAAGAACATGACTAGCATGCTCTATTTCCCATCTGCCCGATTCACCCTTTGATATATCGTTTCTTAATCTATGCTTTGCTTTTCAGGAACGATATTTCCGCTGGATAGATCGTTAGTAGTTGCTTAGTACCTATTATCTGTAATCCGTATGAACTAAGGATCCCATGTCTCCCTTCTGCTCTTTGGCATGTAAATATGGTTAAATGTATGTCGCCGTGGCTCTGCTAACCGCTCCAACTGGATGATGGTTCTTACCTTCACCAATGCCACTATCTACCATACGAACTAAGGATCCCGTGGCTCCCTTTGCTCTTTGGCATGTAAATATGGTTTAGATGTATGTCGTGCTCGCTATGCGCGCTCCAACTGGATGATGGTTCTTACCTTCACCGATGCCACCATCTACTTGCTCTTGTACTATTCTGCACTGCAGCTCCTTGCTTATGAAGCAGGTTATGTTAAGAACTTGGTTTAGTTTTCTCTCGTGCTATCAGCAGAGCAAGGATATGAAATATATTAGTCCTTGTTCCTATGTATTGTGCATACCTGTTGCAGTTCTCTGGCATTGTGTGTGCTTTCTTTTCATCCTCGCTGGTTTAGATGCAATCTGTTAGCTAATATTTGTTTCAACAGAAGAGAAAGTTATAATCAGTCGGCACTATGTACCGTCTGATGAATACATGATATGGGAATTACAGTGCTGAACTAATCTGATGTTTGGATTTAGGGTTGCTTTAGTCTTAAGATGATATAAGAGGCATGGGTGTTCAATTTTTTTATTCCTTGTGATATTCAGATTCAGATAAATACCTGATGGGAGTGCACGTTGCCGGCAAAGCGTGAGGCGAGCTGGGCCATGCTGATGGAGGGTATAAAGACGATGTCAAGGAGGTTGCAACTGGTGGTTCGCTCTAGGAGTGGCACTATAGTCGACGCTGGCTCTCTTCAGGACATATGTAATAGCTAACTAAAAGTAGGCCTGGTTGCTTTTTCTTTTGTTTTCCTGAAACTAGATTTGATCCCCCAGAGCTCTGTGGTTGGGGCTTTCTTTTTAAAGCAGGGCATGATATGTCTTTTTTCTCTAGAAAGTACCTGATGGGAGTTCGCGTCTGCTGTTTCAGCTGTTACAATTTAGAGGCACCAATTCCCCATAAGTCAGTTTAAATCATTGGCTTAGCATCGCACATGCTAGACAAATGGAGAAGAGATTGTGTTAGAGAAATAACGACCAGTCCATTGTCTTCTTTCTCAGAACAAATCCTCAATGCTCGGCTCTAGGCTTAAACATGCAGGGGTTGTTCTGGAAAAACATTTAGAAAAAATGAGAAGGGCTCCAAATAGACATTAAGCCATTCTCTCTGATTTGACGTTAAGCCATTCTCTCTGATTTGACGTTAAGCCATTCGATTGCGTCAAGGTGGCAACTTCTTTATATTTCTATCATTGAAGTATCGATATCCGATGAGTTTACATGATGTTCTTCCTGTACAATCAACTCGCAGGATCTTATTCCAACCATGTGAATCAATTTTGGAAACGAGCCTGTATCGGTCAGTTCGGACTAAACCGAAGACAGAACCGAATTATCAGGTCACCGAACTACTCGAACATGAGCTTTCAAATGATCGATCGGTCCACATTTTTCCACAACCGAATTTTGTCAAACATGATTATCACAAAGTGTGCAATGAAATCCGCTTCCCCTTTGACAGAGATCTCAAAACTCTGGAATAGAGTACTCAAGTGTAGTTCTTCCAGAGTCATAATCTGGAGGCAGTCAACTTGTAGCTTAACATTTGCATAGCCTCTCTTCCTTGCATCTTGACATGCTAGCTGTACATTGGTAAATAGATAAATCACCCCCGGTTGCAGAGATACATCTTGCACCTATGAACCGACCCAGATCATCTCCCCTTTTTGATTTTTTTTCCAAAATGCATCAAAAAATTTCGAAAAAATACCTACATGTAGCCAATAATATGAAATACGTGTCTGCAAATTTTGAACGGAAAATACCTTGTATTTCGGGCACAGAAAAAAGACAATTCTTGGGAAAATGGAGTACCATTCAAAATTGCACTGTTAACACTGGATCTGAAATTTTCTCTTTTTTGCTGAAGCCAGAATACAAAGTATTTTCACATGACCTATTGCACAGGTGTTTTATAAATCACTATCTACGTCACAATATTTTTTTGGATTGTTTTAATCCTTAAATTTGATTTTTTTTTTCAAAAAAAAATGAAATCCTCCATGGAGGACGGGCTCCAAATAGACATTCTCCCTAGATCATCCGGTAATATGGACCAAGAACCCGCTTCGCTAGCTGTAGCGTTTAGAGAGCCATGAGTATGACCATCACCTCGCTATATATTTTGTAGGTTTTCAAGATTCAATTGTAGCTCACCCTGTTTTAAAAAAATAAACCAGATCTTCAAATAAAAAGCCCGACAATAGTAAAAAGAAACAGGCCATGCACATGAATTAACTGGGACAAATAGAAAAGAACCCACATCACATGAAAAATCAGTAGAATCAGGAATGATAGTGCCAGTACACCATTCTTTTTGACACTAAGAACAAGGTTCACCAATCACCGCAGAAACAATTTGAACCTGAAATACTACATATAGTTCAGTGGCCTGGATGACATGTATGCTCAAGAAAAATAGAATACCAAGAAAAACAACTGTGAAAAAGCAATGTTGGATGATGAAAGCTCAGATGCACGGTTATCTTACATTTAAAATATTGATGTTCAGACATGCATACTCACTCTAGGTGATAGGTTCTACAAATATCACAGGAAACCAGTGAATGCCTGAATGGAACTTGCCTGTCTAAGCTAATAAACTCATATGCTAAAGACTGATATGTCAGCTTCAAAAGAAGATTAAGACCTCTTGCTGGAACTTACACCTTTATCAAAAGAAGATTTTCCTCAAGTCCCATCGTTGCAGCTGAAAAATCAACCATAACGTCCATGTTATGTAGTAAACAAAATGCAATAGATTTCAGGATTACTTTGATGGTAGTGCAAATGGAACAAAACTGAAATAAATACAATGGACCACTATCTCTCCCTCCCAAACCTGCCTGACTATTCCCCTTTCTGTCGTCCCCTTCACCTCCAGGCTCCAGCCGCCTCTGATTTCGGCTGGCGCCAGCCATCTCCACAGGTAGAGAAGGCCGACGGGCAGCAGCAGTTGGAGGGGTAGCAGATGCGCGGAGGCGTGGGAGGTGGAGGTCCCGGCAGCATTGCCTATTTCTTCCACGCTGCGTCCGCCTCAACAACAGACAAATTACATAAAAATATGTTGCTTGTTCTACCTATCCAAATTTAGTCTCACTTATAGCCAAACCAAAGTAGTGAAACCAGCAGATGCATATAACTCAGTGTTCTTGTTTCGAAAGGCGTATAGTGACTGATTTTACAAATTTCAAAACCATGGGCTATATCTCAAGGTGTATACTGACTGATTTTACTATAAAAATGAGCTCGACAAAAATAGATGGCATGATATTTCCGCAGTCTCACCTTTTGTCATCAGATCTTCAGGTGACTAACCTGAACCAGATCCATTTGAAGTAGTGCAATGCAAAAAATCTCGTCGTTGGGTCCAGAAAAATTGTAGGAATAATGAATATTGGAAATGGACATTCTTTGAGACATGGAGGAAGCGAGCAAACTTGGAAGATACCTGAGGACAGAGAACATAAGTAACTGAAAGCCATAATTGTGAAGCTTAGAAATCTTCAATTATGTAAACAAAATCATGTAAGAAAATAGAAGGAGGTTCGCAAAACCCACTAAAAAATAGTCATCCCTGTTCATAGATTATTTCAGAGGGATCAGAGAATTTAGTTTCTCGTCCTCAGTTCCTCAATCCACTTGCAATTTAACAATTTAATACAAAAGCATAAGGAGAGGATACCGTCAAGCTTACACATCTGCAACTATGTAAACAAAATAATGTAGGAAAACAAAAGGAGATCGCAGAACTCACTAAAAATAGTCATCCCTATTTATGGATTATTTCGGAGGGATCAGAGAGTTTAGTTTCTAGTGCTTACTTCCTCAATCCACTTGCAATTTAACCATTTAACACAAAATCATAAGGATATGATACCATTTAATATGAAGCACTAAGAATATGGTATGGCACATGGTTTCCTAATCCTGCAGCTTTTAACACAGCTCATTGTACATCATTTCCTATCTTATATGCATAAATGTCCGTGGGAAATACCATTGTAGGCAAGGGATTTCAAAAGAATGTATAGAGAATAGGTAGGTCATTAATTTGTGAGCAAGCCGATAAGAACACTTGATTGTGCTGAACTCAGTATGTTTAAGAATAGTAAGGAAACCACGAAGAACAACCATTCACGAACTGTCTTACATTACAGAAATCCTCACATAGTTTGAGCTTACCATTCACCAAGCATGTGAGGGGGCTCTGCTTAAGTCACCTCCATCCCCTGCTATTATTTGACAGCTTTCGCGAGCCGCTCTGCTAATTGTTGTTTTACACCGGAAAAGGAAAACAATAATCCAAAACTAAAATAAGCTTACAATAGGGATATTCTTATTGCAACAACAATAGTCAATAATCTGCATGATGCAGAACACTGAGTGTCAGATCTTAAGCATCTTACATGCATAAAACAAAGAGCATTCTCAAACTATTCAATTTCAACAAACAGAAAAAACAAAACACATGAGGACACAAGTATTGACACAATTCTCAAATCTTAAAAGTATGGGCAGGCTTAATATGTAAAATAGTCTGGTACTTTCTCAAAGATTAGTTGAACCAAATTTATTGTTTTCTATTGCTATCTATAACAGAGTTCAACATACGTAAATCTACCATATTTCCTGCAAAAAATTCAATCAAGCACTCCGTGATCATGTAAATTGAAGATATACCTCAGGCAGGCAGTAGCCTCTACAAGAGGCCACTTCCAAAAGCCTGGACGAGCAAGAAGTCACAGTAATAATTCAATGAGGCAACATAAGCGGGAGAGACCTATAGGTCGAGGTGGCCACGCCTCACCCGAGCTGAGGCATAGAGCTCCAAAAAGAGTCGTAGCTGCTCCTCGTGACTCCGCATCCACAACAGACCTCGCCTCCAGCCGAGGCGGGCTTCCAGTACCTCCGAATGGAACTTTCAATTGTCTCCTCAATTTTCTGAGAAGAAAGAGAACCATAGTAACAGATTAATATACATTGCATAAGCCACAATCTCCTGTTGCTGCTACAGTAATGGATGTTAAATCTTCAACCCACAATCTCCTTTCTTTTTAATGGGGAATAAATTACCGAAGGAGACATCTCCATACTCCAGGTATGCTATTGAAAGTATTTAGTCCATTAGCTGCTAATAGTGTAAATAGAAAGGAAGGGGAGGTGGGAGGGAGAGGAGAGGTCACCTACTCGAAAAGCTTATTCTCCCAGTTTCGGTAGTCTCCACCATACCAAGTCGTCGATGTAGACACAAGGACGCATACAAATGTCTAACAACGGGAGGAGTGTCGCTGTTGGAGTGGTCTATACTACATCATGCCGGACGCTATTTGAAAACTGTATGAAGAACGCCATCCTCTTAAAAGGAAGATAATGAAATCATCAGAAAGGCAGTAAGCAATTCAAGCATTTAGTAGAATTCAGCACTTGATACTTCTAAATCCTGCATTTCCACCTTAACAAACCCGTCTACACATATATAAGTTCCAAGTAAGCTTACTAATGAGATCAATTTCAACATTATTCTGATCACCCCCATAAGAAAATCAGTCATCGAGGGATGCAAGAGGAATAATTTTAAACAAATTATAAGATTCTTCGGGGTATTTCTTCAGAAAGCGGAATAGAAAATTTGCAACATTAGTTGTGACTAATTGGTACATCATATAACTGTACCATCTGTTTCACAAATATAATAGTTCAATTTACCCTGCAATTAAGAACAAAGGTAATCTAGAGGTTGAGGTAAGGAATGTAGTGACCCGTGGATATATTGGGGATAGAGGTGTCAAATCGGATGACCGTTCGCCCTCTAAACGTTTTGACAGATGGATAAGTGTCTAATAAAGAGGCTATAAACATGAGCTCTATGAACAACAAAATCAAAATGAAATCTCACATAGAAGATGTGAAAAAAAAAGAATTTACCTGCTATAATCAGTGTCGTCAGTCACAGCTTTTCTTCTCACGAAAGTTCATATATTCATTTTTAATGCTGATTATTTTTTCTTGTAATCCCACCACAAAAAGGCATACTATCTCTCCAAGAAACAGATAACCTGCAAAATAGGCTGCTCCTAAGAAAACAAGCGACCTCACGTGAAAACAAACAGAATGATGAAGTGGCATGGCATCTATAGGCACATACAAACTGTTTATTTAAACAAATATTTGATGCTGCCACATTCCATTGCATTAATCCATATGTTCTTGATGTATTTTGTCGAAGATATTGAATCAGCCATTCAATATAAGCAACACAGTCAGCTGTTTATGAATAAACGGCTCCTGTTTGTGGAATTCCATTTCTACCACCACGGTCTGAACCATTCCAGAACACAACAAAGTAGACAAACAAATAATTTGTTCACGAGACATCTTTACAAAGCAAGTAGGTTTTTGAAATTTCTTCACAAGCGGGCACAAGCTTGATCATGACATATAATTAGCAGCCTATATGAAATTAATGTAAAAGCACATTTTACTACGATTATCATACCAAATCAAAGGCGTACTACCATCTATCCTAAGGAAATGGACAACCGTACTGTACTGGCATCAACAGACAGTCAGTCTCAATATTAAATTTATCATCTCAGAAATATGTCCTCATCACATGTATGCAACAACAAAAAAGTGCTCTGACCCTTGGGCCTTGGTATTCGTTTGATCATATTATAAAGTAAGAGTTACCTTTTGTAGTTCATGTAGCGGTAGCAGCTGGTCAGGAATCAGGATCCCCATGGTGAACGAAGTAAAAGAATGGGCTAAGAGAGAGAGACAAAGAGACAGATAGGAGGGAGAAGCAGTCCAGAACAAACAGCATGAACACACGTACAAAATCACCTACAATCAAACATACAAGTAAGCATGGAAGGAAATTAAACATAGCAGTGCCAAAAAATTAGCAAGCAGACAATTCATCAAATATAGAAGCTGCTGAGGACAAGAAATGCGAGAACGGGGAGAAGAAAACCTACCAGATCACGCGCAGACGAGAAACGTGCAACAACAAGAAGAGCTGGGTAGATCTGTTTGGAAAGCAGAACAGAAGAATTGGCAAGTGAGGCGTTCATAGACAGAAGATGAACCAAATCGGGGCAAGACAGAAAAAAAGGCTGAGACAAAGCTCACCTGAACCAGACGAGGCAGCCACGGGGAACTCCGTCGTGGGCCACGCCGGCGCCGGGGACTCCACCGGCAGGCAGCTGCCATCCTCCGTGCGTGCTCCAGCAATGCATCACCCAGCCTGCCACCGCGGCCATCACGTGCAGCTCTGTCCAGTTGCCGCTCGCCCTTCACGCCACCCTCCCCCGGGATGCGCTCCTGTAGTGATTTGGGGAAAGAGAAAGCAGAGACGAGGCAGATATTGGGGGAATTTTCACCAGGCTAGGGTTTTTGTCTAGCGGCGCAGGACCGGGAAAAATAAGCCCATGTGTCCTTCCCGTCTCGCTCCGTCCATTCACCGCTCACCCTCCGTGTCGCCGCCGTCCCGTAGTGTCTCCTCCCGCCCTCCACCACGGCCATCTTGTCCGGCTCTGGCCGCTCCACGTCGCGTTGAAACTCGTCTGGCAGGAGGCGCTCGCCAGGAGTGGGGAGAGGGGAGTCTGGCCGCTCGACGTCGCGTTGGAGCTTGCCGGGCAGGAGGCGCTCGGCGGGAGTGGGGAGAGGGGAGGAGCAAGAGCAGAGGAGACGATGTAGGAGAGATGGCGCAGATATTTTCATCAAAACAAGATCTAGGTTTTTTGTGCGGAATGTATGCGACGTGCGACAGGGACGCAAGGACACGCGCAATGCGAACATGCGGATTAATCTGTCTCCTTCGCTGGAACACCGGTCCTACATGCAGGTGGACCCAACCGTCATGTACAATACGACCAAAGAAGAAGTGACGAAAAATAACTGAATCGAATGGTGGTAGAAGAAAGCGGAGGTGAAAAATAACTATGCAAGCTAAATCGAACGTCCAGGAAATGTGTGCGCGCAAGGAGCTAATGAGAGGCTAATTTTTTTTTAAATAATACATTTTTTTATTGAATTGCACAAATAATACATAAAACGGACAAATTGCAAAAATCTGGTCGTCGGCGTCGACAGACGGCAGTACTCGTTTAAATCAACGGATGAAACATTGCCTTCGTCTGCATTGACGAAGGCGATGTTTCGCCTATTGAGCAACGGTACCACCAATGATTTGCAATTTGCCCGTTTATGTATTATTTGTGAAATTTAATAAAAAAATGTATTATTTAAAAAAATAGCTCATGAGAGGCCGGGCAGGCTAGCGCAAGAAGTAATAGCTAAACAAAAAAAATTAACTTATCGGTGGCTTTGGTTGTACTATGTAATTTGGTAAGAGGGTAATATGGTTCAAAAAGTGCAGAAACTACAAGAAACGTTCATTTTTTTATTATTAGGTATAGATGAGTCGATATTAGGTATTAAAGTTGATGTGTCGTAGTTCTATCTATCATTTAGGCACTGAAGTTGACATGTCGAAGTTTTGGTTCTATCTACCGTTGGAGTCGATTTTGAGTGTATCGAACCGTTCAAATGAATTTGACGTGTTTTGATTTGACTTTGAGTTGTTGAATTCAAAGTTTAAAGTGTCGGAGATGAATGAAATCCAAGTGTAGAAGATCTATTATAATCTAATGGGTGATCTAAAATACATCTTTCGAAAAAGCAGAAAGTGCAAGGTGATGCAAAACACCCATTTTGCTGATGTTTTGGACGCACGTGCGATTTGGATACATTTGTATGTGGAGAAAATTCTTTGCAGCATCTCGAGCAGGTACCCAAAAATAGGGCACTTGTTCTTTGTTTTTGGGCACCGATTTTTTGGATTTTGGGCACCAAAGCTAGTTTAGCTTTTTCATATGCCCAACATAGGGCATGAGTGAAACTTTAGATGCCGTAAAATAGGGCTCTGTCAGACTGCATTTCATCAAAAAAATTGTGAAATTTAAGCTTGTACTTCAAATTTAACAACATTTTTAGAGGACACTTCGAGATTTAAACATACTTAAACCTACAACATCAAAATTAAACTTGCACAATTCTTATTCTTCGTCGGAGGAGGTGACAAAGTAGTAGATTTAAACCTGTGGTTTGGGGGCTTGATATGGTAGGCCGTTTCGTACGGTAAAATATGGATTTACTCACCTACTAGTGATGGTGGATAATTTTATAAAATGGATTGAAGCTAAACCTGTAACATATTGTAATGGAGTCACAGCCAGAAAGTTCGTCGAGGACGTGATATCCGATTTGGATATCCGCAGAGTATCATTACTAAGAATGGGAGCAACTTTTTCATGGGAGAACTAGCTGAATTCTGCGAAGAACAAGGGATCCGACTTGATATTGCATCAGTACACAAGCCAATGGACAAGTCGAAAGAGTAAACGGTCTCATTTTACAAGGACTCCGACCTCGTCTCGAGACACCGCTTCATCGCGCTGCGAGGGCTTGGGCAGAAGAATTGCCGTTTGTGATATGGAGCTTACGAACAGCTCCTAACAGGTCAAATGGATACACTCCTTTCTTCTTGGTCTACAGTGCAGAAGCAGTTCTTTCGAGTGATCTAATTCATCAGTCTCCTAGAGTCAAAGTGTATATCGAAGAAGATGTCAAAGTCTCTCGACAAGATGATCTCGATGTAGTCGAATAAGTTCGTGTTGTTGTTGAGTAGAGATCTACAGCCTATCAGCAGAAGTTACGCAAGTATCATAGTTAATAATTTTAAAATCGTTTTTTCAGAAAAGGGTTATTTGGTTCTCCGACTCGTGCAACAAAGAAAGCACAAATTGTCCCTAATTTGGGAAGAACCTTTTATAATCAGTCGAGTTCTGTATAACGGGTCATATTATTTATCCGATATGAGACCAATCAAGAAAAGACCGGATACTCGGAAGAGAAAGACAGATGGCGATAGTATAGACCCGGATGAATTAGACCGTCCATAGAATATTGCACAGCTACGTTCTTTCTATTCTTAGGTATATTTCCTTGTAAAAAATATATGTACATGTTCAAAGTGAAATAAAGTATTGGTTGTCTCATATTATTTTTGAGATATTTTTACCATCTTATTTCCAAAAGAGCATGTCAAAATTCGAAAATTCCAGGATGCTTGAATGTACTTTATGCTCATGTTTGTTCTGGTAATGATTTTTGAATAACTATAAAAATGTTACCTTCGGGTGTAAATCTCATTTTATGTTTATACTTTGGTTTTTTATCTGATTGCTTAGACGCGGGCATTTTCCGAGCAATAAATTGTTGGTACTAGAAGCTGGCTTTGTTTCCGAGTTTAAACAGGTTTAGCAATTGAGCTCCGTTGCTCGGCAAAGTTTCCATGCTAAAGGTTGACCGACTCATGAAAGGGACGAGGCTGAGAGCCATATAAAACGATAAGTGCAAACACAAAGTGCTTAAGAATTTTCAAGCACACACATCAAAAATATATACAAAGAAGTGCTAAGAAGTAAAGCATCAGTTCTTACACACCAGCATATTTAAACAAAATATTGTTCCCATCATTAGAGACCAAATGATAAGTTCAGGATAATGCATCAAGTGTTTTATGCTGCAGATTTAGGCGGTGGTGGTGGAGACCTTGGAGCCCTAGAATCGACATCGTCGCCACCTTGCTCATGATATTCGGAAGCTTCTTCAACGAGGTTATCTTTTGGCTCTTGGGGCGAAGGAGGCATAGCGATGGATTCGAAGAATGGTGACGTGTAGTTCGTCATCACCGCCGCGCGACAAGCATAACCCATGCAAGATTCTTGGATGACCTTGATGTTTTGCGGGTTACCCTCATCGTCCTCATAGGAGATGCCCTTGGTGACGTGCCAGATCTCCATATCGTTGTGGTGGCTCATCACCATAGTGAGGGAGGTCTGTGCAGCAGTCCGAGCGTAGGAAATCTTCCAATCCTCGATGAGATTCGGAATCTCCTTCACTTTGTCCCTCGCCTCGAGCACTGGCATATTAGTCAAGTCAGAAAGTCTGACCGAATCGCCAACCTCTTCAAGAGTCTGGCGGAAGTCGAAAAGAACATCTCCAACAAGCTTGATGCGCTCGAGGCGAGGTTCAGAGGAAGAGGAGTTGGAAAGATGAAGAGGGTCTGGGAAAGAACTAAAAATCAAAATCTGACAAAAAGAAAAGGTCAGAAATCAAAGGAAGAGTAAAGTCGTAAATTTTACCTAGCACGTGGTGGTTCCACTGAGAATGCTCCTCCCAGAGACTCTACAGTTCTTCTACTATGGCCTAGGCTAGATCTCTCTAGCTGTCAAAATCCTTCCTCAGATCATCAAGTTTTTTATCATGAAGGTCCACAAGCTTCTCGAGCCTCTCGATCTCCATATTGCATGATTCCAAGACGGCGTTCAAGTATTTCTCCGATTTAGTTTTTAGCTTTTCAAACTCGTCCCGGAGATTAGCATTTTTAATTCTAAAACCTTGAAGTTCTCGGCCTCTTCCATCATCTTGCTGGATTGACTTAGCAATTCTGCAAAGGGAAAAAATTATTAGTCATCTAAATAGTTTGACTATGACAATTATTAAGGTTAATGGCCAGAAAAGATTACCTTCTGTCTCATCCTTTTAAACCTTTAAATGGGAATTATCAAGTCGTAAAGCCTTGATCTCTTTGTTGCATATATTCTTGAGAAATTCCTGGTTGTAAAATGCAACTTTCTGTAAGTTAAAGACGGAATACCGTCAGACGGCTACTAAGACTCGGGCTGCAACTTTAACCAAGTCAAAAATACAACACGAGCCTTAGGGGCAACACTATATTGTTCTTTTTCATCCTATAAGCATCAACTCAGATCTAATGCTATGATTTTTATCTGACTTTATGCTTGGGGTCTAGAGGATATGATAATAAATACTACAAACGAGATTCGGAAAACTTACAATGTGCTCCAAGTGCAGCTTTTCGAATCCGAGTTTCGTGTTGTGGAACACTTTGTCGGCAAGGGAGAGGGGAGAAACGCTTGTTGTTGTAAGCTCGCCAGATTCGATCTTGGCATCCCAGGCCAAAATTTGGTCCAGGAGGCTCACCGGCTTCACATCCTACGTCTCCTAACTCGCTGCCTCCGGAGTAAGGGTTTTCTTCTCGAGACTGGATTACGTCAGCTTGAGAATCTCTTCTTTCTTCTTCCTCTTTAGGCCGAAGGAAGCAGAGTCTGCCATTTTGTCGACTTTCCCTGGTGACATTACCGTGGGATCATTACCCTTGACGGGTTCACCCTTGTTAGTTGCCTGGCTACCAACGGTAACCAGAGCTTGTGAGGTTGTGTTGGCATCGAAGAGGGCAAAACCAGCATTCGGAGAGCCGGAAACCTCCGGTGCTGATGTCTGAGTACTGCCAGGAGTTGGAGGTGGCATGACTGGAGATACTACAAGCTTCTGTTGGCGCAATTGCTTGGCTGGCTTGCTTTCTGACTTGGGCTTGCTCTTTAAAACCGACTTAGCTCTAAAACACATAAAACCGAATATCAGGTGTGCTTCGGAAAGAAAGAAATGTACAAAGTACTAAAATATTGATAAGGTGTTTACCTTTTAACCACTGGCAACAATTGGGTGCATGTAGTAACAGCAATCTCTTTGGCCTTGCGCTTCTTGGCGACAAAGGCACGGACTTCCCGTACCTCGTCATCCTCCGCCGCCTCTGAATCGTCTAGAAGATAGCCCTCGATAGGAGCTAACTTAGACTCAGGGAGTTTCTCGAGCTGATAAGTTAAAATGCATCAGTAAAAATAGAATCAGAGGAAAGGACGAAAAAAGGACGGTAAAACTTAAAACAAAGTCGAAATATTTACCAGAGTCAGGGGACGGTCGACAATGAACATTTTCATGGAGACTTCGAGAAGCCTCCTTTCCACTCTCTCCTTGATCAAAAATTGCATCCGGGTCTTGTAGTCTGATGAGTGCATATTTGCATCATATTTTATATTATTATTTTGCATTGTAGTAGTAGGATCTTGGTATTTTACGGCGCTCGCGCGCATCTTTTATGTCTATTTTCATCAGGATCAGGACAGATGATGGACACGGTGGACACAATTGTTGGAGCAGTTGTACTAGAGTGAAAAGGATTCAAAAACAACGTAAATTGCTTATCTGAAAAATACCAATAACACCAGAAGAAAACCCGATGAGAACAAAGTATACAAAATGTTTAACGACCAACTATACGAAAGGAATTTATTCCTTCCGTATAGTTGGCGCTGCCACCGCCTCCTCAAATAGTTTCACCCCGTGCAACTAGATGGGAGAGACGACACACATAACACCTGGAAATCACTGAAATCTCACCTTCAGAAGGCATCTAGAGGGGGAACTCATCCACTGAGGATCCATCTTCGCCCTGCGCAGATCCAGGAGGCTAAGGCATCGATCTTCATCATCAACCGCTGCATCACCACCATCTCCATTCATCCCATCTACATCTTGTCTAGATCTTGTTGTAATTTCCATACTCGTTGTGGATTTATACAAGTACTATTCATCTATGATAGATTCCATTACTTTGCCATGATGTTGATTACCTCCATGTCTGAGTAGATCATTAGTTCTTGGGGAGATGGAGAAACCCTAGTATTAGATTGAAACAAGATAAAGTTTATTATGATATTCATCACTGTGACCATGTGTTAGATTGTATTCATCTTGATGTTGGGAGAAGTCGACCTCTCGATATTTGCCTCTTGTGGGAACTTGATGGAGGGAACTACTTGTTGGTAGACGGAGGTGTGTTAGCACTTACAGTGACTATAAGTTTATTGGAACTTCTTACGTATCAACTTGGGAATTGAGGAAACTCACAAAACACTATCCATACCACGGGATACGTCCTGCGAGATTAAGTCCCTTAATAGCACAGTAATTCAATTATGTTGATTGTTGTCTGATATGGTTATGAGGATGATGTGAGCAGTGGTTGCTGCCTATTTATCCAAATATAAAGTTCCTCTCACACATACATA